>CM019064.1:49815878-50418378 GCA_009667805.1 Leptobrachium leishanense
TACTATGGTTTACTTTTTTAATACTACTCTATATATTTTTTATAATAAATTTTTGGTTTGTTTTTCGGATCCAATAATTCATTCTGTCGATACGGTAATTCTGGCGATTCTATCGTGTTTTTTTAATTAACCCTTTCGCTGCTGAGGCTTTTCCCGCCTCTGTGTTGAGCTCATTTTTACCGGTTTTGCTCATCATGTTTAAACGTGTTTTGAAGGCTTATTTTAGTATATGACCCAGACATATGATATATCGTTCTTTCCGTCAGACTCGGCAGATTCATAATATGTCATTATTATATGTATACGTCATGACCTGTCTGTATATTATAACAAAAAATGCAATAAAATATGAATTTTCAATAATTTACAACGTGTAAAGTGTTTTTTTTTCACATTTTAACATGCGAGCAATTGCGGTTGTATTTTCTATGGGGTGCGCTTGTTAAAAAAATTTGAGATGGGGTCTCGTTACAATTTCTTTTGGGGAAAATTACAAAATTTTTAACAAACGCACCGCATACAAAAATCGTTAGTGCAGCATCATTGTTCACATTATAATTGAAATGGGAACAATATTGCTGCATTAACAAACCAAAAAAAAGAAAAAAAAATTGTTTATTTTTTTTTATAAATTTTTTAAATATTTTTTTATTTTTAATTTTTTTACAAACGTTTTTCACATTCGTGTTTGGTATCGTTGGAACGGCCATGCTCTTTAACTTTAACCCCTAGCTGCCACGGATCGGGAGATAGGGGGTTCCAATGAACCCCCTATCTCCACAATTGGTGGCAGCTAGGGGTTAACTCCAGGACTGGCGTCATCGTGCACGATGACGCCAGTCCTCAGGGGGAGTTCCCGGAAGCTTGGCCGACATCCTCGTGGATATTGCCCCAGCTCCTCGTGGACATGCCCCAGCTCCTCGTGGACATGCCCCAGCTCCTCGTGGACATGCCCCAGCTCCTCGTGGACATGCCCCAGCTCCTCGTGGACATGCCCCAGCTCCTCGTGGATATGCCCCAGCTCCTCGTGGACATGCCCCAGCTCCTCGTGGACATGCCCCAGCTCCTTGTGGACATTCCCCAGCTCCTCGTGGATATGCCCCAGCTCCTCGTGGATATGCCCCAGCACATGGAATGCCCCAGCTCCTCATGGATATGCCCCAGCTCCTCATGGATATGCCCCAGCTCCTCATGGATTTGCCCCAGCACATGGAATGCCCCAGCACCTCATGATAATGGCCCCAGCTCACCTCCGCCGCCTTTTTCGCTCCCTCAGAGCGTCTGGCGGCGCGCAGCTTGGGCGCTCGCCAGGGGGAGCCACGTGACCAGCTGCGATTGGCTGGTGACGTGTTTCCTCCAGGCGAGCGCCGAAGCTGCATGCTTCGGACGCTCGCAGGGAGCGAAAAACGCGGCGGAGGGTGAGACACCCGCCCTTAGGGTGATGGTGTCACCCTAAAGGCGGGTGTCACCTGGTGCGGGCCGCACCCCCCGCCCCCACGTAGCGACGCCACTGGTATATACATTTAACGGCCGCACGCCCACGGACTTACTCTATCCAAACAAAGTTCAGAATGATGTGAAACATTGGGACTTTTTGGATAGATTTCGATTTTCGACTATCCAGAAGTTAAAAAAATAAAAATGGTCGAAATCTAATGCAAAAGTCAGATATTAATAGGCTTGTGCACCGATTTTTTTTCGGTTCGATTCGATTTGTTCTGATGTTTAAAATTTTCGATTGTGTACATTTTTTTGGAATATCGACCATTTTTCGTATTTTCGGGTCACTTTGCTCGTTTTTTGTATCGACTTTTCGGAAAGTCTGTTCTCCTCGTTTCAAAGTGTCTAACTCTATTCGTTTTGACGTAAACTACTATGGTTTACTTGTTTATACTTTATATATTTTTTTATAATAAATTTTTGGTTTGTTTTTCGGATCCGATAATTCATTCTGTCGATACGATAATTCTGGCGATTCTATCGTGTTTTTTTTTAATTAAATAAAGATCCTTTTTTTCTTATGAATATACATTTCACAACTTTATTTAATCACATTAAAAAAAATGGTATGAAAGCCAAGGAACAAAAAAAAAAAAAGAACAAAACGATTTAAAAAACGGTAAACTGACCCGAATGGTCTGACTTTAAAAATAAAAACCAGAACAAAAAGGTTTTAAAACGGAAAAATAGTTGATCAAAATGATCTGAAACGAAAATAAATAAAATGATTTAAAACAGACAAAAATATAAATTAACCCTTTCGCTGCTGAGGCATTTCACGGCTTCCCTTCACGCCTGTGTGCGGCACTGCGGTCTGCTGCTGAGCTAATTTTTAACAGTTTCGCTCCTCTTGTTTAAACGCGTTTTGAAGCCTTCTTTTATAATATGACCCAGACATGTTATATATCGTTCTTTCCGGCAGACGATTCATAATATATCATTATCATATGTATGCGTCATGTCCTGTCTGTATATTATAACAAAAAATGCAATAAAATTAGAATTTTCAAAGTTTGTTTTACAAGGTGTAAAGTGTTTTTTTCACATTTTAACATGCGAGTGTTTGCGGTTATATTTTATGAGTTGCGTTTGTTAAAAAAAATTGAAAAGGGGACTTGTTATTTTTTTTGGGTGACAATTACACTATTTTTAACAAACGCACCCCATACAAAAATCCTTAGTGCAGCATCATTGTTCACATTATAATTGAAATGGCAACAATATTGCTGCATTAACAAAACAAAACACCTGTATTTTTTTTTTTATATTTTAATTTTTTAAATTTTTTAACATTGTCATGTTTGGTATTGGAAAGGCCATGCTCTGGTCGATCCAAAGATACCAAACATTAACCAACCGATAGCTGCCGCGGATCGGGAGATGGGGGTTCCAATGAACCCCCTATCTCCACCATTGGTCACAGTTAGGGGTTAACTCCAGAACTGACATCATTGTGACGAGGTCTTGGGACTGTCAGCAGCTGCTGTTCCCCCACGCTGTTGTCTTCCTGCAAAGATGTGACCATGTTGGCGGGCAGCGTCTTAGCGGGCAGCGGTGGGAGAGAGAGAGCTCATAGCTGGGAGGAGGTGTTGTGTGAAGCTGCAAACAGGGACAAATAAACTAGACCTGAGCCGCACTAAGGATCTTTGGGTTGTGTCGGAGAAGACTTCACGCAGTGCTGCCATCAATATTTTTTGATAAATTCTTGGTTATACAATGAATGTGACTGTGGACAAAAATCCGTGTTGTTGTGACATCGCCTAAGCTTAACAAAACCAGGCCACGTCGGTAATCAAATCTCAAGGCAGTACAACAAGGTTGTGTTAGTGTGTGACATTTTTTGGCCAGGCAGGAAGTGTAGAATGTGCACAGTCACATTCATGGCCACAAATATGTTGACAAATTTATGACAAAGGGTCCATAGAAATGTCAATACATTTATGTACATATAATTTTAACAGTGTGGAAACCAAGCAATACATATTAACTTATTAAGTAAGGAAAAGCAACGCACACAAACAGGAAAATAGTGAAAAAATAGAAAATTTATTTACAACATATGAACATAGGGAAGGGAACATGCCAAGGATGGCAAACTGCCCAACAGTTACTGGCATTTGAGGAGATGTTGGAGCTGGTCCGCATCTTGGATTGCAAAGATTATGATTGCTGTAAGGGCCCTTACGGCAGGAAGAATAACACCCGCAAGGATCGTATCCTCGAAAAGCTACGCACCACCATCCTGGAGCTGTTCGGGAAGGACCGGACGAAGGACCATCTCCGAAAACGCTGGTCCGACCTCAAGGCACGCAAGCAGGAGCAGCTGAGGCACATTCTGGTGAAATTCGGGAGGAGGCTGCCACTGGTCTCACTGCTGCTCCAGGAGGTCTGCGGCATTGTTTATGTGCTCCCGCAGTTCCTGGAGCAGTTCCTGGAGCAGTTCCTGTATGGCGTCGATGGAGGTATCTGCCAGGCGAAGCTCACCGATCGCCTCCCGTCGGCGTCTGGCTTCTCCTTCTATATATCCAATAAATGAAAGAAGGAAAATACAGTAAGTAAAGCAGGTTTCTATTTTTGACTGAAAGTCTTGAAAAAATATAACAGTAGTATATACCAGTGCTGGCGGCCTCCTGAGGCGCCGACTCCTCCTCCGACTCCTCCCCCACCACCACTGTCTGCATATCCAGTGCTATATATAAGAAATTAAAGAAATAAAAAATACAGTAAACAACAAAACTGATTTATTTTTGAACAAAAGTCGATGCAAAATACGACAGTAAAAAAAAAACCTGGACTGGCGGCCTCCTGCTGCTCCGGCTCCCTCTCTCCTTCGCCCTCCTCCTCCTCCTCCTCTTGTGCTATACATAAAAAAATTAAATTAAAATACAGTAAACAAAAAATGTTTCTGTTTTTGACCAAAAGTCGTTGCAAAATAAAACAGTATATACCAGCGCTGGTGGACGCCCGTGGCTCCTCCTCCACTGGGGCACTGGTCCCCGCCGGGGCAGATGCCGCCTTCTTCCTGTCTTCTGCCAAATCCAAAAAATAACACGTAAATAATGCAGACTGGAAAAAATGGTATATCTATACACTATATTGCCGAAAGTATTGCGACACCCCTCCACTACCCCACTACCAGCTTGACCCACCACTACTCCCATCTCATAGTTCTAAAGTCACAAAATATTTATTTATTTCCTCTACACATAGACATATATTACCGTTCAATTATATATTTTTTTCAGAAGTAAACATTACGTTTATTCAATAAAAACTATTATTTGTGTTGTGTGCGTACAAAACGCATTGTGCGACTGCTTTTAGTTATTTTATAGAAGGCCTCAGCCTCAGTTTCACTTTCAGTTTCTGTGAATAAAACTGTGGATATTGCAGAAACAACAACAGAAATCCACCATTTTGTTTTGAAATTTGCATCTAAAGCATTCAATGACACTGCTGCAGCAAACTGAATTGCTGCGCTGCAACAATTCAGCAGCTGCTGAAGATGTATTGAAGGCGGCTACTGTTTGGATGCACTTTCAGAAGAACTACATGTCCCATCCTACCACTTAGCAGAGACGCAGAGATTTTTATTGATGCGCAGGTGGGAGCCAATATTGGGCAAGCTGCGGGTCTTCTCGTATGCATCACTCAATCACAACAACCTCCCCCCCAGCACACTACAGACTATACACACAGTGCCAAAAGAAATCCAGCATTGTAACTTCATCTACATACATCAAATGTCACAATTTTCACGAATACGTAAAATCACAAAAAAGAAGAGCTATGGCAAAAATGCATGTATGACGAGTCGTGAAAACACAAAGCTATACACAATCACATTGCATGAAAAAGGACTAGATAAATCAGCGTATTTCTGTGCACATTAGCACATGCAAGCACATTATTATTATTATACAGGATTTATATAGCACCAACAGTTTGTGCAGCGCTTTACAATATAACATGACACTTACGTTTCGCTATGACGCGACGGATGTGTCTCAGCTGCTCCTGCTCGCATACTTTCAGATCAGACCAGCGTTTCCGGAGCTGGTCCTTCGTCCGGTCCTTCCCGAACAACTCCAAAATGGTGGTGCGTAGCTTGTCTAGGATACGATCTTTTCGAGCGTTCTTCTTCCTGCCGTAAGGTCCCTTACAGCAATCGTAATCCTTACGATCAAAGATCCGGACCAGCTCGACCATCTCCTCAAACGCCATATTGCTGGCCCGCTTCTTTCTGGGTGGTGGTGGTTCATCATGGAGAGATGATGCGGAGGTGTCAGAATGGCACTCGTCGTCTCTTGCAGCCATGGTGAATAATAATAACAATATTTTGTCCAAAAAAAAAGTTGTCAAAAAATGGCTCAATAAAGTTACGACATCCGCGCATGCGCGACCCGCGGACGAATCAGATCCGATAGAATTATGAAAATTCTTATCGGATCATTGGAAACGAAAAAAATTAATACGCATTTACATCAAATACAAAATTTACAGAATCAGCGATATAACCGATAATAGTATGTCCAGAATTACCGAAATGGAACCGAGATCCTGCATGGAACCGAAATCATGAATAGAGGGAACATAAATTTCGATTTGACACATCAAGTCCATTTGAAAATTCCGAAAATTTTTCGATTAGGCTCGGAAAAAATTTCGCATTCGACTTTTTCGGATCTAAAAAATTTTGGCCGCATCCGAAGACCCGAATCGGGAAATTTCGTGAAATTTCCGAAATTCCGAAACCCGAAACGCACATCCCTATTTATTAGATATTGCATTAAAACGGGAATATTTTTTACATTGAAGCCTATTGGATTCTCCTGAATAAACCTGTCGAATGAAACCACCGAACAGCAGGGCATTTCAGCAACTTTTCTCAGCTGTTTTGTGTTCTCTGAGTAGACAAAGCATTGCTTCTATACGGGGATTTCACTGCCCTCGAACAGGCAACGAACAGGCACCGTATGTGCAGGCAATTTGCCAACATTTGGCGAACTGCCTGCTCTCTGGATAGCCGAATGGCCAGGAAAGGTAACCATAGGCTGAATTTCACTGTTCGGTTACCTTTCGGCCCCAATTCGGATCTCTTTGAATGACCCTGTAAATCTGTCTGTCTATCTGTCTATCTATCTATCTATCTGTAGGGCTGAACTCAATCAGAAAATACATACTTCATAATGGTGCTAATGGAACCATGTGGATCAAGAGGAAAGTAGAATATTATTGGGTGTGGGTTGGGTTGGGTTCGACCTCCACCTAAGATGGATATGGTAGTTCAAATTTATTTTTAGCATTATACGATTTTCAGATCATGGGGGATGACAGTCTTTTTTTCTACGTCAAAGAGCGGAAAAGTATCAAAATATATGCAGTTCGGCATTTTACTGCTTCAGATGAACCCTAATTGTCTGCATCAATTTGACATTGCCAGTAAAGTCAAGGACAAGCAGGGACTGGACATAGCCACTACAGCAAAACCTATTGGTTGATATTTATATTTTATGTTGATAATAAATCTCGTATTTAGTTTTTGTTTTTTTTCTAAGGAATAAAGGTTTTGGGCAGGTCCAACAGGTTCAAGAAGAACAAGAGCCACTTTAAAACCCAAGTGTAAGGGGCAGGACTTTTTATAGTTTCCAGCTTTCCCCACTCACCACCATCATATAGACATCGGGAATTATTCACAGAATATCATACAGGGCTATTCAGAGAGAGGTGAAAACCTTGAGAATTGCCAGGAGAATGAACAATCTAGACCAAATAGCCAATTTGGAAAGTGAGATAAATGGGAGAATTTTTCTGGTTTGACTATTTTGACTTAGAATTTTCAATTCTCCAGTCATTCTCAAGGTTTTCACCTCTCTCTGAATAACCCTGATAGTTTAGTTTAGTTGCGATAATGAAAAATGTCAGCTTTACCCAAAGGGGAGATTCAAATAGTAGCAGGAGACTTTGCATTGATGAATCTTCACTGCCGCTGTTTTAATTCTCTCGCTGACTGAAGTTCCTCATTGCTACAACAACGGTGTTATTTGAGGTTGTTGGTACCAACCACAATTGTTTCTGTGCTCAAAGTTCTCAAAGATTTAGCAAAGATATAATTAGGTCTGTACATTGTTTTACTACAGCTGGGAGCTGAATGAATTAATGAATTAAATAGACACAAATTAAATAATTTCTTTGACCCTTTCAATACCGATGTCACGTTCAGCCACAATGGCGGTACCTGGCATGTGCCAAGTAGGGCCCAGGTAAGAGGAAAAGCCGCTATATGCAGAGATGCGTGACACAATGATCAGGAAAAGTAAATAAACCACAGTAGACACTGGGGACCTCTGCACGGCTAAATACCAAAGGAGCCCTATACTGATAGATCGGTCCTTAGAGTGGCCGAATCTGCACTAATAGAAAAAGGTTACCTTGTAGCCGTGCAGAGTCCTGGGAAAACAGACACCTGAAGGAGAATATACTCAACAACTTGCAGGGCAGGACTTCAATATACTAAAGCCGTGGTCTACAGGGACACACAACATATAATACGATAAGCACAGGACAGCTAGGGATATCCAGAAGAGTGGTCAATAAATAAGCCAGGGGTCAAAACCAAAACGTATACCTTGAGCCAAAGCGGGGATATAGCACCAGAAAAAATCCTCAGCCAGGCCAGAGGGTCAATACCAGGAAGTCAATCAGAACATAAAACTCAGACAAGGGGGAAACACTGAAATTGAACTAGGATGGAAAACAGGGAGCTCTCAGGATCAAATCTGTGGCTGAAGTGAACCAGGATGCAAGAGCATGGTGATATGGCCCCATGGCTTAATATAGGGGAGTAATCAGCCCATATCACCAGCAGAAGCTCAACGAGCAATGAACTTAACCCCTGAGCTGCATGTCAGGGAAAGCAGCACAGGGAAACACATGGAAACACAGACATAAGGAATACAGAGGGCAGGGAGACAGGGTTGGAACGTGGGAACGTGACAACCGAGTGATTTTCCAAAAAACATTGTCAGGAACAAGAATGTTTATATATTTTTCTTTTTGGAAAATCATTTTTAGCTAAGTATACTGTAAAAAATATTTGGGAATATTCCTAATGTATTTGCTACTGTAATAACCTATTTGGCAGGCAGACATCACCATCTGCTGACCAAATTGAGTTACTACAATTCTTAGCTCTGTGCAGGATCAGATGGGAAGATGTCAATTAGTATCAGGAACCCAGTCGCAGACTGCCTCCTGCCCACACCTGAAACCTCGGCAACACCTTTCCTGACACCCGTGCAAGACCTCCAGCCTAGGTTTGGGGGTGCCCTGGTCTACCAACTCCAGGTCCCAGATCCCACTCCTGTTTGGCCCTGCCTGACAAGTCCACAGGTCTGATCCTTGGGAGGCTAATTAGAGTACAAAAAAAGGAAGCCACACCTAATCCTCAATGCTTCTGCATTTTTCTACAAGCCGGCAAACTAAGGCTCGTGTCAGACGAGCGCACTGATCACGTCCGTGTTGCCGCACATTTTGACGTCCATCGTAGCATAGAATCATGATCAATAGAGACCCACACACGAAGTACGTTCGCACAGAAGTGTGGAAGCACAACGAACGAGGCAGACTGATGCAGGTTAGGCAAGAACGTTAAAACGCTAAAACGGATGTGCGGGGTGCGCCACATCCGCGACGTCCGCATAGCTTTGTGTGTGAGTGATGGAACATAGTCAGACGGACTGCATTTATGCGTCCAACATTTTTGATGGACAAAATGTTTTTTCATTTTAATTCATTTTCCCTGCTACATCCATCAAAAATAACATCAGTCACAAAAACGGACCGTGTGGCCCTACTACGTCTTCCGTCAGAATGTGCATCCGTACTGCACGGATGCACAGTCCGTACAAAATGCGCTCGTCTGACACCAGCGTAAGAAGTCTGTTTCCTATTGATTCTGTCATACCTACCTCCTAGCCTTGATCACCTGCCTCCTTCTCTGGTCTCCAGCTCTGCTGCCCTCCAACTTCCTGCTCTGCTGACCTCTGTGATCCAGAGCCTCATGGCTCCATTACCCCTGCACCCTGGTCATCAAGCTTTCTGTGCCCTGCATATCAAGCCTCCTGTGCCTTGCATATCAAGCCTCCATTGTCCTGCGCATCAAGCCTCCTGTGCCCTGCACAACAAGCCTCCTGTGCCTTGCATATCAAGCTTCCGTTGTCCTGCGTATCAAGCCTCCTGTGCTCTACATATCAAGCCTCCTGTGCCTTATATATCGAGCCTCCTGTGCCCTGCATATCAAGCCTCCTGTACCCTGCATGTCAAGCCTCCTGTACCCTACATATCAAGCCTCCTGTAGCCTACATATCAGGCCTCCTGTACCCTACATATCAAGCCTCTGGTGTCTTGCATATCAAGTCTCCTATCAGCCCATTTCCTTTCCCACCTGTCTTGTGTCTCCAGTAAGTCTCCTGCTGTGTTTCCCTAAGTGTCTCCATGTGTCCTGTTCCTCCCTGCCTTTGTTTCTCCTTCCTGCCATCCCGTTCTGGTCAGCCCCATTCCTGCCCTGTCTTTCTCAGTTATACAACATCCAATTCTATACCAATATACTGCCTTACCTGGAGTTTACAAGAAACCCCTGTTTACTCGTATTGAACCTCCTGTGTATCACTGCATCCAGAGTTCTTGACCAGCCAGCTTGCACATTCCTGACAGCTAGAGACATTCCCCAGCTGCTTTTTAAAAGTATTAGCACTTCGGATGTCATGCCTATGATGCAAAAACGTTACAGGCATGTTCAGGAGCCCAAATGTAGGGATGTGCATGGCTTAAAAATTTGTTTAGTTTCATTTTGTTACATTTTTTTAAATCATTTCGTTTTCGGAATTTCATGACTAATTTTGTTTCGTATTTCATTTCGTTTTGGATCGATTTTAAATTTTGTATTGATTTGAATATTTCATATATCAATTCTATAGTTGATATCAATTTGAATTTTGGATCAGTAGATAAAACCCCAATTAATCAAATTTTGCTGTTAAAAGAAAAGCTAGGGTTAAATTTTAAGCTGTGTCACAGATTTAGTACTTGAGTCAAATTAAACAGAGAAAAAAAATTAATTTGTTTCATAAAGTCCTTTACTGACTATTACTTGTATTGTAAGTTAAGATCAATTCGATAGTTGATATCAATTTGATAGTTAATTTCAAATTCAATAGTTGATATCAATTTGATAGTTCATTTCAAATTTAATAGTTGATATCAATTTGATAGTTAATTTCAAATTCAATAGTTGATATCAATTTGATACTTCATTTCAAATTTAATAGTTGATATCAATTTGATAGTTCATTTCAAATTCGATAGTTGATATCAATTTACTAGTTCCTTTCAAATTCAATAGTTGATATCAATTTGATAGTTCATTTCAAATTTAATAGTTGATATCAATTTGATAGTTCATTTCAAATTTAATAGTTGATATCAATTTGATACTTCATTTCAAATTTAATAGTTGATATCAATTTGATAGTTAATTTCAAATTTAATAGTTGATATCAATTTGATAGTTAATTTCAAATTCGATAGTTGATATCAATTTACTAGTTCCTTTCAAATTCAACAGTTGCTATCAATTTGATAGTTCATTTCAAATTTAATAGTTGATATAAATTTGATACTTCATTTCAAATTTAATAGTTGATATCAATTTGATAGTTCATTTCAAATTCAATAGTTGATATCAATTTGATAGTTTATTTCAAATTCAATAGTTTATATCAATTTGATAGTTCATTTCAAATTTAATAGTTGATATTAATTTGATAGTTAATTTCAAATTCAATAGTTGATATCAGTTATTCAAATTTTTCTTTTATGATGATGACACAGTGTAAAACGAAATAAATTTGTTATATAACGTTTCGTTTCGAATTCATATCGTATCGATTCGTTATTCGGAAGTACTTCCGAATACGAATTATCAAATTTCGTTCCAAAATCCAAATTTTTCTGAAATGAATGCACATCTGTACCCAAATGCAAATTAAATAAATTTGCTACAACCTAATTTAATTTGCGAAGACACAGCTTATATCCATATTTATTGTGGACATATCTTTTTGCCTTTTCCACTTTCTTATGGGCTTAGGCCCATTTAGCGCTGTGTTGTGTCATCTTTATCCAACAGCATATATCCAGATTGTTTAATTACTGCTGTGTATACACGATGACTGTAGAGAAGGAGTTAAACTGCAGAATTCTGTATGTTAAAAATCTTAAAGAACGGGACCCGATCACAGTGTTTATTCGAATTGCTAAAAAAAGTAAATACCAGGAGTATAAGTATATACACTGAATATAAACAACGTTTTGTTTGAACCAGTTTATAGGTAAAAAAAAAATGCAGACAAGGACATATAATTGTCTCTTATCTGTATTCTGCTTCCGTGACTATAAAATATAAAATAAAAGTGCACATGCAGTAGAACTCATTACAAGCTCGGTTTAGAACAGATTTTTTTACATTTTTAGTGAGAGAATGTGGGTTTATGAATTATTTATCAGCTGCATAATGAATTGCATTTTATGAAGGGGAATAAAGCCACGATAATCCAGGGATTCCTCAATATCTTCCATTTTTGGTACTTGTTCATACATTTACCTCTCTTTTCAAGTAAAGGTGAATCTCGGGTGAGTGATGATTAAATTCATAACTCATCATATCAATAATCAGGGAACAGAAGAACTCACTAAACTAGAGTCTCCGCAGTGAATTACCTGCCCGACACTGCTCAGAAACATCCAGCGTTACATATGTACTAAAACTCAATAGAGTTTTAAATTTAAACGAAATATCAATTGGAACCCACATAAATGTATTTAAGAGTTAGCTGGGGAGAATTTGAATGTACTTTAGTTTATTTGGTGTCTATGAGATAGTGAAGAGGCTGACATTGTTCCTTTATGTGCTGGCACTTTAAGTGGGCAATCGAAGTGTTAAACATTTTACTTTTCCTTAACGCATGTAGCTTCAGACCAATGGCCGGGTTGAAAAATGAAAAATTACCCAAATGTGCCCAGATATAGAAACCTTTAAAAATGAATGCTAGCAGAAGTCACGGTGCCGTTCAATCCACTAAATCAGTTTATGATGACATATTGCTATAGTCACTAATGATCACCGCTAGATCTGAAATTGAGCTGCGAGTTCTCGCAAGAAAATAACGACAACAAATGGCAAGATCCAAGGCGGAGAGCAGCGATGATCAACCTTTCTATCTCACAGCACACTGATAAGGGGAAAAAGTTATCAAGGCACAACAGCAGTTTTTTTAAAGATATATAATGTTGAAGAAAAAAGACAAGTTTTACTTTTTCCTGCCATGATTGAGTTAGCTCGATCTGCAAGAGCATGGTCTGGAGCTCCAATTCCAACTAATGCAATCTGAATATATTCTAGAGCAGTGTTTCCCAAACCTGTCCTCGGGACCCTCAACCAGGCCAGATTTTGCAGATCACCTTGGGAGAATGCAGACTGAATCCTGCAATCACTGAGCAACGAATCTTATCACCTGTGCTGTGCTTTACATATCTGGTAAACCTAACCTGTTAGTGGGACCTGAGGACAGGTTTGAGAAACACTGTTCTAGAGGAATGCAGAATAATTTCATTTATTGCTAATAAAAAATTTTTTTTCCAAACGTGCTCCGCAATAAGTCCTTAACATTACTATACCTTGGACATAGCACCTGATGTAAAGTCATTAAACCAAATCCAGATTCTACACTAAAACCAGTTTGGAAAGTGTTTGAATTACATCTCCCCAGCTGACCCTGCATTGACACTTGAGGTGCAGTAACTTCTTTCAACCAGCAGATGGCTATATCTGCCTATAAAACAAGTTATTACAGGAAGGATTAATTGGGAATACTCCCAAATATTTCTTACTGTATAATTAAAAATGATCCCCTTTAAGTTCGCCAAATGTTGCCGAATTGCGTGCACATACGGTGCCTGTTCAAGGGCAGTAAAATCCCCATAGAGAAGCAATGCTTTGTCTATTCAGAGAACAAAAACCAGCAGTGAAAAGTTGCCAAAATGCTCTGCTGTTCGGTGGTTTCATGCGGCAGATTTATTCAGGCGAATCCCATAGGCTTCAATGTTAAAAATATTCCCGTTTTAATCCAATATCTAATAAACCGTTTATTATTTTATTCTGCTGTAAAAAGTCTCCTTATTTTTAGATTTTTTTTAGGATCTTTTAGGCATTTTTTGGGAATTTTTTTTAAAACATTTTTATTCCTTTCTTTTTTAAATGTTTTTTTCTGTCACAGACCTTGTTATTATCATTCATTGGATCTTATATGTAAATTCCAGACATTTCTGTTCAGTAGTTTTTTTTGCAAACAACGTTTCAATTTTCAAGCGTACTGTTTTTTTTCCCCACCTCATTCGTCTGCGTGTCAGCTTTTTCTGGCGGCTGCTCTGCGCAGTGATCGGTGGCTAGTCGAGTTTCTCTGGCATGTTTGGCGGGGTTAATCCAGCTGTTTTTGGTGGGTTTCGGTGAGTGTTCGGTTAGTGTTCGGCGGGTTTGCGGCGAGTGTTCGGCAGGTTTGCGGCAGGTTTTCCTTGCACTACAGGGGCCTTTCAGTGCTTGCTGAATACACCGCAGGATCGGCAAAATAGGATCGCCCCAAAGTCCAGGGAACAAAAAGTCTGAATAACCCTGATAGTCTCAAATACAGTGCAGTTTGCCACAGATCACCACAATTCGATGACCTTCGGCACCAGCGAAATTGTCCCATAGAGAAGTAATGGTTAATCTATTCAGGGAACGCCGAACTGCACAAAGTATCGGCAAAATGCCCTGATTTTTGGTGATTCAGTTTGACAGGTTTAAAACGGCAAATCCCATGGGTTTCAATGTAAAAATATTTTAGTTTTTATTTAGGTTTTATTCAAACATTTATTTTTATAATTTTCAGCAAACCGTATTTTTATTTATTTATTTATTAGAACATTTGTTTTTGTATTTTTTGGACTAAATTTTTGATTCACAAATTTTTTTAAGGCGCTATTTTCATTCTTTAACGGTCTTTTTTTAATTAATTTTATAGGACCTTTTTTAGTATTTAGACACATTTTAGTGCATTTTTATGGCTTTAAACACCCATTAGAAGGGCCTGTGGTGCTTGCTGAATACACCGCAGGGTCGCCGAAATGGGATCGCCGAATCGCACCAAATTGAAGAGAACGAAAAGTCATCGAACGTGTGGTGACTTTTTTTCGATTCTCTTTGAATTACCCTGATAGTGGCTCAACTATAACCAGCTCTATTACGCGTGGGCCATTTTAAAAATTGCTCCACTGAATAGAAAGGAGCTGCTGATTAATAATGGCAGTGGCGATCCACAGGACTCCATGAAAACAAGTGCGAGCCCACTAGGGGGAAAAAAATTACGCTAAAAAATTCCCAAAAATGCCTAAAAGATCCTAAAAAATCTAAAAATAAAGAAACTTTTTACTGCAGAATATAATATTAAACGGTTTATTAGATATTGAATTAAAACGGGAATATTTTTAACATTGAAGCCTATGGGATTCTCCTGAATAAACCTGTCGAATGAAACCACTGAATGGCAGGGCATTTCGGCAACTTTTCCGTGCTGTTTTTTGTTCTCTGAATATACGAAGCTATGGGGATTTCACTGCCCTCGAACAGGCACCGTATGTGAAGGCAATTCGCCAACATTTGGCAAACTGCCTGCTCTCTGAATAGCCGAAATGGCCAGGAAAGGTAACCTGTACGCTGAATTTCAGTGTCCGGTTTCCTTTTGCTAGCAATTCAGAGCTCTTTGAATAACCCTGTCTGTGTGTATATCTGTGTGTATGTAGAATTGCTACATGTTACTTTATGTGGGGTGGGAGAAATTGTCGTAGTCAGTTTGTATAAAATTCTATTTAATTTTTCTTATTCTCCACCACATCATAATTGAGTTTTACTTTAGCCTGTGTTACGAGCGGTCCTGCATTGACCGACATCACGCAACGCCTGCAGTTGTTAATGTTGAGAATGACTTATTCTATTGATTTGTATGGGACATAAAACAACTCAAACACTCAACGGTGCGAAGGGATATCATTAGGAAGCCCCTCAGCGGGAAGCATAAATGAACGAGAGACAGGGATTTCTCTTATAGAAACAGAACGAGCCCCTACATGAAAGGATTAGAGATCAATAGAAACCTTTAACAACCATAAACTTGACACTCATATTTCTTGTAAAACCAAAATACGCAGCGCTGCAAGACACTGGAAGGTCCATGCAACAAAAGGATCTTCTGTGATCTCATTAATAAATTCTCTGGAATTAAAAAATAAAAGCGCCAATAATTCATAATTAAAGAAACTAAATAAGGAAAGAAAAAAAAAGTCATTAATGTGTAATTTCATTAATGAATATTCCAGCTCATTAATAATTAAAAGGTTTATCACACGCCAAAGCCATGCAATTAATTAAAAGCAATGGTCTATCACGAAATTAAACTAAATATTATTCATCAGGTTTAAAATAAATGAATGCTAGCTAATACTCGCTGCATATAAAATGAAAAGATAACTTCAAAACCATAAATAATTGACTTAATTAAAGGCCTATAGTCATATACCAATAAAAGGTCCCTTTCTTTCATCTAGATGTTCTTTAGTTCAGATTAGTTAACGGGGTACTATAGTGGTTTTTAACAAAAGTGTTAATAAAATCCAAGTCCCTATTCTAAGGGCTAATTTCCTGATTACCAATGTGGCACCAACGTTTACCGTAGTTGCAAACAACTGTAAAAATCACCCTTATTAGTATTATTTTTTATTATTCTCTATTTATAAAGCGCCAGCATATTCCGCAGCGCTGTATAATAGGCACAGTATAGACAGGGTTACAATACATTGTACAACATTTGACAAACAGTACAGGAGGAGATGAGGGCCCTATTCCCGTAGGAACTCACAATCTAGAAGGGTCGGAGTTGGAAACAGGAGGAGAGGACTGCAAGGTGAGAGTGATTGATGGTTGCGTCAGTGAGTCGGGTGGTAGGCTTCCCTAAATAAGAATGTTTTAAGGGAGCGTTTGAAGGAAGAGAAATTATGGGAAAGTCTGACCGTACGAGGGAGAGTGTTCCAGAGAATGGGGGCTGCGCGTGAGAAGTCCTGCAGTCTATCATGGGAAGAGGTGATGCGGGGAGAAGCTAGGCGCAGGTCGCTGTTTGACCTTAGGGAGCGGGCTGGGGTGTATCTGGTGATTAGTGAGGACAGGTAGTGGGGAGCTGAGTTAGTGAGGGTTTTGTAGGTAAGGATAAGGATTTTAAATTTAATTCTGCAGTGGATGGGGAGCCAGTGAAGGGACTCGCAGAGGGGAGTGGCAAAGACAGAGCGGCAGGTGAGGTGGATTAGCCTGGCGGAGGCGTTCAGGATGGATTGTAGGGGGGAGAGGGGGAGGCCGGATAAGAGATTATTGCAATAGTCAAATCGGGAGGTTACCAGGGCGTGGATGAGTTGTTTTGTGGTGACAGCGGTAAGAAATGGCCGAATTCTGGAAATATTACGCAGTTGGTATCGGCAGGAGGAGGAAAGAGACTGGATGTGGGGGATGAAGGAAAGAGCAGAGTCAAGTGTAACTCCAAGACAGCGAACTTGGTTTGATGGGGAGATGGTGATACCCTCCACCGTGATAGAGAAGTCAGAAGGTGGGGAGGCATTAGAGGGAGGAATAAGTAGGAGCTCCGTCTTGGGCATGTTGATCTTTAGGTGGTGGGAGGCCATCCAGGAGGAGATGCCAGATAAACAGTCGCTGACTTTGGAAAGGACAGGGGGAGAGAGATCAGGGATAGAGAGGTAGATCTGAGTGTCATCAACGTAGAGGTGGTATTTAAAGCCAAAGCTGTTAATGATTTTGCCCAGGGAGGAGGTGTAGATGGAAAAGAGCAGAGGACCAAGGACAGAGCCTTGAGGTACACCAACAGAAAGAGGCAATGTTATTGCAACAACTGTTGATATTGCAACAACAGTGAAATTTGAGTATCCAGAAAAGGAATATTCAAAAACGACAGATGGAGTTGATGTGGTACAGGTTAGACCAAAGTGATGATAAGCCTAGGATTACCCAGGTAGAACTGACATTAACCGGCGACATTGAAGCCAGAAATGAAATCACACATTGGGTTTTACCAGGGTAAACTGCGATCTATCCAAACGCCGCTGGCGCTGCATAATGTGTTTTCTAAGGCTGGGTTCACACCTGAGCGTATCTCATATATGCGTTTTACGCGCGTTTTTGTCGGGCGTTTTCTGAGCGTATTGCCTGGCATTTTTGTCAATCAGAAACGCGCGTTGTACAAAAAATGTTTTTTTTGATAGACTACGGAGGCGTCCAATAAAAAAGACTTTAGTGCCTTTTGTGCCTGCTGCCATGTGTGGAACGTGCGTTCATACGCACGATTTTGATGACGAAAACGCACAAACGCCCATTTGAGTGCATTCACGTTGAAGTCGATGGCGCTATAATACGCCCCAGAGAAGCTCATGTACTTCTGTGGGTGTAGGGCATTTTACAGTGCGTTCCTATGCGCTGTAAAAGTAAAACACCCAGGTGGGAACCAT
Source organism: Leptobrachium leishanense (assembly GCA_009667805.1). Classification (NCBI taxonomy): domain Eukaryota; kingdom Metazoa; phylum Chordata; class Amphibia; order Anura; family Megophryidae; genus Leptobrachium; species Leptobrachium leishanense. The sequence continues at coordinate 49,834,035 of CM019064.1, forward strand.
GCCCATAGGAAATAATGGGATTTCAGTGTTTGAGCGTTTTACAGCGCGTAGGATCGCACTGTAAAACGCCCAGGTGTGAACCAGGCCTAAGAGTTTTGATTAGCATTCAGTTGGCATAAAACCTAGGAATTTCTATTTCCATGACCAACCCTAACCCTTTTATTTTCTTTTACCTGTGGGGAATTGGGTTGTCCGCAGATTACCTGGGTAAAGCCCTAAAATATTTTGTTTTGCAGCTTTTACCAGCACTTTTGAGCCATGTGGGCTTTACCCAATTTCAGATTCTACCCAGGTAGACACAGGAACAGGTAGGAATAACAGGGAAAATATGGGATACGGGTTCAAGGCTACAGTACAATGCAGAATGCACCGCATCAATTAGTTGCAGAAGTCCTGAACAGAAGGGACAGCACTAAAAAGGCGGACCTCCTCAAGGTGGAGCAGCACTAACACGTGGACAGAAACCACAGAGAGATAAGCAGACTGCAGATGAAAAGGGCATGAAAGGGGCTGGCAGCACTCATGATTTAGCAGAAAAACTGTGGCCGTGAGTCTGTCTGTGACCCTTACGTATTATAGGACATGGTACGTGACAAATAACCACAGTTAACTCTTTCCCGCCACGTGGTGTACTATGCCATCCCTGCGGCGGGTGGGCCTTAAAGTTACGGGATGGCATAGTTTGCCTCAGTAGCTTCAATGGGCCTCCTTCACCCCGCTCACCAGACTGTCCCCCTGCAGCAAATGATGCACACCATGCATCAGCTGCGTAGGCGGACCGGTGGAGGGATCCGCCGCAGCAATCTGCAAGTGGGACATACTAGTACACCCCGCCGGCTTTGAAGCACCGCTGCTGGACACAACCCGCCCGGCGGCAAAGGTTTAACACTCGAACTTGTTTCTTTTGCTTTTTTGTACTTTTACTTTATATTGTACACAAAAAGTATAGGTATTAGGATGGAGTGAATAATGAGCAACTCTGAGTCCACTTTTTTCCTGACAGCCAGCAAAATAAAATATTGTCACCCTAAAATCTAAGGATATGTTCCACTGGAGCTGTTTAATGTGGAGCTATTTGTCTGGAATAGGGGAGCTGTTAGTATTAACGATTGGAGTCATTATACTGGTACACCCAGCCAGAGCCAACTGGTCGATTGGGATAGGGCTCCTGGTATTAGATGGAATAAATAGTTAAAACACATCTCTCCTCCACTGGTAAAGAGTTAAGCTCAATCTGCTGTCTTCTCTTTTCCACTTTTGAAAGGAGTCACGAGACAAATATGTCTTTAATGTCCTTTCAGTGGTCGTTCATGATCTCACAGTGTCACGGATCCCTCTGATTACCAGAAGTGTGGTCCCTTTACGCAGACCGCTCTCTACCCTTCCGATCCTTGAATGGTCGGCGAAACTAGAAGGACAATTAACCAGACAATAGATAGACAAGAGGTAACACCAGACAGAGGTATGGAATAGAGTATCGTCACGAATCCTTCTGACTACCAAGATATATATCTCTTTCTGTAGCTCCCTTTCTACTCTTCCGATCCTTGAATGGTCGGCAAAGCTATGTAGACAATGAAGCAGGTAACAGACAAAGAAAGGGAAATACCAGACAGGGGTACAGAACAGATCACAAGTCCTCCCTAGGACTTTAGTAATAGCAGAGGTAATCTGATGCGTGCTTAGGATGCCACATAGACTGACCTCAGTACCAACGTTAAGGCAGAACCTAGAGCAGAGTAAATGCCAATACCAGGGGTCACACACAGGAGGGTTCGTTTGCCAATACCAGGAGTCATACACAGGAGGGTTCGTTTGCCAATACCAGGAGTCATACACAGGAGGGTTCGTTTGCCAATGCCAAGGGTCATACACAGGAGGGTTCGTTTGCCAATGCCAAGGGTCATACACAGGAGGGTTCGTTTGCCAATGCCAAGGGTTATGCACAAGAGGGTTCGTTTGCCAATGCCAAGGGTCATACACAAGAGGATAGCCAAAAATCACAAGAGCTCTGCGGGAGGTGAATACCACGTCAGGGCACCGGTGTATGGGAGAGACTGGGTTTTAAACCCGGCGGGTCCGCGTCACAGCGCCAGGCCCCGCCCCTCGGCGTCCCACGTGAGCGGGCCCGGAAGCGCTTACATTCGGCGCCTGGCCAGCGAGCAGCGAGGAAGCCGCTGCCAGGCGCCCCATCCCCTGAGCCACCGTGACACACAGGAAGGAGTCTCATCCTAGGCATGCGCAGCCTTTATTGTAGGCTGTACATACAATACATTTATATTTACAAACTGTAATAGTCAGAAACATGGTCTTTATCATGAACCAAATAACAAAAAAACTAAAGAGTGCATATGGGGACCTAAAGTGTCAAATGGAGAAGCAAATCATCAAGTGCGTGCACCCTTTTGTGCATACCTATGAGTCTCGTGGACTCCAAAGAGTAAATACCATGAGAGGGGAGCATTAAAGTGGCCGATGGCCACATTACTTATAACTCGGGTGCTAACACATTTTAAAACCAACTGCAAATGTCTCTAATGAACTTTTCCCCATTAGATCCTGCATGGAGCTCAGAACTGCAATAACTCCATTTGGCCAGCAGATGGTGAGATCTTCCTGCCAAATAGGTTGCTACAGTAAGGAATACATTGGGAATATTTCCAAATATTTCTCATTGTATAATTAATTTAAAAAAAATCCGAAACCACTGTTTCCTGACAGTGTTTTTTATCACTTGGTAATGAAGGAGCTAAGTTGTCTCTCAGGTTTATTAGAGATGCTGGGAAGCTGCTAACTTCCAAGAATGTATAGACAAAGGGAACCCAACTAGGGTGCCCGAAAAGAGGGATTCTAATCACCGGTGTTTAGATTCCATGATAAGGGTGTAACACTAGGCACATAGCCTAAGACCTAATACAAAAGAAGCAAATTGACAGGTTTATGGACTCAAATTACTAAAAATTTACTTTTATTGAAACAAACAAAATCATTGAGACCAATAGCGTTTCATCTTTAATACAAACAATTAAAACAGTGTGGACCAAAATTATTCGGTCAGCGTACTGTAGATCTAAAAGATAGAATATACCAAAGCATTTAATATTGGTTAGAACTATATTAGCTTAATAACTCAATTATTAGTAAAAGAGAGAATGAAAAATAGATTATTTTGGTTGGATTTCAAATCAAATAATTGAGTTATTGAGCTAATATACGGTAGTTCTAACTAATATTGAATGCTTTGGTATATTCTTTCTTTTAGATCTAGAGTACTCTGACTGAATAATTTTGGTCCACACTGTTTTAATTATTTGTATTAACCCTTTCGCTGCTGAGGCGTTTCACGCCCCTGTGCTGAGGTCATTTTTACCGGTTTTGCGCATCATGTTTAAACGTGTTTTGAAGGCTTATTTTAGTATATTACCCAGACATATTATATATCGTTCTTTCCGTCAGACTCGGTAGATTCATAATATGTCATTATTATATGTATACGTTATGTCATGTCTGTATATTATAACAAAAAATGCAATAAAATATGTATTTTCAATAATTTACAACGTGTAAAGTGTTTTTTTTCACATTTTAACATGCGAGCAATTGCGGTTATATTTTGTATGGGGTGCGCTTGTTAAAAAAATTAGAGATGGGGTCTCGTTACATTTTTTTTGGGGGAAAATTACGCGATTTTTAACAAACGCACCGCATACAAAAATCGTTAGTGCAGCATCATTGTTCACATTATAATTGAAATGGGAACAATATTGCTACACTAACAAACCAAAAAAAGAAAATGTTTATTTTATTTTTTTATAATTTTTTTTTAAATATATTTTTATTTTTAATTTTAATTTAAATGTTTTTTAAAAAACTTTTTTCACATTCGTGTTTGGTATCGTTGGAACGGCCATGCTCTGGCCGATCCAACCATACCAAACATATAACCCCTAGCTGCCACGGATGGGAGATAGGGAGTTCATTGGAACTCCCTATCTCCACCGTTGGTGGCAGTTAGGGGTTAACTCTAGGACTGGCGTCATCGTGCTACACACGATGACGCCAGTCCTCAGGGGGAGTTCCCGGAAGCTTGCCGACATCCAAGCTCCAGCTCCGGGAAAGGATCGCGAACCGGCGCTTTTCAGCGCCGATTCGCGATCCAGCTCCCCAGGGGTTAATGCCAGGCACCATTTGGAAGGGCAGGCTGTGCCCTTCCAAATGGTGCCTTGGTTAGCCCCCGCAGAGCCGCCGATCGGGAGGGAGAGAGGTCCGAAGGACCTCCCGCCCTCCCCTTCAGGCGCCTCCTCCGCACATGCGGGGGGCACCTGAATTAGGTGTCATCGCGCTGCCGCGATGACACCTAATTCCAGCGGCTGCGGTCCCGGATTCCGGGCTGACATCGAGGATGTCAGCCCGCACCGGGGGGGCCAGCAATCGGCCGGAACCCGGCCGAACGCTGACCCCAATGGGAGGACGCGCTCAGCGCGTCCTCAGCACAGCAGCGGTAATGCGGAGGACGAGCTCAGCGCGTCCTCCGCATTGAAGTGGTTAAAGACCAAACGCTCTTTTTGAGAAAGGATTTTTACCAGGAAGGATACATTGAGATTTCTCTCGTTTTCAAGTATGTCCTGGGTGGCGAGTATGTACCGTTGGGTGTCTTGCCCAAGGACACTTACTGGAGAGGTGCTCGTTGGGATCGAACCCATGACTCCACAGGCTCTCTCCATGCAGAGCAGTGATGTTACCTCTACTCCACCCAGCCGGCAAAGGTTTTATCTGTTTCAATAAAAGTTAATTTTTAGTAATTTGAGTCTATAAACCTGTCAAGGTGTTTCTTTTGTAACTTCCAACAACAGCTCTACTATCATCACTGTCACCTGGAATGACATGTCTTAGCCATTCTACGGGTCATTCCCAAGTCAAGTGGTATTGATGGTTAGTGATGGGCCGAACACCCCTTGTTTGGTTCGTATTCGAATATTAGAACAGTCGAAATGTACGAATACGAACTCGAACACAAGGCAAATCAATGGGGGTCGAACATGCAAAATGTGTTCACAGTTCTCCTAAATGGAGACCTGTGGCTGCAGCCCCCCAGCCCCCGTACCTCTGCTGTCCTGCTGCTGTCCCGGCCTCCTGTTCCTCCGGTCGGTCTGCTCATCCGGCCGCGGCTCTTCTGCCCCACGCCTCACCTTCATGCTGAGCCCTGATTGGGCAAAGTCTTGCACCTGACCTGGACTTTGCCCAATCAGGGCTCAATATTGAAATAGAGCACTGATTGGGCAAAGTCCAGGTCAGGCGCAGGACTTTGTCCAATCAGGGCTCAGCATGAAGACGAGGCATAGGGCAGAGGAGCCGCGACCAGACAGAGGACTAGACGGACTGGAGGAACAGGAGGGCCAAAGGCACGGGGGCCGGGGGGCTGCAGCCACAGTTCTCCTAAATGTACCAGCAGCTGCTGGTATATTTAGGAGAACTGTGAACGAATTTTGTATTATGGAATGTCCGCGGTCAAACAGACCGTGAACATCGCATAATGTTCGACATTTGCCGAACACTCGAACGGCCGATGTTCGATTCAAACTCATGTTCAAATTGAACACTAGGCCCATCCCTATTGATGGTGTGAGAAACGAGGCATCATAAAGGATCTTTCTACAGCAGGGACTGTTTGATAACACATTTTCAAGGAACTGTAGCATTTACAATTATACTAATTATGTGAACATTTTGAAAATGTCAGACTTTGCTTTTACTCAACAGAATGCAATGAATATTCACTTACCTTTACGCCTGTTTATAACGCACATAAAATCCCCTTTGAAGATTTGTCTAAAGATATGTGTCTATTCATAATTGACCATATAATCTGCTTGACTTCCCTCCGGCAATATAATCCTCTTTTATAGAACAAGGGAGATACGGAATGTTTACCCAGGATGTCCTGAGCTCGCACTGCTTTGGAGCAAATTCATGAAAAAGGTTAATGATTATATTTATGAATGTATGGGAATGTAAGAGAGATTCTGAGTATTTAAAAATATATATGTATAGCATTATAGAAAACAGCAAAGAGACAAAGAGACAAAGAGACTATCCGGTCACTGATATTATATGACCAGAGTAAGTGCTGAAATAAAAACACAATTGGAGAAAAAGAAACAGCCTGTCCATATTAATTACATTTAGGCATCACTTGCCAGAGTCTGAGTGCTGTGCAGGAAAAAGCAGTATATCAAGTGGACAGGCCATGTTCCCTGTGGTTTGCTGGTTAATAGAGATGTTCATTATTTTGTGTGGGATTTTCTGATTTTGAACACCATCAAAAAGGCAAGGAAATTCCACCTCGCAGAGGATATTGTGAGAAGCCAGTAGGCGTGAGAAGATCAATAAACCTGTACATGAAAAGAAAAAAACAAGAAAGAAAATACATTTTAAACATAAAAATATTTTTTACAAAATAAAAATAATAATAAACACACAGTATTTATCTACAGTATATATATATATTCCGGATCCTGTAGAGAAAAAGAACAGTGACTAGTCAATGGAACCTAAGCCTGTAAAAATATATGGAGATGTCATGTAGATACTGGAAACATAAAAAAATGTAATAAGGAAAAATAACGGTTTCCAAAAAAATAACCATTTTGAGGCAAGATGTTGTTTCTGGTGTTCTATCTGTCATCCAGGGGCACATCGACATACCTATTGATTCACCTACTGACCCTCGCTCCTCTAAATTCCTCTGCAGCACATCCTCCATGTGGCTCCAATTCCCTTTCTAATTAAGCTGGCAATAATCTGGAATTTATAGTCTCCGAACTTCCGCTACTCTCCTCCCACTTCCTGACCTCCCTCCACCAGTGTTAGAATGTTACATCTGCTGGTCTGCTGTCCCTAACTGGATGATCGCTTGTTTCTTAACACTCAAGCTCTCCAAAACAGAACTCCTTGCCTTTTGTCCCTCTGAATGTAATGCTCTTGCACCTATTTCCATTGCGGTGAATGGCGCCACTGTTACTTTCACCTCCCAGGCTCGCTGCCTTGGTGTTCTCTTTGATCTCTCCTTCACTCCTCACATAAAGTCCTAACCAAATCTTTTCACTTTCACCTAAAAAAAATTGAACGCATCCGCCCTTTTCTTAACCAGGACTTTACGAAAATGCTCGTCCAAACTCTAATTATCGTCCGCCTCCACTACTGTAACCCTCTACTCATCGGCTTTAAATGACCCTAAATGAAAACCTGTACCTCTCACACCTCACATCCTGTACCTCTCACACCTCACATCCTGTACCTCTCACACCTCACATCCTGTACCTCTCACACTTCGCCCCTTTGTCAGTCTCTACACAGGCTCTCTGTTTCTTTTAGAATCCAAATCAAATTATGGTGCTCATGTACAAAGCTCTCCAATTCCGTGACCCTACCTACATCTTCTCCCTTATCAGCAGGTGTGGTCCATCCCTGTCACTTCTCTCCACCAACGATCTGTGTTTCTCATTGTCTCATACCCGCACCTCTCACTCTCACCTTTGTGATTTATGCCGAGCTGCCCCCTATCTAAGGAACTCCCTCTCTACAGCTCACTCTCCCCGTTCCTCCAGTCTTTCAAGACATCTCAAAAAACACATTACTTTAGTGAAGCCTATCAGCTCACTCCATAATCCCCGGTTGTACCTTTTCTGATCCATCTCCCACACAGCCCCCATGCACCCCAATACATCTCATACTCTGCTATTTACCCTCACCTCCTCTGTGTGTCAGCCTCTCCTCTTCGATTGAAAGCTCACTGGAGCAGGGTCCACATTTTCTATTGATCTTTGTGTGTCAAACGTATTTGTCAATTTTATGTTTGTTGTGTCCTACCCATTGCAAAGTGGTGCGAAATATGCTGGCACTTTATGCTACAATGTAACTACATGACCCACCATTGTGACATGTTAAAAGAGCTAAACTGTCCGTCGCTGGAATCTAGACGCACCCTTCACCTTTCCAACCTGGTGTTAAGAGGTTTTCTGGGAAGCTACCACCCTACCTGAATAGACTGCTTCCCCCAGCAGTTCCCTCATCCTATAACCTCCGATCCAGGACCAGCACCTTACTTGCAATACCACAATTCAAAAAGAAAGTGACTCGATCCTCGTTTTCCTACAGAGCACCACATTTATGGAATAAACCTCCCAGACGCCATCAAATCAAAAACCATCAAAAAAGTCACTTAAGAACTCCCTATTAACATACCTCGATACAGAATGCACCTGTAAACATGTAACATAGTGACTATATACAGAATGCACCTGTAAACATGTAACATAGTGACTATATACAGAATGCACCTGTAAACATGTAATATAGTGACTATATACAGAATGCACCTTTAAACATGTAACATAGCGACTATATACAGAATGCACCTGTAAACATGTAACATAGTGACTATATACAGAATGCACCTGTAAACATGTAACATAGTGACTATATACAGAATGCACCTGTAAACATGTAACATAGTGACTATATACAGAATGCACCTGTAAACATGTAATATAGTGACTATATACAGAATGCACCTGTAAACATGTAACATAGTGACTATATACAGAATGCACCTGTAAACATGTAACATAGTGACTATATACAGAATGCACCTGTAAACATGTAACATAGTGACTATATACAGAATGCACCTTTAAACATGTAACATAGTGACTATATACAGAATGCACCTGTAAACATGTAACATATTTATTTTCCGTGTTAATCTGTATATTTGCGTGTTGTTTTTATTATCTTGCATTTATTACTTTGTATTTCTGTAACAACTGTAAAATTCAATGTTCTTCAACCCAGGACATACTTGAAAACGAGAGAAATCTCAATGTATCCTTCCTGGTAAAATACTTTGCAAACAAACAACTTCATAAATATTTTTTTTCTATTTATTTTATGTAGAAATGTTATCATTACTCTTAGATCACCTACCAATATATAATGTCATGTCTTTGAAAATCAAATTTACAACATTTTACAAAAATTGCAAATCTTAAGCAGATTTAACATAAAATATAAATTAGCTAAGTTATCTGCAGGGATACACTGAGATATGTTTTCAACCCTTTCCTGGGATAAAAAATATTAATAACATCCTGTAGTACTTGACATCCGATTTGACCCTGCGGGAAGGGAACCTTCTAATCTTAGGTTCAATAATTGGTGTATTAAGAAGACGACTTGTTCTACTGCTTGATAAACCTAAAGACCTGTTTTAAGAAGAAAATAAATCCAAGAATTTTAACATAAGAATCCAAGGCTGTTAGTAAATGACTAATGTATTCATTAAAATACAAAAGAAGTGATAAAAGCAATTCTATAACTACATTTCAATCTCTCAGATTCCCTATATACATTATTCATAGACAGGCCGTGGTTGTAGTAATGATTTTTCCCTCCTCAGATTGTTTTTTAATGTCATGACCGAAAATAGTTTTAATGTACTCCTCTAGTACAAGTCTAAAACTTTTTTGGGCTTTTTTTTTTTAATTTTCTTTGAATACATTATTTCTTGAATCTTATGGATAAAACAATTTGCCTTAAAAACTGTCATTAGCAGAAAAAGCTTTTTATAAACCATAAAGCAGTTTTGTTCTGGTGTAACCCATGCAGCATCGTAAGAATTAATTAAATGTGCATTAAATGATTGTCTAATATCAGTCCATGAATACTAACAGTTTTTTTCACTAAAGGGTGAAAATCAGGAGAATTGGCAGGAGAAAAAGAACAATCTAGACCAAACAGCCAATTTGGAAAGTGAAATAAATGGGAGAATTTTTCTGTTTGGGCTATTTTGACCTACAGGTCTATTCAAGAAAAGGTGAAACTCAGGAGAATGACAGGAGAAGTGAAAATTCTAGGTCAAAATATCAAACCAGAAAAAATCCTCCCATTTATCTCACTTTCCAAATCGGCTATTTGGTCTAGATTGTTCTCTTCCTGCGTTAAAGTATTTGAAGCAAAATTTGAAGTCCTGCTACATTTTGGAGCATTTCAGGGAAATGACTAAAAATGGAGGCAAAATCGGGGATACATGCCCTAATGGGGACTTTCTCTGCCATGGAATGTTAGAACAAGGGCTTGGATGATGCAAAGCTCTGTCATCTGTTGTTATACCTGAAAGCAAAGTTTCTCAACCTGGTCCTCAGGTCCCCAACAGGTCAGGTTTGCCAGATATGTGAAGCCCAGCACAGGTGATATGATTTGCTGCTCAGTGATTGCAGGATTCAGTCTGCATTTCCCCAAGGTGATCCTTAAAACCTGGTCTGTTAGGGGACTTTAGGACCCCGGTTGGGAACCACTGCCATAAAGCCATATTACATTCCTAACGTTAACCTTGGTTGCCCTAGCGCGGGCGCACCAGATTACAACATGAATACTAATGGGTTAAAAAAAACGTTAGCGATTCGGATCTTTTGCTTTTCTGCACAAGGTTACTGTATTTTGCGCTCCCTATGTTTAACATGGGGAGCGCAAAGAGTTAATTAGCATTAGTATTACAGTATGCTAACGCTAATTACCGTCCGGCTGCGGCTAACTCGAAAGTTAACCACAGCTAGGACCTGGTGCTGACTGATACCGCTTCTGCAGAATCTGTCAGCACCAGCAGAAGAGCTGGATCCAGCACCACAACGGCGGCTCCATCCATCTCTTCTTGCCGCCGGGAGCAGAGAGAGAATTACTACGCTGACCTGCAGGATCTCGCGAGAGCCGAGATCCTGCAGCTCATGTAACTGACTGTGGAAGCCTCAATGAAGTCTTATGAACTCCATGAAGAGGGTGTTTGCGGTGGCGGTTAGCGCTGCCATGAGCATCCTGAGGCTTAGTGCCGTGTTACAGTGCAGGCTGCTGGTTTAGCGCCTGGACCGTTATATTACGCTAAAACATGGACGCTAAGGAGAAACCTACAGGCGCAGATTTTCCTCCTTAGTGTCCCCGTTTTAGGGCCATGATCGTATATGGCCCTCAGTATGTAATCTTCATAAAGTACATATTAATTATAAATATCATGTAAAGCGAAGAGACATTTCCTGAGCACGCAGTGATGGAGGGAGATATTGTTCTGTGGCTGTGTTGCACGAGGGATGCATATGAAAAACACATGCAACGGGTCAATATTCGAATCAATAGTTCCCCAAATCAGTCATCTTTTGCAAATGTCCATAATTAAAGAGTCGGTTCGGTCATCCTAGGCATTGTAATGCGTTTTCGTGTTAGCTGTGTTTATTTAGTTCCTTTTGTTTGTTTTCTAATTAAGTAGATGTCTCTATGTTCATGGCGATCAATCATGTCATAGTAAGCTAATGCCAAAATCATTGAATCTAAAGACTCTGTTTAATAGATGCCCACATCCCAGTACATTGCAGCTTAATTAAACCGTCCACAAGACATTTTCCCAGGGTCGTAGGTTCTTGAAGTGAAATATCACTGTGATACAGGCTGCAGGTTTTCTTGTAATGCAGAGGAGATCATTTAAATATGTTTACAGTAGAACATCTACTTAGGGATTAATGGCACAAAAAACAGGTTCTTTAATTCGCATTTAATGGGAAACTCTAAGGAAAAAGGGGTAAAAACGTTAACCCTCTTGACTTCCACCCAGTCTCTCCCTTTCATTTTTACTTTATCATTACATTTTATTAACCACCTTTTATCTAGCACTGAGGTCTCCATCCTTCCTCTGCCGATGTTGCCTGTATCAGTGCAATCAGAAGGCTGGACGTTCACTTGAAAAATGTATTGTACGGCATTGGCTTGTTGGTAACCCAACTCTGATAAGACTGTCCAGCGTGAGCTGATGGACCATTTTTTGGCCAGAATGAAGTCCTCCAGGTTATACCAAGATACCTGATTGGGCAGGGGGTCATTAAGAAAACTTGACAGTTTAAAATACATTAAATGATGAAGCCGGAGAGTCACAGAATGTTACATGCTGGACATGTAAAAACTTTATGCAGGGCAGCTCCTTTCATGTCCAGACTGTGTGCATGTCCTTGGGAGCCCTGCATTAGAGATGTGCGTTTTGTTTCATTCCGAAATCAGAATTCGGTGTCAAAATTTACTGGTTTGTATTTCGGAAGCATGTCCGAAATAACAAATCAGTTGCGTCCGAAAGGGAACGAAAACAAAACGGAATATAATGAATTGATTCCTTTTCTACTAATATATTCGTTATTTAGTTTCAAAAATTCAGCAGCACCTGGTCCCTGTCCATTGACCGTAGTGCTGAATCCTGTATTCAGCACCACAGGCCATGGACAGCGCCATGGTGCCGTTCGGTACGATTCGGTGGCAGTGAAATTCCCCATAAGTAATGGTTAATCTATTCAGAGAACGCCGACCAGCAGTGAAATGTCAGTGAAATGCCCTGGTTTTCAGTGGCTCGTTCGACAGGTAAAGCCCATAGGTTTCAATGTAAAAAAGTGCCATTTTTTATTAAATATTTATTCAACTGTTTATTCTTTTCACTTGCAGCAAAACATCTCTTTATTTATTTTTTAGTCATTTTTAAGGATTTTTTTGGTGATATTTTTGGATTCATAATTATTTTAAAAAAACAAGGCTGTTTCTCTTTGCAAAAGGCAGCAGTTTTTTTTCTTTCCTACAGTCTGGCAGCATTTTGTGGGTGCTGTCCTTGGTGCTGAAACCTATTCAGCACCAAGGACAGCAGCACCACGGGGCTTTGGGCAGAGCTGCTGTCCACAGTGCTGAATAGGTTTCAGCACCAAGGACAGGGGATCTTTTGATCCGGACCCCCGCTGAGCTGCTGCCCTAGGTGCTGAATAGGTTTCAGCAGCAAGGACAGGGGGATCTATTGATCCAGATCCCCGCGGAGCTGTTGTCCTTGGTGCTGAATAGGTTTCAGCAGCAAGGACAGGGGGATCTATTGATCCAGATCCCCGCGGAGCTGTTGTCCTTGGTGCTGAATAGGTTTCAGCACCAAGGGCAGGGGGTTACATATCCTTTTTTTTTACCCTAATCTAAGTAATTTATTCATCTGTCTCACCTTCCAAAATAACTAATAAAGATGAAAAGCGAATCGATCGATAAACGAATTACCGATCTCCCAAAATAACGATTGAATCCGAAGAATCACGGTAACACAACAAACTAAAGACCTTAACAGATCGATCTGAAATTAAACTACATTTTTCGTTGTGCACATGGCTACCCTGCATGCATCAGCGCTAGATTTCTAGTTTCCCTTCCCATAGGAGGCCGCAACTGTAGTCTGAGTGGCCATCATGGACCTCCTATATAAGGGTCCAATGTGATCCTATATAAGGGATCACTGTTTCTGCATAACAGTACTGCTCAACACCGAAATACTCTGTATGAATTGCTGAAGCCTGTACCTGCTCTAAGCCCATACGTATTCCTGTCATCAAGTCTCCTCATTTTCCTGTAATCCTCATCTAGTTCCACTGTACTTAGTTCCCTGCTTTGTGTAAGTTCCTCTTTTGTTCCTGCATTGTCCATCTGCCACCATCCTTGTGTTACTGCCTGTGTATCTTGCAAAACTTGCAACCTGCCTGCTGTGATTCCTGTACCATGTGTGAATAAAACCCCTGACTGTAACTACTACCGGTTGCACATTCTTGACATTCAAGCAGAAATGGGCATTGTGTAACATATAGTAATAAGCTCCTATGAGCAGGGCCCTCTACAGCTCTTGTTTCCATCATATGTCCGTACATCTGTATCTTGTTTCCTCTGTATTGTAAAGCGCTGCAGAAACTGTTGGCGCTATATAAATGATGACAATAATAATAATAATAATATGTTAAACGTGGTAAAAATAGATTTTAAAAATGGCCGCACACCCTGATTATGAGTAACTGTCGTGGCGATGATGAGATTATTAATCATGCCGTTTACTAAACAATACAAAGAGTGATTGAATTAAGTGATCTTGATCCTGAACATTTAGTGAAACTCCAGTCAAAAATTGCAAATTTTTTCATTTCGCCATATCTATTTAAGGGTTAACTGGGATTTTGATTCCCTTTAAAATTTCGGCTCAACTATCAGCACTCCGTAGAGTCCTGCTAATGGGAATTTTGGCATTAACGATTCCGTTCAGTTTTATCGGTAAGCCAATATTCAAAAATACATCCATGTATCCGCTGTCGAACAATGTTGAACATTTTTCATTTGATACATGATTATTTTTTCTCTTATATATTTTATTTTTTAGTTTATATATATATATATATATTTTAAAAAAAAAACATGGTTTCTGTAAGACGTACAAGGAGGTAGATCACTGGTATTAGCTCCCGTGCTATACTGACAAATGATAGCTTTCCATGGTCCTCACCTACAATCTATGTAACCGCTACAAAAGTAAAATATATGTACTTGGAGCAAAATCATCTTTCTGACTTTATTGATATAGATTGTAAGCTTGTCGCGAAGCTGAAAATACAACTTACTGCGTAATTGGTATTATACCTAATAATTTTCATTCCATTTTCTCTCTGTTCTTTAAAACGAATCTTTCAACCATCGCTGAATAGTCTCTTTAAGCGATGACGTGACACTCCATGAGATGCCGTGTATTACTTTTTATACATTCGATTTCTTTTATGCAGGTTTAATATTTATTTTTCTTCAAAACTAAAATTCTACAATAGGCGTACGATTAAAATTTAATAAGCAAACTGCCCTTAAGTACATTTATAAAAGATAGGGACAAGTCATTATGAAACGCGATGGGTTTATAATGACCTGCAGGAATGCTTCAAAAGCTTGCGACTTGTAGCCTATGGGACATTTTCTACATTAGCATATATTACACCATTATTACCATACCGGTCAGCATGTGGTCCAGGGCAATCGAGCTTTGTTCTTCTACATATGAATCTGTAATCCGTGGAACAATGAATTTTACATTTGGACTTACAGTTCTTGGAGCGATGTTTGTGCACATGTATATTATATTGGATTCTACATAAGTAATTCAGAGAACAAAAATAAATTATGAAACAGATCTTCCTTTTTTTTTCCCCTCTGAAACTTACTATGGATTTTAAATGACTTCCCGCACGAACTTGAAAGTCCGGAATGAAGCTTTAAGGTACATCTTGTCAAGTGGGAAAAATAAAGCAAAATGCACAATAGAGTAGTTGACACTTAATTTGGCTAAATGGCTAAGAATTGCATGAGTTTTATTCTTCGTTGTTAATAAGGCAAGGGGTTGCGAGACTCGATCCAATTTTTATCTATGCAGAAAAGTAAATCCCCTTGCCTGAAGACAGTAAATCCCAAGACCTAGCTACACGCTTGGTTAAATAACATCAAAGAGCAGTATTTTAATAAGAGCGTTTCATCAGATACAGAACAGAATATCAAATTAACCCTCAATTAATAATTTAAGACAAGACTAAAGTAATTTACCATCTATTTATTATTATTATTATTATTATTATTATTATTATTATTGTTATGGTTATTGTTAAAATATTATATTAAATTATATCACAGACTATTTTGTTTTGTATTTTTTATGTTTGAAAAGTATATTTAACTTTCTTATTTACCTGAGAACAAGATTCCTCCAGTAGTTATTATTGCATTTTTTGACTAGGCTCATGTATATTTTCACTTAAAATAGTGAGACGTGGTGATATTTATTTCTGCTGACTTTGTCGTCTTTCACTTCAATCTCTACACTTTCTTTAATCTTTATATCCACCTACCGTACAAGCCTGTTGTGATCTGGGGTTGCTTCAGTTGGTCAGGTATGGGTTCAGCAATGTTATGTGCCCAAAAAATGAGGTCATGTGACTCCCTGAATATACTGAATGAGCAGGTTTTTCCATCAATGGGTTCTTTCTTTCCTGATGGCATAGCGGGCATATTCCTAGATGGCAATGCCAGGATTCACCGGGCTCAAATTGTGCAAGAGTGGTTCAGGGAGCACGAGACATCATTTTCACACATGGATTGGCCACCGCACAGTCCAGACCTTAACCCCATTGAGAATCTTTGGGATAATGTGCTGGAGATGACTTTACGCAGCGCTGCGACTCTCCCATCATCAACATAAGATCTTGGCCACAAATGAATGCGACTCTGGATGGAAATAAATGTTGTGACATTGCATGAGCTTATCGAAACGGTGCCATGGGGAATGTGTGCCGTATTCACAGCAAAAGGCGGTCCAACCAAATATTAGCGGGTGTAACTTTTTTTGACCAGGCAGTATATTTCCTGTCCTGAAAAGTTTATTGAACAAGAATACCAGTATAAAGCTGCTGTATCACCTCTGAGTCAAAACACTAGCTGGTAGGATACATTCTCATTCAATGGCCTAATTTATAATGTACCTGTCATACCCAATTTACATCAGGCTCATTTGACACGGAATCCCTCACTATATATGTGTTAGTGAAAAAATTGAGTAATTCCCTGTCAAACTTCATTCACTCATCAGACTCTCCTTATCAGTGGCAAGCCACTAGGGTCAGTAACAGCTGCAATAAGAAGAGCCAGTCTACATGATAGTCTTCCACTCACCCATTTAGCCAATTGCATACAGGATCACTCACTGATAGGCTAGTGCAGGGGTCAGCAACCTTGGCTCCCTGATGTTTTGGGAATTACATCTCCCATGATGCTCAGTCACCCAATAGGCTGACTGAGCCACATGGGAAATATAGTTCCCAAAACATCAAGGAGCCAAGGTTGCTGACCCCTGGGATAGTGTATCAACATCATCACTGAGGGCCAGTCGCACATCGATGCCAAATTACCCACAGTGAACGTTACCCATGTGGGATGAGTATGGTGACACGTGGACCTGGTAAATGTGATCTGTAATACCTCCTCAAAGGATGAAGGGATGAAGGGATCAAGGGATGGGATATTGTATTGCTCTTTATAACCAATGAAACCTCCAACCCCTGATGGGACATTGTTTAGTAAAAGTTCAGTTATCATCGCTGGTGGATCTAAACTCATGGTACATAATATATTTTTCCAAAAGACCCAAAATAAAATAAGCAACACAACTTAAAATTAAACTTATGGACAAACACAAGGCAATGTTTGAGTCTGATGAACAACTTCTGGAGTTCCAAACAGAAAGTCTGAAACTTTTTGGCCAAACCACAACCGATATTTACATAAAGAAAAGCAATCAAGGAGGAAGAACATAATGATAAACTAATAATTACAAGAGAAGGGATTGAACAAAATGGAAGGAAATTTGGATAGACCGGACAAAGATGTGATGGGAATAAAAAAAAGGAAAGACAATAGTAATTTGAAGCACTTAACCAAGGTTTGCTTTTCAAATGTTTTATGTGTAGTTTGTGGCAGATACATATTTGTATTTGTCTCAATTATAAGAACTAGACATCACATATTCTATATTTTGGAATCTCACTGGGCCTACTAGTATATAGTAAAGTATTATAGTCCAGCACAGTGTTTCCCAACCCTGGTCCTCAAGCTCCCCTAACAGGCCAGGTTTTAAGGGTCACTTTGGAGAAATGCAAACTGAATCCTGCAATCACTGAGCAGCAAATCATATCACCTGTGCTGGGCTTCAGATATCTGCAAAGTAAACCTGACCTATTAGGGGGACCTGAGGACCAGGGTTGGAAACCAATGATCTAGCATATTTCAAACTACACTCACTTTTAAGTGAGGCTATTCTGCTAATGATCACAAACGTTGGGTTCTATTACAATCTTCGCGCATACGTTTGCGCCCGCGCAAAAATGCATTAACACGAGGGGCAAAACCCTCTACCCTGAACGTCGTAGTACAATCTCAGCGCAACAAACGCACGTATACGTCTACCGCGGGTGAACCTGCGCGAACGCGGCGCAAGCTTACTGTACTTCTCGCATCCTAAACTTAACATTGTGAGCACAAATGCGTTTGTGCGCTGGTACGCAGATGGTATTACAATCTATGCGCAGTTTGTAACGCACAGCCTTTGCGTGCATAATTTTAGCAACTCCTGAAAGCTGGTGTTAATGGCAAATCTGAACGACCTGGCCGAAACCAAATACACCAGCCCAAAAAAAAAATACAGCAAAGTATAGTAACACATTCTACAGATACCAAACCAATAAATTTGAGAAGTTGTGTGTGAATTTTTTATTGCTGCAGCATATATGCTCAGATTGACTTTGACAGGAACAAAAACTTAACGTGAGACAATTAAGGTTCTTAATTCTGATTGGCTGAATCGTGTGAAAAAAACAGTCCGCACACTGATTTCTGCGCGCGCATTTTTACGTGCGTTATTTTTTGACGGATGAAAAAATGCGAGAGGATTGTAATACCAGCATTGATTTACGCGCGTTAACAGTTGACGGTTCGCGCAAAAATTCACGCGTTGCGCGTGCGTTTTTGCGTGAAGAATGTAATAGGGCCCGTTGTCTTTAGTAAGTAGTCATATTACAGTCTATATTTGTGTTTATTATGGAATATGGATACAGATTCAAGCCCCATCAAATCCTCTATGGACACAGTTAGCAAGAGACAGATAGACACCAGACAGATGATATAAACATTATTTTAATTGACAATGAATGTAAGATAGAGAAGGTCATTAATGTTTTGTAAATTCAGACAGAAGTCATTTTTACATGCAAATCCTTCCTCTGAAGTGTAGCTGGGAGGCATGCTAATTATGTAAATAATTATTCTCACTAGGTGTCAAATGTCAGCATAAATATGACTTATCTTTCTTCAGGCAATCTGCAACAATAAACACTGTACCGTAAAGGTGGCCGAGGAATAGGGAATAATAAAAATATATTAATAATTCACCGCAGGACACATTTAGGATCATCTGCTTCTATTTCTGTTCATAGGTGCGGGACAGCGCATGATATAATACCGTTTCTTGCTGTTGACTTGCTTTTTCTCTTATAGCTTTAGTGCATATATTAAAATGCTTTATCATTCTCTGCTGTTTAAGTAACTCGTCTAAAAATGCCGCGTAGAAATTTACAGATCCATTTTCAAGATGTTCATTTGTCAAAGTAATCGATGTTTACTAATGTATCCGTAGC
Source organism: Leptobrachium leishanense (assembly GCA_009667805.1). Lineage (NCBI taxonomy): Eukaryota > Metazoa > Chordata > Amphibia > Anura > Megophryidae > Leptobrachium > Leptobrachium leishanense. Next base: position 49,853,126 of record CM019064.1, read on the forward strand.
TAATTAAATGCAAACCGTCAGTTAAATGAACAAAGTTTAATGTTGCCATAAAACATATATATAGGTACATAAGAATTTAATATCCAATCTGCCACAGGAGAAATATATCAAATCCAACTGGTTTGGTGGTGGGATTTTCTTTTTGTTATTTAAAATGAATGTACCACAACAATGGAAAGTACAGAAGAAAATACCATGTATAGAATTGTGTAAAGAATCAACTTGCTTATTTATTTATTTATAAAGTATTTTACCAGGAAGGATACATTGAGATTTATCTCGTTTTCAAGTTATGCTTTATTCAAGTTGTGGACGACATAACATAAACCTGTAACGATAATGATAAGTCCCTGAAGTCAAATATTTAACCATATAGTCAGACATAATGAGATGGAAATCTAGATTTTGCCTTATGGTCCAATAGCATTCATCAAATCCTTGAACTTTATTATATCACTATGCGTAGCAGTCATCGAACTCCCAGACACGTGCATTCACGATCAAACTACATACACTGCATGACTCACATCTCTACGTGCATCTCAATAAAGTCACAACGGCAATATCTGTAAGATCATGCAAGTGACTTTAACACGTGATGTTTCCTAGCCGAGAGCTCGTGCACGCAGCCACCTGAACCTGCGAGGATGATTGCGCTGACTGCTGGGTGGGACCGAGGCGGTCCATAGAAGACAACCGGGAGTACTAGTACAAGGGTTGGCACGCCCTCTGGCAGGAAAAGGATAATTACTTGTTGCTACATTGAAAAAACAGGACAATGCCCTAGGGCTCGGAATGTAATTATATGTCACCATGTAAGAAGTGCCATTTGGTAAACTAGACATATATTTGTGACCTTTGACATCACTGCTCACGTCACTATCCATAGACCCTATTCAGGCCTTGCTGTAAATATCACAGTGCCATTATAGTCTATGGAAATGCTAAGTTTACAGGAGCTCTGGTTAAGTTTACACCAAGGTTGACCCATGGATGGTGAGTAGTGATGGAGAAGGGCAAAAATATGGATGATCAAATGGAATGGGCCCTGAAACGGAGTGATGGGGTAATGAGAAAATCTCACTTAAGTAATGAGTGTGGTTTGCACCTGTAGCAAGCTATCCTTCTGAAACCATTGGCACCTCTGTCAATCCATTTATTGTAGAGTATTTGCACTACTCACTGAATCATCAGGGATCTTATCTCAATGGTGTGGTGATCCATTGCTTACTTACTAGTGGTAAGGGCAGGTCAGCCATTAGTTGGCGACTTGTGAAGTTTTGGGGTGAGTTGGTGGAGGTCGGAGTTGCTGTCGCTTGTCGCTGAGTGCCCGGGCTGAGCCTGTGTTTTTTGGCTGCGGGCCGATCCCCGGATTGTTGCACCACAGCGGGGGATCTGTAAAAAAACTCTTGAATATAAGAAATTCTGGTTTATCTTTATGTTTATGCACTTGCATGTGCACTTGTCTATTTCACATTAAGGGTTACATATCTTTTAATGCACGTCACTAATTGAACACTCTTATGTAAATATTATTTCTGCTGTTTGTGCCACAGAGATTTCTCGAATATCTTTTCCATAGTGATAGTTGTCTAATTGATTAACAACAAAATGAACTGATTAGTAGTTACGAAGTATTGTATGCTAATGAGATTTAATTCTGGAGGGTCATTTACTGAAACATAACTTTCATGTTTCAGAAGATCAAGATTTAGCTATACGTGCAGTAAAACCATGCTGAGGACTGTCTCATACAGTAATTACAGTCCTACACTGAACATCTTGACGAGGCGGTATCTGGTTACATTTTCAAAATGACATCATTGCCTTTACAGTTTATAAATCACCATCTGGACAATTTTCCCTCTAGAAATGTCTCTGATTATTTCATTTTGTTGAACAATATTGAACGTAAATTTTAATCTCCACCAGAAGCATCCAAGGGCATGATTTATAGGTTAATTGGGGATGTGAGTTACAGGGAGGATTAACCTATTTACATTAGTTCTTCGTAGGGATGTGCATGGCTGAAAAATTTGTTTTGTTTAGTTTCGTTTCATTACGTTTTTAAATCATTTCGTTTTGGAATTTCATAACTAATTTTGTTTCGTATTTCATTTTGTTTCGGATCGATTTGAAGTTTCGAATCAATTCGAATTTCACATATCAATTCAATAGTTGATATCAATTTGAATTTTGGATCACTAGATAAAACCCCAATTAATCAAATTTTGCTGTTAAAAGAAAAGCTAGGGTTAAATTTTAAGCTGTGTCACAGATTTAGTATTTGAGTCAAATTAAACAGTGAAACAAAATTAATTTGTTTCATAAAGTCCTTTGCTGACTATTACTTGTATTGTAAGTTAAGATCAATTCGATAGTTGATATCAATTTGATAGTTCATTTCAAATTCAATAGTTGATATCAGTTATTAAAATTTTTCTTTTATGATGATGACACAGTGTAAAACTAAATAAATTCGTTATATACCCTTTCGTTTTGAATTTGTATCGTATCGATTCGTTATTTGGAAGTACTTCCGAATACGAATTATCAAATTTTGTTCCAAATTCTGAATTTTTCCGAAATGAATACACATCTCTAGTTCTTAGTATACTCCCAGCACTGTTGAATTACAGTAAAATGTATGTGTGTATCCGTCCCCCGATTAAACACACAAAGATAGCGTTACATATAGAACTGGTAGCATTGATAAAGAATTGTGAACCTCACTATTGTTTTTGAAGCTCATCATTTTCATACCTAAAACATCGCTCATGCATAGGTCATTAAAGAGATACTTTATCATGACCACTTTATTGTTTCAAAGTTGTCATGGTGGGAGGATCCCCGATCTGGAGAGAACACTGGATGAAGTGGATGAGTTGTCTCCAAATCTCTACCCCACCCAGAAGCTGGGATTTTGATTTTCCCAGCTGCTGGTTACAAGATCGGTCCCTAGTGAAAAGAGCATGCCAACATTAAACTCTCGGAGACCACCCGTGTTTGCAGGCGAAAAGCAGTATTCAATTGATAAATCGAATGTGCGCAGCTCCAATCCATCGCTCTGTGCAGGCACTATGGAACTTGCATACATAAAGTGCACAAGTCCATAGCGGTGCACAATTTGCGGTTCCTACACTAGGCAAGTTGCATACAAGTGCAAATTGAGTTACGAAGTTTCAGGGGCTTCCAGATTTGGGAGTGCCTGAGTGGAAGTGGAGAAGGAGTTTGTGGCGAGGGACAAAAGGTGGGTAAAATCTCCCCAAAAAAGAAAATATATTAAAAAAAACAATTGGGCAGAGGCTGTCAGCAGCATCGGCCCAATTATTTAAGGGCCAGAAAAGCGAACTCTCTTTTCAACAGAGTATCCCTTTAAAGTGCACCTGCTATACACAACACATATTAACTTTAACACAGCATACAATTTTATATATACATTGCGGAAACAGGATTTATTAAATAAATATATTTTAAAAATGTAAATAATAAAATGCACCATACAGTCCACCTATATCCCAATAGGACATTCCTGATTATCCCTACCATAACCCTATTTTGGAATGCTTACTGCACCAAAAATTCTAGTTTAGCCCTTTTTCTACAGATGACGTGTGGAGGACACCCTCAGGTCTGCACGACGTGTGCACAGGACGTCTTCACATCTCATGGGGTCTCCGTAGCGAAAGGGAAGAACACATGCGCCCGTGATGTACTTCCTTGAAGTCAGACCATCACTTTATACCCCCTCCCGGCGCACTGACGTCATCATGACAGGTGCGATGGCACCAGTTTCAGATCACCACCAGAGCCAGGAGAGTACCTGAAGAAGGAAGGTAGAAAAAACAGAGGAAAAAAAAGAGAAGCATTACTGGAAAGGTCACAGTCTGACCTCTTCAGCGATGCCTGTCTTTAATCCTTTAGGTGCCACTCCACACTAATCAGCGCTAGATCACAGACTTCTCCCAGTTGTGTTGGGTTGTGTGCAGTGAGTGGTTGATCTCATTTGCATTGTTGAGTCTTTATACTACTGTTGAGTCTTATACTATATATGGCAATGGGGTCACTGACAAAGGTATTAAAAACACAAAGATCTCTCATGATGTAGCTCATTCCGGTTTCCAGTCCTTTGAAGTCGGGGTGTTGGGCTGCAGATTTGAATTGAAAGGTCATTAGTCATGTCATGTGATCTGGTAGGCAAATTTATCAAACAAACTGGCAAAGGGAAATCCTTTTCTCCTGGTCTAGAACAACCTGGAACCAAAAATAACTTTTCTGTACTTCTCTGGGTCTCTATTTTTGGGGACACCAGTGAAACTCCACTGACCTTGTGCTACCTGCATCAACATGGAAGGAAGCCCTGGGTAGATATTACACAAATATTTAGAAACTCCTCCCCATAGTGCTACACTTGGTCACTGTAGCATGATTGGGAGTAATTTCTAAATCTTGTGTTTCACACTATGAAATGGTCCACAGACCTGCATTGACCATGTAGGCTTTTGTAAATGCTGACTGCCATTGCGAGCTGTTGCTTGTTATAATTTCTAAATAATTCTTGTGTATTTATTTGTTTATTAAATATTTTACCAAGAATTAATAGACTGGGAATTATTTTCATATAAAGAATAGCTTTATCACCCACGAAACGGTAGATTTTACCATTTATAACCATTTTGGAGTTTTGGTGGAGATTTTTGGTTCTTCAAAATTTTCTTATCTATTAAAAAAATGTATCAAAAACATAAACCATGTGAATATGATTGCATTATAATCATTCTGTCAATATTAAATGTAATCAAAATATAAGTATAATAATAATAATATTAAATTAAAGCAAAATTGGAAATCTTTCATTCATTTTTTTAAATTCGCATCTCGTTCAACGCTTCATATATTGAATTATGTTTACGCATAGCTAAGTAACCATTTGGATATCCCAATCTTTAAGAAAGAAGAACCCATAATGCATCGTCAATATTTTTTTTAGCTAATTCTTTGACCTTTTCTTCTTCTAGTTTTTTTGTGTAGGCTTCTGCTTAATGCCCTGCACTAGTTAACCTGAGTCAATTCAATTCACTTCTTTTCGTCCACATGAGTAACCGTTCCACCGTGTTAACTCATCTATAAAGCTATAAGCTTTCGTTTTCAACTGCTTATTACGCATGAGGTGTCTTTATCTGATCTCAGATTCACACATCTCATCTGGAGCATCTGATATACTGAGGAAAACACCGACACTAAGTATATAAATGCATTCATAGTTGCTCTTTCAGCAGATGAAGCTAAAAAACCCATCTATAATGTCCACAAGCAAAACGATGTTGTGTGACCTTTCATCAGTGCAAATCTGATTGTGTGGAACAGGTGTTGATGCAGGTCACATCCATGCTTACTTTGATTTCTTTCTGGTAATAAAATCACATAACATGATGGATGTCCTGTGTGCACCTCATGGTACAGTTTAAGCCAACAGCAGTTTAGATGATTCTGTCTTCTGGGGAACTAAAGGGAGAGATGGAAACGAGGACAAAAACACAACGTATAAATACAATACAAGCACAATGGCCTCCATTTGTCTAAATTTGCTGAAAAAAGCACTGTCCAACGGCAAGTTCTGTTACATAATAACCAGGGTGGCACATTCAGGAGGATGTCAAATCTGTTAATAAATATGGGCCATTGATTTAAGGGGATACTCACAATGTGCCATGGTTTGCCATAGCTACAAGCAGCCAATATTGCCACTGTTTCAATGATGAAACACTGGCATTCTGCATGAAGGAAATTCAAGCAAGGTCAGGAAAAACAGCAGACATGGCAGGGGTAGTGGAGGGAGAGGTGGCAGGAGAAGCAGGAAAAGTGGCAGGAGTAGCAGGAAAAGAGGCAGGTTACGCAACAGAAATAGTGAGAAGGGGCAGAAGAAGTGACAGGACACCTGGTACTAGTGGAAGGAAACGTGCCTGGAGATGTGGAAGACATGGCAGGAGAAGAAGCAGGAGAAGCACCAGAAGTGGCTGGAGAAGTGGCAGGAAAAGTGGCAGGAGAAGCGACAGAAATTGTGAGAAGGGGCAGAAGAAGTGACAGGACACCTGGTACTAGTGGAAGGAAAAGTGCCTGGAGATGTGGAAGACATGGCAGGAGAAGTGGTAGATGAAGCGACAGAAGTGGCTGGAGAAGTGGCAGGAAAAGTGGCAGGAGTTGTGGAAGACATGGCAGGAGAATCGACAAAAGTGGCAGGAGATGCAGCAAGAGAAGATTTATTAATAAACCCCTTCCTAACACTGTTTGAATTTTGAGTTTGCAAATTGCCAAAGTTTATCATTGTGGCAACAACAGCAAACAAATGTTGTGAATAACCCCCTTGGATGTAATCTTCTTTCCAGTCCGGTGCCTTTTTAGTCCAGCATTAGCTTTGGTAGTACTTGTTTTTGTATTATCCTTTTACTCTTGTAAACAGTTAATTTTGCAAATTTCACAAGAGCCATGTGCTGTGTATACTGTTTCCTAGAGGGGTTATTCAGTGAGAGCCGATCTGGACCCGAAATGGCACCAAACAGGGAATTTCCCAGTACGGTAACATTTCGGGGCCATTCGGCTATTCAGAGAGCAAGCAGTTCACCAGACTTTGGCAAACTGCCAGCAAGTACAGTGCCTGTTCGACGGCAGTGAAATCCCCCATAGAGAAGCAATGGTTAATCTATTCAGAGACACTGAACTGCAGAGAAAAGTTGCCGAAGTGCCCTGCTGTTCAGTGGTTTCATTCGACAGGTTTATTCAGGTGAATACCATAGGCATCATTGTTAAAAATATTCCTGTTTTTATCCAATATCTAATAAACCGTTTATTATTTTAATCTGCAGCAAAAAGTCTCTTTATTTATAGATTTTTTTAGGATCTTTTAGGCATTTTCTGGGAATTTTTTTTCTGCTTTTTTTAACAGCATCATAACAGCATCAGAGCTGTGCTCGCTGGCTCGTCAGATGCATTTGGCGGCCCTCCGGCGGGTTTTCAGTGGATAGCCGGCGGGTTGGCAACGGGTTTGCAGCAGGTTTGTGGCAGCGGCTGACGGGTCTGCTGCGGGTTTGCGGTAGCGGCCGATGTGTTGGTGGTGTCATCCAGTGGCCCTGCACTTTGGGGACCCTGCGATGACTGGTGAAGGAATTGCGGGGAATTGCGTGGAACGACAGAGCACCAAATGTCGGCGACATTTCGGTGCACTTTGAATAACCCCTTTTGTCTTGTCTCCATATTCCAATTTGTAAAGCAATGTAGAATATGTTGGCGCATATAAATACAAATTAATGTAATCTAATCTAATCTAACCTTGCTTCAGGGCTTTAGTCTTAACAAAAACACATTGCAGCTTTGTGATGAGGTATAAATTAACACCTAATCAGGATCATGGCAAGTTTCAGCTCATGTTGTGAATAAATGGAAAACATTAATAGCAAGACGAACTTGATGACCATATGCATAAATATCAAAACTATATATTTTAATACATAGAGGTAGCGGTAAAACAAAGGAATAACAAATATATGAATATTCAACTACTAAGAATTAAAGAGATATTTGCTGTGTCTTGGGAGCACAGATTCCCGAATATGGCCGCAGAAAGCATTGAGATTCAACTGCGGTTCGTGATTCTAAAATCTGCCATAGAGCCCTTATCAGATTTCTGGATGCCAGTCAAAGACAAATAGTCACGTAATCTTTCTTTTATTTCTTTTACTTTACCTAGCAACAGTCAATGACACTGCTTAAAGGGACATAACACATTTTATCAATCAAGCACATGTTAAACAGAAAAAAATTATAGTTTATATTTTTGTAAAGAGACGTGGCAAAAGAGTTAATACCTCTGCCTTAGAAGTGTTTTCAGTTTGATTGTATCAGGTTGTTTTCATTATGAAGTGTTAGTGTTTGAGAAAAAATTCCTTAGGCATAGACATCTCTAGGAGGAGGCCAGGGGGGCAATTGCCCCCCTAGGTTATTCATTGCCCTCATGTGCCTCCCTACCAGGGATCAGCTTTCAGCTTCTCCCACTTAATCGGACCACTGTATCAACATGGTTGATCGAGGTGTCATTAGAAAGGGCAGAGTCTGGCCTTTCCAATTATAACCAACATGACCATTTTCAGTGTAAAACAAAAATCATAATAAAATAAGAAAGTAGCTATTTTTTCACAGAGTAGAAATGTCTCAGCAATGAAAGGGTTAATGGTCAGACTATATATTACATTGTGTATTGCTCGGTGGTATGATTTAGTGGTGAACATTATTAGTGCCCCCCCCAGTTTTGACTGTGGTATCTTATGTGCCCCCTATATATTGTTCCTAGAGTCGCCACTGTCCTTAGGTACAGAACATACAGATAAGCTATGCACAAAAACATGGAGGCCATATCTGTGGAGGCCAAATCTTATGCATAAACATTCCTGGGGTCTTCTTACGTAACGATCCCTCACTTCATGTCTTATGTTTCAATAAAAAGATGAGTGCAAGCTCTAAGCAGCACACAGATAAAATAACATTATTGTGTGTGTGTGTGTCTCACTTCTGTGTTCTAATATCAAAAAAGGCTAACAGTGGAAGCCCGGTGGACAGAGTCGCGGAGATCCAGGAAATGGTTAATGCGTCGAAGTTCCTTAGTTTATGGTCGATTCCCTATGCTAACAATAGAGGTTCCTCTTTAAGGGTTGATTGCCTCTTGTCTTCCAGTATGGTTCGATATTTTTATTAATCAATTCTTCTTTTTTTTTTTATTCCAAAATATGGTAGGGCGCTGCCTCATGTGCCCTATGGATGAGCCTCCACTGTTGAGATTGCATGCTGGTATAATGTGCACAGTTGCTGGGCTACGGACAGTCATCTGTTTCTAGAAAGGATATTCAGATACCTCTGTAACCTTCCTCCTCTACACACCAATCAGGAGGCACCTTAAGGATTGGCATATATCGTTGGCATTACAAAGAGAAGGACTTACTGTAACTTGCAATCCTTCTAAATAAAGTTGACGTTTTGACTGCATCTCTGGCTACGATAGAACATTAAGATTAGAGGATTTATTAACTTTTTTAGACACGTTATATTTGAAATAATATATATCTTGCTTGTCTTTATAGTGTTTAGGGATTTAGGGGATGTGCATGGCTGAAAAATTAGTTTAGTTTCGTTTCGTTATGTTTTTAAATAATTTCGTTTTTGGAATTTCGGAACTAATTTCGTTTCGTATTTCATTTCATTTTGTTTTTCGTATCGATTTCATATCGAATCGACTTTTATATATCAATTCGATAGTTGATATCAATTCGAATTTTGGATCACTAAATAAAACCCCAATTAATCAAATTTTCCTGTTAAAAGAAAAGCTAGGGTTAAATTTTAAGCTGTGTCACAGATTTAGTATTTGAGTCAAATTAAACAGTGAAACAAAATTAATTTGTTTCATAAGGTCCTTTGCTGACTATTACTTGTATTGTAAGTTACGATCAATTCGATAGTTGATATCAATTTGATAGTTCATTTCAAATTCGATAGTTGATATCAATTATTAAAATTTTTCTTTTATGATGATGACACAGTGTAAAATGAATTAAATTCATTGTATACCATTTTGTTTCGAATTTGTATCGTAATGATTCGTTATTCAGAAGTACTTCCGAACTACGAATTATCAAATTTCGTTACAAATTCCGAATTTTTCCGAAACAGATGCACATCTCTACTCAAATTGTGCAAGAGTGGTTCAGGGAGCATGAGACATAATTTTCACACATGGATTGGCCACCACACAGTCCAGACCTTGACCCCAATGAGAATCTTTGGGATAATGTGCTGGAGAAGACTTTACTCTGTGCTCAAACTCTCCCATCATCAATACAAGATCTTGGCGACAAATTAATGTGACTCTGGCTGGAAATAAATGTTGTGACATTGTATGAGCTTATTAATAGTAATAATTATAATAATAACAACAATATTATGCCACAGTGAATGAGTGAATGCGTGCTGTAATCAAAGCAAAAGTTTTAGAATGTGTGACTTTTTATTGGCCAGGAAGTGTATTTATAATGTATATAGAATATGCCTTTAAATATTTCTGTCTCACTCATGCACTGTTGATATTGGGCAGATATTCTGAGCGAGCCATAGATGTATAGTGCTGTCTATCCTTTAGGTTTCTCAGCACCATTCTTCCATTATTCTGCCTAGTATGTTGGACTGGCTTTTGGAGCTTCTCATTAACTTTAACACAAATAAATCTCCGTTAGCATTACAGGAATTTACTACTCTAACTACTGGAATTCCAGATATAATATATTTGGTTGCCAGAGGGTCAGTCTATCTTCAGGGACTTTGAAATATATGCCAATTTACAATATCTTCTCCCTGCCTGTACACTTCTTATTTGCACAAGATAATATGCTTAAAAAAACATGCTTTTTTTCCCTGAAACCTGCGTTTTTACAGATGCCAATTATGTGCCACTTTTCTTAATGAAACAGCATTCCATAAGCAAAAACAGATTTGTACATTGCTGTTATTATTGTTCTACTTGAATGTTCCAGCATCTATCAAACAAACTGTTTAAAGGGAAGAACCAATTACAAATTATTTTGCAAATATACACCTGGGAGCGTGTAACCACTAATTTACCAAGCCAGGCTTTTAAACCTGCAAATAATAATATTTGGATTAAAGAACCTGTCCTACAGAGCGCCGCTGCATGTCGACAGCATACAAGCCTTTATTATGAGCGCCTGCCATGCGATACTCTCTATCTGCCTCCAGCACGAGGAAATGTAATAGTTCACACAGGTTCTCGAATCAGATATCCTTGGAGTAAATACAAAGCGTTCACATCCTTCTACAATCCGTTTTTTTGGCAGTTGGATATGGGTCCTGACTAAGCAGCAGCAATATTTAATATCAGTTATTTGTATAGTGTCAGCGATTAATGTAGCAGTAGGGAGGAAATTGGGACCATATGAAAACACAGCTAAGGAACAAGATTCCTAGCAAGCCTGTCATGTCATAACACTGAGGGAAATGCATTACTAATGTGTGTTTAATGGAGATCATGATGTTTAAATAGTTAAATCGGCACTTTGTAAGTGTAAGCTCATAAACAAGGCAAAGTCATCGCTCATGTATGAGAAACTCTGATTGGCTGCTTGACCAGATCACCAGTCGTCCTGGTGCACCTGGATGACACATTATGTCTAAAGGGGTGATGGTAATGGATGACGCAAATCGGGTCATGGCCACACTGCCTTGTGACCATGCCCCCAACCTCCGATTCTCAAGAAGGCCAATGTTGGCAAACTTGATAAACAGTTTTATGATGAGCAGTCTTACGTCTAATGCCTACAGTTGAAAACACAATGGCTAACAATCCTATAATGGAAACTCATGTATTGGTAAACCGAACAGATTAATGATGGTGGAGAGTCCTTTAACTAAGAGTCCTATAATGGAAACTCATGTAATGGTAAATCCACCAGATTAATGATGGTGGAGAATCCTTTAACTACCAGTCTGATAACAGGCAGCCCTGTGAGTTAAAGCCCCATCACGAACATTACTGTGATTAACATTCCAGGATAGAAATCCATGATATAGGGTTCTAATATGGAAAGACTTTCTATGAAAAGCCTCAACAGATCTATGATAAAGTCATGTGATGTTCAGTCTTGTGAGCACTAGTCCTAGGTCTTATCCTCAACATTCCAATTACAGAAAGTCCAATGACGGACAGTCTTAGGGTGTAACAATCTATGACAACTACACCAGTGTTTTCCCTTGAAGAATACTCCTATAATGAGCCATCCAGTTGTTGTGAATGGCCAAGATACAAATTTCTCTCTTTTGAGTGATTTGCTGCATTTTTTACTTTGCCTAGAAGATCACTGAATAACCAACATTATGCAGAATGGATTCAACAAACACTGAGTGGCCGGATTATTATGACCACCTGACTTTTGTAGGCAAATTAGCTATAATTTTGCGCTGAAGTTGCTAGAGGGCCAGACCATTATAAATCGGGACGCAGGTTGTTTACCACAACAGTAGAAGTGATTTTTTTTCTGAAGATATGGGTAAACAATGTAATTTAACAGCCTTTGAACGTGTGAGGATTGTTGGCGCTCGGAGCCATGGAGCGAGTATCAGCAAAACAGCAGAATTCGTTAAATGTTCAAGAGCAGCTGTTGTTAAAGTGTTTAAAGACTGGACTGTCAGCCAAAAATCTGGGGCTGAATGTGCGAAATAAGGCCGTCAGCGACTAGTCAATGTTAGGTCAGAACGGAGAGTGGCAAGACTGGTACAAGACAACAGAAGGGCAACAGTGCATCAAATTACTGCGGATCTTAATCAGGGATCCTCTCAAATGATCTCTGAATGCGCTGCTCGCCGTACACTGCATCGTATGGGATATGGAAGCGGAAGGCCTGTTCGATCACCTTTGCTGTCTGCAGATAACAAGATAAAACGTCTCCAATTCACACAGAAACACAAGGATTGGACAGTCGAGCAATGGAAAAAAGTCATGTGGTCCGATGAATCACGTTTCCAGTTGCATCATGCAGATGGCAGAGTGAGAATTTAACGGAAACAGCATGAAAGCATACACTCCACATGCATGAGTACAACCCTTCAAGCTGGTGGGGGCAGTGTTATGGTTTGGGGCCCTTTAATTTGTGTGGAACAACATCTGAATAGCACAACATACCAAAGCATTGTTGCTGATCAAGTTCATCCTATCATGTTGATGGCGTATCCCAATGGAGATGGCTTCTTTCAACAAGACAATGCGCCCTCATGCCACGGTGCTCGTATTGTGCAGGAGTGGTTTCAAGAACATGAGGGAGAATTTATCTTGCTTAGGTAGCCCCCACAATCACCAGATCTCAATCCACTTGTGCATTTGTGGACGAAGTTGAAAGAGCCATCATGCAGTCGGTTCCACAACCATCAAATCTCACAGAACTGGACAGTGCTATTCATCAGGCATGGTGTCAGATTCCTCGCATCACCTTTCAACATCTCGTGGAGTCAATGCCAAGAAGAATCGCCGCAGTATTGAAGGCAAAAGGTGGCCCAACAAAGTACTGATGGGGTGGTCATAATAATCTGGCCACTCAGTGTATATAATCATGTGAACATGAAAAACACATCCATGAGAACTAAAAAGAATAGCATTAAGTAAACAAAATTCAATAATGACCTAAAAGCCATAGGAGATAGTATTCCATAAAACGCACTGGGGGGCCCTATTCCAATGTTGATGCTAAATGGCATACGCTAATAGAAAACCCGAGCGTCTGCTGTTTCCAATAGCGCCTGCCATTTAACAATCGTATTAGGAAGGAGCTGTTTTTTTAGCAGTGCCAGATGTAATAGTGCCGCAGTGTTAAATGATAATTGCCGCTGGTTTTAGCAGCTCCAGTAGTCCATAGGACTCTCTGGAGACAAGATGCCAGCTTGTGTGAATGAGATCTGTCCAGACAGTGTTACAACTATTTGCTCCCAGTGTACCTCAGCAGTGGAGCAGGGAAGCAGTGGATTGCGTCACTCTCTGCACCGAGGGATCTAAAGTGATTATGGAATTTTTTGGTGGGGTTAAATCATTATATTAGGTAATTGTGATGAAGCTCAATCACATAACATCAGGGTCTGAAAGATAAAGATGGAGAACGGCTCACTTGAATAGCTCTTTCTCCATCTGCTGGGACCGATTACCAATGGGTAATGTGAACTAGTTTTCCATAAAACAATTTGTTCCTGCCAGGGATTGTGTGGAAAGTCACATAATAGTGAAGTGGTCAAAACTTGCAATATGGAGATGGGGAACCATCTTTCTATAAATAGTGGGTAATTAATGATGAAACTGTGACAAATATAGTTAAAAATACTGATGACATCTATTAACGTCTCTGCCATCTGTATTGAGCAGCTGTGTTTTGTATGGAAGCATTAGAAGACATGACTCTCGTAATAGCATTCTTCCAGCAGAATAAAGAAAAAAAAACAACCAAACCAGCATCCAGTGGAGAAAATATTTTAAGTTCCCCAGTGTTTTAATAAGAAACACAAATGCGGCTCAAGAATTGTCCTTGTTGACCTGAAAGTTTTAAGTAGACGTGGAGAGACATTATGATATACAGCAGAAATCAGTCATCCCAGATTACATTCCTTCTACCAGGGGAGTGAAACACATCACGCTTCCTGCAAAGTCTAAAGGGCAAACACAGGCAATTCTAGGAAAGTGAAATATAAACTGACAAAAAAAAACACAACTATTTAAAATCAGTCTGTGCTCCCTGATATTTAATAAATTTATTGTTGTGACATTAGGAAGCAGAATATTTGGATTCTATGAGAAAATTGATACAAATAAGATTCAAAAACCAGAAAGTTGAGAATTCTCATATATATTCCTCAGAAATATTTACTTTTGTACTTCTTTATTGAAAAAACATCTTTGCATTCAACAGTATTAATTTTCTCATGTAGTTGAACCAGCGCTTAACCCCTTCCTTACCCTTCTATTTAAAGGACAAGCACAGGCAATTGTAGGAAAGTGAAATATAAACTGACAAAAAAAACCACAACTCTTTGAAATCAGTCTGTGCTCCTTGTTATTTAATTAATGTATTGTTGTGACATTAGGAAGCCGAATATTTATTTTCTATGAGCAAATTGACAAGCATGGGAATAAAAAAACAGAATGCTGTGAAATCCTCATATATTCTTCAGAAATATTCACTTACATATTGACAAAAACAGTTTTGCATACAATAGTTTGATTTTTCGCATGTAGTTGCACCAGCGCTTAACCCCTTCCTTACCATGATCATGTATGGATGATCAGCAGTAGCAGACACCGCAGTTGAAATTGTGTTAAAACAAACTGGGGCTATACTGTATCAAATAGTTTGTTGCAAACAGTGATGAGCCGAACACCCCTGTGTTCGGTTCGTATTGGAACAGCCGAACGGCCGAAATGTTCGAATACGAACTCGAACACAATGTAAACCAATGGGGGCCGAACACGCAAAATGTATTCACAGTTCTCCTAAATGTACCGGCGGCTGCCGGTACATTTAGGAGACCTGGGGCTGCGGCCCCCAGCCCCTATAACTCACCTGTCCTGCAGCTGTCCCGGCCTCCTTTTCCCCGGTCCGTCAGCTCCTCCGGTCCGTCTGGCCACAGCTCCTCTCTGCCCCACGTCTTCATGCTGAATGATCTGATTGGGCAAAGTCCTGCGCCTGACCTGGACTTTGCCCAATCAGGGCTCTAATTCAATATTGAGCCCTGATTGGGCAAAGTCCAGGTCAGGTGCAGGACTTTGCCCAATCAGTGCTCAGCATGAAGATGAGCTTTAACCAAGCTCTGATTGGTTAAAGTCTTGCACTGACTTTAACCAATCAGAGCTTGGTTAAAGCCCTGCCCCGTGCCTCATCTTCATGCGGAGCTCTGATTGGGCCAAGTCCTGCACCTGACCTGGACTTTGCCCAATCAGGGCTCAATATTGAATTAGAGCCCTGATTGGGCAAAGTCCAGGTCAGGCGAGGGACTTTGCCCAATCAGATCATTCAGCATGAAGACGTGGGGCAGAGAGGAGCCGCTGCCAGACAGACCAGAGGAGCTGACGGACCGGGGAACAGGAGGCCGGGACAGCTGCAGGACAGGTGAGATACGGGGGCCGGGGGCCGCAGCCACAGGTCTCCTAAATGTACCGGCAGCCACCGGTACATTTAGGAGACCTGTGGACACATTTTTTATTATGGAATGTCTGCGGTCGAACAAACCGCGAACATCCCATAATGTTCGACGTTCGCCAAACACCCAAATGGCCGATGTTCGATTTGAACTCACGTTCAAATCGAACCGAACGCCCATCCCTAGTTGCAAACAAATGTCATTGCATTTGGGCTCCAAAAGGTGTCCCTTCTATGTTTTAGCACCATGGGAATGATGCCCAAGGTGCTAACACTTTTTAAAACCAGCTGAGAAATGTCTCTGACGGTTGTTTTAGTTCCTCCTTTCGGCAAAACCATTTCGAAATCCCTTCAGGACTCCTCTGACTCGGTTACCCTCCTCAGTGGGAGTTTAGATGCCTGGTAATGTAAAAGCACAGCGAGTTTAATTGCCCAATAGTATAAAAGCGCAGCATTTATTAGTATAAAAATAACAATATAAAACTTAAACAATAGGAAAATTATACAAAACTAGACATGTTTCGCCCCTAATAGGAAATGGACTTCATCAGTGGTAAACAGATCCATTTGTTATACAGAGTTTATATATGCTCTAGAACTCAGACGTTCTGTCATATATGCTATTACAGTAAGGAATACATTGGGAATATCCCCAAATATTTCTTATTGTAAAATTAATTAAAATAGATTTTCCATAAAACTATTGGTTCCTGACAGTGTTTTTTCCCCTCTAAATCACATGGTAGTGAAGGGGTTAATGGATAACCCATTTTGTGTACATCAAGCGCAGGCATCCTGCTAACATCATATTGCACTTCATACATCTCATTGCTGTTTACATCGTTGCTGATATGCATTTTAATATAACGAATGTCAAATTCCGAGAACACCTTGTGAGATGCATTAGTCTAGGTCAGGCAGGATTTTTTCGCTATTTATCAATCATTGGCCGTCTGGTGATTTCTTTTGGTTGTAAATCAAGCTTGTTTATAATAATAATAAAAACACCACATCCGAATGCATAATGGTCTAGCACAGTTAATTGAAAACAAATAATTAAATAACCTGGTGCAATAAAACACTACAATGTGCACATTTTCAAATATTGTCTTTTTTTTTCAATTTTTTTTGTTTAACCCAATGTCACATTGTTTATGTTTAGTGGTTTTATTTATGAGTATTATAACCGGTTTTATTTCTCTATTTGAACAGCTTTCCTCTTTTTTAAAAAAATTAATAGATAAAGGTACCTCTACGTAGAAAGGCTTTCCTGTCCTGATAGTGGACTAGAGGAGAAGCTCCAAAAGCAAGAAGAGTCAACATACTTGGCAGAATAATGGAAGAATGGTGCTTAGGAACCTAAAGAATAGCCAACACTATACATTAGAGATGTGCATTCGTTTCGGAAAAATTCGGAATTTGAAACGAAATTTGATAATTCGTATTCAGAAGTACTTCCGAATAACAAATCGAAACGATACGAATTCAAAATGAAACAAAATGGTATATACCGAATTTATTTTGTTTTACACTGTGTCATCATCGTAAAAGAAAAATTTGAATAATTGATATCAACTAACGACTTTGAAATGAACTATCAAATTGATCTTAACTTAAAATACAAGTAATAGTCAGCAAAGGACTTTATGAAACAAATTAATTTTGTTTCACTGTTTAATATGACTCAAATACTAAATCTGTGACACAGCTTAAAATTTAACCCTAGCTTTACTTTTAACAGCAAAATTTGATTAATTGGGATTTTATTTAGTGATCCAAAATTCAAATTGATATCAACTATCGAATTGATATATGAAATTCGAATCGATTTGAAATTTCAAATCGATCCGAAACTAAACGAAATACGAAACAAAATTAGTTACGAAATGATTTAAAAATGTAACGAAACAAAACTAAACAAATTTTTCAGCCATGCACATCATAGAAACATAGAAACATAGAAAAATGTCGGCAGATAAGAACCTTTCGGCCCATCTAGTCTGCCCAATTACATGGATACTTTACCTGGATTTATCTTTTGTTTAGGATAGCCTTATGCCTATCCCATGCTTGCTTAAATTCAATTACTGTTTTGGCCTCTACCACTTCCCTACTATACATCTGTGGCTTGCTCAGAATATCTGCCCAATATCAACAATATATGTGTGAGACAGAAATATTGAAATGGATATTCTATATACATTATACATACACCGACTGGCCAGAAATGATAGTTACCTCCTCTAATATTTTACAGTGCGCATTCGCCGTGACATAATTTAAATTAGCTGATGTCACAGCATTTATTTGCATCCAGAGTGGCATTAATTTGTGGCCAAGATCTTGTATTGATGATGGGAGAGTCGCAGTGCTGCGTAAAGTCTTCTCCAGCACATTATCCCAAAGATTCTCAATGGGGTTAAAGTCTGGACTGTGCGGTGGCCAATCCATGTTTGAAAATGATGTCTCATGCTCCCTGAACCACAATTGCACAATTGCAATGTAATGCAGGGCAAGAAGAAGAAAAATTTCAGAATATCCTTTAAAGCTTTAATAATGGACAGGTCCTCTCAGTGCTCTTCCTCTCTAAGGCAAAAACAGGGTTGAAGCTGCAGCGGTGGATAAAGGGGTAATTTTTAATCCCTTCTTCCCTCCTTCAAAGCATCTTCAAACGTTAAGAATGTTACACAAGAGTAATCAGAAACAGCAAGATTCCGTCTTTCATCTTTCGAACTGTTTAAATAGTTTAAATCAACTTCCCTTGTCCGATACAGTCATAAAATATATTCAGTATATAGAGTGTTTGACATTGAGTCAATAGCACTCTCTCCCTATAAACCAACATGAGAGTCACTGGGACGCTAGTGAATATTTACATAGTAAACGAATGGACAGATAACCTCACTCATAAAACTGGGAAAACAAAAGCAAATGCAGCCCAGTAATACTGGTCGACTCAGGATTGTAAAGCAATAATCTACATAGAATTATATGTTTGTAAACACACACACATAGTGTTTCCCTTTTATGCCCTTAAATAACTGGGCAGAAGCTGCTGACAGTCTCTGCCCAATTTTTATTTTTTTTGCCTGATTTTATCTCACTTTTCATCCCTCATCGTGCACTGACTGCACCTCCACTTCTGCTCAGGAACTTCCAAACCCAGAAGTCCCTGAAGCCTTTCTGCACAATTGATGCTCCTACGCAACTTCGTAGAGTAGAAACCACAAAGTGTGCACCACCACAGGACTTGAACAAGTTCTGTAGCGCCTGCACAGAATGATAGATCGGACCTGTGCGCATGCACAGAACCAATAAATCGGCTGTTTTTCTGAGAGCACTCGCTGTCACGGGCAGTCTCAGAGAGGGTGACGCTAGCACGCTCTGTGTGCTGATGTCACTAGTGACCGACCTGGTGACCGACAGCCAAGAAATTCCAAAACCCCAGCTGCTAGTGACGCGGGGTGGGGTGGACGAAACTCTGCCAAATCGATGGAGGGGAGAACGCTGCCACATCCTGAACATTTTAAAGGGACGCTACCACTTACATAAGCTGTAATTAGATTACTTGTGCATTACAAATAAAACCACTTTATAAACACATGCTGCTGTTTTTTTTCTTTGTCTGAAGTAATTGCGTGAAAATGGAAAAATGGAAACATAATATATATATTTTTGTCTCCTGTTTCCATTTTGTGTATTTTTCCCATGATTCAACACTTACCAAAAAGGAATGGTGCATTTTACTTTGTGACTGTGCTTTATCTTCTACAGTATTTATCAGTTAATGAGGAGGAGGGAATGTTTAGTGAAGGCAGCAGGGGGTGTATTGTGTTGCCAGGGCTACTCAAGAAAGACATGACAGCTGAATGAGATAAGACAGTGAGCTGAAATGACTTCTAATTTACCCCCTGGTGATGTCCTTTGAACACATCCCACACAATACAATGATGTCAGTCAGTGATCGATCCGTAGACTCCATTCTATGGCCAAACCCAGGTGATTTTTCTTCACATTTGATTTGCATCTATTTATTTTTCCCTTGCATTGGGCACACTACAGCTCAAGCCTAAGCGGGCGAAACGCGTCGAACTATGTGGTTCTTTTGTTTTTAACTGTCACTTTATTACTTTTTACTTGTATGGGTATATTGAGCGGACATCCCTGGCTTTGGTTATGTTATAGATCAGAGGTGTGTAGGTGGCTCAAACCACCGAGATATTAGACAGGCTTGTTGTTATGAGGTCTGCCCTCTAGATGAATTTACAGCTAGTGTGATCTCCCACGAAGTGCCGCTCACCCCATATTGGACTTTTTTACATTAATTGTTTGTAATGTTTAGTGTGGTTTTGTACAATAAATTATTGTGTTTGACACTCTTTGTGCACTTTGTGCATTTGGCGTTGTATGGCCAAAACCACCCAGTGAGGAACAACTGTGAGGGGGGGGGGCAGTTTACAAAAAAAACAGATGCACCCAGTGACACATATAGAGTAAAATATTTTCATAACTAAAGAAGCGAGAGAAAGACAAAGCACATGTAAGATATCAGCAACATAAAATAAACACAATAAGGACAATTCATTTCATTTTGTCGTGGTAGCAGCCCTCTATAACTATAAAGTGGTAAGGATGAGTAGAGTTTACCTTTAATGCTTAGAGTAAGACAGGGATTTACCATTCAGAGAGATACAGTTTATGTTGGTTGTTTTTTTTTGTTTTTGTTATTGTTATTTGTTTTTACCCAAGGCTAGTAGGAAATGTACTTCTTCATTCTGGGCTGCACATGAATGCAATTGTTTCCATTATTTTCAAAGCTAAACACATATGCGCAAATATTAAAAAAGAAAAGAAAAACCTGGAATATCTGTTTAACCAGGTGGTATCTCTACATTAAAACAGGCTCTTTGTGAAATCATGAAATCAATCATTAAGAAAGATTATTGGCAGAGAATACATTAGCTAAATAAATACACATGGAAAATTGCATGTATTAGTCCATCAATCCTCATTCGCCCTCACCAATTATTAAGCGTCACTGTATGTATATACACTATATTACAGAAAACCTCACAAAACAAAAACTGAACAAACCCAACCAGGGCCATGTTCCAAAGCTGACACTAAAATGTGGATGGTGAGGCTAATGTCAGACGAACGCAGTCTGAGCACACTCTGCGTGCATAACGGACGGACGTTCTGACGGAAGATACTGTAGACACCACACAGTCCGTTTTTTATGACGGACGTAGAAAAAAAGGGAAATATGGGAAACAAAATTAATATTTAAAAGGATATGAAAATGCAATTTGTGCGTCAAGGTACTGGACGTCGCAAATGCGCTGTGTCTGACGTCTCCTCATCAGGCACACAGAACGCTATGCGGACGTGGTGGATGTGGCGCACTCTGCACGTCCGTGTTGGCGGTTTTACATTCTTGCCTAACTTGCGTCCATTTTCCACGTGCGTTGTACGTGCGCAGTTCGGTGCGGACGCACTTAGTGTGTGGGTCACTATTGCTCATGATTCTATGCTAAGACGGACGTTACACTGTGCGGCAACACGGACATGATCACTGCGTTCGTCTGACATGGACCTTAGCAGGATAATGTCCGCCTGCAGATTTTCCCTTACCGTTTCCACTTTAAAGTCACATTCAGGGGTAGATGCTGAATACCAGCATACTCCAAAGGACTCCATTGAGCTCTCGCAAGATTGAGCAGAGCCGTGGAGTGATTTCAGAGGAAGACTAGGAACTCTTTGTTCCCAGTCTCACTTTGCTCCCGGTGAGAAGAAGTGGTGGATCGCGCTGCTCTTGTCAAAGCGTGATGAGAGGTGAGTATGGAATCTTTGGGGGGGGGGGGTTTAGAGAATATTAAATGATTTTTCAATTGCACAATGTGCTTTAACTGCAGACTGTCAGCTTTAATTTGAGGGTATGTACATCCAACTCAGGTGAATGGTGTAGGACTTACAGCAGTTTGCAAATGTGCCTCCCACTTGTTAAAGGACCAAAGGTAATCGGACAATTGGCTTCTCAGCTGTTCCATGACCAGGTGTGTGATATTCCCTCATTACCCCAATTACAATGTGCAGATAAAAGGCCCAGAGTTCATTTCAAGTGTGCTATTTGCATTTGGAATCTGTTGCGGTCAACTCTCAAGATGAGATCCAAAGAGCTGTCACTATCAGTGAAGCAAGCCATTATTAGGCTGAAGAAACAAAACAAACCCATCAGAGAGATACAGTTGTGTTCAAAATTATTCAACCCCCAATGCTGTAAAGGGTTTTAGGGAATTTAGTGTACATTTGTAATTGTATTCAGAATGAAATCCTACAAGGACTTTTTAAAGAACCATATGCAACTGAAATGACATCAATTGGTTTTGTAATACAGTAGTAAATGTTTCTTTTGTGAATTCTTCATTGACACAATTATTCAACCCCTTAAAGACTACCACTCTGAAGAACAGAGGTTCATTCAAGTGTTTTCAATCAGGTATTGAAAACACCTGTGGATGTCACGGAGCAGCAATAAAGCATAATAAGCACCAACTAGGCAGCTTTAAAATGACTGTGATACTCAGCTCCTTCTAGACATTTACTGGTGTGGTTACAAACATGGTGAAGTCAAGAGAATGGTCCAGGAAGACAAGAGAAGAGGTGATTACTCTTCACAGGAAGGGCAATGGCTATAAGAAGATTGCAAAGATGTTAAACATACCAAGAGAGACAATAGGAAGCATCATTCGCAAATTCAAGGCAAAGGGCACTGTTGAAACGCTACCTGGTCGTGGCAGAAAGAAGATGCTGACTTCGACTGCTGTGCACTACCTGAAGCGTAGAGTGGAGAAAAGTCCCCGTGTGACTGCTGAGGAACTGAGAAAAGATTTGTCAGATGTGGGTACTGAAGTTTCAGCTCAGACAATACGGCGCACACTGCGTAATGAAGGCCTCCATGCCAGAACTCCCAGGCGCACCCCCTTGCTGTCTCCAAAGAATAAGAAGAGTCGACTGCAGTATGCCAAAAGTCATGTGGACAAACCACAGAAGTTTTGGGATAGTGTTCTGTGGACTGATGAAACAAAATTAGAACTGTTTGGGCCCATGGATCAAGGATTGGAGGAGGAAGAACAAGGTCTATGAAGAAAAGAACACCTTGCCTACTGTGAAGCATGGCGGGGGTCAATCATGCTTTGGGGCTGTTTTGCTTCTGCAGGTACAGGGAAGCTTCAGCGTGTGCAAGGTACCATGAATTCTCTTCAGTACCAGGAGATATTGGATGACAATGTGATGCAGTCCGTCACAAACCTGAGGCTTGGGAGACGTTGGATCTTTCAACAGGACAATGATCCCAAGCAGACCTCCAAGTCCTCTAGAGCATGGTTGCAGATTAAAGGCTGGAACATTTTGGAGTGGCCATCACAGTCACCTGACTTAAATCCGATTGAGAACCTCTGGTGGGACTTAAAGAAAGCAGTTGCAGTGCGCAAGCCTAAGAATGTGACTGAACTGGAGGCTTTTGCCCATGACGAATGGGCGAAGATACCCGTAGATCGCTGCAAGACACTTGTGTCAAGCTATGCTTCATGTTTAAAAGCTGTTATAACTGTAAAAGGATGTTGTACTAAGTACTAAGATTGAATGTCACTTGGGGGTTGAATAAAACTGATAATGATGTGAGCACAGAAAAGACATTTGTGGTTATTTCATTATAAATGTTATGTTATATTTGTCTGACCTACACGTGCCTCTTTGATTTAATTGTAAGCAAGATGACTGAATGATCAAAATCAATGTCAAACTGGCCAAAACACTCAATTTCAGTGGGGGTTGAATAATTTTGAACACAACTGTAGCAAGAACATTAGGCATGGCCAAAACAACTGTTTGGAACATTCTCAAAAAGAAGGAACGCACCGGTGAGCTCAGCAACACCAAAAGACCCGGGAGACCACGGAAAACAACTGTGGTGGATGACCGAAGAATTCTTTCCCTGGTGAAGAAAACACCCGTCACAACAGTTGGCCAGATCAAGAACACTCTCCTTGAGGTAGGTGTATGTGTGTCAAAGCCAACAATCAAGAGAAGACTTCACCAGAGTGAATACAGAGGGTTCACCACAAGATGTAAACCATTGGTGAGCCTCAAAAACAAAAAGGCCAGATTAGAGTTTGCCAAACAACACCTAACAAAGCCTTCACAGTTCTGTCCTATGGACAGATGAGACCAAGATCAACTTGTACCAGAGTGATGGGGGAAAATGCCCCAAGAACAAGCAGGAACTGAAGACAGTTGCAGTAGAGGCCTGGCAGAGCATCACCAGGGATGAAACCAGTGTCTGGGATGTCTATGCGTTCCAGACTTCAGGCTGTGATTGACTGCAAAGGATTTGCAACCAAGTATTAAGAAGGGAAAGTTTGATTTATGATTATTATTCTGTCCCATTACCTTTGGTCCCTTAACAAGTGGGAGGCACATCTGCAAACTGCTGTAAGTCCTACACCGTTCACCTGAGATGGATGTACATACCCTCAAATTAAAGCTGACAGTCTGCAGTTAAAGCACATTGTGTTTGTTTCATTCCAACTCCATTGTGGTGGTGTATAGAGCCAAAGATGTTAGAATTGTGTCGATGTCCCAATATTTCTGGACCTGACTGTATGTGTGTGATACTCCATAGATCAATCTCACCGATTTCCTTTTACATTTTCTGCCTTTTTGTTCAAAAACTGCAACATATAAAGCTAGATCCCCTTGATAGACAGGGTCTGGCATTGAGGGACCAAGAGGCTCCACACATAATAATCTTGGTATGTTTGTGCTCCGGACTATGAAGAAATCTCTGATTTATTCTGATTAATAAGACGCGTGTTATTGATTTGCTTGTCATGTTTTCTACCACCGTGAAACGAACACTGTAATCCCGACTGCCAAGAGGTAGCAGACACCTGAATAATCAATGCCGGAAACGTAAACCCAACGGTAGATTTAATGATGGTGATAAAGTGCACGAAAACAGTCATAAATCTCACCGGCTGTTTTTGCATCCAAGCTCATTTCCTTTCTCCATATTTGTTTTATCCAAATATCTTGTAATCACAGAGAACGCAGGATGTAATATACTGGATCCTCAGCAGTAAATTTAAATTGCAAAGAACCAGATTAATCTGGTGTTTTCTAATATCACATAATCTTGTAATGAAGTGCGCGAAATGCGGCAGCGCGTAACAGAACGGCACATTGCAAAATATTAGGTTTATTCATTTAATGTTAGTCTGTGACAAAATAACAGTCAGGCCGCAACTTATGTTAAGACCCCAAACAATGTTACCATAACAACCTCATATTTGGCTCAGCAATTTGGTAATTGAATTGATTTTCAGCATTGAGCTTTAACCCCTTCACTACCATTATTGAGCATACTGAATCTTCAAAAACACCTTCAGGTGCCCCTATATCGAGTATACTCGATGCGGTCTGATTCTGGAGAAAGGCAATTGGAAATTTCAATTACACCAATAAAATGTCGTTTGCAAATGGGATCAGACCATGTCCCTAAATTTTCAACACATTGGACATGATAGTCAATCAGGTCTATTCAAAGAAAGGTGAAACTCAGGAGAATGGCTGGAGAAGTGAAAATTCTAGGTCATAATTGCCAAACCAGAAAAATTCTCCCATTTATCTCACTTTCCAAATCAGCTATTTGGTCTAGATTGTTCTCTTCTCGTGCCAGTTCTCCTGGTTTTCACCTTTCTCTGAATAACCCTGATAGTGTTGAAATTCATTTGCTTCCTATAAAAAGTATAAAAAGTATAGGATGCATTATGTGCAATCGGGCGCTGCAAGTGAACTTTGCAGTTTGGTTTGGAATAGGATGACAGCTGTTAGACTTAATGAGTGGGGCCGTTATACTTAACCCCTTCACTACCAAGATCGAGATATTTTGAGCTTCAAAGACACCATCCAGGGTACGATATCGAGATATCTCAATCAGCAGAGGTGCAGCCCAAAAGGAAATGTAATTATTATTATTCTTTCTTTATATAGAACCAGCATATTCCACAGTGCTGAACAATGGGCACAATATAGACAGGGTTACAATACATTGAGACTGAACAACATTTGACAAACGAGTAAGGAGTAAATGAGGGCCCTATTCCCTGGGGAATTTATAATCTAGAAGGGTTTGGGGTGGAAACAGGAAGAGAGGACTCCAAGGTGAGAGTGATGGACTGGTTGGGGCAGTGAGGTGTATTAGTGCGTCGGGTGGTAGGCTTCCCTAAATAGGAATGTCTTAAGAAGCGATTGAAGAAAGGGGGAAAGTCTGAAGGTACGTAGGAGAAGGATCCAGAGGGTGGGGGCTGCGCATGAGAAATCCTTGCAGTCTAATATGGGAAGAGGTGATGCGTGGAGAAGCTAGGCGCGGGTCACTGTTTGATGTTAGGGAGTGAGCTGGGGTGTATTTGGTGATTGGGGAGGAAAGGTTGGGCCACATTACACTCTTAACGCAAACGTTAACGCTCACTTGCGCGAGCATTAACCTTTGCTGCGGTGTTTACCGCATATTACAATCCAAACGCAAACGGATTAAGTAACCCGTTATCGTTTGGTACCTTGCGTTTTTCAGCGCGAGGTTACTGTACTTTGCGCTCCCTATACTTAACATGGGTAGCGCAAAGTGTTAATCAGCGTTAGTATTACAATCTACTAGCGCTGATTAACGTCCGACTGTGGCTAGCAAAAAGTTAACCAGAGCCAGGACTTGGAGTTAACGGATTCACCATCCAGAAAAAATAAAAAAAATAATCAGATACTCACCCTCTGTCCCGCGGAGAGGACTGTGGCTCCAACCGCCTCCTACGTCCAGCGGGAGCAGGGAAAGACTGGGGGAAAAAGTCCCCCCATTCTCTCCCTGCATAACACTACGCCGACCGGCTGTATCTTACGAGGAGAGATCCAGCTGGTCATATGACCGGCAGGGGGAAACTCAATGGAGTCTTATGGACTCCATGGAGTGGATGCTCGTGGCTGCGCTCAGCGCAAAAAAATCCTAAAAAAAATCTTAAAAAGTTTATTTAAAAAAATGCCATATTGCTGCAGATGAAACTAAAAATTTTTAAGAGATATTTAATAAAACGTTAAAAACGCAAATAATTTTTTACATTGAAAAGTATGGAGGAATACAGCCTAGTTTTGCTTAAAATTAGTTAGAAACCCTAAAGATTAACCCAAAAATTCCCGAAAAATGCCCAAAAAAATTGTAAAAAATATAAATAAGTAAGGTTATTTTATTGGTAGTATAGTATCAATATCTTGTACTGTTAGGCTGGGGATTTAGGGAAAAGCTAATTAAATATTTTAAATAATATATTATTGATGTAGAAACGAAAGAAAGCACTGGAACAAGTGAAAAGTGACTGACATTACGAAATCAGCAACGGAACCGAAACGGACTCGAAACGATATGAAATTACGGAATCAGCAATGGAACCAAAAAATACCATGTCCGAAATGACCAACATGGAACCAAAATCACGGATGGAACCAAAATGACTTGCGATTTTACAAATTTCACATCCATACGAAATTATTTTGTTTCGTATCGGAAATTATTTTGGATGCTGTGTATTTCGGTGCCGATCCGATTCAGAACATCGGCTTAATCCGAAGCACCGAATCGGCCCATTTCGTGAAAAAAACGAATCGGTCCGAATCAAAACGCACATCCCTAATCTGTACGGTACAGGTACAACTTTATTGTATAAAGTAGTAAGTGAACACAGAGCTCTCCACGTATTTTGCCCTCTCTCTCTCTCTGGCTGTTGTATTGCAGCAGTAATGTTTGTTGGACTTTTTATAATAGTGACTGTGGGAGCTGCTGTTTCAGCTTGTTTACAGTAATACAGGGTGATATAAACAAATAACTTTGTTTCTCCACAGAGGACACTATTCTTACTTTAAAAAGGAAAGCAAATGGGCTTTGATATGCTAATGAATGCTTTCCAATGTATTCAAAATTGAGTTATCTTGATTTTGGTAGTGAAAGGATTCATGTAGAACTGTTTATTTTGTGGGCAATTACTGTTATTGTATTAAAATGATTTCTGGAAATAAAATGTCAGATGACAAGGGGCAGGCCATTTAATATTCTAATTTGCACATATTATCGAAATCCCCATAATCCGGTAGAGAAAGAGTTTCCATACAACATATGTCTTGATTTACTATAGAGAAACTCAGATGGTGAACTGAAGCGAGCTTGACATGTTCGATTACTTCAGAACATTGATTAATAGGTAAAAGCTGTAATATGCTAGAGAGAGTATTTTGCATTTATGGAGGGGATTAAAAGTTTAAAGATATAATCAGTCGTTTAACCAAAGACAACCATAGAGCCACACCAAGACACTGAGCAATTTGCCCATGAGCACTATATCAATTTTAAAAGAAGCCAAGTATAGAAATCATTTTTATGATAATAATGATGGATATGTCAGCTGTTGGCCATAAAATACTAATCACTGCTAACATTCACAATTAGTTTGTCATTTTATATTGTAATAACTGACTTAATTTACAGATGCTATTCACAGAACATACGGATGGCAAGGTCATCTTGAATTATCTGGATTAATAGGGTTACGCATTACAATGAGATTGCCATAGATACACTTAAATGAAAATTCCACCAGCATCTAAGGTCCAAATTCCAGTTGTGACAGACTTGAATGAAGGCCCATATGTTGTTATCCAGAATACATAAAAAATAAAAAAAATATGTTGAAGGTTTGATACATATGGATGACTGGCATAGCATTTTTTCTGAATATCATAATCATGTTGTTGTGTTTTGGGTTTACCAGCCATTTCCATTTATTGGTGCCCAACCACTTGGGAAGTTGTCATTGCTAGGGCAGGTTGTGTTCCTCTTCATGCTTCGGCAGCTTAGGGCCACAGCCCCTTCCAGCATGGTCTGGCTCTAACTTACTCTTATTAGCACTTAGCGGCCTTTAGGCAGTTTGTTTCTGGCTTAGATAGCCATCTTGCAATAACAACTCCCATCCATAATTTGCAAGACATTCGCCCCAAGGTTCCAATTATAGCTAGACGCTTGCTTGCCCACCTCTTCGCCATAGTCAAGGCATCCCTGTTATGGCCAATCTGTCTCAAATCATGGATTACCACTGAGATGCCAACACCCAACTCTCTATTCTGTAGTTTAAGACCCATGGCTCAAGCCATAGCTAAAGTCTCCCCTCACCACTGGTCCTAGTGCCATGATTGTCCACCTCTTTTGCATAGCAGTCAAGGCCTCATCTAGTTGACCGATCTATCTATGTTCTTGGATTGCCACCAAGAGGCCAACATCTCAACACTTCATTCTATGGTTCAAGCACCATGGCCAAAGACATAGCTAAAGCTTCCTATCACAACTGGCCTTGGTAAATACCACAAACACAAAAAATAACATGAGTGATACTTACTAGGGAAAAGCTGTTCGGTTCAATCGGTTCGGAGTTCGCATCGAACATCGCCTGTTCGCATGTTCGCGAACTACGAACATTTCCGCATGTTCGTCGCGTGTTTGCCCACAATGCACCACAATGGACCACAATGCACTTTTCCACTGGCCTGAAGCCTGTAATTGGCTACAGCCCTGCACCTGACCACAGGTCAGGTGCAAGACAGGTTCAAGACTATGCCAATCACGACTCAGAGTCCTGATTGGGCAAATTTTGCCCAATCATGGGCTCACAGAGCTAAGTCCCGCAGCACACTATATAAGGTTTCACACAGCGCTTCAGCACGCGTTTGAGAGGAGATTTGAGAGGAGATTGTTGTTGTGTTAGTGTGTGTTCTCACTGCCAGTCTGCCACCAGCTACTGGGGGGGTCTCATTTCTACAAAATATCTGGGAATTGTTCTAATCTGTGTGTTCTCACTGACACCCAGTATTTTGGGGGTCAGTAATTGCTACAAAATATTTGGGAATTGAGGTGATCTGTGTCTTATCACTGCCACCCAGTATTTTGGGGGTCAGTAATTTCTACAAAATATTTTGGAATTGAGGTAATGTGTGTCTTGTCACTGCCAGTGCCACGCAGTATTTTGGGGTCAGTAATTTCTACAAAATATTTGGGAAGTGAGGTAATCTTTGTCTTGTCACTGCCACCAGCAACTATTTTGGGGGGTCAGTAATTTCTACAAAATATTTGGGAATTGAGGTAATGTGTGTCTTGTCACTGCCAGTGCCACGCAGTATTTTGGTGGTCAGTAATTTCTCCAAAATATCTGGGAATTGAGGTAATCTGTGTGTTCTCATTCACTGCCACCCACTATTTTGGGGGTCAGTAATTTCTACAAAATATTTTGGAATTGAGGTAATCTGTGTCTTGTCACTGCCACCCAGTATTTTGGGGGTCAGTAATTTCTACAAACTATTTGGGAATTGAGGTAATCTGTGTCTTGTCACTGCCACCCAGTATTTTGGGGGTCAGTAATTTCTACAAAATATTTGGGAATTGAGGTGATCTGTGTCTTGTCACTGCCACCCAGTATTTTGGGGTCAGTAATTTCTACAAAATATTTGGGAAGTGAGGTAATCTTTGTCTTGTCACTGCCACCAGCAACTATTTTGGGGGGTCAGTAATTTCTACAAAATATTTGGGAATTGAGGTAATCTTTGTCTTGTCACTGCCACCAGCAAATATTTTGGGGGGTCACTAATTTCTCCAAAATATCTGGGAATTGAGGTAATCTGTGTCTTGTCACTGCCAGTGCCACGCAGTATTTTGGGGGTCAGTAATTTCTACAAAATATTTGGGAATTGAGGTGATCTGTGTCTTGTTACTGCCACCCAGTATTTTGGGGGTCAGTAATTTCTACAAAATATTTTGGAAATGAGGTAATCTGTGTCTTGTCCCTGCCAGTGCCACGTAGTATTTTGGGGGTCAGTAATTTCTACAAAATATTTGGGAATCGAGGTAATCTTTGTCTTGTCACTGCCACCAGAAACTATTTTGGGGGTCAGTAATTTCTCCAAAATATCTGGGAATTGAGGTAATCTGTGTCTTGTCACTGCCAGTGCCACGCAGTATTTTGGAGGTCAGTAATTTCTACAAAATATTTGGGAATTGAGGTAATCTTTGTCTTGTCACTGCCACCAGCAACTATTTTGGGGGGTTAGTAATTTCTCCAAAATTTCTGGGAATTGAGGTCATCTGTTTCTTGTCACTGCCACCAGCAACTATTTTGGGGGGTCAGTAATTTCTCCAAAATATTTGGGAATTGAGGTAATCTGTGTGTTCTCACTGGCTGCCACCCAGAATTTTGGGGATCAGTAATTTCTCCAAAATATCTGGGAATTGTTCTAATCTGTGTCTTGTCACTGCCACCCATCAGGGGGGTCTCACTGATTTATAGGAGGTTTCTGAGATTTGTAATCTGTGTCTTCTCACTGCCAGCTATCAGGGGTCCCACATACTTCTAGCAGATTTCTGCAAAATGTAATCTGTGTCTTGTCACTGTTGCCAGCTATCAGGGGGTCCTATCAGGGGGTCTCACTGATTTATAGGAGGTTTGTGGGAATTGTAATCTGTGTCTTGTCACTGGCTGCCAGCTATCAGGGTGTCTCACTGAGTTATACCAGAGTTCTGGAAATCTTTAATCTTTATACCAGAGTTGAATCAGAGTTCTGTATATATTTAATCTATATATCACTCACCATGTCAGAGAGACCAAAAAGGACAGGCAGACGCTCCCAGACACAGATAAGAGGGCAAGCAGCCTCTGTGTTGGGTTGTGGTGGACGTGGTGCATCCTCTGCAGGGGCACGCTTGTCCTTTCTAACTGATGCTGGCCATCTTCTTAAGCAGCAGCAACATACAGAGGATTTGGTGGATTGGCTAACCAGGCCATCCTCATCCTCCGAGTCCTCTGCCAGCCAGGCTTGTAGTGCTTTACAGTCCACCTCAGCTGCCAAAGCATCTAATGCAGCCTCCATGTACACAGCTACTCCTACCGTAGCCTCACTATCACACACGGAGGAGTCAGCTGAATTGTTTGACTACAATGACAGTGACATGCTGCTTGAGGCTTCACAGCAAGTACAGTGCTCTGATTCAATCTCTGAGGTTGAGGGATGGAGTATAATCAACCTAGAGGAAGGGGGTGCCAGTGATGACACACAAATAACTGGCACTCATGTTGCCCCAGCAGCTGCAGCATACTGCCAAGTTGGCTCCAATGACAACGAGATAGGGGGTGATGACAATGAGGATGAGGTCATTGACTCCACCTGGGTGCCTGATCGAAGAGAGGAGTCAAGTGAGGAGGAGGAGGCACAACAAACACGAGGCACAACATCCTCTATGACCAACCGTAGCACTAGCCAGTCCAAGGCATCAAATGTCAGAGCTGCACAGGTGCAGAGCGCTGTAGTCTCAAAGCACACATCCAGGAACTTTGCTGTCTGGGAGTTCTTTAAGAAATGTGCAGCAGACCCCACCGTTGCTATTTGTAATCTATGTCAGATGAGGCTCAAGTGTGGGAAAGACACCGGACGCTTGGGTACCACATGCTTGAGGCAACATATGACGACTTGCCACGCATCCTGTTGGCGCAAAACGTTGCGTAGGTCCTCCTCCTCCTCATCTGTCTCTACCCCCACTGTATCTCCTGCCATGTCATTGCCTGCTACAACCTCCACTGACAGGAATGATGCTACAGTAATGGATGTACCAGGTCCTTCCTCACAATGTGACAGCATCCCATCAGCTGAAAATTTACGCAGTCAGATTACGTTGCCCCAGCTGCTGCAGAGTAAGAAAAAAACATAGTCCTAACCATCCCCAAGCACAGCGTCTAAATGCCAGTTTAGCAAAATTACTCGCATTGCAGCTGCTGCCTTTCCAGCTGGTGGACTCTGCTCCCTTCCGTGAATTTGCTGAATGTGCTGTACCACAGTGGCATGTTCCAAAACGCCATTACTTTTCACGGAAGGCCATTCCAGCACTATACCAGCACGTGGAAGACAATGTTATGGAGTCATTGGGAAAGGCAGTCAGCAGCAAGGTGCATGTAACTTAAGACACGTGGTCCAGCAAGCATGGAAAGGGTCGTTACATTTCCTTCATGGCACACTGTGTAACTCTGATTGCAGCTGGGAGGTATCCAAGACGGGGCTCTGTGCTGGAGCTTGTTCATCCACCACGCCTCCAGAAAGCTGCTTGTATGAGGTCTGTCTGCTCCACCACCACCTCTCCCTCTTCCTCCTCCTCCTCCTCCTCCTCCTAATTCTGTGTCTCTCGCGAAGTGGCAGTTAAACCGATGCCTGACAGGGGCTATGCAATGGCTCAAGCAAAAAGATGCCATACTGTGCTTGAGCTGGTTTGTTTAGGGGACAGGAGCCACACCGGGCCAGAAATTCTGTCAGCTCTGCAGGGCCAGGTGCAGAGATGGTTAACACCGCACCAGCTTCAGCTGGAAATGATCGTCTGTGATAATTGCAGCAACCTTCTCTCCGCCCTATGCCTGGGTAAATTGACGCATGTACCATGCCTAGCACACGTCCTAAATCTGGTGGTACAGCGTTTCCTAACCAGGTACCCAGGGCTGGCAGAGCTTCTCAGCCAGGCCAGAAAAGTCTGCAGCCACTTCAGACGGTCATTCCCAGCAAGTGTTCGCCTGGCAGAAATTCAAAGAGAATTCCATCTTCCCACAAACCGTCTGATCTGTGAAATGCCCACCAGGTGGAACTCGACATTAGCAATGCCGCAGCGTCTGCACAAGCAGCAGAGGGCCATCAACGAGTACCTGTGTGAGTACGGCACAAGGACAGGTTCAGGTCAACTTGGTTCCCCCCCACAGTGGCTGATGATCAAGGATGCATGCACTGTACTGTCACCATTTGAGGAGGCAAGGAGGATGGTGAGCAGGGACAGTGCATGCATCAGTGACACAATTCCTTCAGTGTTCCTGCTGGAGCACACTCTGCTGGGAATTATAGATGTGGCTCTAGAGGCAGAGCAGTGGGAGGAAGAGGAGCCCTAGTTCTGAAGGCCCCAGTCTTTCCGCAGACAGCATTGCAGTGGGTCCTCCTCAGATCAGACAGGAGGAGGATGAGGAGGATGAGGAGGAGAAATATTTAAGTAGTGGGGCATTGAAGGTAGGGATTCCTCAAGGGAGGGTTTTGTGTGCCCAGAAACACAAGGACTAGTACATGGATGGGAGGAGGAAGTGCACGATGGGGTCATCCTCCTCATTGACCAGGAAGACTCGGAAGCTAATGCCACCCCCAACCTACGCTGCATGGGCTCCCTTATCCTGCAAAGCCTGCTAAAGGACCCCAGGATTCGTGCTATCAAGGAGAGGGATCATTACTGGTTGGCAACCCTTCTTGATCCACGATACAAGGGTAAAGTTGCAGAGCTCATCCTGCCCGCACAGAGGGAGCACAGGATGAAAAAACTTGAGGACGCTCTAAAGCGACACTTGTGTAACACCTTTCCAGGCACTGGTAGATTACCAAGTGCTGACACAAGTGCTTCTGAGGCTGCGGATGATCAGAGGAATAGTGGTGAAGGCCAAGGCCGCTTGACTGATGCATTTTTAAATTTTTTTAGTCCACGACGCCCAGGGACGTCAAATGTAGGCACCCATTGCCACCATTGCCATATGGTGCAGGACTACCTAGTGGCAAGGGCAGACCTGGATACCTTTCCAGCAGATTATCCACTGGCTTACTGGGTGTTGAGATTGGATCACTGGCCAGAACTTAGCCAATATGCTATGCAGCTACTAGATTGCCCTTCATCCAGCGTGCTTTCTGAAAGGACGTTCAGTGCCCCTGGAGGTTTTGTCACAGACAAAAGAGTGCGTCTGTCCACCGACTCTGTAGACTGGCTGACATTTATAAAAATGAATCAGTCCTGGATCAGCAGCTATCAACCCCCTGATGCTGACGTAACGGAATAAATCGGGGATGTCTTCTGCATTCACAAAACCTCCAGCACTGAACTCTTCCACAATACCACAAAAGGGTTACGGTATGAATGCACTTGCTGCCATGAAAGGTGCAATATTTGGCTGCACTGACGCCTGTGCCAGATTTATATCATTTACATTTTTTGAACCGCAGGGTCCAACCCTGCACTCTTCCACAATGCCACAAAAGGGTTACGGTGTGAAGGCACTAGCTGCCATGAAAGGCACAATATCTGGGTGCAGTGACGTCTTGACCAGAATCATATCTTTTTAATATAGGACCACATGGTCCACCCCTGCATTCTTCCACAATACTACAGAGGGGTTACTGTATGATGATACTTGCTGGCCTGGCACCAAAGGCACAATATCTGGGTGCACTGACGCCCATTACCAGATAAAAAACTTTTCAATATAGGACCACATGGTCCACCCCTGCATTCTTCCACAATACTACAGAGGGGTTACTGAATGATGATACTTGCTGGCCTGGCAGTCTTGCACCAAAGGCATAATATCTGGGTGCACTGACGCCTTGACCAGAATCATATCTTTTTAATATAGGACCGCAAGGTTCACCCCTGCATTCTTCCACAATACTACAGAGGGGTTACTGTATGATGATACTTGCTGGCCTGGCACCAAAGGCACAATATCTGGGTGCACTGACGCCCATTAACAGATAAAAAAAACACTTTTCAATATAGGACCACATGGTCCACCCCTGCATTCTTCCACAATACTACAGAGGGGTTACTGTATGATGATACTTGCTGGCCTGGCAGTCTTGCACCAAAGGCATAATATCTGGGTGCACTGACGCCTTGACCAGAATCATATCTTTTTAATATAGGACCGCAAGGTTCACCCCTGCATTCTTCCACAATACTACAGAGGGGTTACTGTATGATAGTACTTGCAGGCCTGGCACCAAAAGCACAATATTTGGGTGCACTGCCACTGACGCCTGTATCAGATTCATATCCTCAGAG
Organism: Leptobrachium leishanense; assembly: GCA_009667805.1. Taxonomy (NCBI): domain Eukaryota; kingdom Metazoa; phylum Chordata; class Amphibia; order Anura; family Megophryidae; genus Leptobrachium; species Leptobrachium leishanense. Next base: position 49,888,835 of record CM019064.1, read on the forward strand.
GGGTTACGTGTGACGGCACTTTTGGGGATGCTAAAGGACCAATTTTGAAGCACCTATTGTTACTTTCATCCAAAGCCTGCATAAGTTTCACAATAATTTAGCCAAAAAAATCAGTAAACTTTTTCTGCATGTCCGAAAATGTCTCCTCTTTTCATACAGACTGCCGCCCCAAGCAGTTGTTTATGGATAGATTAAAGTAAAAGCATTTACCATCATTTGAAACATAATTTTTTTGTTTTTAAGTGTTTCTATACATCCTACAAATCTGCCACTTCCCGGGCAGGTTATGGGGACCTCCTAGGCACGATATTTGAAGGAATTTTTTGTTTTTATTTTTAACCCTTATTTCATGGAAAACTCACTGTCCCTTTAAAAAATGTATTTTTTAAAACTTTTTGTCCTTTCCTGTCCCCCAGGGCACTACCCGGACCCCCATACACCTTTTTTGGCAAATATGTAGCATATATGCCCTCTTGGAGGGCACTCTAAAAACCGAATTTTCAGCCCCATTGACTTGCATGGGGTTCGGGTTCGGTTTCGGACCCGAACATTTGGAAAAATTCGGGTTCGGCCCCGAACCGAACTCGGGGGGTGTTCGGCTCATCCCTATCCACGACACCCAGGGACGTCAAATGTAGGCACCCATTGCCAGCGTCTTCACCATATGGTGCAGGACTACCTAGGGGCAAGGGCAGACCTGGATACCTTTCCAGCAGATGATCCACTGGCTTACTGGGTGTTGAGATTGGATCACTGGCCAGAACTTAGCCAATATGCTATGCAGCTACTAGGTTGCCCTTCATCTAGCGTGCTTTCTGAAAGGACGTTCAGTGCCGCTGGAGGTTTTGTCACAGACAAAAGAGTGCGTCTGTCCACCGACTCGGTAGACTGGCTGACATTTATAAAAATGAATCAGTCCTGGATCAGCAGCTATCAATCCCCTGATGCTGACATAACGGAATAGATCGGGGATGTCTTCTGCATTCACAAAACCTCCAGCACGGAACTCTTCCACAATACCACAAAAGGGTTACGGTGTGAAGGCACTTGCTGCCATGAAAGGCACAATATTTGGCTGCACTGACGCCTGTGCCACATTTATTTCATTTTAATTTTTTGAACCGCAGGGTCCAACCCTGCACTCTTCCACAATACCACAAAAGGGTTACGGTGTGAAGGCACTTGCTGCCATAAAAGGAACAATATTAGGCTGCACTGACGCCTGTGCCACATTTATATCATTTTAATTTTTTGAACCGCAGGGTCCAACCCTGCACTCTTCCACAATACCACAGAGGGGTTACTGTATGAATGCACTTGCTGGCCTGGCACCAAAAGCACAATATCTGGTGCACTGACGCCTTTACCAGATTCATATCTTTTTAATATAGGACCGCATGTTCCACCCCTGCACTCTTCCACAATACAACAGAGGGGTTACTGTATGAATGTACTTGCTGGCCTGGCACCAAAAGCACAATATCTGGGTGCACTGACACCTTTATCAGATTCATATCTTTTTAATATAGGACCGAATGGTCCACCCCTGCACTCTTCCCCTATACTACAGATGGGTTACTGTATGATGGCACTTGCTGGCCTGGCACCAAAAGCACAATATTATCTGGGTGCACTGACGCCTTTTCCAGATTCATATCTTTTTAATATAGGACCACATGGTCCACCCCTGCACTCTTCCACAATACCACAGAGGGGTTACGGTGTGACGGTACTGTTGCCGACGCTAAAGGCCCAATTTTAAAGCACCTATTGTTACTTTCATCTAAAGCCTGCATACGTTTCACCATAATTTAGCCAAAAAATCACTAAACTTTTTCTGCGCGTCCTAAAACGTCTTTTCATTCAGGCTGCCACCCCAAGTAGTTGTTTATGAATAGATTAAATGAAAAGCATTTACTGTTATTTGAAACGCCATTTTTTTGTTTTTAAATGTTTCTATACATCCTAGAAATCCGCCACTTCACAGGCAGGTTATGGGGACCTCCTAGGCACGATATTTGAAGGAATTTTTCGTTTTTATCTTTAACCTTTATTTCATGGAAAACTCACTGTCCCTATAAAAACTTTTTTTTAAAACTTTTTGTCTTTGTTACCTGTCCCCCAGGGCACTACCCGGGCCCCCATACACCTTTTATGGCAAATATCTAACAAATATGCCCTCTTGGAGGGCACTCTCAAAATCGAACTTTGAGTCCCATTGACTTGTATTGAGTTCGTGTTCGAGTTCGAATTCGAACTTTTGAAAAGTTCGAGTTCGAATGCGAACCGAACCCAGGGGTGTTCGGCTCATCCCTAATACTTACTAAGGAACAATATTGAATAGGACCCCTATCTGGGATTGCTTGGTTATTTCTAGACATGTACACGGGCAGAACATTCAGTTTGGTTCAACAGATTTCATCTTGCAGATATTTTGAATTCGGAAGCATTTCAGAAGGAACCAGTTTGGCCAATTTGGGTTTTTATGATATTTCAGAAATGGAAAATTTCAGAAACTTCAGAAATATCAGAAACGTTAAATTTTGATGCACCTTGGATGGTCGGCAATTTGGATTTTTGGATGTTCCGATAGTCCAAATTGATGACTTTTGACCAAATATTAATCTGATTTGAACTGAATCGCACAAGTCTAGTTATTTCAATGATTTTGCACTTTTCATGAAACCCACGGATAATCATTCAAGCATACTAGGATAACAACTATCCTCCGTACTAATGCTTCCAGACGAATTCTGCAATGACACACAAACATTAGAACTTTTGCAAGTTGTGTTAATCAACAATGCTTTTTCATTTTTTTTTATCAATAAGTAATTTTGGTATGTCAGTGTGCCTTAGATTGAGTAAAACACCAAATTATGAGAATATTAAAACTCATTAAACCACCGGTTTCAGAAAACCTTGCCATTTGCTGTAAATTTTACATTCTTTCCACAGCAATTAATGGTACAGACATCTGTATGAAGTCACATTCCTTGCCTCGTAGTCCAGATAGTCACCCATGACTACAGCAAGGCACACTTTAGAGGGACTAATGACCCTCTTCTCATTGTTTGACCGTAATCGCTTAGGGCAGATTATCATGGGAGCATGTTAGAGCAGTAATTGATTGTTAGCCAATGATACTGCTGATATAAAAGTTGATTGAGCTAAACGTTTCACATCTTCAGCCATAAAACATACTTTAAATAGACAGACTAAAATGAGATCTCGCCCATATTTCCATTTTTTTTATTCTTAACTGCCAGCAGTACTGGTGGAGATATGTCTCTTAATAGACTCAAGCAAGGAGGCACAGTAAAACTTGCCATTTTCCTTTTGATACATAGTTATTTGTCATCAGAAGTGGACCAGCTTGGCAGTTTTTCCTCCACAGAGTTCAGTCTTGCTGTGAAATAAGGGATCGATCACTAGCCATTCTTCTTTCATTGAAAGGATTGTGGACTTAGGACACTATTCTCTTGTGAATGCTAACAGTAATGTTCGGGTGAGTAAGCTTTAACGTCAGGATAAGTGACTATAACGCATGCCACCCATATTACATCTCTATTCTCTAACGTTAAATCCTGTAAAAATCTGTTAGTGCATTTGTGATTGCGCTAGTTTACTGTACTTGGCACATCCTATACTTAACATGGGGAGCGCAATCAGTAATTAGCGTTTGGATAAGTAAGGTATTACAAAGTCCTAGCGCTAATTATTGCACCCATGGGTTAACAAGATTTTTACCGCACCCAGAAGCTGGTGCTGACTGATTACGCTTTTGCAGAATCATTTAACATCAGCTAAACCCAACAATAAATCAGATACTCACCTCTCATCCCATGAAAGAACAGTGGCCCGATCCGACAGTTCTGGCCGCCAGGAGCATAGTGAGACTAGGGACAAATAGTCCCCAGTCTCCCTCTAGAATCACTCTGTGATACTGAGCTATCTCACGAGAGCGAGATCGTGCAGGTATTGCAGCCCGGCAGCACAACCCTCCATGGAGTCCTATGGACTCCAGGAGGAGATACTCGCAGCGGGGCGGAAGCGCTACCGCAGGTATCACCAAGGGTAGCACTGCATTTCCTGGGCAGACTGCTGAATTAGCTCCTTCCTTGGAATTTGGTGCTAAAATGGGGACACTACGGGCAAACCTGCAGGCGCAGGTTTTCCTCCTTAGCATCTCCATTTAGTGCCAAGTAGGGAATAGGGCCCTTAGTCTGGTGAACATTAGGGCGCAAAGTTGTTGAGCAGTCCTAATGAATCCAAGAGACAACACCAGTGGTGGCAGGAGGTGGTGCTGCTGGGATCGTTTAGTGACTCCTGAACATTATCTCGAGACGCTAATACAATGGTCCGGCCATAATAAAGCCAGCACCAAAAATCTGCTAAAGCTGAATCAGCAACCTTGCCCTGTATTGGCACTACATTTTCCATGATACTCAGCTACTCATTAGGTTGCCAGAGTTTCATGGGAAATGTAGTTCTAAAAGCATCTGCAGGGCTAAGGTTGCTGACCCCTGCACTAACAGTTATAACATTCAGTCTCTCAACACCGGAGTGCTGAATGCATCAGAGCAACATTAACATTATCATAATTTCCATTTATCTGTAGTTGGTCAATGTATTTTGCTGTATTGTGCAAGGATAATCATTATAATTATTATTACTATTATCATCATCATCATTTATATAAAGCCTAAAGTTTATGCAGCGCTTTACTGTAACCAATAAGGAAAGCGTTATTTTGCAAACAAACACAGGTGAAGAGGGCCTGCTCAAATGAGTTTACAATCTAGAGCTGGAGTGCAAGAAGACAATAAGGGCTCTATCACCTCCTCCAAGATAACACTAGCGTCAGCGTTAGCTTAAATTAGGTCATAGTGCTGCAGCCAGATCCCCTTCAAATCGCTAATAGGTTAAAAAACCCGTTATTGCTCCTTAATTAGCGATTCGTAGTGCAAGTTAACTGTACTTTGCACTCCCTATACCTAACATGGGGAGCGCAAATGAAAGCACAGATTAACTCCTGTTAGTAACTAGCTTTAGGTAACGGATTGCGCTGCTGTAAAATCTGTTTCCTGCCGCTCAAAACCCCCCAAAAATCTGATTCTCACCTCTTCCCACGGTGAGAATAGCATCCTGATCCGCTGCTTCTGGCTGCCGGGAGCAGAGGGAGACTGGAGGAAGAAAGTTCCTTGTCTCCCTCCGCGATCACTCCGCCGACCAGCAGGATCTCGCCAGAGCACGATCCTCCATGGAGTCCTATGGCACAGCATCTGCGAGCTTAGCGATCACTAAGGGGCAGACTGCCGGACTCGGTGCCCTGCGATCTGCTGGGGAAAATGGGACGCAAACAGGAAATGAGCGAATGCTAATTTTTCCCCTTTGCATCCTGGTTTTAGCGAGGGCAACATGATAGTGCACTAGGAGTTTTATTGGCCGTCAGGATCCTTAACGCTAGTGTTTCAGAAACGAGGATGTGAAAGTGACATCTATCATGGGGATAGATGAGGAGAGGGATACGTTAGCATTAGTAATGTTATACACTAATCTAATTAAATTAGGGCAAGACATATATCGAAAGAAACATGAACATTTTACCCTGAAATGTTTCAAAAAGTTTAGAAATTCCTTTTTCATGTGTCTATAAAATTTAAAAATTTGCACACCAAACCACATCTCCCCCAAATCATATTTAGTAAATAAACCCCTTTACATATATGTTTAATGGGAAAAGAATAAAAACACATTCAGACCAAATCACTGCTGTAGATAAATGGTGGAAACGAGCCGACCCTAGTCAGACATAAAGCTTGCTATAGTGTGTGACTAAAAATGAGAAAGAAACTAGCTGTTAACATGCATAACTACATAATGCATCTAAAATCCATTACAAATGGAATGTTAAAGACTACCCCTGATCTAATGATGATGTGTTTTTTTTCTATTTTCATTGCTTCTTGTGACCAATTTTGTCTTCCATTTTTCCATTAACATTTGTTACCTATACATATTATCTTGCATAGGACGGGTTATCTGTCACCATGGAGACATTGCCGAGCATCGGGGATGATGTGCCTTTCAAATGGTTTGGAACATAGAAGGTATAATTGTAGCGACGCTTATTTTTTTTCTATAACGTTGCAAACATCTGGAACTCCGTGGTGGAAGAAAATACATGCGGCTTCAAATAGCGACCCTAGGCTACCATTTCTATAGCACCAGGAAACATCTTTTTCATTACTCCAACGATGAGGAATGAGTTTCTTCATAAGGTTCACCGGTAAAGTAGTTGTTATTTTTTTCGTTGTCGTCTTTTTTTCGTCTGAAAAAGCTTCCTCATCCCTCGTCGAAAAGGCTTACGGCTCACCGGGCCTTATTTCCTCCCTCTTCTACAACCACCCTATTACCATCGCGCTAATACTGCTATTTACGGACTGATTATATCCTCTGGCAAGATTCAAGACCGCGTCTACTTTCCTGCTGCAATCTAATCAGTTTGTGAAATTAGTTATTGATCTCGAGCCCATCGTGGAGAACAAATTTAGTGGCCGGTTCATCGGGTAACAAGCGACGGACACTATTTGGTGTGGAACTCCATGGGAGAAAAAAAAAATCCACATAACAAATAAGAGATTCAAACACACGGACGTTAAAAGCACTTATTTAGCGGCGAGTAATGAAAAGCTAGGTTAAATACCGAACGCGCAGACAGCAGGTCAGATTGCTGGTAAATTTCATTGAGGTTTGTTTACCCCAGAAAGTAAAGTTAAGGTTCGATTTCTATAAAATCACCGCACACTCTTTTTATTCAGTAGACATATCCGACACATGTCAATTCATCTTTCCTTTGGCCGTACTAAAAATCAATGCAGATTAATAGGAAATTACATTTTTAGCGATTGCGGACAGGTGATGTTTTCATGGCTAGGTTTGACAGATACGTACAGACAGGGGTACGTGTTATTCACCAAGAACTCAAGAAAATACACAAAACGCAATTAGACCATTCAGACTTTTTTTACAGATTTGTAGACAATTGACACAGCTGATTTGAACAGAAATTATTCTGTATTATATATTTATAAACACAGAATGGCTCTAGGTGTGATATTGAGACACACAGGCTTTATTGTATTCTTTTGCTCACTTTTGTTTTGGGAAATAAATCCATCTGTAATCATAAATCTTCATGTAACGCCTAGACTGATAATAGGGGAAAAACAGTCACCTCACCATCAGCTATGTCCTACTCAAAGCCCATAGCTGGGGTTTCATGGATTAAAATTTATAGAAACAAATACACTTTAGCAGGAACAAAAGTTATGAAAGACATATACGAGTCTTGTGTCCTTGTGGGCATTACTAAAATATCCAATATGGCCTCCTTTTGCGCATGAGGTGTAGTAGCTCTGCAGCAAAGGGACTAAAACACCAATTATTATCAACTATACATGTAGGGCCAAATTACAATCCTAGCGTTAAAACGCGGGCGCAAGGGAGGAAAAACTGCACCCGCAGTTTTCCCCCTTGCGCCTGCGTTTTAACGCTGGATCACAGTGCAGGCGCAAAAAATGCTGCCTGCATTGTTACCGCGCGGTAAAATCTGGGATCCACTCGATGGAGTCCATAGGACTCCATTGAGTTCCCCCCTGCCGGTCACATGAGCACCCAGATCTCGCCTTGCAAGATCCAGCTGGTCGGCGTAGTAATAAGCAGGGAGAGACTGGGGAGACTTTTTCCCCAGTCTTTCCCTGCTCCCGCCGGCCGGAGGAGGTGGACAGAGTCGCTGTCCTCGCCGCGGGACAGAGCTCAGCATAAAGATGAGCTTTAACCAAGCTCTGATTGATTAAAGTCTGGCACCAACTTTAACCAATCAGAGCTTAGTTAAAGCTCTGCACCATGCCTCATCTTCATGCTGAGCTCTGATTGGGCAAAGTCCTGCACCTGACCTGGACTTTGCCCAATCAGGGCTCAATATTGAATTAGATCCCTGATTGGGCAAAGTCCAGGTCAGGCGCAGGACTTTGCCCAATCAGATCATTCGGCATGAAGACGTGGGGCAGAGAGGAGCCGCGGCCAGACAGACCGGAGGAGCTGATAGACCGGGGAACACGAGGCCGGGAGAGCTGCAGGACAGGTGAGTTACGGGGGCCGCAGCCACAGGTCTCCTAAATGTACCGGCAGCTGCCAGTACATTTAGGAGAACTGTGAACACATTTTGCGTGTTCGTCCCCCATTAATTAACATGGTGTTTGAGTTCATATTCGAACATTTCGTCCATTCGTCTGTTCGGATACGAACCGAACACAGGGGTGTTCGGCTCATCCCTAACGCTGAAAAACGCAAGGTACCAAACGCAAACAGGTTACTTAACCTGTTTGCGTTTGGATTGTAATATGCGGTAAAGACCGCAGCAAACATTAATGCTCACGCAATTGAGCGCTAATGTTTGCGTGAAGATTGCAATTTAGCCCATATATTGTCCACAAATGAATTAATATCCTTTTCATCTGATAGTGCTAATAAGAAATTAAAAGGTAAACAGTGTGAAAAATTAAAAAAAATTCACAGTACTCTACCATGTTGCTTTTGATGACGCTGTGCTTTGGCCAGCGAAACGCGTAGAGTTGATTATTATTTTTTATTTTTTTACTTTCACATGTATTCCTTCTGCTTGGTGAAAAACAGCTTCGGGGAAAATGTGAACACAACATCTGGATATAATATATGGATATATATCACGTTGCTTTTATTTCATTGTAGAAAAAAAATAATAAAGCAAGCTTGAACAACAGAAAAAAAATAAACAATCAATAAACGCGACAGTCTCATAATGGACTAATCGCGGCAGCATAATGGGTTTCGTCTGTACACCAATGTTAAGAGAAAAACACTTATCTCGCGTTGTCATATTATGATATTTCAGAGTACACTAAAAAGGGAATATTAGGCGGTATACTGGATTATGGGATATATGACATTAAATCAGAAGATTATTCTTCGGTGTCTTTATCCCATCCCTTTCACCTCCAATTGTGCTTCATACCCATCCCCCATTGTGCCCCTACTGGATCCATCTCACCCCCTTGTGACAGCTGGTGCCCTAATAGTAGCTGTCCTCTTGATTTAGTTAAGGGAATGGATGTGAACCTGCAACTCCTTCAGTCCCTTTGTTAATCCAGCCCCGATTGAGGCAGAAAGTCTTACACAGGGGCACTATGCACTGAGGAAAGGGTTGTATCCCTGAAACGTCTGTCTGTGTGTTCTCTTTTCTAAATAAATGAGGTAGCACTAGTGCACCTTTGCCAAGCAGCGCTGGTGATTTCATTTTTTATTTCTGTGGAATTTGCCTCCCTGTGGATCGGAATGTACGTATGGGATTACGTCACTCCAGCAGCAGCTGATAAGTATACATTTAAATCTATTTTGGGTGTTACAGACACCCGACCCCGGGGTCTTTTTTTCTCTATAGTCAAAAGTCTTACAAGATGGAACCTCTCGCTAAATTAAAAATTATCATATTTTTGTCCTGTATAATCCAAATGCCTCTATAAAGCAAATAGAAGACATAAAACACACTAGGGTTCATATAGGAAAGGGCTTCCCAACCCTGGTCCTTAGGTACCCCTAAAAGGCCAGGTTTTCCAGATATGTGAAGCACAGCACAGGGGATATGATTTGCTGCTCAGTGATTGCAGGATTCAGTCTGTATTTCCCCAAGGAGATCCTTAAAGTCCAGCTTATGGGAAACACTGACACAGAAGAACTAATAACATACAGCCATTTGAACAAGCACTGTATACAAAGTGGTTAAAACAGCCATATTCCTCCGCCAGTAACGTTTGGTGAACATCATTAGGCTGACGATCACAGTCATTATGGTATAACAAATGATGGAGAAACAGCTGTTGATTTCCTTGGTCTAGCAACACTTCAGAGATAGTCGTGTTGTAATACTACTGGGTGTATAATAATGCAAACTTAATTACGAAAGCCATATACGGGCGTTGTGTCCTCTGTCGTTGTACGCATTACTAAAATTTCCAATATGCCTCCTTTTGTGCATGAGCTGTAATAGTTCTGCAGCAAAAGGACTAAAACACCAATTATGATATGCTAATAACAAGAAAATTCAAAGGTAAACAGTACAACAATGTCAATTATTCACATTAATCTACCATGTTGCTTCTGATGACGCTGCGTTTTGTGCAGCGAAACGCGTAGAGTTGATTATTATTTTTTATTTGGACATGTATCCCTTCTGATGACTGGTTCCTAATTACTCTGATAATCGCCTATCTAGCATAGTCTGAATGAGCGTTCACAGACATATGTGATTTGGGTCTGCGTCTTTTTCTCTCTTTAGATACGAGTAGCAACTATCAGAAGACAGAGTAAGTGTCTACCTGTAGCTCTGTATTTTTCTTACAGGAACCATAGGGCATGTTAGTTACATTTGTGTGTTTGTAGTTTAGCATATTTTTGGTAATAACCTCCCAGACGCTATCAAATCTTCCCCCAGTCTAAAGTCCCTTAGAGCTCCCTATTAACATACCTCAATAAGGAATGCACCTGTAAACATGTAACATAGTGACTATATTACTTAAATATTTATTTTCTGTGTTAATCTGTATATTTGTTTTGTGTTAATATCTTGCATCTTACTACTTTGTATTTCTGTAACAATACTCTTGAGCCCAGGACATACTTGAAAACGAGAGAAATCTCAATGTATCCTTCCTGGTAAAATCCTTTATAAATAAATAAATAAACTACCTCTGTACTTATCAGAACTTTTCCTGTGTAACGGTGAACTTGGCACCTATAACCTCTTGATTTTTGTATGTCGTGACATTTATCAGGACTTTTTCCTGTGTAACAGGGCACTAGGGATGGGCTGCCGGTTTGAATCAGTTCGAAGTTCGATTCGAGCACCGGCACTTCGAAAGTTCGTGAACTTCGAACTTTTTGGGACGTTCGCAGAAAGTTCAAGAAAAAAAATTTCAAAACAATTTCAAAAAATGCTTAAAAGATCCTAAAAAAATCTAAAAATAAAGAGACTTTTTACTGCAGAATATAATAATAAACGGTTTATTAGATATTGATTACAAATGGAATATTTTTAACTTTGAAACCTATGGGATTCGCCTGAATAAACCTGTCGAATAAAACCACCCAACAGCAGGGCATTTCGGCAACTTTTCACTGCTGTTTTTTGTTCTCTGAATAGACGAAGCTTTGCTTCTCTATGAGGATTTCACTGCCCTCAAACAGGCACCGAACAGGCACCGTATGTGCAGGCAATTCGCCAGCAATTGGCGAACTGCCTGCTCTCTGAATATCCGAATGGCCAGGAAAGGTAACTGTACGCTGAATTTCAGTGTTCGGTTACCTTTCGGCCACAATTAGGATCTCTTTGAATAACCCTGTTAGATTCTCGGTGTCGTGCACCACCGACTAAGACACAATTTTTCTGCACTTGAATATGACAGGTGCATATCATTTCAATATTTGACCACAGGGTCCAACCCTGCACTCTTCCACAATACCTCAGAGGGATTATGGTATAAAGGCACTAGCTGGCACCAAAGGCCCAATATTTGGGTGCACTGACCCGTGTACCGGATGCATACAGGGCAGCCATCAGAAATGATGGGGCCCCTTACTGAACCTCACGATGGAGCCCCCTGTAAACTTCCTTAACCCGTAACAGCTTTTTACCCCCTTCCAAAACAAAAAAAGGACATAACACAGTTCCACAGCAATAAAACTCACAGCAATGTGTACTGTGTATGAGCGTATCTGTCACGTCTGGGGCTCAGAGGGGGCCCCGGCACCCGGCGGCGCCATCGACAAGCCAGGTGCCAGGAGTTGTGCCGGCTTCCGGAGCTCGCAGGCTGGTCAGGTGGTGGGGCGCTGCATGATGACGCACGCACGCCGGGTTTAAATACAGACAGCGCGATCCGGCTCATCGCCCTGTCGTGGAGTTTGCTTCCCTCAGTGCTGAGTGTCTCCTGGCGATTCACTACTTGGTTGATTTTTCAGTCTCCGTTGTTACCTGGCTTGTATGAGAACCACCCCCTGTGTACCAGTCCTTGGCTATTCCTTGACCACTCTAACTCTGATCAGTTTTTGGCTTATATGATAGATACCCCTTGTTTACCGTTTTGGCTATCCCTGACCACTCTAACACTGATCGATTTGGGCTTGTGTTAGAATGTGTCATTGTATACCGTCTGGCCTATTTCAGGTATACCCTGTCCTGTGTGTTTGTCAAACATTTACCACTCGTTGTTGGTCATACATTTCCCACTCATTGTTGGTCAAACATTTCCCACTCGTGGGTGATAAAACATTTCCCATGGCTTCAAATCGCGTTTAAACATGAGCAAAAGCGGTAAAAATGAGCTCAACGCACAGCGGCAAAATAGCTTAGCACTCAGCAGTGAAAGGGTTAAAAATATATTTTTTAAAAAAATCATTGTTTCCTGCCCCCCAGGGCAGTACCCAGACCCCATACACCTTTTATGGCCAATATCTTACATATATGCCCTCTTGGAGGGGACCTTCATTTTCGAACGTTCGAGCCCCATTGACTTGCATTGTGTTCGAGTTCACGGTTGAACTTTTTCGGGGGTTCGAGTTTGAATGTGAACCGAACACGGGGGTGTTCAGCCCATCACTACAGGGCACCAGGCACCTATAGCTTCCTTATTTGTGTATGTTTGTGTGAATTTTCTGTGTTTCATTTTTCTTTTTTGTTTATTGACTTTTACTTTGTGGTCCTACCAGTTTGTTTTTCGGTGCTGCACTAGATGCACTTTTTACTGTTGTTTGAGTAAAAGCTAAGTTGTATAGCCTACACACCAGTCCTCCATGTATATTTTCTATTCTAGGTAGGGGTTATCCCCATCCATTCGGAAGGCAGAAGGCTGGGATCTCTGACTACCTCTACTTTTAGTAATCTCTATTCCCGTGGTTGCACCTATTCAGTCCAATCAGCCACGTATATATATATATATTATATATATATATATAGATTAGGTAGGCCGTGTTAGTCCAGATGCCAAAATCACGAGCATAGCAGTCTGTAGTGATACCTTTTTTATTGGACTAACGTTACATTTAAAGTACAAGCTTTCGAGAGTATATCCTCCCTTTGTCAGGTATAGAAGCTTACTGATCAGAATAGTAGAACTGAACATTGAGACATTCATAGGGTGCACAGTTGGGGGTGTATATATATATACAAGGGTTGTAGTGGAGGACACTGTGATGTGCATGTGGCTTCTGCAATAATAGACACACTATATATATATATATATATATATATATATATATATATATAGCACAGGAGCTCTGGGATGCTCTAGGTCTTTGAATTACTGTGATGTGCAAATGGCTTTTGCAATAATAAACCTTATTGGTTATTGCGTGGAGGCTTTTTATCTTTCTTTTTTTGCCCTTCACCACAATCCAAGCAAGTACTATATATATATATACACACTATATTGCCAAAAGTATTCGCTCACCTGCCTTGACTCGCATATGAACTTAAGTGACATCCTATTCCTAATCCATAGGGTTCAATATGACATCGGTCCACCCTTTGCAGCTATAACAGCTTCAACTCTTCTGGGAAGGCTGTCCACAAGGTTTAGGAGTGTGTTTATGGGAATTTTTGACCATTCCTCCAGAAGCGCATTACTGAGGTCACACACTGATGTTGGCCAAGAAGGCCTGGCTCTCAGTCTCCGCTCTAATTCCTCCCAAATGTGTTCTATTGTGTTGAGGTCAGGACTCTGTGCAGGCCAGTCAAGTTCATCCACACCAGACTCTGTCATCCATGTCTTTATGGACCTTGCTTTGTGCACTGGTGCACAGTCATGTTGGAAGAGGAAGGGGCCAGCTCCAAACTGTTCCCACAAAGGTGGGAGCATGGAATTGTCCAAAATGTCTTAGTATGCTGAAGCATTCAGAGTTCCTTTCACTGGAACTAAGGGGCCAAGCCCAGCTCCTGATAAACAATCCCACACCATAATCCCCCTCCACCAAACTTTACACTTGGCACAATGCAGTCAGACAAGTACCATTCTCCTGGCAACCGCCAAACCCAAACTCATCCATCAGATTGCCAGATGGAGAAGCGTGATTTGTCACTCCAGAGAACGCGTCTCCACTGCTCTAGAGTCCAGTGGTGGCGTGCTTTACACCACTGCATCCGACGCTTTGCATTGCACTTGGTGATGTATGGCTTGGATGCAGCTGCTCGGCCATGGCAACCCATTCCATGAAGCTCTCTGCGCACTGTTGTTGAGCTAATCTGAAGGCCACATGAAGTTTGGAGGTCTGTAGAGATTGACTCTACAGAAAATTGGCGACCTCATCGCACTATGCGCCTCAGCATCCGCTGACCCCGCTCCATCAGTTTACATAGCCTACCACTTCGTGGCTGAGTTGCTGTCGTTCCCAAACACTTCCACGTTCTTATAATACAGCTGACAGTTGACCGAGGAAATTTCACGACTGGATTTGTTGCACAGGTGGCATCCTATCACAGTTCCACGCTGGAATTCACTGAGCTCCTTAGAGAGACCCATTCTTTCACAAATGTTTGTAAAAACAGTCTGCATGCCTAAGTGCTTGATTTTATATACCTGTGGCCATGGAAGTGATTGGAACAATCCTCTTAGATTGTAAGCTCTCAAGCAGCGTCCTCTCTCCTACTGTTCTGTGTGTTTAACTTGTATGTATATTTGTTATTCTGTCCCTGCCATTGTACAGCGCTACGGAACTTATTGGTGCTACATAAATATCTGTAACTGCAACTTTACTCTCCAAATAGGATTTAAAAGAGTCGCAACGTGAATAAACATACAAACAAACTCTGTGTTATTTTATCCATTGATATAATTTGTAAATACGTTCGCCTTGAGGACCATAGGATCAGGTAGACATTTGAGCAAGCAATTAGGCAATTAGACCCTTGCCAGAACTCTCCAAACTAAACTCTCCTCAACTAAAGCTTCAGTTGTGAGCAGAGGTGGCCATTGAGTTAGTGGGGACTTAGGCAACACTCAAATGTAAGGCCTCTTGTGCTAGTTCAAATAGTCAAATTTACCCCATATAGCTCTCCACGCTTATTCTGTTGAGGGGAGTGTGTGAATGCATGAGAATATTTCTGTGGAATGCCATGTGCGCACTGACATTCTATGTAAATTCCAACATGTGAGGCCCCTATTCGAGCGAGGCCTTAGGCGGCCACCTATTTTGATTAATTGTACAGCCGCTTCTGGCTGTGAGATCCAGACCAGCCCTGGCCCCTGAATGACCCGGTAATGGATCGAAGTAGGGATGTGCGTTTCGGGTTTCGGAATTTCGGAATTTTCACGAAATTTCCCGATTCGTGTTTTCGGATGCGGCCGAATTTCCGAAAAATTTTAGATCCGAAAATTTCAGATCCGAAATGTTTTCCGAGCCGAAACGAAATATTTTCGGATTTTTCGAATGGGCTTGAAATGTGTCAAACGAGGAGAACAGATGTTCCGAAAAACGAAAATTTTCCGAAAAACGAAAATTTTCCGAAAAACGAAAATTTTGTAAAAACGAAAATGTTCGGAAAAACGAAAATTTTTCGAAAAAACGAAAAGTCGATACAAAAAACGGGCAAAATGACACGAAAAATACGAAAAATGGTCGATATTCCGAAAATTGTGCAATTCCGAAAAACGAAAATTTCCGAAATTACGAAAAGTCGATACAAAAACCGAGCACAGTGACACGAAAATACGAAAAATGGTATATTCCGAAGAAAAAATGTACCCGAAAAACGGGCCGAACCGAATCAAATCGAAACCGAAATCGGTCGAAACGAGCCGAATCGAAAAGTTTAAAAATCCGAAAAATCGAACCGAATCGAACCGAAAAAAAAATCGGTGCACAAGCCTAGATTGAAGGGTGAGTATAACAACACTTTAAAGGATAAAACTGGAGTTTTAGAGTTTGGGGTTTTTTGTTTAATCCCTGCATTTTATCCCCATTTAGGTTTTAACCCCAGAGTGTCCCAATGACATAATGCATGAACATGGGAATTGTAAAATGTACTTGACACAAAGGTGAAATAAGCATTTGATACATAATATAGCACAATTAATAACGTCCAAAAGATACACATTTTCTGACGTCTAGATGTATATATATATCTTTAGTTTCTATAACTGTCATTTATTCCAATAACATAATGTACTATCGGGTTTATCCCAACATATATATTCCTAGAGGTCATATGAAAGTCACTGAAAAGTGCAAATATGGTAGCATTTGAAGTGTAGACATAGTAAAGACAAGGGTAAAGTTGATATCCATTAACTTTGTTGTCAAACACTTACTAAAGGACCAGGGTGGCCGTCCCACGCAAGAGTGGAAATGCACAATAGTGATGATATGGCCGCTCATTCTTCAGGCGAGGCAGAGAACATTGTTAATCCGGAGGGAGGGGAAATGTAAGAGTTTCACAAACAGCATTGTCAAGATGAGGGATGACTAGAATTAATGGCCTACAGTATACATCATAAGCCCATGTGAAAACTACTGAGAGGAGCTAACATACTCAGACCTTAAAAAATTATTTAGGAAGTGAACCAGAAAATGGCAGAGAAATCAAAAGGCGATTCGCGATTGTAGAATAGATGGTAAATATTTGACGGATGTGTGTTTCCTGCAGTGTTTTCTTATGAACTGCTCAGAGGTGGAGGTATAAAAGATCCTTGTTAATGTTTGTTCTTGTGGATATATATATATATATACGTATATATATAGAATTGCCAGAGAGAAGGGCGCACTCAAGGTCTTCATTTAAAAATAAAAAAACTTTTATTCAAAGATGCATTAAAAACCAACGTTTCGGCCTAAACATAGGCCTTTTTCAAGGTTAAAAGCAAAACCCCATCATGTTGTATATTTATAATCTATTAAATCGTTACAATAATTACAAATTTACCGAGTCAGTGTTGCGCCGGCTTCGAAAACGCCCTTTCGAGACCCGGAAGTGTCGTATCGTGTTGTAAGCCGCGCACGTAACGTCTAACTAAGGACGTGTATACTATGAAAGCAACAACGTGAATTGTCATAGCAACCTTCTGCCTAAACAGAGATAGGGTGCCAAACTGACACCAATAGGGAGGAGAGCCCAACGAGAAGAGGGGGATATTGGAATCGTACATTATCTAAATGGTTTACATAGTGTTATATATCATCAAAACATTAAATAATCCTATTAAAATAGGATAAAGTGTGTGTGCTATAAAAACAGCAACATAAGTCATCATAGCAACCTTCTGCCGAAGCAGATACGGTGCCAAAATATACCAAATAAAAGGGACCCAACAAAAAAGAAGGGTATTGGAATCATACATCACCTAGATGGTGTGCACAGTGTTATATATCCTTAATATGAGTCATCATAGCAACCTTCTGCCAAAGCAGATACGGTGCCAAAATATACCAAATAAAAAAGGGGACCCAACAGAAAAGAAGGGTATTGGAATCATACATTATTTAAATGGTGTGCACAGTGTTATATATCCTTAATATGCCTATAAAGGTAGAATAAAGTGTGTGTAAATGTGTTTAAGTGTTAAAAAACAAAATATATAAAAATATATATAAAAAATAATATAGTGAAAAATATATGACAAAAAATAAAAAATAAAAATAAGAATAAAAACAAATGTGAAAAAGATATCAAAAACATGAGGTATGTGTATATATGCTGATATATGCTGAGAAATATATGTATGGGTGTAAGGGATATTAAGTGATTCTAATGTATCAATATACGTATATATATAAAAAAATGTATAAAGTAGTAATGGAGAAAAAAACACATAAACATGTATAGATTATCAGCGATTGTAAAGAAAAGGTGTGAAGGACACATACTCATTAAGTCCATACGGAACAAGCGTATTGAGTGTTCTTATCCACTAGGTCTCCCTTTGCAATAAAAGCTGAGATCGATCACCCCCCCTATGAGGCGGTGGGACATGATCGATCCCAATAAATTTTAAAGTTGGCAAACTATGATGGTGTTCTAAAAAATGCTTTGCTACTGGCTTATCAGAAAAGCCGTCTCGAAATGCAGTATTAATAGTGGATCTATGGCCACGAATACGGTCCCTCAAAGTCAAGTCCGTCTTCCCAATATAGGCTAAGCCGCACGGGCAGTGGATCATATATATAACGAACTCAGTGAGACATGTAATTCTAAATCAGATTTTATATCTTTGGCCTGATGTTGGATGAGCAAAAGAGCTCCCTGGCAACATATGTCGGCATGTAACGCAGTCAAGGCAGCGAAAACATCCCATTTTCTGAAAATTGGATTTATTCTCATATGATTGTATTGGGTCTGCCCGTACCAATATATCACGTAGATTTTTAGTTCTACGGAAACTTATTAGAGGGGAAGAGTGAAATTGTTTGGGCAATGTCTGATCATATTGGAATAAATTCTAATGTTTACGGATTTGTGACGCAACTTGGTCACCTGCAGTATGATACGTCAAGGGTAAAACTATTCTGGATGATGTAGATGGAACAGTATGTGTCTATTTGTCAAATTTCAATTTTGCTTTATGAAGGGCCATCTGTAAACTAGAGGTAGAATAACCCCTACATTTAAATTTTTCAGTCATCTCATCAATTTGGATTTTAGCACGTTCACTGTCAGAATTATATCTCAGTACCCTCAAGTACTGGGAAATAGGTAAAGAAGATTTAAGGTGTCTAGGGTGATGGCTTGTTGCCAATAGCAAAGAATTCCTATCGGTTTCTTTCCGAAATAATGTATAACCCAACTTAACACCATCACGGAATACAGTAACATCCAAAAAGTTAACACTTTGTGTATCAATATTGCTAGTTAATTTGACTGATGTTGGCAAATTATTAATATGTTCTATCATTGCTTCCAAAGTTGTTATCGAACCCCTCCATATAAGGAAAATGTCATCCAAGAACCGTGTATAAAAAATTAGGTTTTCACCAAATCTTGAAAGAATACAGTCTTGTTCAAATTGGAACATGAAAATGTTGGCATATGCTGGCGCCATTGATGCTCCCATCGCCATTCCCGCTATCTGTAAGTAGAATTGCTTTTCGAACCGAAAATAGTTATATTCCAAAGTTGCTCATAGGAGTTCTGATAGAAGTTCAACCGGAGGTCCAGTATACTGGCTTGAAGTAAGAAGTGTATGTTTGAATGCTTCAATACCTTGTTGGTGTGGAATTGTAGTATATAGGTTCTTAACATCCAAAGTTGCTAAAATGATCTCTTTTTCCGGCAACTGTATTTCAGAGATTTTCTCCAAGAACTGATTTGTATCCTTCAGGCACGTTGGAAGGGCCAATACTGTTGATTTACAGCATTGATCAATATATTTACCAATTGGCTCCAATAATCCTCCACAGGCGGAGACTATCGGGCGTCCGGAGGTCGATGGAGATCCTTATGGATTTTTGGGATAGTATAAAGTACCGGGATACGCGGGTATTGTATTTGAAGAAATTTAGCTGTATTTTCATTCAAAAAGCCAGTTGATAAACCCTCCTCAATCAATATAGCTATCTTCTTGTAGAAAGCTTTACCTGGATCCCCAGGTAACTTCCTATAGGTAGATACATCCGATAGTTGTTGCAAGATTTCTTGTCGGTAAGCCTGATAGTTTTGAACCACAATTCCTCCTCCTTTATCAGCCGGGCGTATTACGATATTCGGATCATTGGCTAGATCTTTAAGAGCTTGATGGTCGACCACCATTACCCAAGAAATAGCCCCTATATTTAATCTGTCCGACAAAAAACTTACTACTACCCATCTTGAAGTCCTTAGCAAGGGACTAAATTTTGTCCCCACTCACTATCCAACACCGTTTAACTTAGAAGTTGAACAATACAAAATAAATCGTATGTTGGCACTTCATGAAAATTTTCACACTCTACCGGATAAACCTAGAGATTCCCTCCATCTGAAAAGTACACGGGACTTTAAAGCCTCTAACCCTTTTATTAAATCATTTGGCTTAATGATTAAAAATTCGGATCCTATTCAAACGACTAATTATACGAAGCGTAAATTTAACCTTACAAAAGACGAAAATCAAGCTCTTAAAGATCTAGCCAATGATCCGAATATCGTAATACGCCCGGCCGATAAAGGAGGAGGAATTGTGGTTCAAAACTATCAGGCTTACCGACAAGAAATCTTGCAACAACTATCGGATGTATCTACCTATAGGAAGTTACCTGGGGATCCAGGTAAAGCTTTCTACAAGAAGATAGCTATATTGATTGAGGAGGGTTTATCAACTAGCTTTTTGAATGAAAATACAGCTAAATTTCTTCAAATACAATACCCGCGTATCCCGGTACTTTATACTATCCCAAAAATCCATAAGGATCTCCATCGACCTCCCGGACGCCCGATAGTCTCCGCCTGTGGAGGATTATTGGAGCCAATTGGTAAATATATTGATCAATGCTGTAAATCAACAGTATTGGCCCTTCCAACGTGCCTGAAGGATACAAATCAGTTCTTGGAGAAAATCTCTGAAATACAGTTGCCGGAAAAAGAGATCATTTTAGCAACTTTGGATGTTAAGAACCTATATACTACAATTCCACACCAACAAGGTATTGAAGCATTCAAACGTACACTTCTTACTTCAAGCCAGTATACTGGACCTCCGGTTGAATTTCTATCAGAACTCCTATGAGCAACTTTGGAATATAACTATTTTCGGTTCGAAAAGCAATTCTACTTACAGATAGCGGGAATGGCGATGGGAGCATCAATGGCGCCAGCATATGCCAACATTTTCATGTTCCAATTTGAACAAGACTGTATTCTTTCAAGATTTGGTGAAAACCTAATTTTTTATACACGGTTCTTGGATGACATTTTCCTTATATGGAGGGGTTCGATAACAACTTTGGAAGCAATGATAGAACATATTAATAATTTGCCAACATCAGTCAAATTAACTAGCAATATTGATACACAAAGTGTTAACTTTTTGGATGTTACTGTATTCCGTGATGGTGTTAAGTTGGGTTATACATTATTTCGGAAAGAAACCGATAGGAATTCTTTGCTATTGGCAACAAGCCATCACCCTAGACACCTTAAATCTTCTTTACCTATTTCCCAGTACTTGAGGGTACTGAGATATAATTCTGACAGTGAACGTGCTAAAATCCAAATTGATGAGATGACTGAAAAATTTAAATGTAGGGGTTATTCTACCTCTAGTTTACAGATGGCCCTTCATAAAGCAAAATTGAAATTTGACAAAAAGACACATACTGTTCCATCTACATCATCCAGAATAGTTTTACCCTTGACGTATCATACTGCAGGTGACCAAGTTGCGTCACAAATCCGTAAACATTAGAATTTATTCCAATATGATCAGACATTGCCCAAACAATTTCACTCTTCCCCTCTAATAAGTTTCCGTAGAACTAAAAATCTACGTGATATATTGGTACGGGCAGACCCAATACAATCATATGAGAATAAATCCAATTTTCAGAAAATGGGATGTTTTCGCTGCCTTGACTGCGTTACATGCCGACATATGTTGCCAGGGAGCTCTTTTGCTCATCCAACATCAGGCCAAAGATATAAAATCCGATTTAGAATTACATGTCTCACTGAGTTCGTTATATATATGATCCACTGCCCGTGTGGCTTAGCCTATATTGGGAAGACGGACTTGACTTTGAGGGACCGTATTCGTGGCCATAGATCCACTATTAATACTGCATTTCGAGACGGCTTTTCTGATAAGCCAGTAGCAAAGCATTTTTTAGAACACCATCATAGTTTGCCAACTTTAAAATTTATTGGGATCGATCATGTCCCACCGCCTCATAGGGGGGGTGATCGATCTCAGCTTTTATTGCAAAGGGAGACCTAGTGGATAAGAACACTCAATACGCTTGTTCCGTATGGACTTAATGAGTATGTGTCCTTCACACCTTTTCTTTACAATCGCTGATAATCTATACATGTTTATGTGTTTTTTTCTCCATTACTACTTTATACATTTTTTTATATATATACGTATATTGATACATTAGAATCACTTAATATCCCTTACACCCATACATATATTTCTCAGCATATATCAGCATATATACACATACCTCATGTTTTTGATATCATTTTCACGTTTGTTTTTATTCTTATTTTTATTTTTTATTTTTTGTCATATATTTTTCACTATATTATTTTTTTATATATATTTTTATATATTTTGTTTTTTAACACTTAAACACATTTACACACACTTTATTCTACCTTTATAGGCATATTAAGGATATATAACACTGTGCACACCATTTAAATAATGTATGATTCCAATACCCTTCTTTTCTGTTGGGTCCCC
The DNA here is from genome assembly GCA_009667805.1 of Leptobrachium leishanense. Classification (NCBI taxonomy): domain Eukaryota; kingdom Metazoa; phylum Chordata; class Amphibia; order Anura; family Megophryidae; genus Leptobrachium; species Leptobrachium leishanense. Next base: position 49,911,298 of record CM019064.1, read on the forward strand.
TTTTTTATTTGGTATATTTTGGCACCGTATCTGCTTTGGCAGAAGGTTGCTATGATGACTCATATTAAGGATATATAACACTGTGCACACCATCTAGGTGATGTATGATTCCAATACCCTTCTTTTTTGTTGGGTCCCTTTTATTTGGTATATTTTGGCACTGTATCTACTTCGGCAGAAGGTTGCTATGATGACTTACGTTGCTGTTTTTATAGCACACACACTTTATCCTATTTTAATAGGATTATTTAATGTTTTGATGATATATAACACTATGTAAACCATTTAGATAATGTACGATTCCAATATCCCCCTCTTCTCGTTGGGCTCTCCTCCCTATTGGTGTCAGTTTGGCACCCTATCTCTGTTTAGGCAGAAGGTTGCTATGACAATTCACGTTGTTGCTTTCATAGTATACACGTCCTTAGTTAGACGTTACGTGCGTGGCTTACAACACGATACGACACTTCCGGGTCTCGAAAGGGCGTTTTCGAAGCCGGCGCAACACTGACTCGGTAAGTTTGTAATTATTGTAACGATTTAATAGAGTATAAATATACAACATGATGGGGTTTTGCTTTTAACCTTGAAAAAGGCCTATGTTTAGGCCGAAACGTTGGTTTTTAATGCATCTTTGAATAAAAGTTTTTTTATTTTTAAATGAAGACCTTGAGTGCGCCCTTCTCTCTGGCAATTCTATATGTACCTGGGATATAGCACCGAGGCAGAAGATAAGTATTTATGTACGATATGGATGAGTGCTGAATCGTGTGAACTTTTTACGTATATATATATATATATATATATATATAAAACAAAAGCAGGGAGCGCTGAAAGCTTAGATTAGGTTGATTGCTACCCCCATGTGTTTCCTATATATATATATACGAAAAAAATCTTGGTGCAGACGAAGTCTGTCATACACAGATACAATTAGATTTATTCCATAGATCAACGTTTCAGTCCCATCTGGGACTTTTCTCAAGATAACATACACAAACAAACATCCAACATAAATACACACTTCAATTAACTCAGAACGAGGGCGTCCCTCTGGCTCCAGGAAGTGCCTCACAAGAGCTCACAATCTGTTGCCATAGCGACGCATGCAAACACTTTAATTCTAATGTTACCTGTTAAAAACAATTAAAAAAGTGCAGATCTTGTTGTGTGCATATCACATTGCATAAATTGTATCTTTATTACTCAATTACTTATATAATCTAATTACCCATATATTACACACACCATTCTGCCAAACTTAAGCAATACGTATAAAAATAATGGTATAACACCAGGAACCAAAAGTTTCCATAAGGAGGACCTCCGATCAGAGCATGCTTGTCCCGGTTCCCGGATCCCACCACACAGTCCTTAAAGCCCAACACTCCACAGAGCCAAAAACTACCAACAGGGTAGCCGTAAAGGAATCCCTAACTGTCTGGTCCTTAAAAATTGGCCAGGTATATGTATACTAGCTGGACAGAAAGAGTTAATCAAAGACAATGTCGTAATACAAAACCAGGTCAGCAACACAGGGGTAGTCAGATGAGCCAGAATCCGGAATACAGAGTATAGAATAGTCAAATGGAATAGCCGGGTCGATATCAATGCAGAAGCATAGTACAAGGAAATATTCTAGGGCAACGGAAGGCAGAATAGTCAGAAAACAAGCAGAGGTCAAATAACAGGTTAAATCACGAGAGAATTCAGGTACAAGGAGCTCAGGTATGGATAACCACGATCTGGCACTGCTTAGAAGGAACTGTTGGTTTTTAAAAGACTTTCACCAGACCACACCCCCCCCCTCTCAAGCCACGCCTCATGCAGCCACCTCCCTGCCTGTTTCAATTTAAACCGGGCGTTGGTGAGTGAGCAGCATCAGACATGCTGCCGTCAAGCACACCGGAAAGGCTGGAAGCCTCCAACGTTACAATGCTACATCGTGATCAGTATATATATATATAATATTGCGGAATACCACCGATTTTTAGGAAAAACATTTGATTTACAAATATTTATTTATGTTATTTTTGTCATTTTTTGAAATATGTTCATTGATCCTGACACCCAATTTCTCCTTTTGTATTTTCTAATAAATATACTGTGAATCATGCTTTTCTGAGCTGGTGCCATTTTTCTATAACACATGATTAAATAAATAATTATTAGCTATTAATTTGCAGATCATTATTTGAGTTCTATTAATATAGAACTAGCTCTTATCCAGCTAGATTTTTTTTGAGTCTATATATATACTTATCCACGTTCTCCGCACTCAATTTTCAAAACAATTCATGCTCCGGTGCTGGGAAGCGGTCTCCACTATACACTCAAAACGATAACCCGCCACACGGAGAATGAGTCCCACAGTTACAGAACAATAGTACCACGACTGATTCATAAACAGCCCGAATTAGTTGGAGATTATTATAAATCCATATCTCGGACATGCATAATAAAAGGAACCACCAGTTTAGTAACGATCAAGGAATACATTCCTAGTATAGCCCTAAGATATGTACAGATTTCTGTTCTATCCCTTGTATATACAGAAGTAGTCAATGATAACAGAAGACTTCAAAATAATCCCTATATAGGATTTTACAAATATAGTTATAATAGCTGTGGAACCTATTAGTCCACTTTGTCGATCTTATTATCAATTTATACCTCTGTGAATACAAGTATAATTGTCTATTTAATAGACCTATTCACATTTTACTTTTGACAGCAATAATACGCTGAGTTCACAATACTGGTTTAACAATTGGAAATCTTGTGTTCTCTATATATTTTGTTCTTTGTTTGACAATGTTCACTAATAAATATATGATTTTAATCTCCCCGACCACTTAAGGGTTTGGGAGTGTCTTTTCACTCCCTATTCATTATTTTGCTGTTTATCTGTTACTATTTAATAGGGTTTAATCCCAATGCATTTGGGAACTCTGTTTTTCCACCACCTTTGATGGAGGCTAGTGGATGTTTTTGAACAACAAGGAAACAAGGAAACATGCAACAATAGTGCAACACTGTATAACAAATTAACTGGTGCAACTGGATAAAACTCACAGGATGACAGTATGTGAAGTATAAATGTACTCAGCCGCTCCCATTCATGATCCTCCTTCTGTTCGGAGAAAGACTCCAGCCACACCAGAGAGAAGAACAGGACTTGCAGGGAACAATAAGGACCAATCAAAAGGGATTTATTAATAAAAACATTTCACAAAGTTTAAAAATGTCCGACGCGTTTTGTCATTACGACTTTTTCAAAGGCTTTACAAACAATCAAAGATACATATATATAATCCCTCCTGTCTCAAAGTTTATTCATATAGTCCCAACAATCTTCCCATTGGTTCTGATAACTCTTCGGCGTCTTCCATATATGGTATCCTGTCTATAAACCAGCACCATGCATGTATGTATGCCTCATGTCTGCGGAGGAAGGTTGCACAGTGCTCACTTGCCACATTCCTCTTGTCAGACATCTGATTCTCCCAGATCCTGAAATCCAGAATGCTCGTTGTCTCAAGCATTCCAGATAAGGGGGTCTTCAACCTGTAAATCATACAATTAAAAAGACAAGATGTTTGACAAACAAATATAGATTGTAAACTCCTCTGAGCAGGGCCCTCTACACTTCTTGTTTTTAGTTCCTAAGCTTGTCTGTAATTTTTCTCATTCCCCATTGGTTATAGCAAAGCACTTTGGCAACTGTTGGCATTCTATAAATGATAATAATAAGAATAATAACAGGGATGGAGGGCCATATTGCCATGGAAACTTACATTCTAGATCAGGAATCTTAAACACCGGTTCCCCAAATGTTTCTCAACTTCAACTCCCATGATTTTCTGACTATTGCATTAAATTAATTCTGGAAAATGTAGGCAGTCAACAGCCGGGAGAGTGAGAGCCAGGGTTTGAGATCCCTGTGTAGTTCCTCTGCCACCTGCCTTCAAAACAGTAGCCATAGTAGCAATCCCATGGACCTACAGAGTAAAAAAAAAAAAAAAAATTGTCACGGGAATTGTGGTTGTCAAATGCATCATAAAACTGTCCAAGAGGATCAAGGTCATTGCTTCAAATTTGAAAGCTGTTTTAACAAACAGGAAAACCTGAACAGGAGCTTAATTCAGCCTTCGCATTGGTTACAGAAGGTCTATGCTAACTTATCTCAATGTAAACTTGACCGTATAGTTTCTTTTTTCTTTCCATTGTTGTAGCTAGATAAAACCTTTTAGAAGAATGAGGAGATGTCAAAGTCGTGTAATTTTAATTCCTAGCAGCGACATATAGCACAGCTTGATTAAAGAACATCTCATAATGTCAGTTTCAAGAGGCTATTCGAGCTTCAGACTAATCCAGCCCCCCCCCCTCGTCTCTTATGTTAAGATGAACACTATGTAATGCGTGTCCTTGGGGTAGGTGAAAGCGAAGTACAATGACTTGTTGATGCGCAGTCACAAGGCGAGCGTATGATTGCAGATACTTTGCCTCGCTCATTTGTTAATGTTAGATACATCTGACCTAAACCAAAATCAATTAAATTGTTTTTCTTTCAGTGACGAACCAAGTGTCAACACAGTGAACAAACATGCAAAATCAAATATCGGAATTCACACTCGTGTATTATCAGCACCAGCATGCAGCCTACTAGTCAAACGACTCGCTGTGTGCCGTTTTCAAAGTCACTTGATCAGCGAGTGCTTTGTCTCACGCAGTCTTTGATTATTCAGTGATACAAGTAGCAATTTAGAGGTGAAAGGACATTTTTTCCATCAACTTTTATAATTTAGTTTGTTACATGAAAAGATGTCATTTGGAGTTTAAAATACTTGGGATAATGAACCGTTGTTGTCATGGTAACTTAAGAAATCCTGAAGGGATTTACTGGTTAAAAAAAAAAAAGAAAGAACAAAAATTAGATTTTTTATCTTTGCCTTAAACATCAAGTACTCTTAAAAGATGAATATTTTGTCAGAAAATGTTGATATGTCTTCTTAGAACAAATGATCTGCTTCTGAGATTTAAGCAATGTATGCAAATGATGGCACGAATATAACCTTCCCTAAAAAGCATTTCATTTTGCTATTTCCAGAATGATAAAGTGTGTCGCTGAGTTAACTCTTTTTCTACCGAACACTTCTTAAATAAATAAATAAATACCAGGATAAGAGTGAGTGCATTTGTTTTCAGTCATCCAAATCAATTCAAGCCCGAAACGATTATATTCAGATTGTTTTGGATAGATTCAGGAAATTTATTTCGGAAGTGAATTGATTCAGAATTCAGAGGCTTCCGAATCACCGATATCAACAATATTTGTCAGGAACTGAAACACATATTTCTAGATTGTAAGCTCATCTGAGCAGGGCCCTCTACACCTCTTGTCTCCCGATCCAATGACTATTTATAATTTTGTTAGTTTTATTCTCCATTCGTTATTGTAAAGAATGAAGAATCTGTAGTTTCTAAACAAATGATAAATAAAATATTGATTCATATTCGAGAAATAGGATTGCTTGTAGGGCTAGGGATAGGTTTAGGCTGGTTGTCCACTGGGTCCGTAGTCCTATGACCGACTTGGTCATCAGACTAAAGATGACCTAGGTCGTATGACCACATACGACTAGTGTCATCCACTGTGTGCGACTATGTACAACCCAGGCCGGACATTTATGATTAAATTAGCATATTATCTGTGGGAAAATACAGTAAGAGGTTCTCCCATATTGAAAAAGTACCCATAGAGTACATTGCAATAGAAGTGTGAAAGTTAACATGTGCCTACATATACACTTGGCACATAAGGGGTTATGGCACAGCTGCAAACGGGCCTTAGTATGTTTCCCCTACCCTCAAAATTAGATTAACAAACAGGGCTAGTCCCAATGTCTCCCCTACATAATAAAATATCTTTTTATCACCCCACCTTATCAGCTTCTCAGCATTCATCTTGTGAGGTATGGTGTACCAGGTCCTCTGACTTCGTACAACAAATCCCATTCGAATGGGAGCGGTCGCTAGTCTGATGTAGTTATCGGAAGTCGTCCGATGGTGGTCGAAAGCAACGGACGAGGGTTGAATCTCTTCTGTGTTGTGAGATTAGTCATACAACTACGGGCGACTTGTTAGACGACATACGACTACAAACCCAGTGGACGACAAGCTTTAGGGTGACTTTTAGGGTTAGGATTATGTTTAGGGTTAGAGTTCATTTTAGGGCTAGGGTTAGGTTTAGGGTTTCTTTTAGTGTTAAGGTTACTGTTAGGGCTACGGGTTCTGCTTGTTCTATGAATAGGGTTAGTGCTACCTTCACAATTATGATTACTTTTAAGATAAGGGTTAGGGTTACTATTTATGCTTGATTAATGATTAAGTTAGGGAATTTGCATTGTACAACGAGTGAAATTGTTTTCAGTTACCAAAATCAATTAATATCCCATCCAATGATATTCAGACTGTTTCAAATCGATTCAGAAAATTTATTTTGGAAGTTAATTGATTTGTCAGTCAGATCTTCAGAATCACCAAAATCGCCAAAAGTTGGCCAAATATGTATTTGTCTGAATCGAATCGCACATTTCTAGACCGTAGGCTCATCTGAGCAGGCCCCCATACACCTTTTGACAGTGGTTCCTAAGATTGGTTATTGGAAAGCGCTGCAGAAACTGTTAAATAGATGGTAGTGATATTAATGACTACAGCATTTATTTTATGTATAAAAGTTGTAAATTTCCAGTGGCCATATTAAAATGTCATTACAAACAAAATAATTATTAATTAGAGGCAAAAAACCCACCCTACTATGCATTCACAGTGGAAAATGGAAAACAAATTAAAATCAAGGCAAATATTGCTCCGAAGCATTCCATTTGAAGCAGATCCGAGCCGACACTGTCACATTTGTTTAAATGAGTTTTCTAATAAATCCCAAGTTGATTTAATGAGGCATTGAAATTGTAGGAGAGAAAGAGGAAAAAAAAAAGTGTCTCTTAACAAAATGACCGGTGTTGTGCTGCCAAACATCTGATTGCACCATTTGTAAGACTTTGAGAAAACAAACATTTATCTTAAACTAGATTTTCCTTCACTGGAAACAATGGGCTATAAAAAAACATTACTCCATGAGGGGTTTTTCTTTTTGAAGGGACTAATCGACCCTGCATGCTGTTTGCCAGAAACAAATGATTGGTCTCTCTACACCAGAAAGGACGTTGACAAAATATTTATTTATGTTGCGCATTTAAATACAATTTCTAAATTATATGTATTTTTTGGCTCCGGTGTCATTTTGAGCCACGGTTTATTTGGAAAATGTGATAAGACAATTTGTTTTATGATATGCCGTGGAACGACTTGGATGAATTGCAGTGGATAATTTGAGTTGATTCAGGTTTACTAACAAATGAGCTAAAATGAGTCAATTACTAATTTCATGGCTTTATGAATTTCGTTATCTTTTATATTAAAGCTCTAATACCCAGGAGAACTTGACCAATTTATAGCTAAAATGTTTCTTTATGTTTTTTTTGTGTTGGCCTTTCTAATTAACATTTGTGCTTAACAATAATGTCTCTTGAGGGTGGTACGAGGAATGTTTTCTTCAAATGGAGTTGACTTTTTTGAGAAACAAAGACATGCTTTGTGAACCTATTTGGAAAAAAAAGAGAATATAAAATATATTAATGTGTCATTTGTGTTTTCTATGGTTACTCTTCTGTATGGCTTTAAAATTGATTAAGATGCAATAAAATGAAATTTAACTATTCAGCTGGAGCCACTGACAAACTAACTATTATCTAACAGAAAGGCAGGTTTAATTTGCGTGTAGGAACTGGAAAGCTGCTCTTTTCAGAGCTGTCAGGCTGCTGGAACAAATAATACTCTCCAAAACCTATTCCGCAACTTGCCCATGGTATTTCCTTTTTTTTGGGATATACTACTCTATTTTTTCCTTTGCAAGAGATATATTTTTATCCAACTTTCCAACTAGATAATAATCTAAGTTCTTCAGGAAGCATTGCAAGTCAGACATGGCCACCTTGGCTGTGGCAGAGGTTGTGCCCGGCTTCACTGGTGTCAGGGTCTCCAAGTATCACCAACCTGATACCAACCTGCTTTCTTCAATGGAGGTGAAATTGTGCCGATCCAACATCCATACAGTGACACCAACCAGTACAGGAGCAAGGTGTGCCTACCAACAGATGATCTGAAGCAGATTTCTGGTGCTGCTCTATAGTTTATACCAATTCTCAATTTTGTCTCTACAAGCAAAGAGAATCCGAAGCCTCGTTCTGAGAGACAATGTAAAATGACTCACAAGTGGTGCACATATGACGCTACCCATTTCACCCATAAATATCCTCTGCTCCATTCTGTCAGTGCCCTGTTGTGGTTTCTGTCTTGTGTAGCCAACAGTGCATTCCATATCTGACCGATTCGTTGTGACCCAACTTGCCCTTTAAATATGCTGGTATCTGGTATCCTGACCTCAGCTTTGTCTCTCACTCATGGGTGCTTCTGCTTTTCCTTCAATCTGGGTTGCTTCTTGTTACTGTACTCTGTTCTATCCTGACCTCGGCCAGTCTGAACATTCTCTTGTATTCCTATCCCACCAATTATATAGACTGGTAGAGTTCCAGGACTTAGGTTCTGCATATGGGGTACCTGGAAGTTACAACAGGTTGCAGAGATGCTGGTCTCATCTGCCATGGCACTAATTGGAGGATGTGTGTCTTTGCAACAGCAGACTCGTTTTGTTGGTTCAGGCATTGGGACAAGGAGTAAGAACTAAGTCCCCTGAAAGTAGCCTAAAAATAAGCTTTGACAAGCTGGAGCTCCAGAGGAAAAATCTCTTCCCACACACTTCATTGAATGAGGGAAGTCATGGAAAATTGTGGTACATGCACTGTAGTAGTGAATGCGAACCATGGCACTCCAGATGCTTTGGAACTACGTGTCCCATGAGACTTAGTCACTTGTAGGGCTGGCAGAGAGTTATGGGCCAAGTAGTTCAAAAACATCAAGATTTGCCATCATTGCACTACAGCAATTATTATATTTTTTTTTGAGAAAGTATTTTACCAGGAAGGATACATTGAGTTTTCTCTCGTTTTCAAGTATGTCCTGGCCTGGGTGGTGAGTATGTACCGTTAGATGTCTTGCCCAAGGACACTTACTGGAGAGGTGCATGTTAGTGTCTACTTGTTTAATGAGAAAAAATCCACTTGTATTCTCCTTTCCCTCTAATGTTTGCCCACAGTCCAATGTTCACTTGTGGCTAGACATATGTAAGAAGGATTTTTTTTTATTTTTCTTGGCATTATAAATTCAGAATTAGAAACTCTGTGGTGTAAAGAGTAAATGGACAGTATTTTCATTAACCAATTGTATTCTCATGAGCTGGCGGACATGTCTATCAATAATCCTGATTGGACAAATACCCAATTTGATAATTCCACTAGATTGTATTGTTGTTGCCAGCTCAGAATTCACGTCCACATATTTGTTTTTCCAATGTTCTATCCAAGAGTTTCTCAATATATAAATGCATTTGTAACGCGTCCGTCGCCATTCCATCCGCAACAGGAGGTCCAAGTGAGCAGCTGTGATGGGTGTGCGCGCAGCTGACAGTGCATTACAGAGGCATTTACAGTTGTGTTCAAAATTATTCAACCCCCAATGCTGTAAAGGGTTTTAGGGAAGTTAGTGTACATTTGTAATTGTATTCAGAATGAAATCCTACAAGGACTTTTTAAAGAACCATATGCAACTAAAATTACATCAATTGGTTTTGTAATACAGTAGTAAATGTTTCTTTTGTGAATTCTTCATTGACACAATTATTCAACCCCTTAAAGACCACCACTCTGAAGAACAGAGGTTCATTCAAGTGTTTTCAATCAGGTATTGAAGACACTCGTGGATGTCACGGAGCAGCAATAAAGCATAATAAGCACCAATTAGGCAGCTTTAAAATTATTGTGATACTCAGCTCCTTCTAGACATTTACTGGTGTGGTTACAAACATGGTGAAGTCAAGAGAATGGTCCAGGAAGACAAGAGAAGAGGTGATTACTCTTCACAGGAAGGGCAATGGCTATAAGAAGATTGCAAAGATGTTAAACATACCAAGAGAGACCATAGGAAGCATCATTCGCAAATTCAAGGCAAAGGGCACTGTTGAAACGCTACCTGGTCGTGGCAGAAAGAAGATGCTGACTTCGACTGCAGTGCGCAACCTGAAGCGTAGAGTGGAGAAAAGTCCCCGTGTGACTGCTGAGGAACTGAGAAAAGATTTGTCAGATGTGGGTACTGAGGTTTCAGCTCAGACAATACGGCGCACACTGCGTAATGAAGGCCTCCATGCCAGAACTCCCAGGTGCACCCCTTGCTGTCTCCAAAGAATAAGAAGAGTCGACTGCAGTATGCCAACAGTCATGTGGACAAACCACAGAAGTTTTGGGATAGTGTTCTGTGGACTGATGAAACAAAACTAGAACTGTTTGGGCCCATGGATCAACGCTATGTTTGGAGGAGGAAGAACAAGGCCTATGAAGAAAAGAACACCTTGCCTACTGTGAAGCATGGTGGGGGGTCAATCATGCTTTGGGGCTGTTTTGCTTCTGCAGGTACAGGGAAGCTTCAGCGTGTGCAAGGTACCATGAATTCTCTTCAGTACCAGGAGATATTGGATGACAATGTGATGCAGTCCGTCACAAACCTGAGGCTTGGGAGACGTTGGACCTTTCAACAGGACAATGATCTCAAGCATACCTCCAAGTCCACTAGAGCATGGTTGCAGATTAAAGGCTGGAACATTTTGGAGTGGCCATCGCAGTCACCTGACTTAAATCCGATTGAGAACCTCTGGTGGGACTTAAAGAAAGCAGTTGCAGTGCGCAAGCCTAAGAATGTGACTGAACTGGAGGCTTTTGCCCATGACGAATGGGCGAAGATACCCGTAGATCGCTGCAAGACACTTGTGTCAAGCTATGCTTCACGTTTAAATCTGTAATAACTGTAAAAGGATGTTGTACTAAGTACTAAGATTGAATGTCACTTGGGGGTTGAATAAAACTGATAATGATGTGAGCACAGAAAAGACATTTGTGGTAATTTCATTATAAATGTTATGTTATATTTGTCTGACCTACACGTGCCTCTTTGATATAATTGTAAGCAAGATGACTGAATGATCAAAATCAATGTCAAACTGGCCAAAACACTCAATTTCAGTGGGGGTTGAATAATTTTGAACACAACTGTATATATTAGAGCAGGTTCCTCTTCCCTCTTAGATTGTAAACTCATGGGAACAGGCCCCTCTTGGATTGTAAACTCAGGGGAAAAGGACCCTCTTAGATTGTAAGCTCATGGGAACAGAACCCCTTAGATTGTAAACTCACGGGAACAGGACCCCTTAGATTGTAAGCTCACGGGAACAGGACCCCTTATATTGTAAACTCACAGGAACAGGCCCCTCTTAGATTGTAAGCTCACGGGAACAGGCCCCTCTTAGATTGTAAACTCCAGGGAACAGGACCCCTTAGATTGTAAACTCATGGGACCCTTTCAATTGTAAACTCATGGGATCCCTTAGATTGTAAACTCATGGGACCCCTTAAATTGTAAGCTCATGGGACCCTTTAGATTGTAAACTCATGGGACCCCTTAGATTGTAAACTCATGGGACCCTTTAGATTGTAAACTCATGGGACCCCTTAGATTGTAAACTCAGGGGACCCTTTAGATTGTAAACTCATGGGATCCTTTAGAATGTAAGTTCATGGAACCTTTCAGATTGTAAACTCATAGGACCCCTTAGATTGTAAGCTCATGGGACCCTTTAGAATGTAAGCTCATGGGACCCTTTAGATTGTAAACTCATGGGACGTTTTAGATTGTAAGCGCATGGGACCTTTCAGATTGTAAACTCATGGGACCTTTTAGATTGTAAACTCATGGGACCCTTTAGATTGTAAACTCATGGGACCTTTTAGATTATAGTGTTTTTACATATAATTATACAGTGTGTTTATATTACACAGATATATTTTCTCCCTGGGTATTTTGATCTCACACAGACACATGATGTTATGGCTGTGGATGGAGCTGCCCGGGTCTGGGTATCTTTTCATGGGGGGAGGGGTGTTTCGGGGCTGATGTGACAGTTGTCACCTGTTCATGTCCACCAGTCCCCTCTGAGCAGGCAGTGGTTCAGTCCGCGCGACAGTATTATCGGAGGCCTGGCGCTGCTCCCCGCGTTTTCGGGTTTCCTCCTCCGTCTCCAGAGTGTGTGCGGCCCCCCCTCGAGAAACAAAAGCCGGCGGTTTGTTTTCCTCGCGCGTGTGCACTCGCAGGTAAACTTGCGCATGCGCATTGCATCCGCCGCCTCCGGCGACGGACACAAACGTTTTTATATATAGAGATATACAGTTCCCTTTATATGGTTCAGCAGATGGAAAGGCTAAGACAGCTAATGCTCCACCTAATGCTGTGGAACAACTGAGGGTCTTTGATTGGACCCTTAACCTTTTCATCTTTGTCAACATTTGATAAAATTAGTATGTTCTTTAGCCAACACTGCCTTAGGTTATATTTAAAGGTGAGGGAAGATATTCTTGGAAAAAGTGTGTACTGTAATAATTACAACAAAGGTGCACAGCCCAAATGCACCCCACTACTACATACTCACCTAGTGTGCCACCCCTCTCCTCTTAGATTGTTGTAAGCTCTCGAGCAGGGTCCTCTCTCCTACTACTCCTGTATGTTTAACTTGTATGTATATTTGCTATGTCTCACCTATTGTACAGTGCTACAGAACTTGTTGGCGCTATATAAATACTTGTAACTGTAACTACCCACAACAGTTTTTCAAGCAGCCTATTTTTTAGAATGGGGTTGAACTTAATCACTCCTTTATTAGTGATCATTTGTTTGAATGCCTTTAGGGACTATTTTGGCACCTTCTTCCATCAATATCATTTGTTTTCTCTTCATGTCTTATCTTCCAGTACTTCTGTTTAGAAGTTAACTCTAATGTATTCTGTTTTTAGTTCTTCATTTGTTTCCCTTCCTCCCTAAACTTTTTTGGTTTACTTTTGTGTGCTATGTCTTATCAGTTACAGTTACAAGTATTTATAAAGTGCCAACAAATTCCTTAGATCTGTACAATGGGAGAGACAGAATAACAAATATACATACACGTTACACACACAGAACAGAAGGAGGGAGGACCCTGCTCGAGAGTTTACAATCTAAGAGGTGAAGGGTGACCCATTAGGTGAGGGTGAATAAGGTAGGTGGAGTGGTGGGTTGCAGGAGAGCTGAATGGGAAGAGGAGCAGGAAATGACAGTTGGGGATCATGGAGTGATCTAATAGGCTTCTCTAAAGTAATGCGTTTTCATAGACTTCTTGAAGGACTGGAGAGATGGGGAGAGTCTAATGTTGCGGGGAGGGAGTTTCATAGAATGGGGCAGCTCCGGAGAAGTGCAGAAGGCGAGAGTTGGGAGTGCGGGTACGAGGAACTGAGCATCAGATCATTAGCAGAGTGAAGTGGTTGGGACGGGCTGTACCTGCTAATTGGGGAGGAGATGTAGGCAGGGGCGCGGTTATGGAGAGCTTTCTACGTGAGCACCAGGCTTTCGAAATGGATTCTAAAGGATACAGGGAGCCAGTGTAGAGATTGACAAAGGGGTGCGGTGTGAGAGGTGCGGGAGGTGAGGTGGATGAGTCAGGGTTAGCCCCTTCATGTTTAGGGTGGGCTTTGATAGTTTATTCTAGCAGTTTGTCATATCCAGTGTACGGGGCTGCAGGTTCGAGCTTATTGTGCAGTAACACAAAACTGGAACAGGCAAGTATATTTGAAAAGGTTTAATTACACAGACAAAGGAGGGATGAAACAAAAGACAATACAAAAAAAGTAAATATAATAAGTAGCTGGGCAGGACAGGAAATAGGGTTTAACTAAGAACAGAGGGAAATCAACAGGGCAGGAAAGGAGCTGACTAAAGTATATACAGAATTTAGGATAGAAACACAGGGACACGACAAGAAGAGAACTGACTACAGATACTGAGAGGATTACACAGAGAGACAAACAAGAAGGGGTTAACTAAGGAACACTCACAGAACACAGCAGATAGATGGAACAGGAATAGGGATTAAATCAGAAATACAGGTATGACTGGATATAGTGAAAATCCAGGGGTACTGTGAGTTGTAATCCAGGAAAATATGGTAAATGCAGAGGTCCTAGGGAGTCACAAAGAGTCTGAGGAAATAATAACAGGATTCCGGTAACGTAAGTCTGTAGGGACAAAAAGCAGGGTTCTTGAAATAAAGTCCATTTCCCAGGTATCCAAGGGGCAATTCCACAAACAAGTCCAGGTTCAGATCCAGAGGTCGAGGGGCATTAGAAGGCAGACAAAGTCCATGAAAACAAGGCCAAATGGTTGGGTAAACAGGTATTCAGAGCAGGCTACTCTGAAGGCAGGATACACTGAACAGCAGTGACGATGCAGAAGCACTGCATTATGGGTCTTCTGCCTTTTTTAGTAGGGAAGTGCTAGATCATTAATTAGTAACACCTGAATTAGCTGCAGAACAGTGGAATGAATCAGAGACTGGGCAGGATGGATCAGGAAAAGTGCTGCCAGGGATATTATTAATATTTTAGCAGTCCTTTTACCTTTCTTGTGGCCGCGGCGCCGCGGGTTATGACACAGTCTTGCTGGGGTTTTTATTCTCTTTTATGTATGTATGATCATTAATGTCTCAGGAGCTTTGAGCGTTAGCGCAATGTGCTGCTTAATTTGTGTTTCCATTCTCCAAATACATTCCGTGTTACTTTGCCAAAGTAAAAACTGTTAATCATTCTCTGGTGTCTGAATTTTCTTTCATCGATCACTGAATTCCCAAATGCAATAAACTTGTTTTTCAGTGTTCCGAGTGCCTGGCATGTCACTAAACTTTGATGTCCCAATAAAGAAGACAGTAAAAAGCATATTAAATAAAAGTGACTTGTAATCCATCTCTTCACCAAACACCATAATCAGCAGCAGTAAGGTTATAGGTTTACACTGGCCATCTAGCATTGCAGCGTTTATGACTTTGGTCTATCTAATATATATTTTGTTGCTTTTTGTAACAATGGTGTATAAACCATTAGCATTAGGTACTCTGAACTCCAGACCTGACCAGATTCGGGCAGTTTTCTTTGGTCAACTTCTTCAACACCAGCAATGAAAGTACGATCATTAGTTTCATCACTGAGCAAACTATACTACAATATATTTGTCTTATCTTTGCCTTTCAGCAATAATTCTCACCCTAATAAGATTTTTTTTTCCAGTTTTGGAGATGGCTTGTAGACTTTTTCAATTTGGTTTGAAAACAAATTTGCCAGAATAGTGTCGGTTTTGGCAGCATCCATGTTTCTTATTTAACTAGTAATGAGCCATTTCAATCTTGAATTCTTATTGATTCCAATTTGTTTAATAGCAGAATATTTTAAGATTAAACTGGTAATGGTTTTAGAAATATTTATATCATTTACATTGGTTGGACCAATAAAGCTTCTGTTGGACTACATCGATTGCAGCGCCTGTTTTGCTGCATGCAGACAGATACATTAGAGGTGTAAAATAAATGATTAAAATAAATATCCATTAAAAATTTAATTCTTTGAATATGACAATATTCCATTCCTTCTTAATAAAACAATATTTATATCGCTCTGCATTATCCAGGTGAAGCATCCTACTAGATCGGTTTGAAAACCCAACAGTCTCACACTGTCGTCAGCAACGAAAGAGCAACAAGTAATATTTCCTCCCATTGTATATTCATATCTACTTACAGTTGATATTTTATTTTTATTACCCTCTGTTCCTTTTAAAATCATCAGCATGTAAATGATAGTAAAAGGACACTCTGAGTACTACGATGTGTATATTCTGATGTCGACCATAACCCTGCAACTCACCTAAGTATGCTTTGCCAGCACTACTACAAGGCGGGTGGACATATTCTATGATCAACCCTGGTGGTAATTACAATATTCATTGCTCCAGGTCAGGATGAATGGTTGCTAGACATCCAACTAACATGGTTTCATGTCTTAGAGACACCAGGAGGGAGGAAAGCCCTAGGGGCAGCTAAAAAATACATAACAGGAAGGACTTTAGAAAGTGTGTGAGGAGTTGAAATTGGCAATGAAGAGCTAGAAAACAGTGGAACAACACATAAAGAAGGAGGAAAGTGGAGAAAACAGGTAGAAGAGGATGGAACAGGTGCCCAGTTGATGGTGAAGGAAACAGCGGGTCAGAAAAGGAAGTAGATGAAGGTGTTGAAGTGCACAAGGAATGCAAAGCAGTGCATGGGCAACTATGTATCTGGAAGATTAGCACATTTAGCATGGGTGAGTGAGATAAAATTAAGCAATAAAATGGAAATTGTGAAGTCAAGGCTGAGCCTTGGAGGCTGAAGACACTGCAATGGAGGAGAAAAAATAACAGAGAAATGTTGGGAAAGAAATTTTGAGTTGAAGAGGATTGAAAAATTCCCATGGGAGAGAGAAGGAAGATTCCAAGATAGAGCAGAAGCATCACTAGAGGTGGGAAGCAGGAAGAGATGACATTAAGGACTACTATCTTTCTATCCTCTGTCCCTACATGGACCATCCGTCTGTGTTTTGGTAATCAGTTCATTATTAAAAAAGTTTTATTAATTTTATACTATTGTTTTATAATATTTAATTACTTTTGGTCAAATGTATCTTCTTTAAGTCATAAAGTTAAATTTACATTAGAACAGTATGTTTTAGTGCTGGTACGACTTAAAAAAATATACTTATACTGACATTTTTATGTAAAACGGAACACATTATTTTATTCACCAGGGAAATGGTAAGCAAAATGGTACTTAGATCCAGAGCCTTGTCACGAAAAATAGGCACTCAGATGCCATTATTATTATAATTATTATTCAGCCTTTCGTTCAGTGCTATACTTTGTGCATGTCGATCATTCAGAATATGCTGAAGTGCACAAGCGTATTGGTTCTCCACAGTTTAAATATTCTAGTGGCGTACAAGATAAAGTTACTTAAATGACTGGTTGTAGGAACTGAATCAGCAGTTGAGGTTGTGCTATTTCAGTGTGTTGCAAGTAGTAAGTAACCTAATCCCTCAATTTAATTCTTACCTCCGTTAAACATCCCAGAAGGATGCGTTTCCAAACCCTATGGAGTATTACAATTCTAAACGGCAATTAGACATTGAGGTTTTTCACTAAACGGCGAGTTCTGGAGACACTTGACATGAATTGAAGAAGTTGGGATAAGACAATTAGATAAAAACTATTTTTTTTCTCAAATCATAAATTTTTGGTATAATTTGTCTAACTAACTCAAACATACCTACAAGCTAGATGTCCCTTTGGTCCTTAATGTATATTATGTACAAGTTAGACAGGTAGATACCATATAACTTTTAAAATCACCTTTTCCCAGTGGATTCAAAGTACTACTAGCACAAGTACTCAAATACCAAATCTATTTATACACAATTTTAGAACAGCCGTTTAGTACCCACGTGTTTTCGGCCCATAGTTACTAATAAAATTGGAAACAATTTGAAAGAAGTCTCTTTATTAAGTGAAATGATGGTGGAGTGTGAAACACTCAATAACCCCAACAAACACTGTGTAGTTATCAGATGGATGTACTGATGACCTCTATGCTTCATATTTTCCTTCTCACAGATTGTCGGTAGATGTTATTGTGTACATATTGATTTTCTTTTTCACAAAATTGCTAAAGGTCTATTTTATATAGGGTCCCGTCATTATTGCTGGAAGGGGATTGTTGGCATTGCGTTCATGATTATATTTACTTTGGAGGACACCTGATTAAATTACAGAAATGGTTGATTTGCTCAGTGTAGACTGAAGCCAAATCATCTCCAACAATGTTACATTTTGAGGTCAATTACCCAGTCACATGTCTGTCGTATGGGGATGGTAACTTGAGATGACAATAGCATACATTGGTGAGTGAATAAGAAAACCTTTAGGATCATTTGTGTTTCTTCATTTGTTGATTATATATTGTGATCTGATATAGGCCTCACACCGGGTAAAACTGATACAGCGTTCTATTGAATCTATGTGGCCAACATTAATTGTTTTTGATTTAAATAATGTGAGTAACTTCAGTATAATCAGCTTCACTCATGGGGTATTTTGAGTTTTCCCACTCGAGAGAAAAAATTCAGGTATGCGTTTGACGGCTCAAGCTCTACAAAACACAAGCTGTGTCACTGTATGAGTCTTTTTTATTAACACAGTACTAGAAATAAATCCTTTCGGGTCAAAAAGGATTTCAGTGAACATCTCCAGTTGCCAATAGTCATGACGAAGGGAAAGGTTTCAAATGGGTGGTCAAAATTTTTCATTTTTGCTTGAAGGTGATGCTCAAAAACCTTGCTATCATCTCTAACTTTCCAAAGAATAGCTTAATGGTCTGGAAGTGTCACAATCTTAGACTGTTACACCTTACCCCAACTGGTATTGAGGCTAATTTGCAGCCTCCTGTTGAGGCGACCACATTGCCACTCGATGATGTGGCCCTACAACATACTCTGCTGATACTACTCCAGGAGCTTCCATTGCCACAATTACATGACTTTCTGTTGATGTG
The DNA here is from genome assembly GCA_009667805.1 of Leptobrachium leishanense. Taxonomy (NCBI): domain Eukaryota; kingdom Metazoa; phylum Chordata; class Amphibia; order Anura; family Megophryidae; genus Leptobrachium; species Leptobrachium leishanense. The sequence continues at coordinate 49,930,016 of CM019064.1, forward strand.
ACCCCCACTACATATGGTTGACGCAGCCCTGCCAGCGCTACCTCAGATTGCTACCGGCCTAGATGATGTCACGTTCCAGCCCTGCCCCCTGGTGGTGAGAGGGATCCGGGCCGGTTCTTGCATTTGTCTGGGTTAGCCATTCCACCCCTCTCCGCTCCAGGATTCCATTGCAGCTGGTCTGGCCTGAGGTCAGATGCTCTGCCATGTCCACCATAAATATGCAAGCATTGAATTTGCTCCTTGCTCTTGCATGCGTAATTTCTCCCTGAGGGTCTGCTGGTATATGTTCTGATATGTTATTTCTGGTATATGACTTTGGCCTGGTTTTGAATACTTTACTGTGTAATCCCTGTATGTTATTATTGCTTATCTGTGTACCGATTCCTGGCTATTCTGACTTCCCTCTTTGGTTTCTGATACCTGGCTTGTATGACTACCCTCTCTGGTTTATGACCTCTGCTTTGTATTTTGATTTTGTCTCTGGTATTATTCCTTGTGTCCTGTATCCTGTTCTGTGTATCACCCAGCAGTCTTGAATTCCTTAGAATAGAAGGAAATTGTAAGGACCTTCTCGCAGATTAGGGTTTCCATGTGTGTGTGTGCTTCTGGGTGCCAGTGTATTGTTCTTGTTCTCTACATTAACTCTAGCCCTTCCTGTTCTCTTGTTCTGTGCTTCATGTGAGGTTCCTTCCCTAGAAAGATGGCCATCCCAAAGACTGTGTCCAGAGTCAGGGTTCCCTTTTAGTATTCTGTTTTGTCCTTGTACTCCTGCCCTTCGTGTTGTTGTTCCGTTGTTCTCTTGTCTGATACCAGTGCTGTGTTCTGTGTATATGCAGCCAGCTGCAGACCTGCCTAAAGGGTTGAACATCCCATATAAAGGGCCCACCTTGACTTACGTTGGGTGCCCCCATGACAGATGAGTCCGGTAGTGTTATTGATGTGGAACGTGCAAATTACAGAACCTTTTATTGTCTACTAGAGGTGATTTGGAATGATGACATTGGACGGTGTACTTCATTCTGCACACATATATATTGTCACACAGTCATGACATGAACTAATCACTGCTTGCCTACAGCTATTTAAAGCAGTTTTAGTCATTTGATCTTTGTGGTCCTGTAATTAGTTCGTTAGCATGTTACTGTATACTTATATAATTACCGACTCCAGGTGTTTGACTACCCTTCTCTCTGAACTCCTTGACACAGCTTTTTCTACTCACTCTTGTGTTTCTCTCCTCTCCTCAACCTTGGCTGTGTTTAGACTACTCTCTCCTGTTCTGGCCTGTGTTTCTTGTATTTTGTCCATAGTCAGAATAGGTGTTTTTTGCTTGTGTGTTTTTTTTTTGTTTTTTTACTTTTACCAGCCATAATAAGGCTCAGAGTAGGTAAATAGTTTCATACTCTGGTATTTTGGATTTTTCTTTTCTTTACCACCATCACAGTAAAACCCAACCATTTAAGTACTGGTATGTGTCCTTTATCATTGTGCGTGTAAGCCTTTCTAGACTCTTGCCTCTGTCATTACAGAAAGGCAGCTATTCTAAAATATCTTGTGTGAACACAATAGTCTAATGTGGATTTTTATAATACTAGTACATAAGGGTGTGAGCGAAAATATATTAAAAACTGCTTTATTTTATCAAAACAAACGTTGACTGCTATTCCAAGTTAAGTGGAAATCTGAGCATAGAGTGTATTTAAAAATATACATATAATTTCAGCACCACAGTCACCCTCAACAGAAAAAGCAGTTTATCTGACCGGTCTCCACATGCAGTAGTGTCCCTAGTGTGTACACAGTCACTTTGTTGACCTGTGTCACTGATGGGATGAGAGGCATTGCAGAAACAGGGTTGCAAAAACTGTGCAAAGCTGATCGAATCCTTTGAAAGCTGGTCAACGGTAGCTGATTGAAAGCCTTCAGGGCAGGGGAAAGGCTGTCACAGCACTCAAGGACAGCAGAAAGGGGGGCGGTAAAGTCATTATGACCTTTTAAATTCAATTAAATGGTCACAGTGCTCAGACTGCCCTTTAAGATATATGTATTTAATGCTTTAACACATACTATTAGCAATAATGATCGCAGTTAATTGTATACACTCCAGAATTAAAAAGGATTCCACTGCCTGTTACAGGAAGAGTATCCTGAGATTGCATTTCTGTGATCTCCTGTTATACAGTTACGGAGTCTGAAAAAAAGATGTACAGTATGTCCATTGAGTTCAATCTTTCACAATTCAGCTACTGCTTTTAATCCAAAAAAGGCAAACCCACCCCCTCCCCCACCCATCTGAAGCAACTTCCAAATATGCAACATACAGGGGGAAAAAAATCCTTCTAGACCCAAGATGGCGTCAGATTTCTCCTTGGCTGAAGCAGCTTTTACCCATATATTAAATATAATACCCCTTAATATTATGGGGGTTATTCAAAGAGATCTGAATTTTGGCCGAAAGGTAGCCGAACACTGAAATTCAGCGTTCGGTTACCTTTCCTGACCATTCGGCTATTCAGAGAGCGGGCAGTTCGCCAAGTGTTGGCGAATTTCCTGCACATACGGTGTCTGTTCGAGGCCAGTGAAATCCCCATAGAGAAGCAATGCTTCGTCTATTCAGAGAACAAAAACCAGCAGTGAAAAGTTGCCGAAATGCCCTGCTGTTCAGTGGTCTCATTCGACAGGTTTATTCAGGCGAATCCCATAGGCTTCAATGTTAAAAATATTCCCGTTTTAATGCAATATCTAATAAACCGTTTAATATTATATACTGCAGTAAAAAGTCTCTTTATTTATAGATTTTTTTAGGATCTGATTATTTTTGGCAAAACATTTTTCCCATTTTTATTTTTTTAATAATTTTTTCTTGTTTCTGTAACTGCCCTTTTTATTATCATTCATAGGATCTTATATGTAAATTCCAGGCATTTTTGTTCAGTAGTTTTTTTGCAAACAGCGTTTCAAATTTCAAACTTTCAAGCATGCTGTTTTTTTTTTTTTTTACCTCATTCGTCTGCGTTTCGGGTTTTTCCAGCGGCTGCTCTGAGTTGTGATCGGCGGCTAGTCGGGTTTCGGCGAGGTTAATCCTGCTGTTTTCTGCAGGTTTTGGTGAGTGTTCGGCGGGTTTGCGGCGAGTGTTCATTGGGTTTTCCCTGCACTACGGGGACTCTGCAGTGCTTGCTGAATACACCGCAAGGTCGACGAAATAGTATCGCCGAATCGCCCCTAAGTGCAGGGAAAGAAAAGTCACTGACCGTACAGTGACTTTTCGATTCTTTTTGAATAACGGTGTATGTTATTGCAGGAAGTCATCTAATTATTGTTGAAATGTCTGTACAGACTCTGAACCAACCACCTAATCAGGCAAAGCGTTCAACAGCTTTATTTTTTTTTGTGAAAGGATTTTACCATGAAGGATACATTGAGATTTCTCTCGTTTTCAAGTATGTCCTGGGTGGCGAGTATGTACCGTTAGGTGTCTTGCCAAGGACACTTACTGGAGAGGTTGCTCGCTGGGATTGAACCCATGACTCCACAGGCTCTCTCCATGCAGAGCGGTGACATTACCTCTACTCCACCCAGCCGGTACAGCTTTATTGTTCTCAATGGGGAAAAAAAAACATTCCTGTACTTTAGGCTGAATTTACTTTCGTCCAGTCTAAATGGTTGTCCTGTGTGTAGTCCTATTAATGAATAGGTTTCCATACAATGGTTTATAATGGACTCGTATATTTTTATATAAAAATATCAGATCTCCTCTAAGGCGCCATTTCTCTAAGCTAAACAGGTTTAACCCCTTAACGCCCATTTACGTCCTGCATTAGGCGGGCTTTGACGCCGCAGGACGTAAATGTACGTCCTCGGCGTTTATAGCCCCCCTCGCTAAATACTCACCTCCTCCGGTCGCTCCCACGCTGCTCTGACTCCCGCGGAGTCAGATCAGTGTGATCCCTCCTCCGGCGTTGTGACGTCATCGCGCCGGTGGCGCGATGACGTCAGTTTCAGGCGTCCCCCCCCCGCCGGAGCAGTTGAAGCGCCTGGAGGGGAGGGGAGGGATCCTTCGGATCCCTCTATCTCCCGATCGCCTGGTCCCCGGCGGCTGTGGCCAGCATCGCTGGAAGGGTCACAGCCTGACCTTTCCAGCGATGTATGGGGGGTCAACCCCTTAGTTGCCAGGTCGCGACCGGGCACTAATTTGTGCCCGATCGCGGCCTATTTCCGGTGGGGGCCGCCATCTTGGATGGCAGCCCCCACCTCTGGGTCACCCCCCGGTCAACTGACTCATCGCGCCATGCGCGATGATGTCAGTTAACCGGGAACCCCCTAGCTGCAAAGGGATTTCCTATGGAAATCCCTTGCAGGAGATAGGGGGGTTCTTTGAACCCCTTTATCTCCTGATCGGTGGCAGCTAGGGGGTCATGGCTGATATTGCTGGAAAGGCCAGAGCATGGCCTTTCCAATGATATCAAACATGACCATGGTAAAAGTAAAATAAAAGTGTAAAAAAAGTAAAAATTAAATAATAAAAAAATAATAAATTAAATAATAAAAAAATAATAAATATAATAATAAAAAAAATTTTTGTTTTTTTAATGCAGCACTATTGTTCACATTTCAATTATAATGTGAACAATGATGCTTCACTAATGATTTTTTTTTTTTGGGGGGTTTAGCTAAAATCACGCAATTTCTCCCCAAAAAAAAAATGTGTTCCCCGTTCTAATTTTTTTAACAAATCTACCCAATAGAATATGACCGCAGAGCCTCGGATAATAAAATTAAAAAAAAAAAACACTTTACACACTGTGGAAGATTGAAATTTTATTGAAAATTCAAATTTTTTTACATTTTTTGTTATAGCATTTTGGCCGGGCATGACATATACATATAATAATGATATATTATTAATCTGCCGAGTCTGCCGGAAAAAACGATATATAATATGTCTGGGTCGTATAATAATACGTGACTTAAAAATGGTCAAAATGAGCTCAGCAAACTTCTACTTCCGAAACAGCGCCGAAGTTGTAAAATTACTCCCGTCCTTAAGGGGTTAAGCTTGTTAGTCTTTCCTCATAACTTAAATCTTCCATTCCCCTTATTAATTTAGTTATGTGGACATCCTACACAAAAAACTACCGTTTGACGTCAGCGTCCTTCTGGTAGCAGCACGAAGCTGATTCTGCTCTACGTGAGGAAAAGGGGGGGGGGTTGTGAGGGTCCTGAGAACAGGCAACAGCACTAGTGGCCTGCTCTACGGTGGGGCCCGCTCAGGTCTCACAAGGTTTTAGCTTGTTTGTGCCATTACAGGGATGAATGCTCCATATGCAAATCAGCCTGCTCTACTTTTCAATGGAAAGTTAGATTTGAGAATGTCACTTGTTTATATATATACTTGCTGCACTTTTGCATGTCCTATACAAAGTACAAGAAGTGCAAACTCTGCAAAATAGCAGCGACACACAATCACTGGTAATGCAATCAGTAGTCCTGGACTCAGAAATCGGCCCCATTCATTTAAAATCTCACAAAAATAGAACAAATAATGTAAATTTCAGCTTTGACATCTGCGTGTTATGATGTTTCAGCAATCCTACCAACCTAGCTGCTGAAAAGGTAGGTTTCAAGGTATCTGTCAGCTTCTTTTGGAACACCTGCCCTAATTCATAGTGCGACGCAAGGCACATCACTGACATATACCAAGTAAACCCTGCAAAACCTATATGTTGTATTTCTACACAAATAGTTCAGCAATAAAAAGTGTGTTGTGATTATAGATTAGGAATAATTAATGTGCCCTCCCGCGGTATTGTATGCAATTGAATTTCAATCTTTTCACAGCTGCTTGCTGCAATTTCCCTAATCCTCTTAAAAGACAGTCATTATCTGTGCTTTCCAACAGCATGTCAGCATCTTCTAGGCAGCGAATGCTTGTACTTCACCCATTCCTTTGTCTTACTTCCCCTCACACTGTTATCTTTTAGGCTATTTTAAGATCAGCTATTTACTGTTGCCTGAATTCATATCTTCAATTTCAAGTTACTTTTTAAAAAGAAGTGCACTGTTATAATGACATCATTTGGGAAACGTTACCATATTTGTTGAGAACTTCACGGTCTATAACACCCTGGTCCTGTTATTCTCATTATACTCAGAGTTCTTGTGGTGTTCACTTTCTTTACTACTGGTTATAATTGCAGATTAATGATATAATGATTGGCCCTATTCCATATGAAGAGTGAAAGTTGACGAGTTGGTGCTGGGCGCTGGCACTAAATTTCCATCCGCATCACTAGGAGTAGAGGCTGGTATATTCTGATATCAGTTCCTCGAAAGAAGAGCAAAAAATACACTCTGTGTAGACTGCTTTAAATAGACAGAATGCATAAGTAAGGGGACTTTTACTCACATTTTCCTGTGCCTGTTTATATATAACGGCACCATGAATTAATTAGGCACACCGATTCACCTTCTCAGTTTCCATAAACGAAGGTATGGAGCGTTGTCTTCCCGGGGTTTTCATCCAAGAAATACTCGAGATGGTTAAATCCACAATGGGTTTATTGAAGGCAAAAATTCATGGGATACACTGCATTTATTGAAGGTAAAAATACATGGGATACACTGCATTTATTTAAGGTAAAAATACATGGGATACACTGCATTTAATGAAGGTAAAAATACATGGGATACACTGCATTTATTGAAGGTAAAAATACATGGGATACACTGCATTTATTGAAGGCAAAAATACATGGGATACACAGCATTTATTGAAGGAAAAAATACATGGGATACACTGCATTTATTGAAGGTAAAAATACATGGGATACACTGCATTTATTGAAGGTAAAAATACATGGGATACACTGCATTTATTGAAGGTAAAAGTACATGGGATACACTGCATTTATTGAAGGTAAAAATACATGGGATACACTGCATTTATTGAAGGTAAAAATACATGGGATACACTGCATTTATTGAAGGTAAAAATACATGGGATACACTGCATTTATTGAAGGCAAAAATACATGGGATACACTGCATTTATTGAAGGTAAAAATACATGGGATACACTGCATTTATTGAAGGTAAAAATACATGGGATACACTGCATTTATTGAAGGTAAAAATACATGGGATACACTGCATTTATTGAAGGTAAAAATACATGGGATACACTGTATTTATTGAAGGTAAAAAATACATGGGATACACTGCATTTATTGAAGGTAAAAATACATGGGATACACTGCATTTATTGAAGGTAAAAATACATGGGATACACTGTATTTATTGAAGGTAAAAATACATGGGATACACTGCATTTATTGAAGGTAAAAATACATGGGATACACTGCATTTAATGAGGGCAAAAATACATGGGATAAACCACACCTTTCCAATATATTCCATATGAGCCTTTATCATTACCAAGTGAGCCATTAAAGGGATGCTATGGGGTTAATAAAAGTGGGTAGGAAAACATTAACCTCTCCTGACTCCCCGCCGCACAACCACTGCCCATTTTAGTTTCCTTTAAAAACTCTCTGGAATCCAGCGCTGGTTTCCCACAGATCTCTGCAGGACATTACATAATATAACATAATGATATAACTGTATTGTAATAAATGCTTTTTTCTTCCCTCTATATATAGCACCCTATATGTATACCTAATGGATTGTTGCTGCTCCATCTTTGTTTCATCACCTCATAATTATTGCATCCCTTTGTGGAGACAGTGGGGTATAAGTGAGTTGATTTGTGTTGTTTTAAAGTGCAGGAATGACCATATACTCATTTTTTTTTTAATTAAAAAAAAACACCTCATCAGAATCCAGTGCTGGTCTCCCTGTTATCTCTAAAAGATATTTAATAACAAAATGTTAGTTTTTTCTGTGCCCATATTCTGAAGCAGGAAGTGACATATTGCTATTTTGTCACGTGACCAAATGCAGTTAAGAAGCTGGCTAATAAGGCTTTGGCTAGGCTTCTCTGGTGATAACTTTGAGTGGAAACTCATTTGTCGTTTAGTGATAACTCATGGACCCTCTTACCATTTTCTTTTTTTGCTAATATATTTTTATTTCACAATAGGTACATTTTAACATTACATACATTGTTGTTATAGCAGTTTGGATACAGAAAATTCAACATGCAAGTCGTGAGTTCAACACCTACCTGGAACTCTCAGGTTACACTTATTGTACCCAACAACCCAAACTTTATTTATACCATTGTGTTGCGTGACCCTATTTCCTTTGGGGGGAGCAAAGAACACTAACAGGGTTATTCAAAGAGAATCGAAAAGTCACCGCACGTTCGGTGACTTTTCGTTCTCTTCAATTCGGTACGATTTGGCGATTCCATTTCGGCGACCCTGCGGTGTATTCAGCAAGCACCACAGGGCCGTCGTAGTGCAGGGAAAAGCCGCCGCAAACTCACCGAACACTCACCGCAAAACCCAAGCGAATGCACACCGAAACCGGCAAAAACATCTGGATTAACCCCGCCGAAAACGAGCAGGAGCCGATCACAGCGCAGAGCAGCTGCCAGAAAAACCCGACACCGCAGACGAATGGAGTGAAAAAAAACAGTACGCTTGAATGTTTGAAAAGTGAAACGCTATTTGCAAAGAAACTACAGAACGAAAATGTCTGAAATTTACATATGAGATCCAATGAATGATAATAACAAGGGCTGCTACAGAAAAAGAAAGATAAAAAAACCCCCAAAAAACAAATGTTTGCAACAAAATCCCAAAAAATGCCTAAAAGATCCTAAAAAATCTAAAAATAAAGAGACTTTTTACTGCAGAATATTATAATAAATGGTTTATTAGATATTGACTTAAAACGGGAATATTTTTAACATTGAAGCCTATGGGATTCTCCTGAAAAAACCTATCGAATGAAACCACCGAATGGCAGAGCATTTAGGCAACATTTCACTGCTGGTTTATGTTCTTTGAACAGACAAAGCACTGTGTCTCTATGGGGATTTCACTGCCCTCGAACAGGCACCGCACGTGCAGGCAATTCGCCAAATGAATTTGGAGAACTGCCTGCTCTCTAAATAGCCGAATGGCCAGGAAGGGTAATCGAACACTGAATTTCAGCGTTCTGTTACCTTTCGGCCACAATTCAGAGCTCTTTGAATAACCCTGCAAAAAAGGGAAGGGTTCAGGGAAGCCAGGAGATAAGGCAGCATGCAACCAACTTTTCACCCAAGTCGAGATATAGAAAATCGAGCCACCTAACGAAAGTGGATGCGATCAAGTACTTTGTCTGCCTGGGATAAGGTGAGGGTACTTCAACAGGCCTGTACCGTGTCGATAGGAGATTGGCTATATGATTAAAATTAGCAAGGTAGTGTAGAGCAGTGGTTCTCAACCCTGTCCTCAAGTATCCCTAAGAGGCCAGGTTTTCGAGATATCTGAAGCACAGCACAGGTGATAGGATTTGCTGCTCAGTGATTGCAGGATTCAGTCTGCATTTCCTCAAGGTAATACTTAAAATCTGGCCTCTTAGGGGTACTTGAGAATGGGGTTGAGAACCACTGGCGTAGAGGACCTTTTGAAAGTGTCATGCTCTTTCTTTGTGTCTGGAGTGAGGCATAGACACTGCCTTATCAGTGCACTGTTTATTTCTATTACACTTTTTTGGAGTGTGTATGAGCGTATCACAGAATCCACAGCAATAAAACTCTCAGTAATGTGCGGTGTGTATGAACGTATCATAGAATCCACAGCAATAAAGCTCACAGTAATGGGCTGTATATGATGGCCTTTGGGTCTGGGTCTGGTCCCTGGGTCTGGTTTAAGCCTTGGGCCTGGGCCCTGGGGTCTGTGCTCTGGGCCTTGGGGTCTGGTCCCTGGGTCTGGGCCTCGGGTCTGGGCTCTGGGTCTGGTCCCTGGGTCTTGGGGTCTGGCCTGGGCCCTGGGTCTGAGCCTTGGGGTCTGGGCCTTTGGGTCTGGGCCTTGGGGTCTGGGCCCTGGGTCGGGGTCTGGGCCTTGGGGTCTGGGCCCTGGGTCTGGGACTTGGGGTCTGGGCCTTGAGGTCTGGGCCTTGGGGTCTGGGCCTTGGGGTCTGGGCCTGGGTCGGGGCCTGGGCCTTGGGGTCTGGGCCCTGGGTCTTGAGGTCTGGGCCCTGGGTCTGCGCCTTGGGGTCTGGGTCTGGGCCCTGGGTCTGGGCCTTGTGGTCTGGGCCTTGGGTCTGGGCCTTGGGGTCTGCGCCTTGGGATCTGGGCCCTGGGTCTGGGCCTTGGGTCTAGGCTGGGTCTGGGCCTTGGGTCTAGGCTGGGCTCTGGCTCACCACTCCACTGTCTACCTTCCTTCAGCTCTTCTTTTCTTCTCCTTTTCTTCAATCTTCTTTTCTTCAATCTTCTGCTCTTCTCTTCTCTCTTCTTTTCTTCTGTCTTCTTGTCTTCAGCCCGGGCCCTCCGTCTCAGGTGCGCAGCTTCACTGAGTGGAGGGGCAGAGCCAAAGCAACGTGCTTGGGAGGCCCCAACACGCTGCTTGGCCCCGCCCAGCCAGTGAAGCTGCCAGGAGCAGGAGGAGACACAGTGTCTCCTCCGTCTCCTGCAGCAGAGACACAGCTCTGGATTCGGACTCATCTAGTCTGATACCGGAGCTGTAAAAGGGGGACGCCGCTGCCGACGGGGGCCCAGAACCCCCCCACCGGGCCCCTTACAGCAGCATGGGGCGTAATGCCCTGATGGCGGCCCTGGTTAGACACCTCAAATCTGGTATTAAGTGTTTTTGTGATGGCAATAATAGCATATAACCACTATAACAGTTACAGTTATAGTTACAAGTATTTATAAAGCACCAACAGATTCCTTAGCGCTGTACAATGGGAGAAACAGAATGATGAATATACATATACATTACACACACGGAACAGAAGGAGGGAGGACCCTGCTTGTTAGCTTACAATCTAAGACGAGAATGTGAGGGTACCTGGAGTATGTGAAGTAGCGGGGTGCATGTGGGCTGATTGGGAAGATGGAGAAAGAAATGTACAGTGAGGGATCATGGAGGGAGCCGATAGGCTTCACTAAAGTAATGTGTTTTCAGAGACTTCTAGAAGGACTGGAAAGATGGAGAGAGTCTTAAGTTGCGGGGGAGCGAGTTACATAGAAAGGGGGCAGCTCAGGAAAAGTCCTGAAGGTGGGAGTTGGGGGTGCGGGTACGAGGAACCCGATAGCATCAGATCATTGGCAGAGCGATGTGGTCGGGATGGGATGTACTTGCTAATAAGGTAGGAGTTGTAGGCAGGGGCGCAGTTAACATAAGTAATTGGCCAGATTTGTGATTGGCTGTTGACAACAGCTATCCAACAGTAGTTGAAACTCACCAGGGACCAAAACCTAAAATCGAATTAATCAATGACATTTCACACGTAACCCACCACTGCACATCCAAATTTGATATCAATGTTTAAACATAAAGGCTGGGATTTAGGGAATCCTTGTGACAATTGTAATAAATATCATGGGCTCTATTACATTCTTAACGCAAAAATGAACGCTAAACGCGTGTTTTTTTTGCGCGAAGCGCTAAACGTTAACACATGAAAATCACCGCTGGAATTACATTCCTCGCGCATTTTTTCATCCGTCGGGAAATTGCGCTCGTAAAACCGACGCGCAAAAATGCTGCAAAGTACCGTTGCGCGCAGAAATCAGTGAGCGCAATGTAATTTTTACCGCGAGTCCATCAGACGAACACAACAGACGTACATTCTGACGGAAGACAAGGTAGTGTCCGTCATTTTTGACGGATCTAGTAAAAAAAAGTACTTTCTGACGGAAGACAAGGTAGTGGCCGTCATTTTTGACGGATCTAGTAAAAAAAAGTACTTTCTGATGGAAGACAAGGTAGTGGCCGTCATTTTTGACGGATTTAGTAAAACAAACGTGCGCATCGACGTTCTCCGTTATGAATCCGCAGTTTGGTACGGTTGTTACAAATTGCCGATACCACCAGCTTTTCAAAGACGTTAAAATAATGCGCAAACGTTATCCGTTACATTCTGTGCTAAGATTGTTGTAATACCATGCACGCACCAGCGCACAAACGCATTTGCGCTCACAATGTTAAGTATAGGATGTACGCACTAAATTGCGCTCGCAAAGGGTTCGCGCAGGGTCATTCGCGTTAGACATTAACGGCGCATTTTGTGCGCGAACGTCATAATACAACGTTTAGCGCAAAGGGTTTTGCCCCGCGCGTTAATGCGTTTCTGCGCGCACGCACAATTGTGCGCGAAGAATGTAATAGGGCCCCTTATATTTTGGGTGACTTAATGAGAAAATATATGATTGGAATCAAATAAAAGCTTCCTCTTGTGTGGGCCAAAAGGGAACTCTGTTCCCTCAGGGAAAATGGTGGTGGAACTACATTCCCACGCATTACTCTTTTGACTTGACCCCTGCAGCTAATCACGGTATAACTTATTACAGGGTGAGGTTATCTGAAATAGAAGGCGCTGTGATTTTTTAAAACAGTTTTGTAATTTGTTACATTCAAGCAGTGCTTCTATTCATAGCCAGTGGATTATTTTGGAGCATACAGCTGCACACTGTCTTAATATCTAGATTTTATATTCTCCCTTCAGCACAGATCTATTGCAGGGTACAAGTTCTCACGCAAAGACAATCAGGGTTATTCAAAGAGATCCGAATTGCTGGCGAAAGGTAACCGAACGCTGAAATTCAGCATTCGGTTACCTTTCCTGGCCATTCGGCTATCCAGAGAGCAGACAGTTCGCCAATTGTTGGCCAAATTGCCTGCACATACGGTGGCTGTTCGTTGCCTGTTCGAGGGCAGTGAAATCCCCATAGAGAAGCAATGCTTCGTCTATTCAGAGAACACAAACCAGCAGTGAAAAGTTACCGAATTGCCCTGCCATTCGGTGGTTTAATTCGAAAGGTTTATTCAGGCGAATCCCATAGGCTTCAATGTTAAAAATATTCCCATTTTAATCCAATATCTAATAAACCGTTGATTATAATATTCTGCAGTAAAAAGTCTCTTTATTTCTAGATTTTTTAGGATATTTTAGACATTTTTTGGGATTTTTTTGGAAACATTTTTTTCCGTTTTTCTGTAACAGCCCTTTTTATTACCATTCCTTGGATCTTATATGTAAATTTCAGACATTTTCGTTCTGTAGTTTCTTTGCAAACAGGGTTTGCCTTTTAAACATTCAAGCATACTGGTTTTTTTTCCACTCCATTCGTCTGCAGTGTCAGGTTTTTACGACGGCTGCACTGTGATCGGCTCCTGCTCGGGTTTCTCCGGCGTGTTCGTCGGGCTTAATCCAAATGTTTTTGCGGGTTTTGGTGTGCATTCGCCTGGATTTTGCGGTGAGTGTTCGGCAGGTTTTCGGCGGCTTTTCCCTGCACTACGACGGCCCTGTAGTGCTTGCTGAATACACCACAGGGTCGCCGAAATGGGATTGCCAAATTGTGCCGAATTAAAGAGAACGAAAAGTCATCGAACGTGCGGTGACTTTTCAATTCTCTTTGAATAATCCTGAATGTCTTATTTTGCTTTTTTTCGACGAATGTACTTGATTTCATTTGCATGTGCTTGAATCTGTGGTCAGCTATGTTGTTCCTACATATCGTTGCCATAATCCTTCTGCTAATTTAACCCATAACTACACATTATATCGTGGGGATGTCATGATATTTTGAGGAGTACATTAACATTTCACTGAGTAGTTTAGGGGAGTCACATGAATTAAGAACATTTTTTGTTGTAGTAAAACCTTGAGTTCCAACACCAGCTTCTTTTTCCAATCATATGGGGTTTATTCACTAAATAAAGAATTAAAGCACGGTATGCACTTGCTTGCAAAAATCTATGAAAAAATAAATAAAAAGAATAGGAATTTTGCAAACTCCCCTAGACTAAAGCAAGCACAGATTGTCACTAGATTTGGCTATTCAAATTGGAATTTTGCTAGCTGCAGTGCGCTGTTTGGTAAATAATCCCCTCTTTGTTAATTGGTCTTTGCTAAGTAGTGATCAAGCATCTGTTTGTGGGTGTTTAGCACCCAGAAGTAACAAGATGTTTTTGGCAGCAAATATCGTTTGGCAATCACATGAGTATTTTGGAATTGATTTTATAGTTAGGTGGTCTTATATTCAATAATTAACACCTTGTTTCATGTGTGCCGGAGCTCTGCAAATTCAGATTTAGAGACAGGAATTTTAGTTTTTAAAATCTCATTTGTATGTTTAAAAAAAAGTTAATCACTGTCCATCTTCACTTCAAGTTAAGGTGAGCAATGCTGTAGATCAGTCTATGTATGTATGTGTCAGTGTGTCTGTCATTCTGCCCGTTTGCCTAATTGCCTCCTGTCTGTCTTCCATTGGGCAATGACCAGTGATTTGAAATAAAGTTGCTTACAGCTGTGATAATGACAGGTATTCCTGCTCTCAGTGACAGTCGTGCTCATTTCTGTGTCCATCATTTACATGAGAGGCTTGCACCTTTAGATGTTTTGTCAATCAGGAAATTGAGCGTTTTCAGTAAGTTCAACCAATATATTAGTAGTATTATTGAATTAATGATGATCAAAATATCTGATGCATACATTGCATTCTGGGATCATGTCGAGCAGGAATATGTGAGCATGCAGTTCCTCCATTGTCTTCTTAGAGAGAACCAAGCTTCCTTTAATCCCACCCACTTAGAAGCATTTATTGGATCATATTTTCCCCTATTATGTCACCCTAATATATGATACGTGTTGCAATTATAAGGATTTTGTAACACCCAGCCTGTCGTTAAGTTTAAACACTGATACACTGATACACTATCTGCACATGGAGAGGTGGGTTAACTGCAACATGACATAACATGGGTTAACTGAGGAGCTGAAACCTTGGAGATTTCCTGCACTTATTTTTGTAGGACTAGACTCCTGATTATGTACCCTTCTCACCACAGCCAGAAAATCACAGCTGTAGATTATTCATGTTCCTCATTTATTGGGGCTCCCATGTATTGATCAGGACTTCAGGGAACGTTCATCCAATAGTTAAGTTTCTGGGCCCTTTTCATTGGGTCCATGTGTTTTATCCTTCATCAGTTGGTCTTTTACAGGTACCACAGCCTTCATCCCTTTAGTCCTATTATCTTTATCCCCTGTAGCTTTGCCAACTCTACATTCTTTGGTCTAACTCCATAATACAGTCAAAGCCTCTTAATCTAATGTTTGGCTTCTTCGTCCCTTGGTCTGTGACTTTATGTCAGCCACTGTCATTGTGCACTAGGCTAATACCATTCTTTGGTCAGCAAATATGTACCTCAGCCATAGCCTGAATCCCTTGGTCTAACAACATACTGTAGTAAATGTCTCTTTTCCATGGTCTAAGTATCTAGCTCAGCCACTATTTCCATCTTTTTATTCTAAATCCAATCTCCCCCTATTACAGCCAATCTCTTTATCCCATTATTCCAACAGAATACCTCAGCCAGCATTGGTGTAATGCAACTCGTGTGTTTACTATTCTGTTCTACTTCTCTACCTCAGCCATCCTACTCATAATTCAATGTCCCCATCCTCTTGTTCTGAGACAATTCCTAACCCAACCTCCTCATACTAGAGACAGTCTCTACACCCCCACATTTTAACACAAACTCAAGATGTCTACTGCTAACCTCTCCATACCTTGTTCCAACTATATACCTCAGCCAAGCACCCCCTATCTCGATGTTACCTTCACCTTGTTCTAATAGAACAGTTCGGCCAACCTCCCATAATTCATCTAATGTCTCCACCCCCTTGCTCTAGTATCATAGGAATGCAGAGGTCATATTTTAGGATGTGCACAAATTACACACTTGTTATTTATATATTGTAAATCAGTGTTTCCCAAACCTCTCCTCGGGACCCTCAACCAAGCCAGATTTTGCAGATCACCTTGGGGAAAAGCAGACTGAATCCTGCAATCACTGAGCAGCAAATCATATCACCTGTGCTGAGCTTCAGATATCCTGCAAACCTGGCGAGGCGGAGGGTCCGGAGGACAGGTTTGGGAAACACTGTTGTAAATAGTCACAAACTGTTAATTTTCATTCTCTTTATTATGAACCAACTAGGAAAAACACAAAAAGTTTAGATGGGGATCTAAAAGGTGGACAAGCAAATCCCCAAGCAGGCACACACTTCTGTTCTCACTGTAACCATAGGCATCTCTAGTGGGGCAGGGGTGCAATTGCCCCGCTAGGTTATTCCTTGCCCCCATGTGCCCCCCACCAAGATTCAGCATCCAGCTTCCCCTACATCTTTGGACCGATGTATCTCTGGTCCGTGCTTCGTACGTGTCTTTGGAAAGAGCAGAGTCTGGCCTTTCCAATGATACCCAACATGACCAAATTCAGTGTAAAGACAAAATCATAAATAATAAAATAAAAATGTAACGATTTTTTTTACACAGGGTGGAAATGGCTCAGGAGTGAGAGAGTTAATGGTCAGACTATATGTTACATTGTGTATTACTTTAGTTTTTGCCTTGGTTTAGTTGTATATTAAGGGTTAATGGGCATACTTCATTCCTCGCAGTATACATTTTGGGCCATATTACATAGTTGGTGCTAACTTAACCAGAGCTGTTGTAAACTTCCCAGAGCCATTATAGCCTATGGAGGTTTTCAGTTTACAACAGCTCTGGTTAAGTTAGCATCAACATTGTAATACTGCCCTTTATTTTTTCATTTATTAATGGCATTTTAGAAGTTAATGGGTAGGCTACATGTCTCAGTGTATGCATTTCATGTTTTCATTTGATTTTGGCAATTTAGGGGTTAATGGGTAGGCTACATGCCTTGCAGTGTATATGTTTCTCATTTTCACTTGATAACTGGCATTTTTGGAATTAATGGATAGGCTACATGCCACACATCTATTCATTTAATGTTTACCCTTGATTAATGGCATTTTGGGGGTTAATGGCTAGGCTACATGCCACACCGTTTATATTTTTATTTTCTTTCTTTGGTTTTATGGCATTTAGGGGTTATTATGGAAGTTAGAATCGGGAAACAATTTTGCCGGGAATATGGTGAATTCCCTATTTAGCGAATGGTCACCGTAATTTGCGAAAATTTGAGTCACTGAAGCAGTCATCGGACGTCAGCAAAAAACGTGAATTGCCGTGAATAAAATATAGAATTTCTGCACCAGGTTAGAACAACAAAAAATAATCATTGCTTCACATTACTCAGGGATTATGGAATCTTAGTTATACTTGTATATACTTACTTAAGGTTTTTCAGTGGTTTGATTTAGTGGCGAAAGTTATTAGTGCCCCCCCCCCAGTTTTGACTGTGGTATCTTAAGTGCCCCCCTATATATTGTTCCTAGAGTCGACACTGACCGTAACCCAGACAATCTTATGGTACATTGGCCAAGGTCTCCAATCATTCCCTCATTCTATCCCTATGTCACACACACAACCTCAGAGAAATATATACACACGCACCAGACCTCAGAAATGTATATAGACACACACACACACACACACACCAGACCTCAGATATATATATATATACACACACACACACACCCACACACACACACCAGACCTCAGAGATATATACAGTCATGGCCGAAATTGTTGGCACCCCAGAAAATCAAGTAGTTCTCACAGAAAAGTATTGCAGTAACACATGTTTTGCTATACGCATGTTTATTCCCTTTGTGTGTATTGGAACAAAACAAAAAAAGGGAGGAAAAAAACCAAATTGGACATAATGTCACACAAACCTCCAAAAATGGGCTTGACAAAATTTTTGGCACCCTTTCAAAATTGTGGATAAATAAGATTGTTTCAGCATGTGATGCTCCTGTAAACTCACCTGGGGCAAGAAACAGGTGTGGGCAATATAAAAATCACACCTGAAAGCAGATAAAACGGAGAGAAGTCACTTAGTCTTTGCATTGTGTGTCTGTGTGTGCCACACTAAGCATTGACAACAGAAAGAGGAGAAGAGAACTGTCTGAGGACTTGAGAACCAAAATTGTGGAAAAATATCAACAATCTCAAGGTTACAAGTCCATCTCCAGGGATCTAGATTTGCCTTTGTCCACAGTGCGCAACATTATCAAGAAGTTTGCAACCCATGGCACTGTAGCTAATCTCTCTGGGCATGGATGGAAGAGAAAAATTGATGAAAGGTTGCAATGCAGGATAGTCCGGATGGTGGATAAGCAGCCCCAAACAAGTTCCAAAGAAATTCAAGCTGTTCTGCAGGCCCAGGGAGCATCAGTGTCAGCGCGAACTATCCATCGACATTTAAAGGAAATTAAACGCTATGGCAGGAGACCCAGGAGGACCCCACTGCTGACAGAGACATAAAAAAGCAAGACTACAGTTTGCCAAAATGTACTTGAGTAAGCCAAAATCCTTCTGGGAAAACGTCTTGTGGACAGATGAGACCAAGATAGAGCTTTTTGGTAAAGCACATCATTCTACTGTTTACCGAAAACGGAATGAGGCCTACAAAGAAAAGAACACAGCACCTACAGTGAAATATGGTGGAGATTAAATGATGTTTTTGGGTTGTTTTGCTGCCTCTGGCACTGGGTGCCTTGAATGTGTGCAGGGCATCATGAAATCTGAGGATTACCAAAGGATTTTGGGTCGCACTGTAGAGCCCAGTGTCAGAAAGCTGGGTTTGCGTCCGAGATCTTGGGTCTTCCAGCAGGACAATGACCCCAAACATACGTCAAAAAGCACCCAGAAATGGATGGCGACAAAGTGCTGGAGAGTTCTGAAGTGGCCAACAATGAGTCCAGATCTAAATCCCATTGAACACCTGTGGAGAGATCTTAAAATTGCTGTTGGGAAAAGGCGCCCTTCCAATAAGAGAGACCTGGAGCAGTTTGCAAAGGAAGAGTGGTCCAAAATTCCGGGTGAGAGGTGTAAGAAGCTTATTGATGGTTATAGGAAGCGACTGATTTCAGTTATTTTTTCCAAAGGGTGTGCAACCAAATATTAAGTTAAGGGTGCCAAGAATTATGTCCAGCCCATTTTTGGAGTTTTGTGTGACATTATGTCCAATTTGCTTTTTTTCCTCACTTTTTTTGTTTTGTTCCAATACACACAAAGGGAATAAACATGTGTATAGCAAAACATGTGTTACTGCAGTACTTTTCTGTGAGAAATACTAGATTTTCTGGAAAAATGTCTTGGGTGGCAACAATTTCGGCCATGATTGTATACACACACACACCTCAGTTTTTTTGCTGTGGAGCACTATGATATGTGCCGCATATTACTGTATCACAAAGCTCCACAACAATAAAACTCACAGTAATGTGCAGTGTGTATCACAGAGATCCACAGCAATAAAACACTCACACCGCACATTACTCTGAGTTTTATTGCTGTGGAGCTATGTGATACGTAATGTGCGGTGTTTATGAGGGTATCACAGAGCCCACACATCCACATACCCTGTCCAACATTCACACATCCATATACCCACACACACTGTCACACATACCCACACATATCCACACACACACATCCACACACATACCCAAACCCCCTCAACAGGGCTAGGCGAGACCCAAGTGGCTGCTACGTGCCTTGGTTTCTGAAAGGGAAGCAAAATCCATCCGGCCCCATGGATGGGCTGGCCCTGCCCATCAATAACACTGGATTTGCACTGCTGTTGAAATATGTGCAAGCAACCATAGAAGTTGTAAATGTGATTTATTGACCCTTTTTTTGTGTGTTTTCTCTTAAAACATTTTATCAACTAATTTCTATGAGAAATTTTCTTGACTTGGAGCTGTCACCATCAACACAGCTTTAATCACCAGTAAGTGTAAACCTTGAAAACATCACCATTTAAATACAAACACTTCCATACATTTATTTCACAGTAGGATCAGTTTTAAGTGACTTGTCACTTACATAGCTTTTACCATCTTTATATGCATTTATCAGAATAACACACAAATTGCACTTCTGTGCTATTCAGTTAACGAAAATACTATGGAAATATTTAGAGGTTACTGCTTCAAGGATGTTAAGAGTTTCTTGGCAGGAATGACGGTTTTTTTATTTAATAGATACAGTATATGTATGTTATAGAAAGATAATTAGCACATTCATGTATGTTAAAAGTTGTAAAGGTGTGAAGAGATCTTATTTAAGGATTATTGCAGCATATGTGGTGCACAGAGGAAAGAAGAACACTTGATCAATATAAATATTTTTTGGTTAGGTTGACACAAAACCACATCCTTACTAAGTCAGACGAAAGCATTTTTCCCCGCGAACGTGAAAAAGTGCGTCCGAACGCATTGACGTATTTTTTCATGGAATGAGCAAAAACGGTCAGACGACGCGCATTTTCGGGGGTGATTTTGTACGGATCGTCAATAAAACTCTTTTTGCGTCTGGACGTTATGTAGGCTGGACATTAGCAGTGTCTGACATCTCCTAATCATGCACACACGCCGCTATGCCGCAGCTGCGCACTCAGTACGTCAGTACTAGCGGTTCAGCGTTCTCAAAAAAATGCATTCAAATTCCACTTGCGTGGGCACGGCCGGACTTTTGTGCGGCCGTACATCGTATATTGGCCGTCATTGCCCGTCATCTGCTGCTAGTGCGGCCGTAATTATGTGCGCCAGAACGCACGTTAAAAGTGCGCTGGTCTGACCCCAGCCTAAACTAGAAAATTTCACAAATATTTAGCCTGAAATATTAATACAGGACTTAATATGCAAACCTACAAAACAATATTAATAACTGTGTACGTTAAGCTTCATATAGATTAAACTCATCATGTGGAATCCTGATGAATCCATATCTGATGGATGTCAAAGTATAAACTAACTAAGCTATAGAACTAAAGATTCACAGTGCATGCTGTACCTGTATGCGAACATCTTTTTGAAACTGGACAAACCTAAATAATGCCCAGTTTGGGATATAGCATACAGGTAGGTCTACATTAGGACTGAATTAGTTTAAACATGGAGGGCCCTGTAACAAGAGTCACTTTGAACTTGGGGTACCTGGACCTAGAAATGCATTTGGGAGGTGAAGGCTTCATGTTCTATATTGTTTCCCTGTCCTTTCCTGTGTTGAAGTCACCCTGTACCTAGGATTATAGCTACAGGGTGTTTGTGAGATGTATGAATTCTCTTATTGATATTGTTATTGTCTATGCTTATCTGTTACTATGGTCCATAGGAATACTGTTTGGGTCACTGCCTTTCCCAACTCCCCCTATCTGGAATGTGTTTGCATATGTTAAAGATTTGAGAGGCCTTTGTTGTTCTGTCTTGTCTGACAACACTGCCCCATTATCTGATACTGTAAAATTTGAATCATGTTTACCATCACAATCTATTATTGCTCTGTTTTGATGGAATGTTGTGCAATGCTAATCCCATTACCTGTCCCTGGTCTAATTATGTCCCAGACTCAAGATGCAGGGCAGGAATTACGGATCCGTAGCAGCCATACAACAGGGAGGGATTTCCCATGGCCTCTAGACCCCCTGGGACTGTTACAACATCAAGATCTGCGTGCTGACTCATTTCTTGGGAATACTATCGCTCCTGCAGTGTACCTGTCCTTAAGCTTTGGCTAAGGGCTGGAGAAAGGCATGAAAGACTTCTGGTGGGATAATGGGGGTCCGGCAAGGAAGCGGCATTAACATATGTTACCCAGTCAGGGTATGGAGATCTGTTACAGGCCCTATTCCCCTCTTGATGTTATGATAACTATTTGAGCCATTATACACAATAGTCCCAGAAGTTATCTTAGAGTCTGGAATCACTATTCCACGCTTGCCGCAAGCTTTGCTTTTGGCTAGTACATAGCGCTTCCTTACTGTAAATTAACGTCTCCTATACCTCATAAAGGAGTCATTGATTTGCACCTGGGAGTAGAAGAATGAGCTATTCCATGGTATCTCTTTCTTATGTTCTATGCTGGTGTTTCTCAAAGAAATACCAACTCATAAAAAGGGGCGTTAGGTGATTTTGAACGATAAAGGGCTCTATTACATTCTCAATAAATACATACAATAAATTTTGCGCACAGCTGTCAGCGTTAACCTGCGAAAATTAACGGTGGTATTACAATTCGCACAAATTCTCAATTTTATAGTTTGGGTATGTGTAGAATGTGTAACTATACTTTGCTGTATTCTTTTTTTGGGCTGGTGTATTTGGTTTTGGCCAGTATGTTCAGATTTGCCATTAACACCAGCTTTTTAAAAACATTGGAGGGATAACAGGTTAGTTACAATGACTCGTCTTAGGAACACAGGGGTATCTATGTTATCAAGGACTAGGCTAGGGTTTCCATTCCCAGGTTATTACGGTAAAAGGAAACAAAGTAGCAAAACAAGAGGACATAGTCTTAGATTAGAGGGGCAAAGGTTTAAAAGTAACATCAGGAAGCATTATTTTACTGCGAGGGTGGTGGATACATGGAACAGCCTTCCAGTTGAAGTGGTAGAGGCCAAAACAGTAATTGAATTTAAGCAGGCATGGGATAGGCATAAGGCTATCCTAAACAAAAGATAAATCCAGGTAAAGTATCCATGTAATTGGGCAGACTAGATGGGCCGAAAGGTTCTTATCTGCCGACATTTTTCTATGTTTCTAAGGGAACTTAAGATTTCGGACTACCTTAGTTGCAGAAGACCGCATCCCTTAGAGCTTGATTCCATGAAAGGTTTGAAAGCACCTTTTGATATTAAAATAGTGTCCAGTAAAACACCAACTACTAGATAAACACATCAAGTAAGCCAACTTCAGACTATAACAATCACATCCTTACAGACTGAACAGCCAGTGTATGGTTGTGAAAACTGAAAGTGTAACATTGTTACGTGTTGTATAAAGTCGTTGATCATTGATGTTGAATGGTAAGTATGAAGTATATTTGGTTTTCTAGAAGATATTGTATGTAGTTGAATTCTCACTTGTTTAAATTTGACATCTTACATTTGCTAAGATGCATTTTTTTTTTTTGTGAAAGTACTTTACCAGGAAGGATACATTGAGATTTCTCTCGTTTTCAAGTATGTCCTGGGTGGAGAGTATGTACCGTTAGGTGTCTTGCTCAAGGACACTTACTGGGAGGTTGCTCGCTGGGATCAAAACCCATGACTCCACAGGCTCTGTCCACGCAGAGCAGTGATGTTACCTCTACTCCACCCAGCCGGCTTGCTTGCACTGGTAAGGTGATATGAGTGTTGTCTGGTTTTGGAAATGTTTTCATGGTGTTGTTATCTTTAATTGCAGTTAATAGGTCGCTGACTGGAGTTTGACAACTAGCTTGACAATTTATGAGCCTTGTTGGTTTGCAGTGATGAGAATACTAAGAGACATTGTCAGTGACGTTGTGTGTTTTAATAAATTCATGATGTCAGAAAATCTTTTAATGATTGAGATTTCAAATCTGATGCTTCCAAAACCAGTAAATTTTTTGTTTGGCATAATGTTGCTGGATAGACTGTGACCTATTTAATCTCCATTCATGAAAAAGGTGTATTTTCATTTATCCTATGGAATATTCTAATACTTCAATGAGCGTGTTACTCACTAGATTGTGATATCTGACGTAGATGAATGGTTATCATAAGCTGATGAGCTGCCAATAAGCACCATCTGAATAGATGGACTCCTGCCATTAATTAGGGAATCTTCAATATGTGATGCGCACAACAGTTCACATAACAATGTTGTGATTCTTATAAAACAAAAGAACTGATACCGAACACTCGGTTTAATTTTTGTTTGACAATGCAACTACAGCAACGTTACATCTGAAAAAAACTTTTTTTGGCAACTTAGAAGAAAAATACAAACTTTTAGCCGCAACATTGCCGAAGTTGTGCAGTCCAATAAACCTCTCTAAAAAGGAGAATAGATGCTTGGTTCTTCTTTTAGTCCAAGGATGTTTTGAAGGTGGTCAGTTCATGGATTGTGTTGACACTTGCCTGGTCTTGCTTGATCGGAGTGCTGCTCTGCAGTGTGGAAATGCATGTTACTATAGTGACTGGGTGAGGTGAATTGGTACGGATTCGGAATATAAAGGAATGCTTTAATACTTGAAGACACAAAAGTGTATATTCACTAAAGGGTGAAGTCAGGAGAATTGGCAGAAGTGAACAATCTAGACCAAATAGCCAATTTGGAAAGAAAGATAAATGAGAGAATTATGCCGATTTGGCTATTTTGACTACGATTTTTCACTTCACCCTTTAATGAATAGACCTGAAAGTGAATTTAAGCTTAGAAGATGTTTTTCTTTTGATTCCATAACCATACAATAATTTCTCAATACAGCAATAACTACTATCTTATACATCAAAACATGCCACGGGTAAACCTTTCTCTATTGCCCTGCTCTTAACACATTTAACATGAAAGAAATTTCTGACACAAAACATTTAAATTGCTTCTCCTGTTGTTACAAACCCAATAATCTGAAGACCAATTTCATCTATTAAATTGTATCATCATCCTTTACGGACAATCTCAGACAAGACCCGATCAATAAGTCAAGTTATATCTGTCATCGCTTCAAACGAGGGTGCATGCGTGCCACTAATGTTCATTGAGCTGACTCGATCCAAATGAATAAAATAGTTTGAACCAGTATTCAGCGCAACTAGGATAGTTGACCTTTGTGTTGTCTTATGTATTTCACCCCAGAATGAATATAAATATCCATAATGTCATCTCAGACCTGCACATCCATGCAATGCCTATTATTTTATAATGGGAAAAACCAGTATATATTATTTTTTGACATCGTTTTATTTCAAGTAACTGCACGATCAGTACATGAGATCTGTATTACCGTACAGAGACAAACACCCAGCTTAATGAGGTGCTATAGTTTCAAAACCTCCATAGACCTACGCTAGCTGTGAACAGCAAATATCTCTCCCAGAAATCAAATTACATTATAAAGAATACATCAGGTTCTTATCTCTTCGTCAACCCATCTAGCGGGGAGCAATGAGAGACTGTACGGACACATAGTCAACAGCTGTCACTGTGGAATTTATCATACAGGATCCGTTAGAAGTGCAGTAGAGAAGCTGAAGAATTCACCTCTCCCTCTGCATAGCGCTCGATGAAACCTTCTTTGTTGCCAATTAAACAAAAGAAGAAGCTTAGAAGAAAAATCATACATACAGAAAAATTTCTGTCGCACCCATATTCGTACTGAGTACGGGCACGACACCATTTTTTCTGCATGTATATTTTGTTGTAACACCAGTTAAGTCATTTTTGCTGCTGTTCCTTTACCAATGTTTTTGTTTTCAACCCCAAATGGGAAGTGCTTGTATAAATAAAACCCACCATTTTTGCCTCTTAGCTGAAAAGCAGCGAGCGAGTGTAGCTGCTCAGAGGAGCGGCTGTTGGTTACATTGGTTAGGGACTCACTCTACCAAGAGGTGCTGTGATGGGGCGAGTGAGCTTACGCTTCAGTGGCCATTCTAGCAAACAAAAACCTCTAATTGTGTTTTGTTGCACATGGAATTGCATAGAAAGGAGCGCAGATGACAAACTTTTTTCTTGCTAGAAGAAAAATCAGCCCAAAAGATTAAATTGACAGATGTGATACTTTTTTTGTTAAAATGACACATAATATGATCTTGTGGATGGTTTATACTTTAGAAAACACTGATTGCATCTATAATTCACTTGTAAAAGTGGCTGATATTTTGTATTGTTTATACATACATTTTATATAGTGTTTGTGCATAGACATTGTTACTAACCCCTTCACTCCAGAGATCAAGACTTGGGTCTTCAAAGACACCATTAAGTGCACTATATCGAGTGAACTCAGTCTGCAGCCTAGCATGACTATAGCTAATGAAATTTGTTTGTTGCAAATTAATTTTTTGTTTGTATTCTGCATCCTGAAGGTTCCTCCAAAGTTTTAGCACCGTGGGCTTGAGGCTTGAGGTGCTACCACTTTAAAACCAGCAGGGAATGTGTCTAAATGACATATCACAGCTGATAATGCACAGAGTTCTGAGCTGCAATAACTCCTTTTCACCAGCAGATGTCTGCTGGTCTACAAAATAGGTTATTACAGTAAGGAATACATTAGGAATACTCCCAAATATTTCTCACCATATAATTACTTAAAATGTAAAATTATTTTCCAAAAATCGCTCGTTCTTGAAAAAATTCTTTGGTAGTGAAGGGTTGAATCAGCTATAGCATACTATGTAATTCCATGCCATTTCGTACATGTATCAGATTTAATTATACAAACACAAGCTTTTGCCCGCGGCTTCGCTCGCGTGGATTTTAGGATGTTAAAATTGTTTTTTAAAAGAAACATGAGGTTTTTTTGGTAGAACCCCCCCCACCTTTTTTTCCCCCACTTGGGATTTTTGGAAAATTGTAAAACACGTGTTTTTTATTTTTCAAGAAGAATGTAAGTGCCAAATTTCACACCTGTAACATCTTTGGTTTTTGAAATATAGGTATACTGATAAAAGTATTCACATCCCTTTCCCCCACCCCCCTTAACTGGATTTTCGGAAAATGGTAAAACATGTTCTTTTTGCACGTAGATTGTAAATATCGAATTTCACACCTGGCTGTAACATCATTTGTTTTTGAAATATAGGTATAGTGATAAAGGTATTCATCCCCCTTTTTGCCCCCCCCCCACTGGATTTTTGGAAAATGGTAAAATACCTGTTTTATTTTCAAGACAAATCTAAATACCAATTTTCACGTCTGTAACATCTTCTGTTTTTGATATATAGGTATCCTGTTGAAAAGTATTCACACCCCCTTTTTTCATTCTTGGAAAATGGTAAAACACGTGTTTCTTTATTTTCAAAAGATTGTAATTACCAAACTTCACAACCGTAACATCTTGGTTTTTGAAATATAGATATACTGATAAAAGTATTCACACCCCTTTCCCCCGACCCCCTTAACTGGATTTTTGGAAAATGGTAAAACGCATGTTTGGTTTATTGCACAAAGATTGTAACTACCATATTTCACCCCTGTAACAAATCTGTGGTTTTTGAAATATAGGTATAGTGATAAACGTATTCAACCCCCATTTTTGCCCCCCACACTTGATTTTTGGAAAATGGTAATAATACTTGTTTTTTGTTGTTCAAGACAAATCTAAATACCAATTTTCACGTTTGAAACATTTTCTGTTTTTGAGATATAGGTATCCTGTTTAAAAGTATTCAGCCCCCCTTTTTTTCACCCCCACATGGGATTTTTGAAAAATGGTAAAACACCTGTTTTTATTTTTCAAGAAGATTATAAATACCAAATTTCACATCTGTAGCATCTTTGGTTTTTGAAATATAGGTATAATGATAAAAATATTCAGACCCCTTTCCCCCGACCCCCCCCCCAATTGGATTTGTGGAATTGGCAAAACACGTGTTTGTTTTTTTTCCCGAAAATTGAAAAATTTCAAATTTCACACCCGTAACATCTTCGGTCTTTGAAATATAGGTATGCTGATAAAAGTATTCAACCCCCCCTTTTTTCCCCCCAAGGAATTTACAAAACATGGTAAAATACGTGTGGTTATATTTTTCAAGACGTATCTAAATACCAATTTTCAGGGCTCTAACATCTTCTGTCTTGGAGATACAGGTATCCTGTTTAAAATATATAACCCCCTTTTTTGCCCCCCCACTTGGAGTTTTGAAAAACGGTAAAATAAGTGTTGTTTTATTTTTCAAGACGAATCTAAATACAGATTTTCACATCTGTAACATCTTCTGTTTTTGAGATATAGGTATCTTGTTTAAAATATTTAAAATATTTAACCCCCTTTTTTGCCCCTCCACTTTAATTTTTTAAAAACGGTAAAATTAGTATATTTTTTTATTTTTCAAGGCGAATCTAAATACCGATTTTCACGTCTGTAACATCTTCTGTTTTTGAGCTATAGGTATCCTGTTTAAAATATTCAACCCCCTTTTTCACCCCTTTATGGGTGGATTTTCCAAAAACCCTTTTTTAGTGAGCGCCTACATCATAAAAACAGTGCACCTTCAAAATTTCACGTTCCTAGGTTAAACGGTTTCAGCTGGGCGTTGATGAGTCAGTCAGTCAGTCAGGACTTTCACGTTTATAGATGTTTGACTTACATCACACCATGCATTCCTATCAAAATTTTATATGATATAGAAACTGTAAGAATCAAATGATTTCTGTCGATTGACTATATCCGTGTACTTGAATATGGTGCAGGTGTGTGAATGTGTGTGGATCAACCTTGGAGCCAGGTAAGAGGTAACTAGGGATGAGCTGAACACCCCCCCCTAGTTCGGTTCGAAGCCGAACCCGAACTTTCCAATTGTTCGGATCCGAACCCGAACCTGAACTCGAACCCCATACAAGTCAATGGGGCTGAAAATTCGGTTTTTAGAGTGCCCTCCAAGAGGGCATATATGCTAGATAATTGCCATAAAAAGTGTATGGGGGTCTGGGTAGTGCCCTGGGGGACAGGAAACAAGGACAAAAAGTAAAAAAAAAAGTTTTTAAAGGGACAGTGAGTTTTCCATGAAATAAGGGTTAAAAATAAAAATGAAAAATTCCTTCAAATATCGTGCCTAGGAGGTCCCCATAACCTGCCCGTGAAGTGGCGGAATCTAGGATGTATAGAAATATGTAAAAACCAAAAAATGACATTTCAAATGACGGTAAATGCTTTTCCTTTAATCTATCCATACACAACTGCTTGGGGCGGCAGTCTGTATGAAAAGAGGAGACATTTTTGGACACGCAGAAAAAGTTTACTTATTTTTTGGCGGTGAAAAGCAGGAGAATGACTGGAGAATGGAAAATTCTAGACCAAATAGCCGATTTGGAAGGTGAGAAAAATGGGAGAATTTTTATGGTTTGGCTATTTTGACCTAGAATTTTCTCTTCGGTCATTCTCCTGAGTTTCACCTTTCTCTGAATAACCCTGTCAGGGTTATTCAGAGAGCGGTGAAGATCAGGAGAATGACTGGAGAATGGAAAATTCTAGGTCAAAATAGCCAAACCAGAAAAATTCTCCCATTTAGGCTAGGGTCAGACTAGTGAATTTTTAACATGCGTTTAGGCGCACTTAATCACGGCCGCACTAGCAGCAAATGACTGGCAATGACAGCCAATATACGAAGTACGGTCGCACGAAAGTCCGGCTGTGCAACGCAAGCGGAAAATGAACGCATTTTTTCGAGAACGCAGAACCGCTAGTATGAACGTAGAGTGCGCTGCGTCCACTAGCGGCGTGTGTGTGTGATTTGGAGACGTCAGACCATGCTCATGTCCGGCCAACATAACGTCCAGACACCCAAAGTTTCCTGGTTTGGATCTGTAAAAAATCACGCACAAAAATGCGCATCGTATGACCGTTTTCACACATTCCGTGAAAAAATAAGGCAATGCGTTCGGACGCACTTTTTGACGGTCGCTGTGAAAAATGCGTTAGTCTGACCCTAGCCTTATCTCACTTTCCAAATCGGCTATTTGGTCCAGATTGTTCTCTTTTCCTGCCATTCTCCTGGTTTTCACCTTTCTCTGAACAACCCTGAGAGAGAGGTGAAAGCCAGGAGAACTGGCAGGAGAAGAGAACAATCTAGACCAAATAGCCAATTTGGAAAGTGAGTTAAATGGGCGAATTTTTCTGGTTTGGCTATTTTGACCTAGAATTTTCACTTCTCCAGTTATTCTCCTGCTTTTCACCGCTCTCTGAATAACCCTGTGAATGTTTAATCCCAAGGTGAAAAATAACATTGCTTAAGGCTGGGGTCAGACGAGCGCAGTTATCACGTCCGTGTTGCCACACATTTGTACGTCCGTGGCAGCATAGCATTCTGACCAATGGAACCCCACACACGAAGTACGTCCGCACGGAAGTGCGGATGCATGGTGGATGCAGCAAACGGACGCAGGTTAGGCAAGAACGTAATACTGCTAGAACAGACGTGCGGAGTGTGCCACGTCCGCAACGTCCGTGTAGCTTTGTATGTGAGTGATGAAGCGAGGTCAGATGGACTGCATTTATACGTCCAGCATTTTTGACGGACAAAATGTTTTTTCATTTTAATTTATTTTCCCTGCTACATCAGTCAAAAATACTGTTTGGCCACTACCTTGTTGTCAGTCAGTAAGTACGTCCGTACTGCACGGACGCATAGTCCGTACAAAATGCGCTCATCTGACCCTAGCCTTAGATGTTATTTTGAATTTTTTTCAAACACCAGTTAACCACTTGGCTGCTATGGACGCGCTCAGCGCGTCCAGCCAAGTGGTTCTCCTGTGCTATGGACGCGCTGAGCGCGTCCATGCACAGGAGGCAGCAATCCGCCAGATTCCCGGGGGGGTGCGGGCTGACAACTTGGATGTCAGCCCAGCACTCCGGGACCCCGGCGGAGCAATTAGATGTCATCGCGGCGGCGTGATGACATCTAATTCAGGCGCCCCCCGCATCCGTGGCAGCTAGGGGTTAATGTTTGATATTGTTGGATCGGCCAGAGCATGGCCTTTCCAAGGATACCAAACATGAGCATGAAAAATGTTTTAAAAAAAATTAAAATAAATAAAAATATTTTTAAAAAAATTCTAAAAAAAAAAAAAAATTTTTTGTTTTGTAATTGCAGCAATATTGTTCCCATTTCAATTATAATGTGAACAATAATGCTGCACTAACGATTTTTGTATTCGGTGCGTTTGTTAAAAAAGCAAAATTTTTCCCCAAAAAAATGTAACTAGACCCCATTTCTAATTTTTTTAACAAGCGCACCCCATACAAAATATAACCGCAAACGATCGCATGTTAAAATGTGAAAAAAAATACTTTACACATAATAAATTATTGAAAATTCAAATTTTATTGCATTTTTGTTATAATATACACACATGACATAACGTATACATATAATAATGACATATTATGAATCTGCCAAGTCTGCCGGAAAGAACGATATATAATATGTCTGGGTCATATATCAAAATATGGCTACAAAACGTGGTTAAACATGATGAGCGAAAGCGGTAAAAATGACCTCAGCACAGAGGTGTGAAAAGCCTCAGCAGCGAAAGGGTTAAATGCAGCATATTAGGATGTTTTAGGGAAATTAATTCTCAAATCTCAATCAGAAGCAGACACCACCCCACCCTCAGTATGGTGTACAATGTATCAAATTGATTACCAGACTAAAAACACCTGGTGTTATGCCCGTTTGTGAACAGAGGTTATTAAGGCTAGGGTCAAACGAAAGCATTTTTACACGCGAACGTAAAAAAGTGCGTCCGAACGAATCGACGTATTTTTTCACGGAATGCGCGAAAACGGTCATACGATGCGCATTTTTCGTGCGTGATTTCTTTCGGATCGTCAATAAAACTCTTTTTGCGTCTGGACGTTATGTAGGCTGGACATTAGCCATGTCTGACATCTCCTAATCACGCACACACGGCGCTATGCCGCAGCTGCGCACTCAGTACGTCCGTACTAGCGGTTCAGCGTTCTCGAAAAAATGCGTTCGTTTTCTACTTGCGTTGCGCGGCCGGACTTTCGTGCGACCGTACTTCGTATATTGGCCGTCATTGCCCGTCATCTGCTGCTAGTGCGGCCGTGATTAAGTGCGCCAGAACGCACGTTAAAAGTGCGCTGGTCTGACCCCAGCCTTAGAGTTGATAGTCTTTCCACGTACACATTAGTTTTTAATTCAATATCTAATAAACCGTTGCTTATAATATTCTGCAGTAAAGAGTCTCTTTATTTCTAGTATTTTTTTAAGCATTTTCTATACTTTTTTCAAAATTTCTTTTTTTTTTCGAAGTCGAACCGAACACAACCAAAAAGTTCGAAATTCGCAAACTTTCGAACTGCCAAAGTTCGGGTCGAAGTCCGAACCCGAACAGCTCATCCCTGGAGGTAACAAGAGGGTGACAATGCTTTGCACTCTTCAGTGATTTTTCTGTCTTGACATTTCAGCTTTAGCCAGTAACCTCACCTGCTTGTAGAACAGCGACGCACCCGCTGCACAGCCTGTGGCATCTGCAGACAATTGTGGCTCATTGTGGCCAACACAATGTTTTGTTTGCATGTATTCTAGGTCAGTACCTTCCTTTGTATATCTTATATCAATTCAATTAAGCATGAAAGCTGTTTCACCATATTTAGCAATGATTCATGCTGCCTACTTTTTGTTCAAAACTAGACCAAAACGTGACCAAAATTAGACATCTGATAGATTAGTCATTACTCACTTTATGAGAGCTGCAAGTTGCCTTTGTTCCTGCTCCAAGGTATACATGCATTGCTGCTTCGTAGGATCTGGTTGGACCTTAAAGTCTGTAAGGCCTCCATATGAGAGCTTGCAGTTCTCATAATGTGAATGAGTAATGACTGACACATTTTGTTCAGAACTACATTTTTCTGTACAATATTGTACCATTATTCTGTTTTTTGATTATATTCGAGGTTGACCTGCCTGAGGAACTCGTGTGGATTTATTCACATGTTATCTCTCACAAGGAATTGACAAACAGGGTTATTCAGAGAGGTCTGAAATGTCACTGAAATGTAACAGGACACTGAAATTCAGCGAATGGGGACATTTCAGGGTCATTCAGCTATTCAGAGCAGGCAGTTCGCCAAATTTTGGCGAATTGCTTGCACGTACGGTGCCTTTTAGAGTGCTGTGAAAACCCCATAAAGAAGCAATGGTTCGTCTATTCAGAGACACTGAACAGCAGTGAAAAGTTGCTGAAATGCCCTGCCGTTCGGTGCTTTCATTCGGCAGGTTTATTCAGGCAAATCCCATAGGCTTCAAAGTTAAAAATATTCCCGTTTTAATTCAATATCTAATAAACTATTTATTATTTTATTCTGCTGTAAAAAGTCTCTTTAGTTATAGATTTTTTAGGATCTTTTAAGCATTTTTTGGGGATTTCTTTGGCAAATTTTTTTTCTTTTTTTTTTTTTTAAATCGTATTTTCCTTTTTCTGTAACAGACTTTTTTAGTATCATTCATAGGACCTTATGTGTAAATTCCAGGCATTTTCGTTCAGTAGGTTCTTGCAAACAGCGTTTAAATTTTGAAACATTCAAACATACTGTTTTTTTGTTTTTTTCCACGTTCGTCTGCCTGTCAGCTTTTTCCGGCAGCTGCGCTGCGCTGTGATCGGCTGCTCGTCTGGTTTTTCCGGCGTGTTCGGCTGGGTTTTTGCAGTGGTTCCTGCGGGCTTTCAGCGAGTGTTCGGCGAGTGTTCAGCGTGTTTGTGGTGGGTTTTCCCTGCACTACGTGGGGCCCTGCAGTGCTTGCTGAATACAACGCACGGTCGGCGCCCTA
Organism: Leptobrachium leishanense; assembly: GCA_009667805.1. Classification (NCBI taxonomy): domain Eukaryota; kingdom Metazoa; phylum Chordata; class Amphibia; order Anura; family Megophryidae; genus Leptobrachium; species Leptobrachium leishanense. The sequence continues at coordinate 49,963,390 of CM019064.1, forward strand.
GAATCGCCAAATCGCCCCGAAGTGCGGGGAATGAAAGGTCACCGAACGTGCGGTGGCTTTTCTAATCTCTCTGAATAACCCTGTAATTGTATGTAAATTTACAGGTCTATTCAGAGAAAGGTGAAATTCAGGAGAATGACTGGAGAAATGAAAATTCTAGGTCAAAATAGACAAAACAAAGAACATTCCCAAATTTATCTCACTTTCAAAATCGGCTATTTGGTCTAGATTGTTCTCTTCTCCTGTCAATCACCTCCTGTTTTTCACCTTTCTCTGAATAAAACTGTTACAGGGTTATTCAGAGAGCGTGAAGAGCAGGAGAATGGCTGGAGAATGAAAAATTCTAGGTCAAAACAGCCAAACCAGAAAAATTCTCCCTTTCTTCTCACTTTCCAAATCGGCTATTTTGACCTAGAATTTTTCATTCTCCAGTCATTCTCCTGCTTTTCACGCTCTCTGAATAACCCTGATAGTCTTTCTTGTAGTCAATTTACTTTTGTGAGTTGAAGCGCTGTCCCCACTTCCCTATTTTTTGTGCTTTTATTCTGGTGACAGGAACACCACGCTGTGGGACACATAGCTGCTCCTCGAATTGTCTATCTTGCGCCACGGAGTACGATTTTTTTTTTCTTCATCTGATAGATTAGCACAATGGAAGTAAAATGTCACCTTGTTTATGTATAAACCAGTGTTATTTTATTCATTTTTATTAACAGCTGAACTGGAAATGTACTCAGTATATGCAGAAAAAAAACCTAATCCCATCTAACAGATTAGCAGAAATTGTTTTGGGAGAATTAGTTTATCAGGAAACAAATGACATTAATGTGATAACCGAAAATAATCCTTTAAATAGTCAAGAAGAATCTATGGGGAATAAAATGTTTCAACGTGCAAAAATGTACAAAATTGTTCTACAAGTTTAAGGTAAACTCACTTGTGTCGTATAGACAAATATCAAGCATGGAATTGACTTCCCTGAATTATCCTACAAAACGCACTGTCCTACTGTTGGCCATTAGTTATAGTGATCAATACTCTCTCTCCACAGCCCTAGGAAGGATATAAGTTCATTCCGATGCATAAGGGTTTCTGTCCGTTTCCAGGCAACTGGATTCCTCCATCACCACCAGGGATATTCAACCATTGGCATTGCATTTAGTCTGTATTTTAGGTACTCGCTAGCCCTGGGCAAGCTGAGGAGCTTAGGAAATACTTCCATGACAAATGCCCGGCCAACTGAATGTTAATACCCCATGGGTTTTGATGTACAACGGTTTAATATAAAAAAGGATTTCTGGGTGGTGTGTACCATTACATATGAAATTCATAATTCCCTGAATTAATCAGTGTGTGTGTTACATTGTCAGACCGAGAAAATTCTTTTGAGTATAATTGACATGTGCCTAGTGAGTGGGTTTGCCATATGCCCTAGGCATCAGATGGTGGAGAGAGATTTAATTATGAGACTCTCTGCTTAATAACCTAGAATATAGTAAACTGTCTCCTACAGATCCATCCTGTAGATGATGGACAGTGATTGTGCAGGAAACGGAGATCTGTAAGCCGATATCAAACTACAATGATGGTGTAATGAACGTTATAGCGCTCGCACTGGAATAGCGTAGTTAAGATCGTAGAGAGAAGATTTTTCTGACAAACATTTAGAACATAAATAGTATTAAAGAGTCTGATTTCCAAAGTCTGGGAGTAGGTAGACAATCTTGAGTAGCACTGAAGCTCAATTGGTTTCGTGACCAAAAGACAGTTTAGCGTCGATACAAGACAATGAGATACAATATAACAAGTCTTGGGATCATAGACTGGACAAAGACTCATACAGGCATGCAGATTTTCACATTTGTTTGTACATAATGGTTTGTCACGGCATATGAATTGTGCAGGCTGCAGGGCAGTTACAGCAGAGAAAAACCTGACATTTGTAATCAAATCTGACCGTGCAGATACCGGATAATAAGTATCATATGCAGAGCTCACAGCATCATAGATAGACCCACAATAAGGTGCCTTGTGATTAGGACTTAGGATGGAATGGGTAGCTATCAGAGGCCAGGAGCGTGAGATGGATTGTTCAAGGAGACGGGCAGGTCTCAAAGCTGCATATAAACAATGCAACATCAATCCGTACAAACAAACACCAAATGGGATAAACCGGAGAATAGTCAACGTGTAAAGCTGGGTCAAAATACGTAATTAGGGTCCTCAGACAGAAATGGGTTAGCAACAAAGTAGCAATGAGCGTAATGAACAACAGGCGATGCAGAAACTAGACTCCATGTCAGGGTGATGAGGCAACTCCTCGCGCCCTGCTTTAAACCCGGCGGCTCCTCGTGACCACACCAGGCCCCGCCCCCTCAGATGCCGATAGGCCATCACAGAATGCAGGCACTCGACCAGCCAGTGGCACAGAAACATGCCTGATCCCCCCAGGGAGCGCAACAGGGGCTGAGTACGTAACAGATGGTTCCCAACAAAACATGAACTTACCGCTTCTCTATGGCATCTGCTTTGCTGCCTAAACCAAGTCAATATAATAGGAAAACAACACAAAACAAACTTATTCTCCTCCATTTAGATATGTAATATGTCTATTGTAAGAGTTGGGAGACACTGTGTGAGCCACAGAGGTATCGTGATAGTAGAATTGTATTTACAGGACATCGAGGGTTCAACAACATACAGTATTACTCGAGAGTATTTCACTATTACGAAGAAGTACCTGACTTTCTACAAATAAATCAATGCTAATATCAAGTCAACTTTCTAAAAAAAGTTTTTTTATTTATTTATAAAGGATTTTACCAGGAAGGATACATTGAGATTTCTCTCATTCTCAAGCATGTCCTGGGTGGCGAGTATGTAACGTTAGGTGTCTTGCCCAAGGACACTTACTGGTGAGGTGCACTATCAAACTGTTACACTGTGTATCTGTGTCATAAGTATTATAATGTGTATCTTGTGTGTTATCACGAATATCTAAAAAGCATACCACAATTTGTTATTTGGTTAAGGATTCCACAACCCTTTCGACATAAGCTTTTGTTTTAAGACATTTAAGCCTAAATCATCGAGCGTTTGCTTATGATATCAGGATTTCTTATGTCTGTCATTTATCTTAAAGCCTACCAGTGCGACCATGAAATAATCATGTTTTACCTGATGAAACATGTGGCTTGATCCGTTCATGGCAGTTCTCCGTGTTAAGAAAAAAAGGAGAAAAAAAAAGTAAAACCTCAGTGCATGACCTGAACATGTTTTACATTACAAATATCTTTTCATCCGAGCGTTTGGTTGCTTTTCAGTGCTTTGAATACTTGTCCATCCAAGCCCTCTGTCTCATGCAAATATTGTAACGCATTGATTTGCAGCAAGACTGACAGCTAGTCTCTTGTGTCAAGAACTAGCAGCTCATTAAACCTGCAGCACCAATGCCATACTTTCTATTAATGGACTTGGTGCAGCTCCCCACAGACAGGTATCCATCACAAAGGCCTTTGTGCCAAGTCAGATTTGTGTATGTGCTGGGTCAGTAGAAGCTAGGATTAAAAATATTCTAAAATGACTTGTATGGCTTGTCTGCTGCATTATCTGAAGATTGATAAAATGTATTAGCTGGTTAACATACAAATAAATGAAAACTATACACAATATTTCGCAAAAAGAAAAAGATCTTATAGCGTGAAAGCCTGTGTTCAGTATCGTATCGGATTTTAAATACGTTGATTTTACCATACCTAGGTGTAAAAGGAGACATAGATGAATTGGAAAATGAAGCCGGCAGGTGAGGTCAGAGTGTAAAAACACACAGAAAAAAAAGTAAGGACGGAGATGTAGCCCTGCATTCCCAGCCTGTATAAGGGATGTTCTGTGTGTCTGATGTGTCTCTTAAGTAACCGTGCCAACCCAGACCGATGTCTCTTGGCCGTTTTGTTTTCTTCCCAGTTCAGAGAGTAAACCAAGAGGTTTAAATCATAATTTTCTGCCAAAAAAACAAAAAGTAAACAGCCGCGATGACATAATGAGTGTCCCTACAGCAGTTGGGTCGAATGGCTGGCAGCCATCTTTGAATATTCAATGTGAAACTCATAGATCTTTCTGTTTCTTTGTGTTCAAATCCTGAGGATGTGTCTAATTTATCAGGGTTATTCAGAGAGCGTGAAAAGCAGGAGAATGACTGGAGAATGAAAAATTCTACGTTAAAATAGCCGATTTGGAAAGTGAGATGAAAGGGAGAATTTTTCTGGTTTGGCTATTTTGACCTAGAATTTTTCATTCTCTAATCATTCTCCAGTCATTCTCCTGCTTTTAACGCTCTCTGAATAACGCTGTATGTGTTTATCAAAATAGAGAACAGATAAGCAATGAGTAAGCCTTTGTTGACTGATTGTAAAGTAAGTTTCTGTTAAAGCAGTGACGTTAACATCATAGGAGTGCGCAATCCATATTTTAGGGCGTGCACACGTTACATTACTTAGAAACAGGAAATAAACACAATCTGCCGTCACTTTTTCACTAACCAAATAATAAGACCTCATTAACCCCCTTCTGCCCACAATGAGGGCCACAAACAATATCCCCCTTCCAGTTTGGGCCCCAAAACAATCCTCCTCCCAGGTATGGCCTCAACACAACCCCTCATCTCATTGAGGGCCCCAAATGGCCCCCACACTCAGTGAGGGACTCAAAGACCTCCCTCCTTCCAATTGAGGGCTCAAAATGACCTCCCCTGTAAGGTCCCCAAACACTTACCAAAAAAGAGCAGCATTTAGCCTGCTGTAGCAGACTTTCCTGTTTGCTGTAGGTGGTACGGTCTCCAATCAACACAGCATGCTGCTTCTGCTTTCGAAGGTTTCAGAAGTCGAAGGCAGGCAGCTCCAGATTTGGGTTCATAGAACTCAATACCAGAGCTTCATGCTCAGGGGAAGACACTAGCAGCAGTCGGCCCTGAACAGGTCACGGATTGTCATCCCCTGATGGTGGCCCTGCTTCATGATGAGTAAGAGTACCCCAAACTCCCTTACTGTGAAATAGCTGTCATGTGTCCTGCGTCCAGTGGAGGTGCAAACAACACTGTTGAGACCATCAGGGAATACTTTTTATTTAATATATCGCTGGTTCAGCACAGAGGAGTCCTTACGCTGGGTGACATACTCAGATGTCTGGTCCTCGGCCTATGATCGAGTGCCTGACTGATCAGTCTGCTGTGTGCAATAGGGAACTGGTCCCAGGCCATTATTTTGTAATATGTATACATAAACTACATAGTCCAGAGTTATTGCTACTTAATGAGCTTTAAATCAAAGTCTGTGGTTGAGTTTTACTCTTAACTTTTTTATCTTTGGGGTTCTGTTGTTTTATTTCCTTTATTCAGATTCACTACGGACTATTCACTGTACAATATATTGTGGTTTTTTTTACTTGTATTTGTGTGTTTTTAGCCTTTATCCATTTCTAGGGCATGATGATCTATTATTCCCTATTCAGACTGATAAGGAGATATTCACCATACAGTTCATTGCGTTGGATTTTCGACAGAATTTGCTCAGTCACAAAACTGTCAAGTTGTGGCAAAAGGGTGACAGGGTGAACTTCACACTGAAAGCCATGGTCTAGACTTATTTCCTTTCATAGGATTCATACATGCATGTCTTGCAATACCTTGAAGCAGTAACGACTGACCTCGATAACCCAGACGACGTCCAAGGACCGCATTCTCCAATGATTCCCAGGTGGATTTTGGCAATGGCGGGTCTTGATACCAAGATGCTACCATCGCAAAAAAGTGTTAATTCTTTTTTTTATGTTCCAAAAATTGATTGGTTAATTTTTAATACTGCGCTTGTCTGCAAAACTGATTCTCAAAGCATGTTCAAATGAAGGCTTTATTTTGTATTCACCGATACTTCCAAAACGTAGCCGGTTGTTAGAAGATGCAGTATCTGGATTGCTCGCTTGACCCCAGAGCCGTCGTGTGATTTCGCTTCTGCTGAAACTGTCAGCTAATGCACACGGAAAGACAAAGGAGTTGAGATGTATCTTGGCCTATTATGCCTAGGATATAAACATGGGGATAATAGTTTGAAATCTATTATCCGCATTACACTTTGTGTGTGGACTGAATACGGAAGCAGAAATTGCCCTGGAAAGAAGTTTATGGTTTGAGCTTAAAACAAAACACGAATTCAAGATGTTCGGCTCTTTCGGCAGAGCTTAACTGGAGACATAATTGGCCAAGATAAGATAAAGTTTAATAAACGATTATTGGACTGGCCGGTACCCAAAATCTTATTAATTTAAGGAAGGATATTATTCATATAACTCATAATTATCATGCTGCTTTGTGTGTACTGTGTGTGCGTCTCGATACTTATGATCCATTCATCCTTTACTACTGCTTGAGGCAGACATTTGTACTAATGTTTACATACAGTTGTCTTTGCAATTATTCTTTAAGAATGTGGGGAGTCGGATGTTGTAATCTATTGTAGCTACAGTAGCACAAAATTGAAATTCATGGACACCAGATGCTTTATGTAGACATGACCTCAGATGCTGATGGGTGTTGCTTCAGATTCCCTACAGAGTCTGTAAAGCACAATACAGGGTAGGCCAACAAGGCCAAGGTCCAGGGTGGCAGATTGCAGAGGGCAGCAAAGGAATAACATTCCCAGCAACAAATCTAAACTGTAATTCATGTTGTTAGAAATCAACTAGTGTAAATCGATTTGGTTCTCAATTATACTTTTGCTGGTATACTGTACATGGTCACAATAAGTCATTCTGACTTGATGTTGGGATAGGGCAGAAGAATTTGGAATGCTCCAGAGAGTACCAAACCTGAATACACCCCTAGAACTATTTTATATGATTATTAATACGCCTCAAACAAAGATTTTCTTAAGGCAGAGCTCCATTTCTTAAGGCAGAGCTTCCATTTCGCCAAAACCACTGTAAATTCACTATTCACCGTAGAGTCACCGTAGCGCGCCAAAAATGGAGTCGCCGAAGACTCTTGAAAAAGAGCAGCGAACTGGTCTCGGCAAAATCCACCGAACCTCAAAGAAGAAAATAAAAAGGAACTCCCCTATTCTCCTAAGGCCCGTGTCCAGGGCCGGCCCAAGCCACTGTGCTGCCTGGAGGGAAAAATGAAATGCAGCCCCTCCCAAAAAAAATGTGACATGTATGAGAGTATCAGAGCTCCACAGCAATAAAACTCACAGTAATGTGCGTGTGTATGAGCGTATTTCAGAGCACTATAGCAATAAAACTCACAGTAATGTGCCTGTGTACGAGCGTATCCCATAGCTCCACAGCAATAAAACTCACAGTAATGTGCACACCACTTCACACACACACACCTCCACACACACCTACACATACAGTCACACACATCCACACACCCCTACATACAGTCACACAAACACCTAAACTTACCCATAGTGGAGGGCTTGTTGGATGCTGTCGGGCCTGGTCGAGCTCTGCTGCAGCACACTTGAGGGTCTGGTGGCGGCCTGGTACTGTGGCTGTCTCTGGGCCTGGTTGAGGCTTGCTCCGTGGTTGGCTCTGGGCCTGGCATCGAGGCTGGGTCTGGGCTCCGGCCGAGACCTGGCACTAGCATCAGGTCTGGGCTCTGGGATGGCCCTGGCCAAGCATTGGGGTTGTGTCTGGGCCTGGCACTGGCTCTGGGCCATGCCGGGGCCTTGCTCCGGGCCTGGCATCGGGGCTGTGTCTGGCTCTGGCCTGGCATCGGGTCTGGGCTCCGGGCTGACCCTGGCGCTAGGCCGGATTGGGGTTGTGTCTGGACCTGGCACTGGCTCCGGGGCATGGCGAGGCCTTAGTCCAGGCCTGGCTCTTGGCCCGGCATTGGGGCTGAGTCTGGGCAAGTGGCTGGCTTTGGCCGAGGCCTGGTACTGGCATCGGGTCTGGGCTCCAGACTGGCCCTGGCCGAGGCCTAGCATTAGCCTAGCAGGGTTGCGTTTGGCCCTGGCTCCGGGCCATGCCGAGGCCTTTCTCTGGGCCTGGCATTGGGGCTGGTTACTGACCTGGCTTTAGACCGCTGCTGGAGGGCCGCTGGAGGTTGAAAGTGGCGGGCTCCACCTCGCTTCAGGGAAGTACACACGCGGGCGCTGCTCCTCTCGTGTGAAGGGGCGGGCGCTGTTCCTCTCGTGTGAAGGGGTGGGCGCTGCTCCTCTTGTGTGAGGGGTGGGCGCTGCTCCTCTCGTGCGAGGGGGCGGGCGCTGCTCCTCTTGTGGGAGGAGGACAGGTGCTGGCCCGCCGAGAGGGGCGGGCACCGGCCTGACTTTGCGGGATGCAGGGCCGTGCCTTGTCCAGCACAGGTGCTCCTTGCTGCGGCCCTTGACAGGGCGATTTTGCCGCTCCTGAAAAGGGCCGCCTGGAGCCGCTGCTCCACCCTGCTCCATGGACGGGCCGGCCCTGCCCGTGTCAGACGAACGCAGTGATCACGTCCGTGTTGCCGCACAGTTTAATGTCCGTCATAGCATAAAATCATGAGCAATAGAGACCCACACACCAAGTGCGTATGCACCGAACTACGCACGCACAACGCATGGGGCAAACGGACGCAAGTTAGGCAAGAAAGTAAAACCGCTAGAATGGACGTGCAGAGTTCGACACGTCCACGTAGCGTTTTGTTTGTGTGTGTGATGGAACGAAGTCAGATGGACCGCATTTGCGCCGTCCAGCACCTTGACGCATTAAATGGCTTTTCATATCATGTATCAATTTTTATCATTTTTCAAATTATTTTTATTTCCCATTGTTCCCTTTTTTTCAACATCCGTCAAGAAAAACGGATCGTGTGGTGTCTGCAGTATCTTCTGTCAGTACGTCCGTCCGTCCATCCGTTGTGCTCGCACGCAGAGTGCACTGACATTAGCCTAAAAGTTGTTTAAATCAATACAAATTCATTAAGATGTGTCTAAATAATAAAAAGTCCTTTAAAAAAATATTTAAAAAGTCTGTTACAGAAAAAAATGCCTCTTAAAAAAAAATACAAAACGGTTTTCTAAGAAAATAAAAAATGTCTTTTGCTGAAAATGAATAGAAAATATAATTTTTCGTTTAAAAAAACCATTTAGGGCAGTATTACAAAGTTGGTGCTAACTTAACCCGAGCTGTTATTAACTTCCCAGAGCCATTATAACCTATGGAGCTGTTAAGTTTACAACAGCTCTGGTTAAGTTAGCACCAACCATGTAATATGGCCCAATAATGGCTCTGGATAAGTTAGCACCAGCTTTGTAATACTGCCCAAATTGTTTTAGAGATTTTTAAGAGATCTTGTAAAAAAGCTAAGCTTTCGGCAAGGTCGGAATAGCAGCACCAGCTGTATATTAAGTGCAAGAGTGGACCATGTCCACCTGAGGGTTTTTTTTAACTCCATCGCAGAATCCCCATTAGTTGACCTTACTATCTTCAGCAATCTATATTACACTCATGGAAAGGTGGCTTCATGTGACACAGAGAGAGCTATACAGCATTTATAGCAGGATCTCAAACTCCAGTGATCCCCCAGATGTTGATTGGCTATAAAACCTATAGTTCTTTGCATGCAATAGATGGTCAGAGAATCATATGACTTTGACATCCCGGATTTAAAAAGATGGATCCACTACCTCACAGAGTGCATGATCTTTGCATCTTTAGTGAACAAGTGCAAGCTTTTGGTTGTATGTTTTTAGAATTTACATTTCATAAATCCAGGTTTATATCATTCATGGAATAATGCGCAGGATGGCAAATGTCAACTACATATATATATAAAATTTATTAGGATTTAACGGGTCATTGTTTTGATACTCTTCCTCTTGTGTATTAGTTTCTAAAAATAATTTCTCTCTAATGTAAAATATTACCTTTTATAATACAGTTTTCCGGCTGCTACCATATCAATATATGTATATCTACATAATAATAACTGGAAGGTATCTGTTGTAATCCAGGATTAAGGAAAGAGAATATAATGACCTATCAGAAAATCCAGGTCAGGAATATATAGTTCAAGTGTGTTTTAATGGGGTATACAGTACTTGACGATCATATACTATATTGACTGTCATATATATTTACATATAAAAGTGCTGTGACATTATATATTGTAAAATAATAGGTTTAGACAGCATTGTGTCCAAAGTAGTATGTCAGATAGGATATACAGTATATTACTGGTTTTACACTGTATTGCTATATTGAATAGATGTGATGATTTGAAGGTCCGTATAAACATCTAATAGGCCAAATAAGTGGTATCTATGATTATTTAAGGTATTTTGTGTGAAACATTGACAGTCTAACAATGGCTGTCAGATGAAAGTGAGCTAACAAGGTGGAATTCATGAAGAATTGTGGACAAAGACTTTGGAATGTTGATAAGTTGCTTGGAGATTCCGAAGTACTAACTACAGCTCATTAAGAAATTCCACCACGTCTGGGCAAAGATAAATGGAGGGCAAAATCATGGAGTCATAAAACTTTTTATGACAGAATAAACAATAGACATATACAAACCTGAATTAGTCTATTAGCAAGGGCAGTAACCTACACGAGATGAATAATATGCAGAAAGACACATTTTTCATGTAATGATTTAGTTGACGTGTATGAGATCTATCCACTGAAGTCTGAGGAGCACCAACTGTACAAACACGTCACATGGTGATGGATGACATAGCTGCCATGTTGAAATCTCAAAGCCAATTTGCAGTGTTCAGCTGAGGTGAATTGTTCTACATGTAAGGAATGCACGATGAACGTGCTCTCTTACCAAATCGATTAGATCATAGCTATGGACTAAGATTTTGGTGCAATGTATGTGTGGTCCATTTTTCACAAATAAAAAGCCTGTGAGGGGATGTTGAAGTGAGTAGATGTATGTAGTATGTATACAGCTGCCCAACTAAACCAGCTGTGATCATTATGCTTTCTTGACCATTCCAAGCCTTAGATTCCAACACCTTCTCGAGGAAGCCATGAATAGTTATAAATATTTTTAAGGCTTGCTATAGAGTTGAGTTAATTTCGGTCAAGCGAGGGCTCGTGAGAGCAGCATGGGGGACACCAACCTACATTGGTTGTGGCCACAACCTCCCAGTCCCGCTCTTCTAATGAATAAACACAGTGGGCTTTTTTCCAACTGAACCGCAAACTTTTTATTGGAGACAAAAACAAAGGTTCAGAACGAGAAGATCATGAGAAGAGTGAGCTATTCACTGGTAGTTAGATTTAGCATTTGTCTCATGGTGCAGTGGATGGTGCGATTCAGCTCCTGCTCTGACCGTATGCAGCATTACACTGGGATGAAAAAATGTCTAGTGTCTTCCCATAGTCCTGGCTCGACCCCACTTGTGTGAGCTCAGGCATAGCTTGTCCTTGTCTCCACAGTGTCCTATACACTCTAAGAGATGCTACGATTGACTGCACTGTCATGCTTCCATCCTTGGAGCCCATTGGAGGGCCATTATGTCGGTAGGTATCTGGCTTGACACCGACAGCCCCTTTCCTGCCTTGATCACACTATTATTCCAAAACTAGGTTTTTGACTCAGTCTTGTGCATCGTCCAGGATCCTAAGGTTCCTACCTGGGTGTTCTGATTACTCCAAGAAGCCTCAGGTGCACACCCATCCCACTTCCATGGCTTCCAAGGGGCTTTTATTTAAAGGGTGTTATGGGATATTATAATCAATATTTTAACACCAATTACATAATCTTATTTTTAAGTACATTATATTTTTATAGTGTTGGTGCTTTAACGGTATTACTTTAAATATTTTCTATATAAAATACTATACCCAAAAGGTATATTTCTTTATACCCGTCCCATCCCGCCCGTCACCCGACCAACCCTAGACATGCCTCACTGCTTTTTCTTCATGCAGCTCACATTCTCAGCTCACCTCTTTATTTTGAATTCCCAAAATCATTTGGCTGCTTGCTAGAAGAATGACGTAGAAGCCAGTTTCCAAAATTCAAACCAGTTATGTAATAAACGATAATATATATATATATATATATATATAAAAAATCACTGCAAATGCATCTGAGAAAAAAACAAGAAAACAACAGATCACCTGTAAATAAAGAATTTTTTTTTTCAAATATATGGGCGTTTATGAAATTCGACTGAACAAGATCTTAAATTACAAACTTTAAGATTATTTACAAATTTTAACTATTTTAAAAAAGAAGAGACCATGACACTATAGAGAAGACAGGATAAACCTGCCACAGTCTGCACGCTGATTATTCCTGGCCACAACAATGCCAGGAATCACTAAACCCGACCATTGAACTGGCTGTTTTCTGGATTGTGTTGTCTCCGGGCTAATCCTTTTATTCAGACCCTTTGGAGGGCAGATTAGGAGTAACACTATTTGCATCTCTAAGAAACATTATTACTTATTCAGCATGTTTTCCCGGTATGCTAATTCGGATGTATCATCACTATACACAAATAATAGTAAAGACTCATTGCATTTTTACATTTTATTAGAATTTTTTTGGGGGGGACATATCAGTTAGGGGTTCTAAAGAAATAAATTGCAGTATAGTGCCTTTGATCTTACATTATGATTTTTTTGTTGTAAGTTTTATTCCTCAGCATTTCGAGATGTGTAGATTGCACCCCTGCCATCACAGCTGCTGTGGAACACATTACATAGACACGGCATACAGGAACAAGCAAACACATACAAATACACAATCTTGCCAGGCTTCTGCCACAGCTCAATGCAGGCACAGAGATAACAACATGAGCTTCCTCAAGATTGATTCCTTAAAAAAATATTATTTTACTAGAAAGAAAAAAAAAATCTATTTTTATTAAAAAAACTGTAAAATAATTATTACACGCGTATTATAATACCATTTTATTTTTGTTTATATGTTTTTATTTTTGTATGAGATGCTTAATTCTACAGCCTTGATCTGATTGTGATGATTTACATTTTGCAAGTAGTACATTTCCCATCATGTGTGCACATTGTAATATATGGGCTGCCCACTCCTGCGTCACCTGACAGTATTACGATATTTAGAATATTTACAGGGTAATTCAAAGAGATTCGAAAAGTCACCGCACGTTCGGTGACTTTTCGTTCTCTTCAATTCGGTTCCTTTTGCCGATCTCATTTCAGTGACCCTGCGGTGTATTCAGCAAACACCACAGGGTCCCCGAATTGCAGGGAAAAGCTACCGCAAACCCGCCGAAAACGAACCGCAAAGCCCAGCGAATGCATGCCGAAAGCCCGCAAAAACATCTGGATTAACCTGCCGAAAACCACAGAAAAACCCGACCAGGAGCCGATCACCCGCAGCGAAGCCGCCAGAAAAAGTCGACACCACAGACTAGGCAGTGAATAAATTAGAAAAACAGTTTGCATGAATGATTGAAAAGTGAAACGCTGTTTGCAAAGAAACTACTGAGCGAAAATGTCTGAAATTTACATATGAGGTCCAGGGAATGATAATAAAGAGGGCTGTTACAGAAAAAAAAAAAAAAAAATCGGACTTTTAAAAATAAATAAAGAAATAAAGAAAAATGCTTAAAATATCCTAAAAAATCTATAAATAAAGAGACTTTTTACTGCAAAATTTTATAATGAACGGTTTATTAGATATTGAATTAAAAGTTAAAAATATTTTTAACATTGAACCTTTTTATTATTATTATTCTTTATTTATAAAGCGCCAGCATATTCCTCAGCGCTGTGCAATAGGCACAGTATAGACAGGGTTACAATACAATACATTGAACAACATTTGACAAACAGTACAGGAGGAGATGAGGGCCCTATTCCCGTAGGAACTCACAATCTAGGAGGGTTGGGGTTGGAAACAGGAGGAGAGGACTGCAAGGTGAGAGTGATTGATGGTTGCGTCAGTGAGTTGGGTGGTAGGCTTCCCTAAATAATACAAGCACCCCCAGTCCACTCCCAGCCAGCTGCTGTCAAAGTAAACAACCAAACCCTGCAACACCCCCTAGATGTAGCAAATGCCTTTAATGATTATTTTGTTGGATGCGCCACCACTTTGATTGCCAAGCTAGGAAATGACATGCAATCAGAGAGGCCTCATGCAGGTCAGGCCCCCCCAACTGTGCAAAGTCCCTGTATCAGACAGGAATTCAGTTTTAGATCAGTGCCTGTCAGTGTCGTTGCTAAACTTCTCCGTAAGCAAAAAATGAAATACCAGTCTGGACCTGATCAAATACCAGCAATGCTGCTGTAAATCAGTGCGCCAGCAATTGCAAATCCTGTCGCAACCCTAATAAATGAGACACTGGCGACTGGATACATACCCAAGCTCTGGAAGACTGCAAGAGTGGTACCTATCCATAAAAGTGGTGACAGTACTTTGGTATCCAACTACTGTCCAATATCGTTGCTCCCTGTAATGTCAAAAGTCTTGGAAAAATGCGTCTACACACAATTACGTGATTATTATCAATATTGGAACTACTTAACCCCGGATCAATCAGGCTTTCGTCCAAATCACTCAACTACAACCGCCCTTTTAAAAGTCTGCAATGATATCCAAGCTGAGATGGAACAAGGAAACCTAACTGGAGCCCTCCCGCTCCCAGTCACTTGCGGTGTACCCCAAGGCTCAATACTCGGCCCCCTGCTATTCACAATATTCATAAATGATCTGCCCAAAGTCTGCAAAGCCTCAACTGTACATATGTACGCAGACGACACTGTAATCTATACCAGCAAACCAAATCTCCCGCAGCTGGAGGCCGTGCTGCAAGAACAATTCACAGAGGTAGAAAGGTGGATCAAAAACAACAAACTTTTTTAAAATACTGACAAAACTGTAACGATGCTCTTTGGAACAGCACCTAAACTACACAAATTGCAAAATCCCCATCTATGTGTTGGGACAAAATCAAATGCATGCTGACCACAGTCACTTCTCGCAAATATCTAGGTATGTGGTTGGACCCTAATCTATGCTTTGGCCCCCACATCGAAAAACTGTCATCTAAACTTTACCCCAAACTAGGTGCCCTGTACAGAAACAAATCCTGCCTGAGTCCCGCGGTAAGAAAGCAGATTGTACAGCAAATGCTTATGCCGGCTATTGATTACGGAGATGTAGTGTATGCAGCCGCCCCGCAAACACACCGTCATAAACTTACTACATTGTATAACTCATTCTGCCGCTTTGCACTACAATGTAACTACATGACCCACCATTGTGACATGTTAAAAGAGCTAAACTGGCCATCGCTGGAATCCAGACGCACCCTTCACCTTTCCAACCTGGTGTTTAAGAGCACTTCTGGGAAGCTGCCACCCTACCTGAATAGACTGCTTCCCCCAGCAGCTCCCTCATCCTATAACCTCCGATCCAGGACCAGCACCTTACTTGCAATACCACAATACAAAAAGACAGTGGCTCGGTCCTCATTTTTCCTACAGAGCACCACAATTATGGAATAACCTCCCAGACACCATCAAATCTTCCCCCAGTCTTAAGTCACTCAAGAGCTCCTTACTAACATACCTCAATACAGAATGCACCTGTAAACATGTAACCTAGTGACTATATTTCCTTCATATTTATTTTCTGTTAATCTGTATATTTGTGTTGTTTTTTTAATATCTTGCATTGTATTACTTTGTATTTCTGTAACTGTAACACTTCAATGTTCTTGAACCCAGGACATACTTGAAAACGAGAGAAATCTCAATGTATTCTTCCTGGTAAAATCCTTTATAAATAAATAAATAAATAAAATAGGAACGTTTTAAGGGAGCGTTTGAAAGAAGAGAAGTTAGGGGAAAGTCTGACAGTACGAGGGAGAGCGTTCCAGAGAGTGGGGGCTGCGCGTGAGAAGTCCTGCAGTCTATCATGGGAAGAGGTGATGCGGGGAGAAGCTAAGCTAAGCTAGGCACTGTTTGACCTTAGGGAGCGGGCTGGGGTGTATTTGGTGATTAGTGAGGACAGGTAGTGGGGAGCTGAGTTAGTGAGGGTTTTGTAGGTAAGGATAAGGATTTTGAACTTAATTCTGCAGTGGATGGGGAGCCAGTGAAGGGACTCACAGAGGGGAGCGGCAGAGACAGAGCGGCGGGTGAGGTGAATTAGCCTGGCGGAGGCGTTCAGAATGGATTGTAGGGGGGAGAGGCGGGACAGAGGGAGGCCAGATAAGAGATTATTGCAATAGTCGAGTCGGGAGATTACCAGGGCGTGTATGAGTTGTTTTGTGGTGACAGCGGTAAGAAATGGCCGAATTCTTGAAATATTACGCAGTTGGTATCGGCAGGAGGAGGAAAGAGACTGGATGTGGGGGATGAAGGAAAGAACGTCCACAACGTCCGCGTAACTTTGTGTGTGAGTGATGGAACGTAGTCAGACGGACTGCATTTTTGACATCCAGCATTTTGACGGACAAAATGTTTCTCATATTAATTTATTTTCCCTTCCACATCAGTCAAAAAAAGTCTGTCACAAAAACGGACCGTGTGGCCACTACCTTGTCGTCAGTCAGAAAGTACGTCCGTTGTGCACGGACGCACAGTCCACACAGAATGCACTCGTTTGACATTAGCCTTATTCTCGTGACATTCTGTGTGTTCCGGCCTCTGCTTCCTGTTTCTACTAACACCCTTCCACTTCCTGTCTCCACCCCCATGTCTCCACACATCTATGTCTATGCAACACACACATATTCTACCTATGCCAGGTGCCACTCTGACCATATAATAATTTAAATAAAAGCAAGATGTCATCTTTTTATGAATCTCTCCTATGTCCAATGTAGTAGGGAGCTAGGGAAGGCAAAATGAAATGTTGAAGCCTGAACCATCAGAGAAAATACTGGATTTTCAAGGCTTGAGAAAGGCTGCGCTAGTGGCCAAACATTGCGACTTTTGCCCAAATAAAGTGCCTTTACAAATACGTTGGTGTGACCATTTCTCCTTTCTTTATTTCTGGACCTGCTGAGGAGTTGGTTACTCTGGGGTCCCTAGAGCACCCTTGTGTGGGTTTTGTGTCGACCATTATTGTCTGTTTGAAAGAATACCCTCCCAACCTTCCCCCTGTTTTATCTTCTGATGCTAGACTGGATTTACAGGCAGCTGAAATAAAAGGACGGATCCTATCTCTACGAACTGTACCTGCAGCCCAAGAAAGTGCATCAATTTCAGACAGCCTGGAGCTGCGTGATGCAAGATTCAGCTACCCTGGATTTTACAAGTGTCAAGTCACATGATATATACAGTATGTATATACAGTCACAATGCATGCTGTGTATATACACAATGAGCGTATCAAAGTGATGTTGGTCTGTCTCTCTGGTTGTCTCTCTCTATCTATTCTATTTGATGGTTTACAATGCTGGATACTCAGTGGTTAACCCTTTAGGGAACAGACAGTTTTACAATTGTCAATCTGAAAGTGCCCACTGCTGTTTTCACGTTTCTGCGATGTTTGTGTTTAGCTCTAATTTTCTTCTTACTTGTTTTCTGGAACCCACACATATTAGATACTATTTTTCTCACCATTAAATGGACTTTCTAAGGATACCATTATTTTCATCATAATCGTATAATTTACTGTAAAAAGATTCATGAAATATGATGAAAAAAATTGAAACACACGTTTTTGAACATTGACCCCCAAAATCTATAACCGTAAAAAAAGAACCTGGCTAAATAGTTTCTAAATTCTGTCCTGAGTTTAGAAATACTCGGGGCTATATTACATTCTTCACAGAAAAAGCCTCGCGCAAAGCGAAAATCTTTGCGCCAAGCGTTAAAATTTTGCGTGTGGAAATCCCTGCTGGAATTACAATCGTTGCACCTTTTTTTCTTCCGCCGATCAATTGTGCGCGCAAACAGTACACGCACAAATGCAGGCGCAGTTAGATTACAATCGCCAGCAGCATCATTGTCGGCATCCCTCTTTTGTGGACGTCCAGCTTCCAAGGAGGGCTGTTTGTCAGCTCTCGAGCAGGGTCTTCTCGCCCACTGTTCTGTGTGTTTAACTTGTATTTATATTTGTTATTCCGTCTCACCCATTGTACGGCGCTACGGAACTTGTTAGCACTTTATAATACTTGTAACTGCATAAAACGGAATACAATACACAGTGCTTGCTGATCCCTCATTGTTTTGCTGACATAGCACTACGCCAGAACAATAGCTATGAGCAGGACAGCTAGAAGCCGTGTCTGTAAATATTTCGCCAGTAGGGGGAGCTGAAGATTCATTAGAAATGCTGCTGAGCCTGAGTGTGCTTGGCCCTACAACACATTGTATAGATACAATGTATCCAGGAGGGCAAACATCAAATAGCTCTCAGGATGCTTGCGATCACACGTTCTCACATCCCACCCATTTACATTGACTCAACCTATATCGCTTAAACCCTTTTTGTCTCAGACTCCACCAAACATGTTTTTTTCCTACATTGTCATTGTGGCGCTCAAGGCCACGATTTGCTTTTTTGTTTTGTTTTTTGCCTAAATGCTCATCTGCTTCTTCCTCGCATCCCAATTTTTTTTTAATTACTCAAGTCACAGCTTACGTCTCACTCAGTTAATTAATTACAATGATTTAAACTTGTAACGTATAAACTGTGAATTTTTTTTTTCCTTTTTGTGGGAGATTATCGACACTCATATCAATATAACAAAAAATATTTTTTCTTTTAGACAAAAACAGATGTACACATAGTTAATAAACATTGTAATAGAATGCAAGAATGAAAAAATCTCTTCCCTAATACAAGCTGGCTTGTATGGTATAAGATAATACAAGGTATCTGCATCTGCTGAGTTCAGAATGGCATCATGTGACACAGGTCTCCAATATAAGAAATATGGTGTTGTGAGTTTTCTGTACCTAACAAGTATGATATATGCTAGTTTCTGTATTGAAGATAATATATATATATTTAAATTTCTTTATTTATAAAGGATTTTACCAGGAAGGATACATTGAGATTTCTCTTGTTTTCAAGTATGTCCTGTGTATATATATATATATATATATAAACAGTCAGGTCCAGAAATATTGGGACATCGACACAATTCTAACATCTTTGGCTCTATACACCACCACAATGGGGTTGGAATGAAACAAACACAATGTGCTTTAACTGCAGACTGTCAGCTTTAATTTGAGGGTATGTACATCCAACTCAGGTGAACGGTGTAGGACTTACAGCAGTTTGCAGATGTGCCTCCCACTTGTTAAGGGACCAAATGTAATGGGACAATTGGCTTCTCAGCTGTTCCATGGCAGGTGTGTGATATTCCCTCATTACCCCAATTACAATGTGCAGATAAAAGGCCCAGAGTTCATTTCAAGTGTGCTATTTGCATTTGGAATCTGTTGCTGTCAACTCTCAAGATGAGATCCAAAGAGCTGTCACTATCTGTGAAGCAAGCCATCATTATGCTGAAGAAACAAAATAAACCCATCAGAGAGATAGCAAGAACATTAGGCGTGGCCAAAACAACTGTTTGGAACATTCTCAAAAAGAAGGAATGCACCGGTGAGCTCAGCAGCACCAAAAGACCCGGGAGACCACAGAAAACAACTGGTGGATGACCGAAGAATTCTTTCCCTGGTGAAGAAAACACCCTTCACAACAGTTGGCCAGATCAAGAACACTCTCCAGGAGGTAGGTGTATGTGTGTCAAAGTCAACAATCAAGAGAAGACTTCACCAGAGTGAATACAGAGGGTTCACCACAAGATGTAAACCATTGGTGAGCCTCAAAAACAGGAAGGCCAGATTAGAGTTTGCCAAACAACACCTTACAAAGCCTTCACAGTTCTGGAACAAGATCCTATGGACAGATGAGACCAAGATCAACTTGTACCAGAGTGATGGGAAGAGAAGAGTATGGAGAAGGAAAGGAACTGCTCATGATCCTAAGCATACCACCTCATCAGTGAAGCATGGCGGTGGTAGTGTCATGGCGTGGGCA
Source organism: Leptobrachium leishanense (assembly GCA_009667805.1). NCBI lineage: Eukaryota > Metazoa > Chordata > Amphibia > Anura > Megophryidae > Leptobrachium > Leptobrachium leishanense. The sequence continues at coordinate 49,983,371 of CM019064.1, forward strand.
TGTATGGCTGCCAATGGAACTGGTGCTCTTGTATTTATTGATGATGTGACTGCTGACAAAAGCAGCAGGATGAATTCTGAAGTGTTTCGGGCAATATTATCTGCTCACATTCAGCCAAATGCTGCAGAACTCATTGGACGGTGCTTCACAGTGCAGATGGACAATGACCCAAAGCATACTGCAAAAGCAACCAAAGAGTTTTTGAAGGGACAGAAGTGGAATGTTATGCAATGGCCAAGTCAATCACCTGACCTGAATCCCATTGAGCATGCATTTCACTTGCTGAAGACAAAACTGAAGGGAAAATGCCCCAAGAACAAGCAGGAACTGAAGACAGTTGCAGTAGAGGCCTGGCAGAGCATTACCAAGGATGAAACCCAGCGTCTGGTGATGTCTATGCGTTCCAGACTTCAGGCTGTGATTGACTGCAAAGGATTTGTAACCAAGTATTAAGAAGGGGAAAGTTTGATTTATGATTATTATTCTGTCCCATTACCTTTGGTCCCTTAACAAGTGGGAGGCACATCTGCAAACTGCTGTAAGTCCTACACCGTTCACCTGAGTTGGATGTACATACCCTCAAATTAAAGCTGACAGTCTGCAGTTAAAGCACATTGTGTTTGTTTCATTCCAACTCCATTGTGGTGGTGTATAGAGCCAAAGATGTTAGAATTGTGTCGATGTCCCAATATTTCTGGACCTGACTGTATATAAAAATCATGAGTATAGCAGTACGTAGTGATACCTTTTTTATTGCACTAACATTACATTTATGGCTGGGGTCAGACGAACGCATTTTTAAGGTGCGTGCAGCCGCACTTTATTACGGCCGTAGTAGCAGAAAATCACATTCAATGACGCCAATATATGAAGTACGGCCGCACGAAAGTTCAGCCGCGCAACGCAAGCGGCAAACAAATGCATTTTTTCAAGAACGTAGAACCGCTAGTACTGACGTACAGAGTGCGCCGCTGTGTTATTAGGAGACATCAGACGCTGCTCATGTCCGGCCAACATAATGTCCAGACACCCAAAGTTTCCTGGTTTGGATCCGTAAAAAATCACGGCCAAAATTGTGCATCGTATGACCGCTATCGCGTCTTCTGTGAAAAAATGTGTCCGGACGCGTCAATGCACTTTTTGACGGTAGACGTGAAAAATGCGTTCGTTTGACCCTAGCCTAAAAGACAAGCTTTCAAGAGGATTTCTCTCTTCCTCAGGTCTGGAAGCTATACCCAACCTGAGGAAGAGAGGAATCCTCTCGAAAGCTTTTTTTTAAAATGTAACGTTAGTCCAATAAAAAAGGTATCACTACGTACTGCTAAACTCGTGATTTTGGCATCTATCAAATTTACAGATATATATATATATATATATATATAATTATATAAAAAAGTGTCTTAGATTTGCTTCCCTCACTGTCTCATAACCTGTTGTCTGCATAGGAGCTATCCATCTACTAGTTGTTCCCAGTGCGCTTCTGGTCGTTGTGAAAGGAGGCGCCAGACTGCACCATCTAGTGCTGTCAGGTCAGCCATGTTTACCTGGACACATATAATGTATTCATGCTGATTGGCAATGCATGAAAAATGCAACCCTGCAACATGTAGAATCCATATGGTGCAGGCATGAAATAAAAAAGGAATCCCAGGTGACCTGCCTTGATTTCCTTACTGCGGCATATGACTTACACATGTTACAGGGCAGCACTTTTCCTTGCACTTTTAATGTTGAGGGTCTGGTTAAGAGAAAAGCAGAGATCCACATTCTGTTTTTGTATAATGAGATACATTGTAAAAGCTGTGTGTAATATAAGGCGATATTGACCCTTTGTGCAAAACAAAGTCAGAAATAAAACCTGAATAAAGGTAAGATTAAGAAGAAAATGCAATATAATCAGTAAAATGCAATCATAGAAATTCAATTAGAAAATCCTTGCAAAGTGGCGCCTTTCACTAACGCATGGTTTATGGACATAGACATATGTGCAGCGAGCCTTGCCCTTGGGCTACCAAGTACCCTGCCCTAGGCCATGTGTGTCTGAGTGCATATAAAATGGTCTGGAGAGTCTGAGTCAAGTTATAATGAGCCCTTAAAACCCTCCCACAGACATTAGGTGATATTGTGATGTATTGGGCCATGACTGCTCATCAAAGGGTTAATATGTGCTCCTAAACATGCATGTGGATTAATAATGAAACGTGATACAGATATAATCTGTGTTTTGTGCCTCATTTACAGATATAATCCATGTGCTTTGCTTCATTTACAGATTAGTTCTTGCATTGTGCCTCATTTACAGATTTCTCCGATGCACCTTAGGGCAGGTGACTCATCTTCTCTATAGAACAGTCAGCGAGGTTACATGGCTGGTCTGAGCGTCAGATCACTCCGAGAAATAATCAGGATTTACACAATGCAAAGCATTACTAGCTCTGTGCGACAGGAAACTATAAAGGATCAGCTCCAAGAATAATAAGGGGCATCTCTGTGGACATTCTAACACCACCTATCACTCTCAGCCAGTGGTGACAGAAAGCAGCTAGATAGAGCACGTGGCCTCATTGGAATATTTCCCTGTAATGTGACTTTGAGTGTTACTTTACTCCATGCAGCCCATTACTGGGAAATACAGATCTCAGGGATATATATATATTTTTTTTTTTTGAGAAAGGATTTTACCAGGAAGGATACATTGAGATTTCTCTCGTTTTCAAGTATGTCCTGGGTGGCGAGTATGTACCGTTAGGTGTCTTGCACAAGGACACTTACTGGAGAGGTGCTCTTGCTGGGATCGAACCCATGTCTCCACAGGCTCTTTCCACGCAGAGCAGCGATGTTACCTCTACTCCACCCAGCCGGTACGATTGTAACGTTAGAGGTAGTGAATAATGATGCCAATACTCTTATTCCGGTATGGTTTATTTAGGGTCACCAGATCAGCCATATTTTCCTTGACACATATTACTATTTCATGCAGAGGGGTGAACAGGGAAAAGTGCTGCCCTGCAGCATGTATAATTCATATGCCGCAGGAAGGAAATCAGGCAGGTCACCTAGCAGGGTTATTCAAAGAGATCCAAATTGTGGCCGAAAGGTAACCGAACACTGAAATTCAGCGTACAGTTACCTTTCCTGCCCATTCGGCTATCCAGAGAGCAGGCAGTTCACCAAATCTTGGCGAATTGCCTGCACATACGGTGCCTGTTCGGTGCCTGTTCGAGGGCAGTGAAATCCCCATAGAGAAGCAATGCTTCGGCTATTCTGAGAACAAAAAACAGCAGGGAAAAGTTGCCGAAATGCCCTGCTGTTCGTTGGGTTCATTCGACAGGTTTATTCAGGCAAATCCCATAGGCTTCAATGTTAAAAATATTCCGTTTTAATTCAGTATCTAATAAACCGTTGATTATAATATTCTGCAGTAAAAAGTCTCTTTATGTATAGATTTTTTTTGTATCTCTAAGGCATTTTTCGGGATTTTTTTTGCGCGTTTTTTTTTTTAAATCGTTTTTTCTTTTTTCTGTATGGGCTGGGGTCAGACCAGCGCACTTTTAACGTGCGTTCTGGTGCACATAATTACGGCCGCACTAGCAGCAGATGACGGGCAATGACGGCCAATATACGATGTACGGGAGCACAAAAGTCCGGCCGTGCAACGCAAGTGGAATTTGAACGCATTTTTTTGAGAACGCAGAACCGCTAGTACTGACGTACTGAGTGCGCAGCTGCGGCATAGCGGCGTGTGTGCGTGATTAGGAGATGTCAGACGCTGCTAATGTCCAGCCTACATAACGTCCAGACGCAAAAAGAGTTTTATTGACGATCTGTACAAAATCACGCCCGAAAATGCGCGTCGTCTGACCGTTTTTGCGCATTCTGTGAAAAAATACGTCAATGCGTTCGGACGCACTTTTTCACGTTCGCGGGGAAAAATGCTTTCGTCTGACCCTAGCCTGACAGCCCTTTTTATTATCATTCATTGGATCTTATATGTAAATTCCAGACATTTTCTCTCAGTAGTTTCTTTGTAAACCGTGTTTTACTTTTCAAATATTCAAGCGTACTGTTTGTTTGTTTTTTCACTCCATTCATCTGCGGTGTAGGGTTTTTCCGGCGGCTGCTCTGAGCTGTGATTGGCTCCTGCTCAGGTTTCTCTGTCGTGTTCGGCGGGGTTAATCCAGATGTTTTTGTGGGTTTCGGTGTACGTTCGCTGGGTTTTGCGGTGAGTGTTCGGCGGTTTTGCGGCGGCTTTTCCCTGCACTACGACGGCCCTGTGGTGCTTGCTGAATACACCGCAGGGTCATCGAAATAGGATCGCCAAATCGCACCGAATTGAAGAGAACGAAAAGTCACCGAACGTGCGGTGACTTTTCGATTCTCTTTGAATAACCCTGTAGGATTCCATTTTGATTTCTTAGCTGCAGCGTATGGATTATACATGTTGCAGGGTTGCATATTTCATGCACTGCCCATCAGCATGAATATATAATACGTGTCCAGGAAAACATGGCCAATCTGGCAACTATAACTTTATGGCTAATAGCATAATTATCCCAGTACTCTTTAATACTAATAGAATTAACCCCAGTATACTTTAATACTAATAATATAATGGTCACAGTATTATTTAATGCAATCATATAATGATCCCAATACTCTTTAATACTAATAGTTTAATGACGCAGTACTCCTTAGTATTAATAGTATTATAATCACAGAAGTACTCCTTGATTGTTTACTAATGGGATAATGATCCCACTTATCTATTGCTAATAGTATCATGATCCCAATATTCCTTAATACTAATAGTATCATGATCCCAATATTCCTTAATACTAATAGTATCATGATCCCAATATTCCTTAATACTAATAGTATAATGATCCCAGTATGCCTTATTGCTAATAGTATGATTCCAGTACTCCTTAATACTAATAGGTTAATGGCCTCGCTAAACTAATGCTAATAGTATAATGACCAAACTACTCTAATGCTAATAGTATCACGATCCCACTACTCATTAATACTAATAGTATCAGCACCCCAGTACTCCATAATGCTAATAGTATCGTGAGCCCAGTACTCCTTAACACGAATAGTATTGTGATCCCAGTACTCCTTAACACTAATAGTATTGTGATCCCAGTACTCCTTAATACTAATGGCATCATGATCCCAGAACTCTAATGCTAATAGTATCATGATCCCAGAACTCTAATGCTAATAGTATCATGATCCCAATATTCCTTAATACTAATAGTATCATGATCCCGATATTCCTTAATACTAATAGTATCATGATCCCAATACTCCTTAATACTAATAGTACCATGATCTCAGTACTCCTTAATACTAATAGTATAATGATCCCAGTATGCCTTATTGCTAATAGTATGATTCCAGTACTCCTTAATACTAAAGGGTTAATGACCTCGCTAAACTAATGCTAATAGTATAATGACCAAACTACTCTAATGCTAATAGTATCATGATCCCACTACTCATTAATACTAATAGTATCAGCACCCCAGTACTCCATAATGCTAATAGTATCATGAGCCCAGTACTCCTTAACACTAATAGTATTGTGATCCCAGTACTCCTTAATACTAATGGGATAAAGATCCAACTACTCTAATGCCAATAGTATTAATACTGATACCCTTTAATGCTAATAGAACAATGGTCCTACTACTCTTTAATAATAATAGTAAAAGGACCTCAGTATTCCCTAATGCTATAGAATTAACCCCAAATACTATTTAATGCCAACAGTACATTCAGGTCTGAATACTTTTCAATACTCCCTATATAATGATCCCGGTAATCTTTTTAATAATATACAGTATTTTCTGGTGTATAAGACTACTTTTTATACTTAAAAACATCCCCCAAAAATTAGGGGTCGTCTAATACGCGGGATATACAATACAATATGACGAGTATAGCCCAAAACCTATTTTTTAACTGGAAAATTAGGGGGTCGTCTTATACACCCGGTCGTTTTATACTCCAGAAAATATGGTAATTAACAGAGTATTCTCTTCAATACTAACAGTGCAAATATCCAAGTACTATTTAACACTATTAGTATAATGATCCCAGTCCTACTGTATAGCAGGCATTTAACAACCTCCACACTCTCTAATGCTAGAAATACAATGATACCAATACTTTCTAATACAAGAAATGCAATAATCCCAGCCGCCTCCAATACTAGGATTTCGAAGAGCCCAGTATTATCTAATACAAGTATGGTAATGATCCAGGCACTTTTCAATACTAGTAATTTAATGATGTCATTACTCCACTATACTAGTAGTATAATACATTCCAGTGCTTTCTAATACAGGCAGCACGCACTGATCCAATACTCTGAATTATCAGTGGGATAATGGTCCCAATAATCCATTTACTAGTCTAGTAGCATATCAAGGAAAAAAAGTGTCATCTGCGCTCGTTTCTATGTATTCCATGTACAACAAAACACTATGAGGTTTTTGTTTGTTTCAATGGCCATTGCAACGTAAGCTCACTCGCCACTTCAATGCAATGGCCATTGAAACAAACAAAAACCTCATAGTGTTTTGTTGTACATGGAACACATAGAAACGAGCGCAGATGACACTTTTTTTCTTGTTATGTTTTATACATTAACTGGGCTGTTACTCCTGGCAGTTGCTGCCGCTCCGGTGAGTATGGGCGCAACGCCATTTTTTCTGTATTTATGTATAGTAGCATATCAACCCCAGTATTCTCTAATGCTACAACTAATATCATCCAATAATTACCTACTGATGCCAATACAGTATAATGACCTTAGTACCACTAACTGACTAAACTGATCAACACACAGTGTAACCAGAGGTATAATAATTACCCCCAATACTAAAAACCCATTACCCCATTGTTTTAGAGCTGAAACGGTTTCATCATCACTCTCTAAAACTGAAGGTATAGATCCCAGTGTCACCTAAAAGAGGGGTGTAATGATCCCCATACTCTCCAAGGTCAAATATATCATGACCATAGCACACCATAGGTCAACAACCTTGGCCCTCCGGATGTCAAATCAAATCAAATCAAAATAAGCTTTATTGGCAGGACCAAATACATTTTAGCATTGCCAAAGCATATGGGGAGGAGGGGGGTAGTGGGACATATATATGGGGGGGGGAATGGGCAAGTCCATGGACATTATCAGGGGTAAGGGATAATGTGAAGGGGGATGGGGCGAGTCCGTGTTGGGGATTTATAAGTCCAGGATCTCTCGTGTTCCAGATGTCTTGCAAATTCGTCTCCCTTGATGCTTATTCGCTGTTTAAATGGCTGAACCTCATAGGCGATGAAGTTCCTAAACATGTGGAGGGGCAGAGTTACTGTCTCCTGCTGTACACCATCACAATCCTGAGGATTGCAAGCAGCTCAGGTATTCGCAGACTATAATGTCATACATTAGTGCGGATCACCCTAAAATATGCATTTTAACCAGCGAGGATAGGTTTCACAATAAATAAGCGTTTTTACACAATTTGCTATTGTTACTACCTTTAAATACCTCCTATACAGTGAGTATCTGTGGACCTTGAGGATCTGAGCTAAGAGCTGTGCCCTGACCTATCCTCATACCCACAATATGCATGACAAACACCATACTGACCGTATTTTCATATATGATAATAAATGCATTACCTATAGGCATCCAATAAGTGATATCTGGGTTTACTCAGCTCCAAATAGATCACAATTAAAATCCTGGCAAATTACAGATCAAATCCTATCAGATCATAGATTTAGATTTTTTTTGTACAGATACAGATTACACTGTGCTCAGAGTGCCTCATCTCTGCATGTGCAATCCTCCGGGGATACAGTGCACAAGGGATTGCAATACACATTTATAAAAGGTGCATCTGTGCCTTTATGTGTCTATTTTTACCTACATTAAGATGCACATAGTATAATTTATTTATTTTATTTATTTGCAAAGAATGAATGTTTATTTCACATAAAAAAAATTACTGCATGTATACACTGTATATGTGTTTATGATTATGTAAAAATACAGTATATAATATATATATATACACAATTGCACACATTTAGCAAACCCCATGGTGCAAATAGATATAGATATATGTGTATATATGTGTGTGTTTATACACACACAAACTATTGTGTTGTGTGGTCCTGTTTACATGAACCCAATCAAACACATATTCACACAGCAATGCATTCAGCAACTTATGTGTGTGAAAATCTATCTAGCTATATACACATACAGGTCTATATATGTGTGTGTGATTATATATATATCCACACAAAATAGTACATAAAACCAGTCAAACACCTATACACACAGGCATGCACTGGATACATTCTGTGTGTCCTTGCTATGTGTAGAGTAGTGTAGGTAAATGATCATGTCATTTGTGGAGCTGTGCAGCACTGCTTGCAGGAGGACTGTGCCCCCCCCCCCATCCCTCCAGCCTCACACAGCAGGGTTTAGCCTGTGTATCTCCTCCCTCTTCCCAAGTGCTGGGTTGGTGCTTGAGCTGAGCCAGGTCCCAGAGAGGAGACAGTAACTGATGCTGAGGGAGAGAGCCAGTGACACAGAATCAGGAGGGCTGGGCTCATCAGTCCTGTGCTCTGTGTGTGTGTGCACTCAGTGACTCTGGACAACCTTACCCATCACTAGGAATACACACCTTTCCACTTCCACACACTGACTGCAACTTCCCAGTTCAGCCTTTTAATCTGGAAACTTGAAGCTAGAAGAAACAGAAACTCAATCTGGAAGAGAGAAAGATCTGTAAAGGATGAAGCTGGATGGACTGCAACTCCCAGTGTAGACAAGTCTTCCTGTGGCTTAGGACAAGCTTGTGGACAACTTTCCAAAACTGCTCTACTATCCTCTTATTATTTTTTGGTCCTCCTTTCTAAATCTTTCCTCTAGAAGGGAATATATTTTGGAGACTGCAATGGGGATGAGGAGCAAGATCCCACTGACCTAATGAACCCTATGGATATGTTTTGCCATATGAAACAGAATCTGGAGTATTTCATGGATCACAAAGTAGCAGGCAAGAGACATTGTCCTGAACACTACATGATCTTCTCCATTGTGCCATCTGGGGTTTTATTGTAGGAAAGTCTGAAGTTTATGCCTGCTTACCCCTGGCCTCTGACCTACCTTTGAAGGGGGATCTCTCCCACCTTTCTGTGTTGGAATTGGGCTGCTATATACTTTTTTGGATCTCTTAATATGTAAACATGGGTTTCCACCTTACTCCTGTCCTGCTATGTGGATTGTTTTTTCAGGTTTTTGGTAAGTGGATACTTTCTTTAAAAAATAATAATAATAATAATAATAAGTGCTGTGTTTTTCATTTTAAAGCAGATTGTGTCCTCCTGCACATGGACAGAATTAGAATTATTTGGAATCCATCAAATGACTTCTCTCTGTTCTATGTGTGTGTGCAGCATCTGGGATGTTTTCCATCCTTCTCTGGCCACTAGAAAGAGAGGCAGTGGAGGTTCAAGAATGTGTAAAAAAAAAAAAAATTACAATAAAAATAATGAAAAGTTAAACATCTGAATGGAACATGGCTTAACCCCTTGTGAACTGAAAGTCTGGTCTCCAGAGCATCCCCTGTCAGGGCTAGCCCATGCATGTCCCCCAGGTGAAAGGTATTAAGAGGAGTGATCCAGGGGATTAGTCTTGAGTTTGGTTTTTGAATTTAGATATATTGTGATCATGGAAATGAACCTGCAGCCTCAGACATGCAGATTTGCATATAGCAAAGGCTGGAGCAGTGAATGTAAAGGCAGCTGCAGAACCTCTTTTGGGATTCAGACACCTAGAAGATTTTAATCATCAATGAGGATCTGCAGCAGCTGCTGCTGACTGCTATAGTCATGGATATACCAAACTGCTTTTCTGCAGCAGACCAATATGAGCATGTGTAAAAAAAAGTACAATTTGAGGCTAAAAATAGAGCAATCACAATGGAAGCAAGTGGGTTGCTGCTGCTTATAGGTCCACTTTTACAACTTTACCCTTCTTTTTTTATGCATAATCCACCCATTATGGGTTCAAGTGCATATGGGTGATTACATGACTCAGTCAAATCAAGTGGTTGACCTCTAGATAGCAGCACCTTGTAAAAAAAAAATCTCCTTTTATGTATATTGTTCTGCCTATTATTCACATAAACCTGGCCCACTTAATTAAAGGTTACCTTGGTCTTTAATTTGATGCTGCTGTTGGGTACCTGGATGTTCTTCTTCTGGCTTCACTGGGAGCACACATACACCACCAATGCCTGTGACACAGCTGACCTATAATTTCTTTATATAAGAGATTTCCATTTATTTAATTTCATATATTGTATGTTTATCAATACATAAATACAAAATAATAATTCACCCGGCTGTGCTGTGCAAAGAAAGGTTGCAAAGCAGTGTGTACCTGAATGAGTTACAAGAAGTAACAAGCTGGGTTACACTTTGAATCTTTCATATTATATACGTTTTATTATTTCTGTATTTCTAATTCATTTGCCAAACTGCAATTTGAAGCAGAGATCCAGATGGTGTTTAGCTGAGCCTCCAGCACACTGAGGATTCATTCTGATGTTATTATTCTTTTATATACTGGAAGTGGAGTTGATAAAAGTTGAGTGAAAATGAAATAAAGGAGATGGGATTATTTTAAGGAGATCTGGGCAAGGGATCAGTTTTCGGAATTTCTTTAAAGTCCTGAGTTGAAGCACAGATTAGGAATTTCTATGTCCTCTTATGACACTGAGAGGTGTCAAGCTTGGCCGTCCACTTGTTATAGACTACAATCCCCCAAATCCTTTATCTGTCAAGTCATATGTAGTCCAGTAACAGATTGAGGTTCAATATTGGATCCAGCTGCTCCATCTGACTCCAATGTATTATTAAACATGCATTATCCTAGATAGAAGGACACGGAGTTCCAAGTCTGTATGATGGGTCATTCAGAGAAATGGACAAGTCAGGGTGTATAGGTTTACCAAGCAGCATCTACTTGTTTGGAATAAAACACTGCTCCTGTGTTTTGCATGGTTTTCAGTTAGCTGGAGGGGATGTTTCACTCATATTACATTGTAATACGCTGCGGAATATGTTGGTGCTATATAAATAACAATAATTTTTTAGGCAGTTTTAGAATTCCAAAGGAATCTCAATTTCCAAGCGCACACATGCACATGTCACCTGTGTGCTAAAGACATTTTGGACAGATGGACGGATAGATGGATGGATGGATGGATGGATTTTGTTTTTTCGCCATGCCACATTTTTTGATAAAATGACACATACACACAGTAGTTTGTTCATATTTGTTCAGCACATTCTCAGACATGATGATATTTCCGTGCTTCATTCATTTGAAATCAGACCCATTGTCTGCTTGTGTCATATCATATGGCTGCTTGTGAATGTGGAGACATACAGAGCATTAGTCACATTGATACTGCATGAAAACAAATAAGTTGAAGCTTAAAATATTTAAGCTCCAGGGGCCCAAGAGGGCAACTTTATTGAAAGCTTTCTTATCATCATCAGTGGTGTTTAACCATTTGTCAGTGGGGTGGCAGAGTGCTGTTTTGTGTATATGTTTGTATATGTATGTGTGTGTATATATATATATATATATTTATGTTTATTATTGCAGAAGCCACTTGCACGTCACAGCAATTCAAAGAATTCCATCCCAGAGCTCCTGTGCCACATTCCCCATATGCAGCAAGGAATTCTGGGTAGGATATGCAAATGACATCTGTCTCACTTTTATGCATCCTGGGATATATATATCCACTGTAGAAAAGATGCACTCCTGGGTCTTCCATTAGTCATTTTATTTCATCCAAATAAAATAGAATCAATGTTTCGGTCATCTGGGAGCCTTTTTATCAGTATGACCAAAATAGTTATGTGATGTGTGTCCTACACTGGGACTAATATATATATAAATATATATATATATATAAGGGTTGTGGTGAAGGACAAAAAGTGAGATAAAAAGCCTCCATGCAATAATTAATTACGTATATAATTGCAGAAGCCATTTGAGTTCCTTGAATTGCTGTGATGTGCAAATGGCTTCTGCAATTATACAAATATATATATGTATTACACATATATATATATATATATATATATTACACACACATAGCATATAGTTAACGCAAATCAATATATATATTCTAAACATGAATTATACATACAAATTTAAGTCAAATTCGGTAAACTGAATAACTTCCTTCTTGTCCTAAGAAAAACCAGATGATTCTGCATTAACAATGAGCGTATATTAATGGAATTCTATTTTCCTGTTAATATACGCTCAGATATCATACAAAAAAAAACAGGTCACAAATGCATCAAGTCAAGAGCAATTCTTGAGCAAAGTGCTAAACCTGGAGCAATTTTCAAAAGCATTCCAACGGTTTCCATGGTGATAGCTCCAGATTCACTGTTCTCTTCCTAGAATTACTGCCTGTGGCTTCCTTTTGAGTCATGTGATGACTTCCCAGGGGATGAAGGATCTCAGTTTAGATAGTTGTTGTAAAACCAGAAAGATGTCCACACTTATGGCGACATAACGAACAAAAAAAAATAAGGTTGGAGGTGAAATGGCCTCATAAAATGTCATGGATGATGGATTACTGGGATCCCCGGGTTTAATTTAACTTGCAGCATTTACCAAAAACCTTTAAGAGTTGTCATTATATTACATTTTTATTGGAAAAGGAATTTTTGACCAATTATAATGCAGGCAGCCCATTCAAAGTGGTTACTGTAGAAGAAAGCAAGTATTTGTCATGCCCTCCGACATAGCCCTTTGGAAAGGTGTGATTAAATGTGTGACACAAAGGTGTAAACATTGTATCAGTAAGTCTTTGAGTGACAGGTTCTCTGAGCTTACAATGGCTTGGTTGACTCTTCTCTAGTGAAATGGATCTTCTTCTATGCTTGGCCTCTATGCTGGGCATCCCATATGTGACTGACCTTTGTATGTAGTGCATGGTACATTAATGTTCTGGGCTTTTACTTATTCTTTCACTGTAAGTGAATAACAATTACCAAACCCTTTGTTATGTTCAAGCAGGTTCATACTTATGGTAGCTCTGTGTACTGAATTCCACATTGATATTTCACCGACACGTGCTCCAGATATTGTGGTCATGAGAAGTGGTGACATTTGAAATTACCAAATACAAAGAGAGCAGATAATAGTCTTGACTATCAAAATGTTAATCCAGTCTGTATAGCCTGTGGATATCAGAACCATGTATTACAGTCTTTGTCATATGAGAGATAGGGAGATAGACGGATGTATCGATTCGACACCAAGGTAGATGGATAGATAGACATAAAGGTAGATGATAGACAGACATAAAGGTAGATGGATAAATGAATAGATAGACATAAAGGTAGATGGATAGACAGACAGACATAAAGGTAGATGGGTAGATGGATAAACAGACATAAAGGTAGATGGATAGGTAGATAGATGGATCAACAGACAGACATAAAGGTAGATGGATAGACAGACATACGTAAAGGTAGATAGCTAGATTTATCTATAGAATAATAAGCAGAAAACTGACATGGGATAAAAAGTAGCCAAGAAAGAAAAGCCCAAGTGCTACATAAAGCTAAGCTTATGTCAAGTGATCACACTGTATGTCTTAATACATTGTACAATACACTATATTCATTTGTCCTTTTGTCAATGTATAATGACGGAGACTTTTAAAAAAACATCCATAGGTGAGAAGAAAGTATAGTTTTCATTTTTTTGGGATTGTGGAGGCTCTAGATGCTGTCTTGTACATTGGCTTTGAAAAGTGAGTGTTCTCCATGTATAAACTGGAAGACCGAGGTCTTATTGTGTATAAATCTTGTGTCTTGATAGATAGTTTGTGGAATGTGTACCATCTCCCATTGCAAAGACAATGTATGCATTTGTGACCATGACCGGAGCAGGTGGGAGCTTGTAGTGGGCACAGTGTTATCCCATTAATAGCTATATGTTTCTAAAAGGACTGGTTGTGTCTGCGGGGTTATGTAGAAAAAAACCACAAGTTAAATTTTATTGCAGCTTAAAGAAAGGCTTGCACTCTATGTCCCTGTCATCCTTAATGTCCCATAATTCAAAGTCTCACCCTGATGCTACAAGATTTCTACCTAGAAAAAAACACCATCATATCTAAGTCCAACCTTGAACCCATCCAATCTATAAGCAACCCTAACACCCACAGGTCTAACCTTAATAGTAAGTCCATCAAGTCATTACAAAACCCCTTAAATCTAAACTCTATCTTAACCCAAGTTATAACTATGCCCACCCGAGCCTCATATGATCCACCTATAAAACTCCCATTCCAAACCTCATCCAATATAGCCCTACAAAGTCCCCATCCCAAGCCTCATCAGATACAACCCCTACAAAATCCTCATCAGATAAAACCCTACAATATCCCATCCCAAGCCTCATCAGATAAAACCCTACAATATCCCATCCCAAGCCTCATCAGATAAAACCCTACAATATCCCATCCGAAGCCTCATCAAATACAATCCCTACAAAATCCCGATCCCAAACCTCATCGGATACAAGCCCTACAAAATCCCCATCCCAAGCCTCATCAGATACAACTTCTACAGAATCTCCATTTCAAGCCTCATCAGGTACAACCTCAACAAAATCCCCATCCAAAGCCTCATCAGGTACAACCTTAACAAAATCCCCATCCCAAGCCTCATCGGATACAACTTCTACAAAATCACTATTTCAAACCTCATCAGATACAACCTCAACAAAATCCCCATCCCAAGCCTCATCAGGTACAACCTCAACAAAATCCACATCCAAAGCCTCATCAGGTGCAACCTCAATAAAATCCCCATCCGAAGCCTCATCAGATACAACCTCAACAAAATCCCCACCCCAAGCCTCATCAGGTACAACCTCAGCAAAATCCCCATCCGAAGCCTCAGATACATCCTCAACAAAATCCCCATCCCAAGCCTCATCAGATACAGCCCCTACAAAACCCCCATCCCAAACCTTATCAGATACAACCTCTACAAAATTCCCATCCCAAGACTCACCAGATAAAACCCTACAAAATCCCCATCCCAAGCCTCATCAGATACAACTCCTACAAAATCCCCATCCAAAGCCTCATCAGATACAACCTCAACAAAATCCCCACCCCAAACCTCATCGGGTACAACCTCAACAAAATCCCCACCCCAAGCCTCATCAGATACAAACTCAGCAAAATCTCCATCCGAAGCCTCAGATACATCCTCAACAAAATCCCCATCCCAAGCCTCATCAGATACAGCCCCTACAAAACCCCCATCCCAAACTTTATCAGATAAAACCCTACAAAATCCCCATCCCAAGCCTCATCAGATACAACTCCTACAAAATCCCCATCCCAAGCCTCATAAAATACAACCCCTACAAAATCCCCATCCCAAGCCTCTTCAGATACAACCTCAACAAAATCCTCACCCCAAGCCTCATCAGATACAACCCCTTACAGAATCGGCACGCCAAACCTAGTCAGAGACAACCCCAGCCCCTCAAACCTTACCCAAACCCTAGAATTCCCATAATCCTAACCTTATTTTAGTCATGTAATTTTCCCAAGGCTGTCAGTTTCATTAAAATGACAGTGGGCATTTAAACCTTGACATTCTTACACCTGTTTAAAATCACTCATTATTCCTTTACATTACCAAACAATATGCAAAACATTACAAAAAGTTATTTTAGCTATAAACATTTCCAACACATTTCTCCATAGTCCAGTCATTCACAGGGTTAAAGTCACTAGATACAATGTGAAAGGTGCCTCTTTTTTGTCTTGCCACACACCGTTGCTCGCCGCCGAGCAGTTCTACAGACTCGAGCCGTGTTTAAAGCACTTGATACAATCCTTGTTTCAAAATTAAGACTCCCTTTGTTCTAAGGAAAACTAAATGGATTTTTTTTATTTCATTTGCTTGACCTTCTTAAATGCGTCTATGCGCGGCTATCCTCGAGATGGAAGTGGGTATTGTAATGAGCCGGGCCTTATTATATCTATTAATAATTCATTCCCATCCCACATGTACACATAGAGCTACTTAGTATGATCATTAATATTTATCCCCGCAAGGGAGTGACAGTAAACAACTACTAGAAAAATTAGGCCAGACTTCAAAAGGAATAGCAGAGCATCATCATTTCGGCATGTCTGTCTCAGTCATTCAATATATATTAATTCAAAGAAGATTCCTTTTCTGCTTTGTTGCTGATTTTTTTTTTCCCAGACAGCGTGCGTTCCCTGCAGTAATTATTATATTATTAGGATTATTTTATTTATAATGCAGTCAAAGAGGAAAAAAATACAATAGATGATGATGTTACAAATGCATGTACAATCGCTTTATGAGGGGAGTCGAATTAATATCAATTTAATGTAGACTAGACTTTTCGTTGACTAGAAGATTTTATTGTGAGTTTGAAAACCAATACTTTAAAAGTTAAACCCAAGTAATTCAGTCAGGATGATATTTCAGATTCAGCTGCATTTTCATAAATGTAATCTTAAATTCAATGGATTTATCTTCATTCTATGTAGGTATGAAATAATAAAAACTAGTTTTTGTCTCTGCTTCGTCTCCTAATCCCTAGGATCTCTGCAGCTCCCTCAGAGAGCTTTCGTAGACCAGGATGTGACTGGAACATTCTAGCCAGTCCCGTTGCCCATTACCCTTGGTGTATAGAATGCTTTGGGCTACATTACAATCCTAGCGTTAAAACGCGGTGCAAGGGAGGAAAAACTGCGCCCGCATTTTTCCCCCTTGCGACTGCGTTTTAACACTGGATTACAATGCAGGTGCAAAAAATGCTGCCTGCATTGTTTGCGGGCGCTACCGCCCCGCGATGCTCGCGGCAGCGCTGAGCGCAGCCGCGAGCATCCACTCGATGGAGTCCATAGGACTCCATTGAGTTTCCCTCTGCCAGTCACATGACCAGCCGGATCTCGCCTCGCGAGATCCGGCCGGTCGGCGTAGTGATACGCAGGGAGAGACTAGGGGGACTTTTTTCCCCCAGTCTTTCCCTGCTCCCGCCGGACGGAGGAGGCGGTTGGAGCCGTGGTCCTCGCCGCGTGACAGGAGGGGAGTATAGCATTTTGTTTTTTTGTTTTTTTAGGCTGGTGTTAATGGATTCTGCAGAAGCGGAATCCGTTAACACCAAGTCCAGGCTGTGGTTAACTTTTTGATGACCAGAGCCAGACGTTAATCAGCGCTAGTAGATTGTAAATGTAATACTAACGCTGATTAACACTTTGCGCTACCCATGTTAAGTATAGGGAGCACAAAGTACAGTAACCTCGCGCTTAAAAGTATCAAGATACCAAACGCAAACGGGTTACTTAACCTGTTTGCGTTTGGATTGTAATATGCGGTAAACACCGCAGCTAACGTTAACGTCAAGATTGTAATGTGGCCCTTTGTGAGGTAAAAAGAGACTGCGTGTGAATGATACATGAGTTACATTATGTGTGTGAGGCAGTGGAAGTTGATTTTGTAAGGATTCATGTCATTATGTTCTCAGAAATATGAAATAACATTAAGAATATGTGGAAATTCTTACACAGGAAAACTGGGAAGCATCATTTACTGAGGGGGCGTCTCAAAATAATGAAGGTCCAGGAATACCAAGGGCACTTGGCAAACAGTATACAGTATCTGACCCCATCTGGTTACCACTTACCACTCATTCTCCTTTTTGCTTCAGGCCGGGGTCAGACGAGTGTTTTTAAGAGCGGAGGGAACGTCCGTGAGAGTGGACATTCCTTCCACTCTGACACCCATCTGATGCCTGTCTGTCCACCTCGCTGAGTGCAGTTAGTGCGCTCAGTGCTGCAAGGCTCGATCCTCCTATGGAGGATCGCGCTTTGCAGCTCCGTCGAACGCATGTCATAGCGCTTAGATGGGGAGGCTTTCTGAACGGATGCAGCATGCCTGCTGTAGCACGCGTGCGCTACAGCGTGTGGCCGGCCCCGTCGCAGCATCACAACGCTGGGACGGATGCCGGGAGTCACGTCAGTACGGGCGCGCATAGTGTGCTCGTCTGACACGGTCCTAACCTAAAGATACACACTTCCTGTCAAAAAAGTCACACATTCTAATATTTCACTGGACCACCTTTTGCTGTGATTACGGCATGCATTCGCTGTGGCATCGTTTCAGTAAACTTATACAATCTCAGAACATTTATTTACATCAAGAGTTGCATTAATTTGTGGCCAAGATCTTGTATTGATGATGGGAGAGTCGCAGGCTCAGCGCTGTGTAAAGTCTTCTCCAGCACATTATCCCAAAGATTCTAAATGGGGTTAAGGTCTGGACTGTGTGGTGGCCAATCCATGTGTGAAAATAATATTTTGTGCTCCCTGAACCACTCTTGCACAATTTGAGCCCGATGAATCCTGACATTGCCATCTTGGATTATGCCCGCTGTGCCATCAGGGAAGAAAAAACCTGCTCATTCAGTATATTCAGTGAGTCACGTGACCTCCTTTTTTTTTTGCAAACTGAAACATATTAATCACTGCAGTAATAATCCAATGGAAGGCTCTCACCTATTGACAATGCTCAAGACCAGTGGCCCCCAACCCTGCTCCTCAGGTTGCCCCTACAGGCCAGGTTTTCCAGATATGTGAAGCACAGCACACACAGGTGATATGATTTGCTGCTCAGTGATTGCAGGATTCAGTATGCATTTCCCCTAGATAGACCTTATAACCTGGCCTGTTAGGGGTACTTGAGGATAGGATTGGTAAACCTTGCCTTAGAGTTAGACTACTGATCAAATTACTATTATGTAAATCCAAATGTGAGACCATATACAAAACAAAGCTGGTAAATTAATTCCTGTTGCAAAGTTTTGCATGTTTTGTCTTATAATGTACTAATCCTGAGAAAGTATTGCAGTGTTTATTTGTTTTACAGCAAAATTGACAGCAGCGTTACGAGTCAGGTATTTTTTTAATTAGCTTGTTTGAACTACAAGCAATTCCCACTTTCCTAAAGTGAAAAGACGTATTTATGGATCTCCCAGTATTACCCTGTGGCTGGCTGCCATGACACCAGCTCTGCCCTGTGGAATAAAACGGCAAGGCCTGCACTTTAGCTACATTTTCCTCTCGCGGCACACTGAAATATATTTCTTTAACATGCTTTAAGTGCGCTCCATCTCTCTTTTTTGGAAGATGGCCAGTGCTGACTGCGAGTCACTGGACTACCGGGCTCCTGGAAAAGCTTTGTTTACATCTTGGTAACAGGTCTGAGTTAGTGGATCACACACAGTGCGTAACGGTGTATTAATGTAAATTATCGTGGAAGCTATTACATTATCAAGGGAAAGATTATTTAATACGCCATGGGGCTGGTGTATACATAGCATTGCTATTTCTAGCTTCAACCGTGGTCTGTTTTGCTTTTGTGTCTGCTGATTACGTATAAAGTTGTTTGAACAGGGTTTACATACGTCACAGCAAAGTGAGGACAAATTGTAGAGTCTGGGAGGACGCACGTTTCTCTATCACCATGTGGACACAGGATGGTTTGAAGGAACCCTCTACTCCTCCTGAGCTCTTTATAGTTTTTTAAAGTGGTCAGGAGTTGGGTTTGCCACGCTACCACCCCCCCTCCCAATCGGGTGTTATCACAGGGTGAAGTAGAGGTGGAGGAGTTACTTCCTCAACACCCAGCGTCACCGGCAGCAGGGATTTTGAATCTCTCTGCTGCCGGTCACCAGGTTGGTCGCTAGTGACGTCAGCATGCAGAAAGCGTGCCACGTTACCCTCTCTGAGACTGCTTATGATAGCAAGCTGTCTCAGAGAGTCAGCCAATGGATCATATCTGTGTGGCATTTGATTTGCAAACAGCCCGCCTCCCTTCCCAGCATGCAAATTGCCAGCCGGGGCAGCCAATAGCAGCGCTCTGCGTAACATGACAGCTTGTCTCTGCTGTCACAATGTCTCAGCCAATGCTTGTAACACTGGTTGAGACATTGTCTTTGCCACTCTCTTCTTCTCACTTCGACCTGAGGCGAGGGAGACAGAGAATCATTGTAATTTTAAAAGTCAAGTGAAAAACAAATATGTTTTTGTAATCCTTTTTGTGCAGAACTTTAAAAATAGCAAAATTCCCTATTTTTTCAGTTTATAGATTTTTTTTCATATTAAAATATATTAGATATATAAGTCTTTGGAAAATAAAATCCCTATTTCTACTGAACAAAACGATATATAATAAGGGCGGGTGCACTTAATATTAAAGAGGTAAATTATGGTTGAACTGGCGAATAGCTGAAATTCTACTTTTAGAAGTGTCTTGACATTGTAAAATCTCCTCTGTCCTTAAGGGGTTAATGTCACACACATCATCCCAAATAAGTCATGGGCATTCCAATACATTTCCTTTACATTTTGTACTTTTTTTTTTTAACTAGAAGGGTGCTTTAGTAATCTCGAACTCCATGGAGACACACGTACACTATACGAGCTTTGCGCAAGCTTGCGGAGGGACACCGGGAACTGTTTTTTTCCCAGTGTTTTGGTGAATGCTTGCAGAGGATGTAAGTGGATCGTTCTACCCTCAGCACTGAGAGATAAGGGGTAAGTATAGAATTTTTTGGTTTAATCACGTTTTGGTGTTGTGATTTTTGCAAAGGCTGAATAATTTAACACCATGCTCTCTGAGCCAGTGTTCTTTGCAGAATACCAGCTCGAGCCGAGAACAGCAAGCTACCATGGAATGGGCATTAATAATGACTTGTATACAAAGTATAGGAGTCGATAATGTACAGTAAGCATCTGCTGTTACCAAGCTGCAAGCCAAGCTTGCGTCACGGGCAGAATAGCCCTTCGAGTTATTAATGGCAAGGTTGGAATAGGGTCCTCAGTTGATATGACAAGTCAGGCTGTCTTTAAGAATAAAGCTATCCTGTCTGGTCCTAATATTAAGGTATTATTTCCTTAACTTACATATAAATCTAACTCTCCTGGTTCTCTTGCTTTGACGTTCGGCCCCCGGGCCATACCCACTGACATGTTTACGCCGAGCAAGTATTCAGGATTGCCGAAGATGACTTTAGAAAGATAATTCTTAAGAACAGGAATGAGTGCTGTGTTCCTCTGAAGAGATCCTTAAAGCCGGCACTGTAAAAGGTCCGACCTTGAGAACACATGCTTAGAGATAATAACACTGCCTGTTCAATGAATGTGTGCAAATTATTTCATGCCGTTTTCAGGAACAGATGTGTGATTATGGTTTAAAAAAAGCAATCTGTTAAAAAAAAAAAAGAAAGAATTCGTATGATTTAGGAGGCGTTTTATCTTTACCACCTTCTGCTGCCAGGAGGCCCTTTTTTTTTTCTTTTTCCTGATGAGTTTAGGACATTTCTTTCCACGTAGTAGCAATTTCATGCTTCCACAACATTGTGTCTCACTCGCTTGCTCTGCCTGACCTTGCACCCAGATAGTCACTTAGGTTGTTTGGCTTACACTTACTACAAGCTGTTATTATATTACCGAGCATATAGATAGCAATTTTTCATGGCAAACTTATTTTCGGTATACAGCGAAGCATCGCCAGCTGAAAATTATATAGATTTTATTGCCCCTGTAATTTTCCTGCTGCATGTCTTTGCCTGAAATCACAGAAAGAATTTCCGTGCTGTGCTAACGCATGTCTCGCCGTGCGGTTTTGGGATTGTTTATGTGGAGGCGTTTAATAAAGGATAAAATGATAATGTTTATTGTATCATTGCGCTCAAAAACATTTTTATTGGGTTTGCTGAAATTTTATCAGTTTTTTTTGTTTTTCTTTTTTTTAGACCTGGTTACATTTCAGGAATAGTTCCCTATAAAACGTAGCTAGAGTGTTCAAACTTGTGAATGCAAATTACAGGGGTTATTCATAAGAGCCGAACTTGCCACCGAATTGCAGCGAATGGTGAATATCCTCGTACGGTGCAATTTCGTGGCAGTTCGGCTATTCAGAAAGTTGTCAATTTGCCAAATATTGGCAAAATGTGGTGCAATTCGCCTCAGATTGACTCAATTCGATGACTTTCGGTGGCAGCTAAATTGTCCCACAGAGAAGTAATGGTTAATCTAATCATAGAACATTGAACTGCACCAAAATGTTGGTGAATGGCCCAAATTTTTGATGCTTCAGTTCGTCAGGTTTAACCCCTTTCCTGCTGAGGACGTGTGGGGAACGTTCTCATTGACTCCCACTGTATGCGGAGGACATTCCCTACACGTCATCTGCTCGGTGGGAGCCCGGAGAGGAACTCACCTCTCTCCTCCAGAGTCCCGCGGCGTTCTGACTTCAAGGAAGTCGGATACCGCTTTTGTGGGCCTCCCAATGCAAATGACGTCATTTTCAGGCGGCCCCCCCGGGAGATCGCCTGGAAGGAGGGGGAAATCCTTTCAAATCGCTCTCCCTCCTGATCAGAAGGACCTAGAGCCAGAAGCCAGGCAACGCTTAAAAGGGGAGAGTCTTACCCTTTAAGCGGTGCCTGACTTTAACCCCTGAGGCCGGATCGCGGCCTAGCTCTGGTGGGGCCTTCATCTTGGATGGCAGCTCCACCTCCGGGTCCCCCCCTCGTGACATCAGTTAGCCAGGGAACCCCTAGCTGCCCAGGGATTTCTCAAGGAAATCCCCTGGTGGAGATAGGGGGTTCCCCCCACAACCCCAGTTACCAGGCAGCTGGAGGTTTGAACTACCTGGCTGTTGGTCACTAGTTCAGTCAGTGGAGACATCAACATGCTCAAGCGTGGTGGCGTCTCCTCCCTTAGACTGCCCACAAGCTGACGGTTGTCAGGGAGAAAGCCACTGGATAGTTTCTGCGCATGCGCGCGCAGCCCTGATCCATCATAAAGTGTGCAAGCCCCATAGCACTGCTCAATTTGCGTTTTCAGGGAGCTCAAATTGCGCAGAAAAGATTAAGGGACTTCCTGGTTTGGAAGTCCCTGAGCAGAAGTGGAGGAGCTGCACCCAGCGAGGGACAAAAGGCGAGTAATATTTCCAAAAATTAAAAAATAAGTAAAATTATTTGGGTAGAGGATATCGGTTTATTTAAGGGCAAAACAGGACACTATCAGGTCTATTCAAAGAAAGGCGAAACTCAGGAGAATGACTGGAGAAGGGAAAATTCTAGGACAAAATAGCCAAACCAGAAAAATTCTCCCAGTTATCTCACTTTTCAAATCGGCTATTTGGTCTAGATCAGGGGTCAGCAACCTTGGCTCCCTCATATTTTGAGAACTACATCTCCCAAGATGCTCAGTCACCCATTACGCTGACTGAGCCACATGGGAAATGTAGTTCTCAAAACATTAGGGAGCCAAGGTTGCTGACCCCTGGTCTAGATTGTTCTCTTCCCCTGCCGATTCTCCTGGTTTTCACCTTTCTTTGAATAGACCTGTATATTTCAGTAGATTGTTCCTATAAGTCTCTGAACCATTTTTGTTCTTTAACCTCACACGGAATTGATGCTATCTATGTATCCAATTATCTGGAGCTTCTACGCCATTTTGGTCTCCGCTATTAATAGCTACCATCATTCAGTCCACAATGAAATTACCTTTTGTCCATATATACTTCTAATGCAATGTTCATGTCGTTTTCACATTTGTTAATATGTTTTGTGTTTGGCACTGTCCAAAAATAAATATACTATTTTAACCAACCCCAATCCATTTGAAGGTTTTTTTGATAGTGGTTCGCCACATATCAATAAACTTTCTTCTTGTAATACGTTATTAAAGAGGGTTTAATCCCACATTGGTTGGGGCGCTCTGTAATTTATCACTATCCCTGTAGGCATAGGCGACTCTACAGGGGGGCAAGGGGGGGCAATTGCCCCCCCTAGGTTATTCCTTGCCCCCTCATGTGCCCCCCCACCAAAAATCAGCATCCAGCTTACCACACTTATTCGGACCACTGTATCTCAGTCCCTGTGCATCGTATATGGACGATCTATGTGTCATTGGAAAGGGCAGATTCTGGCCTTTCCAATGATATCCAACATGACCATATTCAATTTGAAATAAAAGTCATAAAACATTAAATAATAACGGGCACTTAAACATATGCATTTTCACAGGGTTGAAATGTCTCAGCAGTGAAGTGGTTAATGTTCACACTATACATTACATTGTGTATTACGTTAGTTTTTGCCTTGGTTTAGTTGTATATTAAGGGTTAATGGGTAGGCTTCATCCCTCACGGTATACAATTAATTTTTTCCTTGATTAATGGAATTGTAGGGGTTAATCGGTAGCTACATGCCTCACAGTGTATTCATTTCATGTTTTACCTTGATTAATGGCATATTAGGGGTTGAGGGGTAGCTAAATGCCACATTGTTTATTATTTTTATTGTAGTTCCCTGGGTTTATGGCATTTTAGGGGTTACTATGGAAGTTAGAATCTAAAGTCTAATCATCTTTAGATCCTTTGCTTTTCGTCACATTTCGGGGAATTCATTGAGCCGAAAATATACAGGGTTATTCAGAGAGCGTGAAAAGCTGGAGAATAACTGGAGAATGAAAAATTCTAGGTCAAAATAGCCGATTTGGAAAGTGAGATGAAAGGGAGAATTTTTCTGGTTTGGCTATTTTGACCTAGAATTTTTCATTCTCCAGTTATTCTCCAGTCATTCTCCTGCTTTTCACGCTCTCCGAATAACCCTGATAGTGAATTCCTATTTAGTGAACATTCACTGTAATTTGCTAAAAGTAGAGTCGCTGAAGCAGCAATCAGACAATCAGTGAAAACTGCCGAATTGCGATAAATAAAGTATCAGGTTAGTACAATAAAAAGGTATCATTGCATCACATTACTCTGGGGTTTTGGAATCTTATTCATATATACTTATTTAGGGCACTATTACCTGGTGTGGGTTAACCCTTGCGTTCGCATGGTTTTGCATTAGTGCCAGGTTAATCGAGTCTAGCGCCTGACCAACAGATCGTTTGCCTCCCGCTACAAACGGGAAAAATCACTTTGTGCATTGCTATTAGCGATTTGTACCGTGAGCTTACTGTACTTTCCGCGTCCTATACTTAACACGGGGAGCACTAGAGATCTCTAGCGCTTTTGCAGATCACTTGGTGCCAGCGCTAATTTTTTGAGGGGTGCTAATTGCAACATTTTACCTACTGCTCAACTCTGGTGCTAACGCCAAAAAAACAGGTCCTTGCCAAAATTAACAGACAATTGAAAGGAATGCAGCACAGGTGTTCTCTTGGCCCCATACACCATAGCAATGGATCTGGTCCGCATTGTCGTTGCTGTTGCAGTAGGCTCTATTATAAATGTATCCTTTATCCACATATATCCTAATTCTATATTTTTGCCTAATTTTAAACATTTTATGCTGGGGTTATTCATAGTATGGAAGTGGTTGATTATTAGGGTGACCGTGTGGACCATGTTTAAAGGGACATGTGAATAAGTCTTGCCCTGAAACATGTATTCTTTATATGCTGCAGCAGGGAAATTTTTGTCGCTCACCTGGCCTTCCTTTTGGATCTATTAAATGCAGTGTAATGATTCTACATGCTGTCGGGTGGCACTTATCATGCAATGTCCATCAGCCTTAATATATGTATGCATCAAAACATGGATGATACGGCCACCTTGGAGGCTTTTAATAATGCAGGGTGTGAGGTTATTCACTGGATGTGTTCATATTCATGCTTGTGAGGGCGGGGGATAGGTATGGCCCGGCAATCTACACTGGAATAAAAAAAACAGTTCTGTCCTGTACACAACCGCATTAGCGCTGGGTCTCAGCCCGGGTCTTTGTGTTTCCCTAGCATGCGCCAAACGACCTTGTTCATGGACTACTGCAGACAAGGTGATCTGTTAGTAGGTCGTCAGGCACTAAGTTTTAGCGACTCACGGTAATTTTTCCTTTAGTGATGGCGTTTTAGCTCACACCAGGTGATAGTTTTATTCAGTGGTTTGATGATTTAGTGGTGAAAATTATTAGTGCCCCCCCAGTTTTGACTGCGGTATCTTCTGTGCCCCCCTAAATATTGTTCCTAGAGTCGCCACTGCCTGTAGGGATTAGTGAATTGTTTTTTCGTTGTTCCAACAATAATACCCCTTTCCAGCAACAAACTCCTTTCCTACACAGCATCAACACCTTACCTAACCTATACTTCCCTGAGACTGTGGTGTAGCATGATCTGCTCCTGTCTACTTTCCACGCAGGCGCGCTTTGACACTCTGGCCTTCATTCAGGGACTGCAGGATGCTTTGACCACTCTGACTTCCCAGGTGGATGCAAGGGTAACTATTCCTCTGCAATAGCCTTCCCGTTCAAGAAGCAGCGCCAACTTGTGGCCCAGGTTTGCCATTCATCCTGTAGTAACACCGGATAGTCCCCTCATGGATGACGGACCACAGTCACTGTCAGCTTGGCGCCTTAGGTTTGCCGAATGGACAGGTTGGCCCACAATATATCCAGTTTACCTACACTCCTGGCCTTTGCAGCTTCTGACTCCATGAACTTCTCCGAAGATTATGAATTTTCATTTAAATCACAGGTGTGAGCAGATGTGGTCAGTGGTGAACCCAACCACACCCTGTTGTTGGTCAATTTGTCCTGGCATCTCCCCTTTTTAGGCCTTTGCCTCCACTTTCCAGATGTTCTTTGCTCCAGTGTCAATAGAGAAAAAAGTTGACTGTATCTCAGATAAATTTTGGTACTTTCCTGTTATCCGGACCACATCCAGTTTTTATAGTTTCATAGACAGAATAAACGGAGTCAATTGTCATAGTTTTATTTTTATAGATAATGAACTGAATAAACGGGAAGACAAACCTATGGGAACATCTGACAATTAATAAACTGTAACATATGACAACATGACTTGACTTATAATTGAGATACTGGTGGCCAGAAGGTTAGGGTTACAGGGTAAGTGTTAGGGTTAGGGGGTTAGGGTTAGAGGGTTAGGGTTAGGGTAACCCTAACCCCAACCCTAGCCCCCTAACCCTCTAACCCTAATGCCCTAACTTTCTGGCCACCAGTATCTCAATTATAAGTCAAGTCATGTTGTCATATGTTAGTTTATTAATTGTCACATATTCTCCTATGTTTGTCTTCCCGTTTATTCAGTTCATTATCTATGAAAATAAAACCATGACAATTGACTCAGTTTATTCTGTCTATGAAACTATAAAAACTTGATGTGGTCCGGATAACAGGAAAGTACCTAAATGTTTATCTGTATCTATGAATTGAACGTTGCTGAACAAAAATGTGTATTTTGTGCTGGATTGTCTATGCCAGTGGTTCCCAACCGCAGTTCTCAAGTCCCCCTAACAGGCCAGGTTTTAATGATTCACTTGGGGGAAATACAGACTGAATTCTGCAATCACTGAGTAGCAAATCAGATCCCCTGTGCTGTGCTTCACATATCTGCAAACCTGACCTGTTAGGGTACTTGAGGACCACAGTTGGGAACCACTGGTCTATGCATACATTTCTATTTAGTAATTGTGACCGCTATATACCTGTGCATACATTAGCCATGGTATAATTTTCCCATGATGCCTCACACCAATACTGGAATTGTAGTAGGGAATGGATGTGTTTTTATTGTGTTATGTTGTGCAAATGTACTGTATGTATAAACATAAAACAAATACATATCTACAAATACAACTTGTGAAAGTATTAAGGAGATGGTTACAATATTTTTTTAGAATACTAAGTTCTCGCTCTAGTTATTCCATTTTTTAACAGATCATATTCTGGCTCTTTCACTAAACCGGGAATTGTGCAAAACAGAACAGGCCAGATGTTTTCAAAATTTAGGTCATATAGTATCGAAGCCATAAATATTGCGGAGCTGGGGTTTTCCGTGTTTAACTACTATCAGGGTTATTCAGAGAGCGGTGAAAAGCAGGAGAATGACTGGAGAATGAAAAATTCTAGGTCAAAATAGCCGATTTGGAAAGTGAGATGAAAGGGAGAATTTTTGTGGTTTGGCTATTTTGACCTAGAATTTTCCATTCTCCAGTCATTCTCCTGATTTTCACCGCTCTCTGAATAACCGTGTGTATGTCTTGAAAAAAATGCCGTTCCCCAGTTAATGTTTCATAATTACTGGTTTAGTGTGAAGTCGTGTAGTCCTGATGATGTTTTACAATTCCAAATGAAAGGCCGGCCAAATGACATGGTGGTGCGAACGCGGATTATCCTGCAGTGCACGACCTTTCAGCATTGTTGCTGTTCTCTTTGTTTAGCACTTTACCTGCTTTTATTGCCTCCTGGCGTATCTGCCGAACAGGTTGCCACATGAGAATTCCCCATGCATCAGGTGTTACTGGTGCGTAAACATGGGGCTCCCCAGTGGGTACCAGCTCAGCATGAAAGCCTCCAAAACCAGCAGAAAAGGAGCGTTAGATCTATTGATGTGCAGGCTTGGTGTAAGCGTCGGCCTGCATGTAGCATTATCTTTCAGTCCTTAAAAAAAAAAACGATAACTTAAAAAAAAAAAAAAAAGGAAATATATATATGGATTTACGTTATGTTTATTATTATATAGACATACTTTATGTGTGTGCAGTGCCTGATATAGGGCATGTTCTTCAATACCTACCGCAGCACCTTAATCTAAATTTCAGTCAATAGATATTTTCAGAATTTTATTTTCTAGACACTCTATACTTTTTTTTCACCCCTTTTGTCTTGAATTAAAAAATACACAAAAGGAATGGCACTCATTGCGATAAATGATGTTTTCCTAAATTGCTACACGCGCGGTCATGATGTTTTCAGCTTTAATCCCACGCCATTTCGCTAAAAATATGCATAATAGCCAAAATAGCTTTTTTATGCAAATTTATTTACAATAGATATGCAGATTTCCATAGCTAAGTTGCCTACGTCTTGATTCGGCCGTATGGTCTTACGTGGTCGACGGGCTTTTTATCGCACAATAAACAAACTGTTGCGCCGCACTGTAATGCAAAAGAACATGTGCCCGTCTTGCGTATCCAAAACGTTATTCTCTTTTCCCCGTCGAGCAGACACATTGACATTTTGTTTTTATTATTCTCTTATTTTTTTTTTTTCTTCTTTCTCTTAAGTGGTAGAGGTTGCTAGGAGAAGTGCCCTGATCTGCTTGACTCTCATTCAACATTAAGACCGATGAGTGTATTGAGGTAGAAGAGTGGAAATCACAGTGTGAGCCATGAATCACAAGTTCAGTTTCTGTCCACTATTTCTTAAAATACTTTTTTTGTTTTTTGTTTTCGTTCTTTTTTTTTTCTCCCCTTTTCGTTCTTTCAGCTGTCCTTTCTAAAGGTTTCCGCGTGTGAAAAGGGTGCGACGCTAAGAGCCCACTCAATGTAACAAAAAGCAAAGCTGAGAGTTATGTATGTTCCTACTTAGAAGCGATGCCCAAGTCAATGAATAGCATCAGTCAGCTACTGGATAAACCAAATGATTAATACTGTCTGTTTTTTTTCACTGGGAGAAGAATGGGGCCAGCCAGTAGACCCTTCTAAGGATCTCAAATAGTTTCAAAAAGCAGTTCCAAGTGTTTTG
Source organism: Leptobrachium leishanense (assembly GCA_009667805.1). NCBI lineage: Eukaryota > Metazoa > Chordata > Amphibia > Anura > Megophryidae > Leptobrachium > Leptobrachium leishanense. Next base: position 50,013,063 of record CM019064.1, read on the forward strand.
TTTTGCACCATTTACAAAGCACAGTGATATATTTTCTTCGCCTTGTTTGGGTTGACATTCTACAGCCGGTTTCACTGCGCTGATCTGGCGGTTCTCATATGTTTTGTTTTTTTTCCTTCTTCCTTTTTTTAAGCATAATTTAAGCGGTGACATCCTAATCTTTTTCCGATTTAAAGAATAAGAGCCGATGACGGCCATTACACGATATGGTTCCCATACATTAAGACATGACGGAAGCAAATGTGTAGCCAATTCATTCTTCAATGTTAACAGTAAGAATGAAAAAATGCTCCACATTCTCCCGTATTAACCCTTTCGCTGCTGAGCCATTTCACACCTCTGTGCTGAGCTCATTTTTATGGTTTCGCTCATTTTGTTTAAACGCGATTTGAAGCCACGTTTTATTATACAACTCAGACATATTATATATCGTTCTTTCCGGCAGACTCGGCAGATTCATAATATATCATTATTATATGTATAGGTCATGTCCTGCCTGAATATTATAACAAAACATGCAATAAAAATGGAATTTTCAATCATCTACATTGTGTAAAATGTTTTTTTTTCACATTTTATCACGCAAGCCTTTTCAGTTATACTTTCTATGGGGTGCGTTTGTTAAAAAAATTAGAAATGGGGACTCATTACAGTTTTTTGGGGAAAATTATGTGGTTTTTAGCAAACGCCCTCCATAGAAAAAATCGTTAGTGCAGCATCATTGTTCACATTATAATTGAAATGAGAACAATATTGCTGCATTAATAAAACAAAAAAGTTTTTTTAATTTTGTGATTTTTCTTTTTTTTTCTTTTACATTTTACATGGCCATCTTTGATATCATTGGAAAGGCCATGCTCTGGCCGTTCCAATGATACCACACATTAACCCCTAGCTGCCACAGATCGGGAGATAGGGGGTTCCAATGAACCCCCTATCTCCACCATGGGTGGCAGTTAGGGGTTAATTGCAGAACTGATGATATCCCGGAAGCTTGTTCGACATCCAAGATGTTGGCCAGCTCCGGGAGGGGAGCGTGATATGGCGCCTGTTAGCGCCATATCGCGATCCAGCTCCTGGAGGGGTTAAAGACAGCCACCGCTTGGAAGGGCAGGCCGTGCCCTTCCAAACGGTGCCTGCCTTTTAAGTTGTGGCCCCCCCAGATGGGGAGGGAGAGAGGTCCAAAGGACCTCCCCCCTCCCCTTCAGGCACCTTCCCCGCACTGGCGGGGGGGGGTGCCTGTAATAGACGTCATCGAACAGGCGCGATGACATCTATCATTCCTGCCTGGGTCCCAGAGGCTGGGCTGACATCGAGGATATTAACCCCTTGCTGCTGTGGGTCTGCAGGGAGTCTGACAACTCCTACAGCCTGCCTCCCTTCCCTGCGGCCGATCAACGCCATAGGCTGTAGCGGGACTGCGTGACCTCGGCATAGCACGCCCTGCGGCTTGAAGGGGCTAATAGGCAAAACAGCCAAATTGGAATAAAAGCTGATGAATTCTGGAAAAACAGATACTTTTTGCCTTGAAAAATTCCTTTTCAATTTCCATGATTCGTAAAGATCAGAAGCTGACCAGAGAATTTCAAACTTTTTGATGGAAGAGCCACAAGAGATTTATTTTATATTTTCGTTATGTCTCCAATTCAACCATTGTCAACTAAAATCAAGAGTCAAGTCAAGCAGGAACAAAAGGGGGCGTTCCCATTTCCCCCAAACTCAATCAGGGTTATTTAAAGAGAGCCGAATTGGCTCCGAAATTGCACCGAACAGTGAATTTCCCCGTACGTTCAATTTCACTGGCCGTTCGGCTATTCAGAAAGCTGGCAGTTCACCAAATATTGGCGAATTGCCAGCAAAATACGGTGATCTTTGACGGCATAAAGAAGTATTGGTTAAGCACCGAACAACAGTGAAATGCCCTGATGTTCGGTGCTTTTATTCAACCAGTTTTATCAGGCGAATGCCATTGGTTTCATTGTAAAAAATATTCCAGTTTTTATTAAATATATATTCAACCGGTTATTCTTTTCACTTGCAGCAATAAGTCTCTTTAATTCTTTATGTTTTAGGATTTTTTAGGCATTTTCTGGGATTTTTGTGGTGAATTATTTTCAAGATTTATAAAAATTTATAATTTTTTTTTTTTTCACAGACCTTTATATTATTATTCATAGGGGCATATATGTTATTTTCCGGTATTTTTGTGCAGTATTTCATTGCCAAGGCCTTTTAAAAGTTGCATTTTGTTTTCTTTTCTTTACTTGTTCATCAGCTTGTCGGCTTTTTACAGCGGCTGGTCGGCACTCTGTTCAGCGGGTTGTTGGCTTTTTTCGGATCAATTCATTGGTTTTTCGAATCGATTCTGTGGGTTTTCGGCGGTTTTACTGATGCAGCTGGTAGTTTTTTGGATGCCTTTTGGCAGCTTTTCCCTGCACTTCGGGACCCAACGGCGAATGCTGATTTCACCAAAGGGCCAGGAAATTTCACTCTCCCAAGGTGCGAGAAACAAAAGAGCACCGAAATTCCAGTGGATTTTGGTGCGCTTTGAATAACCCTGTACGAAGCTTTTATTCAAGTGTTCAATCATAGGTTTACCTTTAAGGCTGGCGTCAGACGAGCGCACTTTTTGCGTCTGTCTGGCCGCACTGTTTGCTGTCCGTTGTAACTTTTCAAAGGAGTGAATAGAGCACGGAGTACGTGTGCACTTTTTAACCCGCTGGCAACGCATGTTGCAACGGACGCCAAAATGGCAGCGACGTGAAAAAGCTACACGGTAGAGAAACCCCTGCATACAGCTTTTTTCTTTTTTTCAACATCAGTCAAAACTAACTGATACAATGTAACCACAATCTCATCCGTTAAAGTGCATCCGGTACTGTGCACAATCAGTGCGCTCGTCTGACCCCTGCCTTAAGACACAATAAATATATGATTTATGAGATGCAAAGTCTGATATGATAATTAGAGACAGAAATCTTGGTGAGTTCCACAACTAACTCTTAGGACTTGATCTGTGCCTAAAATTCAGAATTCCTAATAACTCAGAAACTGTTTATCATGTGATAGAAGCTAATAACTAACAATTTGCAAGTTTTAGATACAAACAGCCTGTTCAGAAATACATCAGATACTCTTAGGGCCCTATTACATTCTTGGCGCAATTTTTTTTGCGCGCAGCATTAAGCGTTATCATGCAACAATTAACGGTGGTATTACGATCCATTACGATGCATTTTCTCATCCGTCGAAAAATAACGTTCGTAAAAACGACACGCAAAACGAAGAGAAATACGCACGCAGTAACGAACCGCACGTAAATCTGTGTGCGGACTGTTTTTTTCGCGGGATTCAGCCAATCAGAATTAAGAACCTTAATTGACCTTGATTGACTCACTTAAGTTTTTGCGCCTGTCAAAGTAAATCTGAGTATATATGCTGCAGCAATAATAAAAACAAGCACAAATTCACAATTTTATTGTTTGGGTATGTGTAGAATGTGTAACTATACTGTGCTGTATTTTTTTTTTTTCGTGCTGGTGTTTTTTGTTTCGGCCAGAACGTTCCGATTTGCAGCTTTTCAAAGACATTAAAATTATGTGTGCAAACGTCGTTCGTAAAAAGTTGCGCATCGATTGTAATACCATCCGCGTACCAGCGTACAAACGCATTTGCGCTCACAATGTTAAGTATAGGACGCGCACAGTTCATCACGCTCACGCAGGTCCATCCACGTTAAACGATAACGCGCATCGTTTGTGCAAACGTTGTAATATGACGTTCTGCGCAAAGGGCTTTGCCCCTCGAGTTAATGCGTTTTTGCGCACGCGCAATTTTTTGTGCGAAGAATGTAATAGGGCCCTTAGACATTATACAAATTCTAGAATGAAGTGATTTATTGTGTATATATTTTGGTTGTAACAGTCTCGGCGCTTTCCACTGTCAAAGTCCTTAGAATAACAGTGTTTCTTTTATCTATCATTTCATTAATCAGAGCTCTGTTTCTGATCGGTTTTGGGGCAGTATAAAAAAAATCCGTTACTGAAAATAGTCTGAGTATTTTAGTGGTAGGGTACAATTATTTTTTTTCCCCAAATAAAACTCTTTGCAATGTGTCAGCCCTAAACGTTATCTGGCCCGTAAGAGACGTTATCGTAACAAGATCTTTGGGGAAGAGTACAGAAGCAGTTTATTAACGGCGGCTAACTCAATAACGTCGGTGCGTGTCCCTCGTTACAGGTTTTTTTTGTGTCATTTATCAAAGGTTAAATTACAAAGCAAAGAAATGATAGAATAGTTTGCAAACACTGACATTTACACGTAAATTAACTCATTAGTACCCATTTTACATAGTTTACGGCTCGTATTCCAGCACTGTGGGACATTCTGGTGTTAAGCACCACAATGACAACGTGTCATTTTATCTATACATGAATTTATTTGTTTACAAGATTGAGTATTCTTTATTCGAAAATCCGAAACGTGTCAAACTACGAGGACTAACATGGCAATAAACATGCAGAGTTATTCAAAGAGCTCCGAATTGTGGCCGATAGGTAACCGAACAGTGAAATTCAGCGTTTGGTTATCTTTCCTGGCCATTCGGCTATTCCAAGAACAGGCAGTTCACCAAATCCTGGCGAATTGCCTGCACATGCGGTGCCTGTTCGAGGGCAGTGAAATCCCCATAGAGAAGCAATGCTTCGTCTATTCAGAGAACACAAAACAGCTGAGTGAGAAAGGATCCCGAAATGCCCTGCCATTCGGTCGTTTCATGCGACAGGTTTATTCAGGAGAATCCCATAGGCTTCAATGTTAAAAATATTCCCGTATTAATTCAACATCTATTAAACCGTTGATTATAATATTCTGCAGTAAAAAATCTCTTTATTTATAGAATTTCTTTTAGGACCTTTTAGGCATTTTTTTCCGGATTTTTTTTTTCCGTTTTTTTTAAATTGTTTTCTTTTTTCTGTAACAGCCCTTTTTATTATCATTCATTGGATCTTATATGTAAATTTCAGACATTTTCATTCTGTAGTTTCTTTGCAAACAGCGTTCCAAACATTCAAGTGTACTGTTTTTTTTTTTCACTCCATTCGTCTGCGGTGTCGGGTTTTTCCAGCGGCTGCTCTGCGCTGTGATCGGCGGCTGCTCGGGTTTCTCCGGCGTGTTCGGCGGGGTTAATCCAGGTGTTTTTGCGTGTTTCGGTGTGCGTTTGGCGGGTTTTGTGGGGAGTTTTCGTCAGGTTTGCAGCGACTTTTCTCTGCACTACGATGGCCCCGTGGTGCTTGCTGAATACACCGCAGGGTCGTCGAAATGGGATCGCCAAATCGCACCGAATTGAAGAGAACGAAACGTCACTGAACATGCGGTGACTTGTCGATTCTCTTTGAATAACCCTGATAGAAAATTGCCCAGCTTGACTTCATGTGACAAGGACAAAATTTATAAAAATATTGTATAATATTCCATTCAAGCTGTGTATATATGGGGTATATGAAACATATATAGATTTTTTTTTTTAAACTTGGGTCGAATCCCTGAAATATTTCATTATCATAGGCAAATGTTCAAGAATCTGAAAAAAATCCCAAATCCAAACCATCTCTGGTCACAAGCATGTCAGATAAGGGATACTCAGCCTGTATAATCTCTTTAATGTCTCCTCTGTGTATAGAGGGCCACGTGTGAATAATTAATCTCTGTTATGATACGAGAAATGGTGTGATGCATAGTGTAAGAGAGGCTGATGACAACTGCTTAGATTGTTGTATCGGAATATTTATGTATGAGAAAATAGCCAGGCAGACAATTATTTTCCCGGTACAAACACTGCAGTAATATTGGAGCCACTCTTGGGAAGGAGACAGGATGTATCCTTGAGAAATAAGAGAAATTGATACTCTAGCATTCCTGGCATTCCTTTGCAGAAGAAAAGGAAGGAAAGGGACCTCAGTTAGGAGAGAACACTAAAGAGACATTTACATATGAGTTTACAGAGGAGGAGGTTCTAAAGCAGCTGTCTAAAGTAAAGACAAATAAGTCAATGGGGCCTGATGGGATCCATCCTAAATTATTAAAAGAGCTCAGTGATGTAATAGCAAAACCGTTAACAGGAGTCGTCCCAGAAGACTGGAAATTAGCAAATGTTGTGCCCATTTACAAGAAGGGTAGTAGGGAGGAATCGGGGAACTATAGGCCAGTTAGTCTTACGTCAGTAGTGGGGAAATTAATGGAAACCATGTTAAAGGAAAGGATTGTTGAACATCTAAAAACACATAGATTACAGGATCAGAAACAACATGGGTTTACCTCAGTGAGATCATGCCAAACTAATCTTATTGATTTTTTTGATTGGGTAACAAAAATAATAGACACAGGTGGTGCAGTAGACATTGCTTATTTAGATTTCAGTAAGGCTTTTGATATTGTTCCGCATAGAAGGCTTATCAATAAATTGCAATCTTTGAGCTTGGATTCCAATATTGTTGAATGGATTAGGCAGTGGCTGAGTGACAGACAACAGAGGGTTGTGGTAAATGGAGTTTATTCGGCGCAAGGTCTTGTTACCAGTGGGGTACCTCAGGGGTCAGTACTTGGACCCATTCACTTTAATATTTTTATTAGTGATATTGCAGAAGGTATTAATGGAAAAGTATGTCTTTTTGCTGATGATACAAAAATTTGCAACAGGGTTGACGTTCCTGGAGGGATCAGCCAAATGATTTAGGTAAACTAAAAAAATGGTCGGAGTTGTGGCAATTGAGTTTTAATGTGGATAAGTGCAAGATAATGCACCTGGGACGTAAAAACCCAAGGGCTGAATATAGAATATTTGATACAGTCCTAACCTCAACATCTGAGGAAAGGGATTTAGGGGTCATTATTTCAGAGGATCTAAGGGTAAGTAGTCAATGTAATAGAGCAGCAGGAAATGCTAGCAGAATGCTTGGTTGTGTAGGGAGAGGTATTAGCAGTAGGAAAAGGGAAGTGCTCATGCCACTGTACAGAGCACTGGTGAGACCTCACTTGGAGTACTGTGTGCAGTACTGGAGACCGTATCTCCAGAAGGATATAGACATCTTAGAGAGAGTTCAGAGAAGGGCTACTAAAATGGTGTACGGCTTGAAGGAGAAAAGTTACCAAGAAAGGCTTAATGATCTTAACATGTACAGCTTGGAAAAAAGACGAGACAGAGGAGATATGATAGAAACATTTAAATACGTAAAGGGAATCCACAAGGTAGAGGAAGGGAGTATATTTAAAAGGAAACAAAATAGTAAAACAAGAGGACATAGTCTTAGATTAGAGGGGCAAAGGTTTAAAAGTAACATCAGGAAGCATTATTTTACTGAGAGGGTGGTGGATACATGGAACAGTCTTCCAGTAGAAGTGGTAGAGGCCAAAACAGTAATTGAATTTAAGCAAGCATGGGATAGGCATAAGGCTATCCTAAACAAAAGATAAATCCAGGTCAAGTATCCATGTAATTGGGCAGACTAGATGGGCTGAAAGGTTCTTATCTGACGACATTTTTCTATGTTTCTATGTATTAAAAGTGCATTTTTATACATAATATAAATATATAGGGCTGGGTGGAGTAGAGGTAACATCACTGCTCTGCATGGAGAGAGCCTGTGGAGTCATGGGTTTGATCCCGACAAGAGCACCTCTCCAGTAAGTGTTCTTGGGCAAGACACCTAACGGTACATACTCGCCACCCAGGACATACTTGAAAACGAGAGAAATCTCAATGTATCCTTCCTGGTAAAATACTTTCTCAATTTTTTTTTAAAAAGAATATAGGGCACTATCATGTGCCCTGAGCTAAAACCAGGACGCTAAGGGGAAAAACAAGCAATCACTAATTTCCCCTTTGTCCTGGTTTCACCAGTGGATTATGGGGCAGACACTGAGTCCAGCAGACTGCCCCGTAGAGGCCGCTAGGCTCGCGAATGCTCGGGGCGGCACTAAAGCACCATCCCGAACATCCCCTCCATGGAGTCCATAGGACTCCATGGAGGCTTCTGCTGCTGCTAGGTCACATGACCGGCAGGATCTCACCTCTTGTGAGATCCTGCAGGTCGGCGGAGTGATTGCAGAGGGAGACTGGGGACTTTTTTCCTCAGCTTCACTCTGCTCCCGGCGGCCAGAAGCAGCGGATCGGGCCGCCGTTCTCACCGCGGGATGAGATGTGAGCGTTTATTGTTTAAGTGGCTTTTCAGCTGCTGCTAATTGATTCTGCAGCTCAGAGCTGGTGTTAACTCCTTTAGTTAGCGTCAGCTCTTAGTAACTAGCGTTAGGACCTTGTGATCCTACCGCTAGTTAATCTCTGCTTGCACTTTGCGCTCCCTATACCTAGCATGGGGAGAGCAAAGTACAGTAAGCTTGCGGTATAAACCACTAATACCGATTCGCTAACGAGTTTTTGTAACCCGTTAGCAAATCGGAGATCCTCCAACCTGCCCATGGCATTCTCTGAAATAGGACTCTCTGCTAGTTTTTGATTCGGTGTCCCCTTAGTGACCACTTCTGCTTCGTCACAGTGCTGCACGATCTGTCACACTCAAGGGCAACTGCACCACCTCCCACCACCATCTCTGCTAAGCCAATCAACCGTATCCCCTCCTGCACAGGCCGAAATCATGTCCAATCCATAACTGCCAAACTACCGTCCCATGAGCACTTTGTTTTGAAAATGAAGTGATTTGATTTTGAGATTTCTCATATACCGAGTTTCCAAATGATTTTTTCTCCTTTTGTTAAAACATGTCCCATAATTCACAGTAAAGAGAGGAAAAATGTAATGTCAGAAGGTAACTAGCCTTGCTATTTTCATGCATGGATGCACTTAATCATAGGCATAATGTGAGGGCGAAAGGACGCAGAATAAGTAGGGAGTGTAATTAATTAAAGCCAATTACAAGAGTGTGTGTAGAGTTAGAGATGGACTAATCGTGGGCTGAAAATCAGTGGAATGCTTAACGGAGAACATAACGTCCTAAATTAATTACTTTTAGGTTATGATTTCATTACCAGTTTTGTTCATATTCGCAACAATCCAACGCATAGTTAGTCCAATAAAATGACTAATGGAGTTACATGCAAACGGGGTTATCACCCAAATGGAACTCCCACAGTACCAGGGAATGCATGGTGTTGAACAATTAAAAAGTAGCGTTAGAAGGGGGGGAGGCGATTTGGCAATTTTGATTAAAAATTGGTGATTGCCTTGTGGGAAAAAAAAAACAACAGCTCGCAACTTGCATCTTTTTTCATGCTCAAAAAGTAGTTGATTAAGGCTGGGGTCAGACGAGCGTAGTGTTCACGTCCGTGATTGCGCCTAAAAGTACGTCCGTGATAGCATGAAATAAAGCCCATCGGAGCCCGACACACGAAGTACGTCCGCACTGAACTGCAGACGCACAACGGCCGCGGCCCACGGATGCAAGGCAGGCAAGGACGTACAACCCCTAGAACTGCCGCACAAAGTGCGCTACATCTGCAACGTCTGCATAGCTGTGTGTGTGAGTGATGGAACGTGGTCAGACGGACTGCAATTATTCGTCCAGCATTTTTCACGGACAAAATGGTTTTGCTTTTTAATTTATTTTCCCTGCTGCATCCGTAAAAATATACGTCAGTGAAAAAAACGGACTGTGTGGCCACTACTGCGTCTTCCGTACTGACGTACGTCCGTTCTGCACGGACGCACAGTGCGTAGGAATCACGCTCGTCTGACCCTAACCTTAAACCAAATTCTCCGACCGTGACTTAGAATATCCAAAATTCAGGACTATTTGTGAATTAAACCATCCAAACATCTGGACTGATATCATTAACCATCACTGTCTTATCCTAAACCTAACACAATGGTCTCTGCAGGTAACTAGTCAATTTGGATGAAGTGTTGTAATACGCCTTTCATGAGACACAATACAGAGTCTTTTGTTTCCCACTGTTGGCTTGCTGTGAATGTACTCTGCGGCCATACTGTTGCAGCAGTTTGGCAGGGCAGGGTTATATTAAGATGTAGTATGTGCTTACACTTACGAATCCTACAGTATATAATAAAATGGTTTGTGTCCGTCGCCGTCGCTGGATGCATGGCCTTTCCAATGTCAACAAACATGACCATGTTAAAAGTAAAAACAATATACAATTAAAAGCGTGTTTTTGTGTTTTTTTTAATGCAGCAATATTGTTCCCATTTCAATTATAATGGGAACGAGTACACTAACGAGTAGCGATAGAGGTCTCACTCAGGAGGGCATTGAGCAGCCAAATCCCGGGGTGCACCGGGCAGCCAAATCCCGGGGTGCACCGGGCAGCCAGATCCCGGGGTGCACCGGGCAGCCAGATCCCGGGGTGCACCGGGCAGCCAGATCCCGGGGTGCACCAGGCAGCCAGATCCCGAGGTGCACCAGGCAGCCAGATCCCGGGGTGCACCGGGCAGCCAGATCCCGAGGTGCACTGGGCAGTCAGATCCCGAGGTGCACCGAGCAGCCAGATCCCGGGGTGCACCGGGCAGCCAGATCATTATTTATTATTTTTATAAAGCACGGGTATATTCCGCAGCGCTGTATAATGGGCACAATACAGACAGGGTTACAATACATTGAACAACATTTGACAAACCAGTACAGGAGGAATCGAAGGAGCACCGAGCAGCCAGATCCTCTACAACAATAGACTGCCCAACGGGCAGGCTTAACCACCTAGTAAACTATAAAAATGATTACTTGAGTTGTGTTATATATGCAAATCTAAAATAGGTACAGATTGATAGATGTAGATTCAGACCCAAACATCTTCAAACGTATTCATTTCGCACTATGATTATTGATCTTTTAATTATATCAGCGCTATAATTGATATATAGAAGGGTTATATTAACCCACAGAGTTCCCATGCCTTAGATTGTCACACATAACCCCTTATCTGCCATGGTTGAGTATACTCAAACTTCAAAAGCTCCTGCAGGAGCCCAACATCGAGTAAACTCAATATGGTCATATTCTGAAGCAATGTAAATGTAAATTGGTTTGCACATATTCTTTTAAATCTGCCTCCATTTTTCTTAGAAAAAATCTGTTTGTTTCTCCCTCCTCCCTCCCCCCACACGTCGTAAATAGTAGCTATCTGTGCATTTTTACCAACCTCATTCTCTTTCCACAGCATACTCTCACAGCCTCACCTCCTTCTCTCTTCCCTCTGCTGTCCCAACCCACCCTCCCCATCCATCTGCCCACTAAGGGCCGGTCCCTAATTTCAGGTCTCCTTTCCAGCGGTCTCCATTTCTCTCTCTAATTACTCTTACTAAGCCCAAACTTCTGGTCCTTCCCATGCAATCCCTATGATATTCTTCTGGCCACCTTCCCTCTGCTCTCATTTGTTTCAGTTACTCCTGTCCCTTAGATTGTAAGCTCATGGGATGTCCGCCTGAGCACTTGGGTTAAAGTGCTGTATTACCTGGACAGTTATCCTACAGGCAGGGTTGTCTTTCCTCTTGTATAATGTACGTCTCCTGTTTCTGCTTCCCCATTGTAAAGCGCTACGGAATCTGTTGGCGCTGTATAAGTACTTGTAACTGTAACTGCAACTCTCTAAACGGTATATAAAGTGTATTTTATGAAGGTCACATTTCTTTTTTTCTTTTTTTTTACACTGTCTTCAATGGAAAGTTATTTTCCATAAACCCACTGTGTTCTGGCAGTGGTTTTACGGAAAGCACCTTGGTAGTTAAGGGGTTAGAGACAAATCTATCAATTCGGACTTGTTTGGGCTGATTTTAAAGGTAACTGCTTTCTACATATATGCTAACAAAACATATTGGGTTAGTACCTATAAAAAAAATCACTGTCACATCCACAGATATGACGATGGCAAGTGACCGCTCTGAGCGGAAAAGCCATCCAACATAATAGTCCTCTGCTAACTGCAGGCAGGGGATTCTCTAATTGGACAATAGTGGGCCAGTTGTGCTGCTCTGCTCCATGACTCTCGCTGTGCAGTGCCAAGGGAAGAGGAACATGACACCATCCAGACCTTATGATCCAATATAGCTGACTCTCGATGAGACATTGTAGAGAAAGTAAACCTGGCAACTTTGTTACATTTGATCATTAATAAAATGTAATAAAACAAGCTAGATTCCAAAGCAGTTAATTCTTTTTTTGATTAGGCCTACATTTTGCAAGTTTGTTGCCAATTATTCCCATCTCATTGTGAGTGAAATAAGTAGGCCCGTGCAGCTCTGGCAAGGTCAGAAACATCCCCAAAAGTCATGCTTTCATATCCGGGCTTGTCTGGAATGCACCTGTTTCTAAGGGTGTAACTCTCTGCTCCAATGGACATCACTGTTATGAATATGGAATTTTTTCAGCTATGTGCGCTCTAGTGTATAGAACTCTACTTATTTATTATTAGTAGATGGCAAAGTTTAAACATTGGAACCCACTATATATCACTCAAGATTACTATTATTACTACTGAGAGCAAAAGGTAGAGGGTTGGATATGCAAAAGTGACCTTTAGTCTTTCAAATTAGCGGCGTGCTGAACTTATTACTGCAGACTACAAGATATCCGCCATGTCAGTCTCGGGTTACCTTATTAAATTATGTATGATTTGCTCACAAAGTAGCATTACTGCTGGTACAAAATGAGGGACGAAAATAATTACTGCCCTGCCTCCATGAGAGATTTCTATTTTCTTATATTACTGCTCATTATAATTTATTACCCACGGTTCATCCAATTATATCTCTGTGTAATGCAGTTGCACGTTTTCTCCTGGTGTCTAGCAACTGTGATTTCTTCTTGATATTGCTTTTTATTCCCAGTGTTTGTTGGCATTTAGGAATCATTGATTCTTTGGCTGGGATGTATTAACTGGGGAAGTGTACTGATACAGTGTCTCATTACAGAACGTGTATGTAAAAATCTCAACACTATTAGACTGCTCTTTTTGGTAAAGGAACAAGGTACACAGTGTGACTACTTAATCTTATCCCTCTAACCACTCTCATGGGGGCTCAGAGGGTTGATTCAGCCATCCAAATGCACAGGCTTATTTCTGAGAAGAACCTCAGGGAAAATTTGTCTTAAAGGGATACTCTACACACAGTGTGGCCACTGAATGTTATGTGAATGGTCACTTTGCTGTGCGCTCCCTGCCCCCCGCCTGGATAGCTGGGGGGCTTATTTAGCCCAACTAAGTGCATGGGTAGAACCTCAGCTCAGGTTTCAGGGCTTGGAGACCTTTGGGAGCCAGCCTGTTCCAATGGTATCAAACTCTTCCTGCATTGAGAGCCACAGGATTGGCTGGAGAGTCCAGCCCTCCTATGGTCACATGACCTGTTGAGCTCGAAGCATGTCATACCCTGCACTGATCAGAGGGAGACTAGTGCTGGATTAACCTCTTAAGGACCAATGATGGAAATGTTCCATCATAAAAGCATTGACTTTTAAGACCCTTGGTCCTTTAGGGGTTAAGGTAAGTTTTTAAACTAAAGGGTTAAAATGGGAGGGGGATTGTGGGCAGGTTCAGGAGGGGTTAAGGTTTACTGTCCCCTTTTTAATCCCTATAGTATTCTTTTAAGTGTTGTCATTTTATCTTGGCATGCTCTCCATGGAAAATGAGTTAAATACTTCTATAAAGTCGCATGTGAACCATAGAACAAACCCACTGTTAGGCAAGTCGATCCATTGACCGGTAAGTGGGATACATATGGCCTGCACAAATTATTGTCTATGTCACGATCCATGGGTGATCTTCAAAGGCTATTTAACCATTTCTTGGGGGTGACAACACAAGCTAACCAAGGCATTTTTCATACTAAAACGGCATGTTCCATTGAAATCCAGCATTTTGGAATACCTTTTTTTACTAGATAATCCGTTTAAATGCATCCCCACCAACCTTACCTGACCTAGTCGATCAAGTCATCCTCATCATCTTCTTACAGTCCCCCACATAGGTGTGACCACATGAATTTCGTTAGTTTCCTTTTTGACAAATGAAACCGCTAATGCAAGGAATGTATGAGTATACTTTTTAAAGTTTTATATAGTTTACTACTATTATTATTAGACTTAAAATTACCTATAATACTAAGGAGGAAATATGTCTTGAACACTGTGCATATTAATGTCTTACATTGTTTGATTTCTGTATATAAGAGAAACACCTGCAAAAAAAATGTTAAGACCTCTTGTGTTTCCCAATCTGTACAATCCTCTAAAATACTCAGTGAACACATTTCATTTTTATTTACTATATGCAGAGATACAGGTAGAGAAATATAAATTACTTTGAGGAAGTCCTGTATCCAGGCAGACTGAAAAGCTCATTGTTTATAGGGGACTCATATCTCTGCTTTTGTAGCGTCAAACATCTACAGAAAAACTGATTTGCCAGCCTTTGCTTTGAAAATAGACATTCCTTAGATTTTTAACAAAAAAAAAACATATTGTGACCAAAGATAGTCACCGATCAAAGAAATAATGGATGCCTGCCACTTGCATTCCACATACCCATATCTGACATACTGCGCATGCCAGTTTGATGATATGTCTTAGATTTAACATTAGATATGTCTGGGGATATATATATATCATACCAGGAAGAGAGTTCTAATCTCCAGTCAACACACTCAAAAACCAACAACAGCAGCTTTATACATTTAAACATATATATATATATAATTCGAAGGCAATGGCACTTTTCTTGCAGTGTAGGTAATGTATGTATCACAGTTTCAATGCCCCAGTGCAAACAAATCCTCGCAATTATACACTGTAGCTGATGTGGGCGAACTCGAGATCTTCAGACCTTGAATGTATCCACATCAGCTGCAGTGTGTATATGTATGTGTGTATATATATATATATATATTATATACAGTCATAGCCGAAATTGTTGGCACCCCAGAAATTTTTCCAGAAAATCAAGTATTTCTCACAGAAAAGTATTGCAGTAACACATGTTTTGCTATACACATGTTTATTCCCTTTGTGTGTATTGGAACAAAACAAAAAAGGGAGGAAAAAAAGCAAATTGGACATAATGTCACACAAAACTCCAAAAATGGGCAGGACAAAATTCTTGGCACCCTTAACTTAATATTTGGTTGCACACCCTTTGGAAAAAATAACTGAAATCAGTCGCTTCCTATAACCATCAATAAGCTTCTTACACCTCTCACCCGGAATTTTGGACCACTCTTCCTTTGCAAACTGCTCCAGGTCTCTCTTATTGGAAGGGCGCCTTTTCCCAACAGCAATTTTAAGATCTCTCCACAGGTGTTCAATGGGATTTAGATCTAGACTCATTGCTGGCCACTTCAGAACTCTCCAGCGCTTTGTCGCCATCCATTTCTGGGTGCTTTTTGACGTATGTTTGGGGTCATTGTCCTGCTGGAAGACCTGGTGCTGTTTGGCTTTCTCTGAATAGATTAGATTAACCATTACTTCTCTATGAGACAATTTCACCGCCACCGAAGATCGCCGAATTGCGGCAAACTACAGCGTATTTGGTGGGCAATTAGCCAATATTTGGCAAAGTGACAGCTTTGTGAATAGCCTAACTGCCTTGAAATTGCACCGTACAGTGAAATCCACCATTCGGTGGCAAGTTCGGCGCTCTTTGCATAACCCTTGAAATGTATTTTTTCTGCAGGTCATCTTCCAATACCTGTTACTTTTGACACATTGATTAACCATTAAACCAAAGCAATTTCTGAGCTGCTATTTTAGGTCATTTAAGCCTCAAAATAATTAAAGATCCACCATTCTTAAAATTCGTATCCATTATGTATTAAGAGCAAAAACACAGGTTCAGTAGAGGTTCAAAGTTATGTAAAGTGGAAACACCTCTGCCTTTATGTCGATTCATAACCATTATGATGTGGAAGCCATGTGATGTTTTGTGTTATGCGTACTTCGATGCTAATATAGTGGATGCCGTTCTTTGACACAAGATGTGTTGGTTAGTGGTCAAGCCATTAGGATTGTGGAAGATTCTGACCCGTAAGGTTTGGAGCGGTGACAGGTTATTTAGTAGTCTCTTGAGTTGGTAGTTTTATGATGACTAGTGAAAACAAATTAGTTTTCCGAGAACATCTAAATTACTAGGTGCGTAAGAGAGAGTTATGTAATGAGGAATTTCAATTGCAAATTGTTTCCACTTGGATGATTAATGTTCCCAATTACCTAATTAAGCTACTACGTATTTCTTAAGGGTTTAAGCGCATTTGATTTGGCTTTCTTAAGCTGCTCGCGCTACTACCTACATGGGTAATCAGTCATGGGTAAATGCGCAAACACAAAACTTCGAAGATCCCGTTATCCAGTGATTAGACCCAAGGTTCTGTGAAAAAGTTTAGGTACCGTATGTATCTTTAAAGATTTTGTAAGGGCAGCTATGCTTATGAGTGTAACTTGCAAAAGAACGTCTTCAGGGTAAAGCAGGCTGCCTGTTTCTAAAGATCTTTAAAGGGCTACTGAATTGAAAATTAGAGCTCCCCTTTTATGCCTCTAAACAATTGGGCAGATGTTGCTGGCAGCCTCTACCCAATTATTTTTGCTTTTATTATATTTGTTGAAATTATTTTTTTTTTTTTCTATTTTTGGTGATTTTACTAACCTTTTCTCTCTTGCCATGCACTGCTCCTCCTCTTTGACTCAGGGACTGTCGATCTTGAAAGTTCCTGAAGTGTTTCTGTGCAATTTGGGCTCCTATGCAACTTGCGCAGCATAGGAACCGCAAATGGGACTTGCACATGTACGCAAGATCCATAATGCATGCACAGAACAATGGATCGGAGCTGCGCGCATGCGCAGTTCCGATCCATCATTTGCCTCTCTGAAAATGCTCGCTACTGCGATTGGTCTCAGAGAGGGTGATATCGGCACGCTCTCTACGTCCTGATCTTTTTTTTAAATATTCATTTTTATTGGGTTTTCACAGAATAAACACTGAAAGCTTACAATATCATGACTTAAATCCAAGCCAAAACAGCAGTGAGTAAACATGAAAATGAAAACACAAAAATTTTTGTTTTTTTATCCATTCCAATATGTGTATGAAAATCTATGCAAAATAGAAAAACTGTGACAATGCATTAAAGATGTAATATATCTAACATTAAAATAGTTTGTAAACAAAAACCTCTCACGCTTGCAACTACCCACTGAAGAGCATGCTTAAGTACATCAAACATTGGAAACCTCCTTAATTGTGCTAGGGGGCGACACGGGACTGACGATATGGCTTGTGGGGATCGCGTAGTACGACCAATAGAACCATCGCAATGTATGTGAGGGCAGAAGACATTCCGAGGAGAACATCAATTCCTCAAGTGTGCGTATCTGTTCTACCGCATTTATCCATTCTGTAATAGTTGGTGGTAGAGGGTCCCTCCAATGCGCTGGAATCAGTGCCTTCGCTGCGTTCAACAGTCTGATCTGGATTGATTTTTTATATATTTCAGGAGCAAGGAGCGTGTGGTGTAAAAGGTATGTTTCAGGGGTGAACGAGATGGGGTCGGTGACCAGATCCGAGACGATGTTATGTATACGTTCCCAAAATGGGACTATTACCGGACAGTCCCACCAAATATGTATCGTAGTGGCTCCTTTCAAATTACAGCGCCAACAGGAGGCCTCGGTCTCCGGGAACATTTGCATAAATTTAGCCGGGGTGCGGTGCCACCTGGTAAGTAATTTATATGCTGACTCTTGGAATCTGGAAGCCCTTGAACATGAATGTGTGAGAGAACAAATTTGGTCCCATTCGTCATCTGAAAATTGCATACAGAGGTTCGTCTCCCACCCTATCCTGAAATGTTGGGTCGTGCCTCGAAGACGCTGCAATAGTGAGTAAAGGTGGGATATGCCATGTTGAGGGACCTTGCCAGTCATAGTTAATGTCTCATATTCGGTTTGAGGTCTCTGATAAGCGGAAAGCGGTGCAAGTCGAGATAGGTTCGTAATAAGTCGGTGGTGATGAAACCGAGTCAAAAAGGAATCGGGGTATGTCAGGGGGATCTCATTCATTGGTTTGGGTTGGCCGTCTTTTAAGAACGTGTCAGGCCGTACTTTATCCGGAGACCCTAAATTTGGGTGAAGATGGGTGTGAAAGAGGGTAATCGGTTGACTGGCATAAGTGGGGAGGGGAAGGGAGCTATGGAAGTGCATCATGTAAGTCGCCGCCACACAGCCATGGTGGGTAGAACCGTCGGGTGATCTGAAATGAGTGTGCAGACCATGGCATACGGTAACCACGGTAAGTCAGCCAGAGTTATACTAGAAGCTTCTTCCTCCAATTCAACCCACTGGTTACTCCTAATTCTGCTGTTCCACTCCAACTGACGCAGCAAATGTGTTGCTCGGTAAAAGAGCAGCATGTCCGGCAGCCCCGCTCCACCTTTGTGTTTTGGAGCCGTGAGGATCTCCTGACTAAGTCTAGGTGCCTTTCCTCCCCAGACATATTGGGTGAAAATGCTCTTAAGACGTCTGAAATAAGTGGACGGGATAGCTATCGGCAGGGTCTGGAAAATATATAAAAGGCGTGGAAGAATATTCATCTTTAGAACGGACATTCGGCCAAACCAAGTAACGTGTGGCATCTGCCAATTACTTAAGTCTTTCTCCACCGCCGTCAGTATGGGTATATAATTAGCTTGAAATAAATCAGAACAATGCGGCGTGAGATTCAGGCCCAAATATCGTAGGGAAGTTTTACAAGCCCTAAATGGAAAGAAGGACAACAAGCTCTCCCTCAGGGATTCCGGGCAATTTGCCGTCATATACTCTGATTTCCCAAAATTTATTTTCAGATTGCTCAGAGCCCCATACTCCCGAAAGGCTGCCAGTATATTCGGGAGTGAGATAAGCGGTTGAGTCACAAAGAATAGCATGTCATCAGCGTAAGCTGCCACTTTGTGAGTCGACGCTGTACATCTAATGCCATGAATATCTGGGGCAGACCTGATCGCTTGAAGAAAAGGTTCTAGGGAAAGAGCAAAAAGGAGAGGAGATAAAGGGCAGCCCTGCCTGGTGCCGTTGGAAATCTGTATTGGGGCAGACAAAATCCCATTAACACTAACTCTAGCTGTAGGATTGGTGTATAAGGCCCCAATCCACGTCAACATGTTCGGACCAAGGCCCATGTGTTTCAGGGTGGCAAACAAATAAGGCCAAGCAACTCTATCAAACGCCTTTTCTGCGTCAGTGGAGAGGAACAGCGTCGGACCCCCTTGCTTCCCGGTACTACGATGAATCAGATTGATCACTCGAACCGTATTATCTCGGGCCTCCCGTCGAGGGATGGACCCGGTCTGATCTCCGTGAATCAACTTAGGCAAAAATTGGTTTAGGCGTGTGGCTAATATTTTCGCGAAGATTTTCACGTCAATATTTAGTAAGGAAATAGGCCGGTAACTGTTACAATATTCTGCATCTTTCCCAGGCTTAAGTAATACTGTGATGTTAGACAGAGAATGCGGGTGTAATCCTTCCCCCTCCACCACCAAATTAAAGGCGCGTAGCCAGTGAGGGGCCAAAACGGCGCTATTTTCTCTGTAATATCTCAAGGTGAGGCCGTCCGGTCCCGGGGCCTTACCCAGCGGCATTGATTTTAAGACCGCCTGAAATTCTTCCAAAGTAATTGGAAGTTCCATAGATTTGCGCATGGGCGAAGAAAGTTTAGATTCTATATGTTGTCTTAAATATTCGTCGATGTGAGAGTGAAGAGACGGGGTCAGTTGCTGGGAAGAGTTATATAAGTCCGTGAAATAAGAATGAAATATGGACAGTAGGCCTCCCGGGAGTGTAACCGCTTGACCTTGGCTGTCCCGCATCTTGTGAATATAAAGCTGTGTCCTTTGTTTCCTCAGTGCACGTGCTAACAACCTCCCATACTTATTCCCTGACTCATAATAAATCCGTTTTACCCGGGTAAAGGTTTTTTGTGCCTGTAAATTGTAAAGTGTGTGCAACTGTGCGCGGAGAGATAAAAGGGTCTTATAAGAATCCTCTTCCAATAATAATTTATGTCTCCTCTCCAAGGCGCTTATCTGAGTTATCAGTTCTATCGCCTGGGCTGCGCGTTCTTTCTTTAATCTAGAACCGGTAG
Organism: Leptobrachium leishanense; assembly: GCA_009667805.1. NCBI lineage: Eukaryota > Metazoa > Chordata > Amphibia > Anura > Megophryidae > Leptobrachium > Leptobrachium leishanense. The sequence goes on from CM019064.1 coordinate 50,033,205, forward strand.
AGACGAAAAACCCTCGGACCACCGCTTTGTGGGCCTCCCAAACAGTAGTGGAGGGTATTCCCGGGGTGACATTATCCAGAAAGTAATTCTGTAGCAAGCTATGAACAGCGGGTAGGGTGTCAGGAGAATTAAAGAGTGTTTCGTTAAGACGCCATACTCTCTTTAGGGGAGAGCAAAGGGGATTGAATAGTCATTGAGACCGGGCAATGGTCGGACCAAGTCGCTGTACCAATCGATGCGGAGCGCAACAGATGCAAAGAGTCAAAAGGCAGAAATAAATAGTCCAGCCTTGCATAGGAATTATGTGCCGAACTATAATGTGTGAAATCTCGTGTGGAGGTATGTAAAGCTCGCCAACAATCCGTGAGCCTGTGTTCAGTCAGGGTAGTATTAACACGACGCAGTATGTTATGTGGAATGCCAGTAGATGTGTCACACCTGGGATCCAGAGGTACGTTTAGGTCGCCCCCAACCACCACTATGCCCTCGGAAAAAGCGCTAAGTCTGTCTAGGACATCATGCAATGTCACGTGTTGACGGCGGTTTGGCATGTAAATAGAAACAAACGTATATGAAACGTCGCAAAGCGTGCCCTTCACAAAAAGATATCTCCCGTCAGGATCCACTAACGTGTCCTTAAGCTGGAATGGCACATCCTTTGACACCAAAATAGCCACCCCTTTTGTCTTGTTTCCTGCGGTGTTACCGAAGTAGCCCGTGGGGAAATATTTGCTACGAAGGGTAGGAGCATGCCCTGTTCGAAAATGTGTTTCCTGGATAAGTACTATCGAAGCACGTTGTTTATGAAATTCCTGTAAGGCTATGTGACGTTTAGTAGGAATGTTCAATCCCTGTGCGTTGATGGATACTACATGTAAAGAGCGTGGGTGGTACATGTTAAGCAGTCAAAGTAAAAAAGCGCAATAAACCATAAACAATTAACCAAGCGTGAGAGGTGTGAGTCAAAAGCGAAATGACAGTTAACACAAATTTACATCAACGTGTCTACAATAGGTAAAATTGAATCCCCCAAAAGAACAAAAAGAGAGAAAAAAAAAAAAAGGAAGGAGGAAATACCCTTTGTATGCCGCAGCCGCGACTTGACACGAGTAAAGGGAGGGAACGTATCCAGAAACCAAGGGATTAAAATGTCATCCCACTTTAAATAGATGAGAGAAGAGAAGAATTCTCTCCTTTTTTTTTTGTTTTTTTGTTTGTTTTGTTATCAGAAAAAGAAAAAGGGAAAAAGAAAGAAAACCCCCCCCGCCACCCCCTGCCAAAAAGCAACCCAATTTTAGAAAACCGAAACCTCCCAAACACATCCCCAGAATAGCTATGGTTTCAAACATGTTGAAAGGGAGCAATGCCCTGAAACCCATGTCCCTAGAGAAGAGAAAAAAACGTGAAACCTGTAGTACTGGAAGGCGTAACAGCTACAACCAGATCGTGCAGATCGTCCATGTCCGTGATACAACCGTGTCCATCAAAGGCCAGAGCGAGGTGCGGCTGTAGGTCAGGTCACCGAAACATGGTACAAGGCCCAGTTATAATATCAGATCCCAGAATCACGGTTCCTGAGAGCTCGGGGGCAATGAATCAGCGACCGAAGCCGGCCTGGAGCGAGGGCGTCGTTGGTCACGACGGGGCAGAGGTGGTGCCGGAAGATAATATTCGATCGGATCAGGCCAAGCGATCCGGGAGTCCAGTCGCAAATTCAAATGGTCCAATGCTGTCAGCATGTCCTCCTCAGATCTTATCAGCACCGGTCCGTCGGGCGTGCGTATTTGGAGACCGAAGGGATGGAGCCACCTATATTGGTGTCCTTCGTGAAGCAGGGCCAATGTTAGTGGTCGAAGAGCTCGTCTGGTCTGCAAGGTGATAGGAGACAGATCCTGGTAGAAGGACACCTCCGATCCCTCAAATCGAACTTTCTGCAGGTTTCTCGCCTTCTGCATGAGCTCTTCCTTGACCCCAAATCGCAGTAAGCAGCAAATGACATCTCTGGGTGGGCTGCCAGGTGGACCCCTGGGACGAAGGGCACGATGATAACGTTCCATGTCTACATAGAAACATAGAAACATAGAAAGATGTCGGCAGATAAGAACCTTCGGCCCATCTAGTCTGCCCAATTACATGGATACTTTACTTGGATTTATCTTTTGTTTAGGATAGCCTTATGCCTATTCCATGCTTGCTTAAATTCAATTACTGTTTTGGCCTCTACCACTTCAATTGGAAGACTGTTCCATGTATCCACCACCCTCTCAGTAAAATAATGCTTCCTGATGTTACTTTTAAACCTTTGCCCCTCTAATCTAAGACTATGTCCTCTTGTTTTGCTACTTTGTTTCCTTTTAAATATACTCCCTTCCTCTACCTTGTGGATTCCCTTTACGTATTTAAATGTTTCTTTCATATCTCCTCTGTCTCGTCTTTTTTCCAAGCTGTACATGTTAAGATCATTAAGCCTTTCCTGGTAACTTTTCTCCTTCAAGCCGTACACCATTTTAGTAGCCCTTCTCTGATCTCTCTCTAAGGTGTCTATATCCTTCTGGAGATACGGTCTCCAGTACTGCACACAGTACTCCAAGTGAGGTCTCACCAGTGCTCTGTACAGTGGCATGAGCACTTCCCTTTTCCTACTGCTAATACCTCTCCCTACACAACCAAGCATTCTGCTAGCATTTCCTGCTGCTCTATTACATTGACTACTTACCCTTAGATCCTCTGAAATAATAACCCCTAAATCCTTTTCCTCAGATGTTGAGGTTAGGACTGTATCAAATATTCTATATTCAGCCCTTGGGTTTTTACGTCCCAGGTGCATTATCTTGCACTTATCCACATTAAAACTCAATTGCCACAGCTCCGACCATTTTTTTAGTTTACCTAAATCATTTGTCATTTGGCTGATCCCTCCAGGAACGTCAACCCTGTTGCAAATCTTTGTGTCATCAGCAAAAAGACATACTTTTCCATTAATACCTTCTGCAATATCACTAATGGTCTATGGTTATGTCCAGAGCACGGCCCAGTACCTGATTGAACAGGCGTAACAATGTGCCACCAAGGTCCCCTGGTGAATCTTCCGTCTCAGGCAGACCCCGCAATCTGATGTTACAGCGGCGTCCTCTATTTTCCAGATCCTCCACGTGTCGTGCCAGAAGCCGAACAGAACGGTGATGGGCATCCACGCGGGCTTCAAGTGCTGGCAAACGGGCTCCATGTCGTTCCAATGTATCCTCTGCCACCCCCAGGCGGGTCCGAATCCCCAGAAGATCCGCTCGAAGGCCCTGGATTTCACCTGCTAGTGACGCCTGCATGCGGGCGGTAGCCTCCTGCAGATCCGCTTTGGTGGGCAATGAACGGAGGATTTGAGACAGGTCAGGTGGGACTTCCCACGTGCCGGCCGCTGAGGTGGGAGAAGCCGAGCCGAGGCTGCGTGGCTCCGGCGCCATGTTGGGGCCTAGTCGCCGATCGGGCATGTCCTCCGTTGTGGTGAGGTATTGCCTTATAGAATGCAGGGAGGGGTCCTCCGGTCTCCTCTCGGCTCCCGGTGCTTGCGAGGTGCGTTTGGGTTTGACCATCTCAGTTCTTTTTAGCTATGATAGCCGACTTAGCAAGGGGGTAGCGCGGAGCTCACCTCTCAAGCGTCCATTCCTCTCCGCGGCCAGACCACGCCCCCTACGTCCTGATCTTGTGACAGACCGCCAGGAAAATTAAAAAATCCCGGCTGCTGGTGACACTGGGTAGGGTGGAGGAAACTCCTCCACTTTACCCAGCATTCCTGCCAGATCGGGGAAGCAGGGGGGTAGGGGCGCACTCCTCACATCCAGACCCCTTTAAAACTATAAAGTGGTCAGGATGAGAGGTGTGTGGCTTTAATACCTTCTGACTCTAACCACTGAAAAAGGACATGCATGAAGTTGCTCTTATTGTAGACATTTAATAAAGTGTACCTGGCATGTCCATGATTACTTGGTCTCATCTGACAGGACCTCACTCCCTATATGTATGTGTTAGAACTGTTTTGCTAAAACATATATACACAAGGATTGGAGCAATTACTGTCAAAATTTGTGTGAGTGACAGCTGTGAGCAAAAGACTTGTTCTACAGGACTGCCATCTGCTTACTCAGTGCACCTGACTGCAGGCCCGCATGCTGATGATAAAATCCGTAATGGAAGACGAGCGTGGCTGCTCTTGGTGATGGAACCAGGTACAGTAAGTGTGGCCTGGATTTCTCATCAATGGATGACATAAAGTACAGGTTGAGCAACTGTTATCTGAATTACTTGGGACCCTGAGCATTCGAAAATTTCGTATTCTTCCATATTTCAGAATCCAGGAGTACCTACTCCTGGATTCTGAAATCTGGAAGAATGCGAAATTTTAAATGCTCAGGGTCCCAAGCAATTCAGATACTAGTGAGACTACGGAGACTGGGACCACTCTACAGTATTTCTTCACAGACATGCTGCCTGGAGTCAGCGTGACTCCGTACAGCATGTCACATGCTGGGGCGGCCCATGGTCTCCCAGGGCATGCTACAGACTGCTGCAGCGCACGGGAGCTGAGTTCCTGAGCAGCATCGATCACACGGAGTGCCCCTGGTCCAGAATCACTAAAACCCGGGCATCTTCTAAAATTTCAGGTTTTTGGAGCCTTCAGGATTCCAGAATTCCAGATAAGGATCGCTTGACCTGTATTGATCTTTATGACCAATGCGATATTCATGCCCTGAGTGATGGGTCATCTTTGGGAAAGAGAACTTGACCGCTTTTGAAAATGTTCCTACAGCAATGATTCATGATTGTAATAAAAAAAAAGCATTCACGCTAAATATTAGCCTCTATTTTCCAGAAATAATTCAATTATAAGTAAAACAATTCCTTTGTCCTACATTTGCAAGACACTTTGTAAAACACATTCAGAGAATTATAGGAGTAAAAGAGCGGCATGATTAATCAAGAAGAAATGTAAGACAATGTTTCATTATTCACCAGTAAATGACAGTGAGGAGAAAGCTGCAATGTCTCGATAAATGAAGTCTGCAGAATTCTACAGTAAAGCAGCCACATTCCGTCTGAATTGGAACACGGGCCTGAACCCAGCTTCTCAATGAAAATGCAAATTCTGCATGATTAATATCTTGTTCCTTTTTGTCAACATGCATATTAAATAACTTTCTTTAGAGTATAATTGTAACTTGTAGTTCCCGTAGTCTTCCGGGAATACGCTGAAAAACCTAAACATAGACAGTGTTTAAACCTCACATTTCCAGGTCCTGTTCACTGATTTCTTTCTTTTGCTGTCGGCTGATAAAGTAACTTACTTTTTGTCGCTTTTATTGTGTTTGTTCCCTTACGTCTTCTCAAGCACCGTCTTTTTTTTATTTTCATTCACATCGTTAAATGTAATGGTAATATGAAAACAAAAGGCACATCCAAAAGAAACGGGACTTGAAATACAATTTAGCGCGATTAGCTATTTGAAGATCACTTGACACTGAGCCGCGAGGTTGCGTGAGAACGCTTTTCATTGGCTTTACAGTGTTTTAATCCTAAACAAGAAGCTTACCGTTAAAGTGTACTTGGCATTTGTAGTCAATGGGATAAATCCTATGGACAAGTGAATATATTTTCCTCTTGCATAGTTGTTTTCCAAAAACAACAGTGATCTTAGAGCTTGTGTATAATTAAATACAGGCAGGTATAAGCATCCTAAACATATTTTAATATGTTGTGTGTGATTTATTAGTTTTATATCTTTTAAGCACTTTTTTTAGATGGTTTATGATGATTGGCTAATGAGTTTATATACACAGAATGTTAATTAGAACTGAAATCCCTCCATTTACATCTCATCCATCTGCCACAGCTACTATTCCCGCATACTTACATTGAGGTATATAGATGCTTACCCTTAAATACATACCTACACACTTTCAAATACAGATATGCATATGTGCAGGGGTGTTGACACACACAAATATATATATATAGGGTTCTGTGTAATAACAGATCCAGGATGCATAAAAGTGAGACAGATGTCATTTGCATATCCTACCCAGAATTCCTTGCTGCATATGGGGAATGTGGCACAGGAGCTCTGGGATGCAATTCATTGAATTGCTGTGATGTGCAAGTGGCTTCTGCGATAATAAACACACTTATTATAGTGTGGAGGCTTTTAATCTCACTTTTTGTCCTCCACCACAACCCTTATATATATATATATCAGTTATGTAAGCTAACGTCGAATTTTGTTGTGGCCGTGAGCGACTGCATATTAGTTGACGTGTGTGAGATCTTGAGAATATATCCCTGTCCTCTTCCGACATGAACCTAATCCTCAAGTCAGAAGATTATATCATCAATTAAAGGAGACGTGTATGCACAGAGCTGACCTTTGGAGGGGTGGGAGTTTTAAGACTATGTAAGGTGACAAAATACCACCCCCTCAGTCCTAAAAGACAAATGTAAAAAGCGTACGGCACAGAAAATCTTTATATTCTCCAACGATTACAAGGTATAACGTTATAACTTCTTGACCCAAGAGGGTTTAATCATGTCAGGAGTTGGTGGATCTCAGAAGAGCACCAGGTTATCTAAGTGGCTATTGCTGGGCTCTCCATGTTGTGCACTGTATGTGTCCTACATCCTAGTTTTTCTGGTTCCAGTTGATCGCAGTACCCTGAAATTCCTAGGAATTTGGTGTGAGGTAACAACTAAGTGACATTATCTAACCCAAGACTCTACTAGAATGCTAATACAAGCTCCTATCTCCCACCTGGACTACTATTACCCTCTTCACGTTCACCTTAAAAGATCCCAGATTATCCCTTTCCAGTTTGAAAAGGAAAACCTCTGCCAGACTCATCCACTTCACATCCTGCATCTCTCACACCTCGGCCATTTGTCAGTCTCTACGTTCTCTCCCTGTTTCTTTTAATATTCAATTCAACATACTAGTCCTCAAGTACAAATCTTTCCATAACCATATTCCTGCCTACATCTCCTCTCTTGCTAAAAAGTGTGAGGTCTCCGCGCATTGCCAATGATCTGTTATTATCCTCCTCTCTTGTACCCCCACCCCTCAGTCACACCTTCGGGACTTTTCCCGAGCTGCCCCCTATATTTGCAACTTTCTCCCTATTAACATTTGGCTCTCTGTGAACCTCCAATCTTTTAAGAGGTCTCAAAAAACACAGGCCTCTCTGAAGTAATATCAGCTCACTCCATAATCCCCCAATGTACCTTTTCTGATACATCTCCCACAGCCCCCATTCACCTCATTACTTCTCATGCTCAGCTTTTTACCCTCACCTCTGTGTGTCACCCCTCTCCTCTTGGATTGTAAACTCCTGAGCCAGGTTCTATTCTTCCTATCGTTCTCACTGTGACATACTCATTTGTTTCCAGTATTTCTATACTGTCTTTATAAATAATTGTAATTAATCATAACAGATTAGGAAAATTAGTTGAATCTCATTTCTTTGCTCTTGAAACGTAGATTAGCATCTGCATGTTCTCCAAACACCTTACTGCATGGCGTTACATGACCGTATGTTGTACCGCTTCCAACATTCACCTGAAAACATGCGATCACAATAGGAGAAATGCCTAATGATGAGAGGACCCGACGTGGACACTGTGAAGGAAGTAGACAAGAGGACCCGGCCGTTAGTGCTAATAAATGTGTTTGTTGGAAGAATGAGAACAAAAGAATCCCAAGCATTCAAGGCTAAAGAAAGACAACCTTGAGGCAGCCAGAGCTTCTGCTATCCACAATCTAATAAACCAGGCATTCAGCAATGGTAAATTCGTTTCTTTTATCTTCCAGGACAATATTATTATGAACCTCCGTATGACAAATGAGCCCATTGTGTTATGCGTGTGTACGGTCTCCTTCGCTTAGGACTTTGTTCCAGGCCAACGTAATTTAAAATGAGTGTCGCTAATGGACAGCAAAATGGCAGTACACTGCGACCATGTTTGCCACGCGAAGGGCACGGTTTTATAATCACGTGCGGCATAGACGCGTTCTTCAGGCCACTGCTAGGGCACGATTAGCCTAACTGCGCAAGACAATTGCAGAGGCATCTGCTTGGTTAATTTTGAGAGAAAATTTACCAGATGGAGACCGAAGATTTAAGTGATTAGAAGGTAGTAGATTGGAATACAAATTGGATTAAAAGAAATTAGATTGATATAAATCGAATTGAGTCACAACAGTTTGTGTTGCTCATACCAAGGGCCAGTGGATTATGGGAGAAGCAGATGCTCCAATGAGATAGGAATTAATGTGGCTTTGACAGTCCATCTGGGAAGGTCTGAATATCGAGCATATCCCTAATCTCTCGCTCCATTTATCAATGCCATAATGTTAATTAGTACTTCATTCATTAAGTTACTCGCACAGGGAAAAAAATCTCACCCCTTAGTATCGCTCAGCTCCAGATTCTGTTATTCAGCCAAGAAATGAATATTCCTCTACACAGTTGATTGTCGTTAGAGTTTTGTTGCCTTCTATTTATTTATATTCTTAAACACGCGACTATACTGGAAAATCTATCTCTTTAGTTTGGCAATATATTTCCAGGTCGTAAATTGTTTTTCGTTTTGACGCGTTGCCTTGATCTCTAAATCACATTATCCTACCGGTACAAGGACTAAGTTGGGTTTATGCAATTTTAATCCTAGAAGAGGATACTGCCTATTTTATGGCTCCGAGACACAGCGGAGTTACTGTTTGTTCCTAATGTGGACAACGGGATGATTTATCGAGTGTATGTTTTGCATTATATATTTCTTTTTTTTTATAACGTGACCTACTATAAAAGCCCTTGTAGAACGCCGCGCTCATCCCGCACAATGCGTACTTATGCTTGTACTCAAATGACTGGCATTTCGGTTTTATCCTTTTAGTGGAATGAAAAACAAAAGGAGAAAAGTTGGCAGTATCTCCGTTTCTGTTGATCAGTCGTATCATCCGATGGATGGGTCGCCGTTCTTAGCTTTCACATTATTGATGGATTACGGTTTTGGTCTTAATGACACCCAAGGGTGGTTGGGTTTAAACGGGTGCATCAGGCGCCTAGGGTGAATGAATGCACGTGATTATACATCATTCATATTCTCCAGTCAAGGGTTTGAATAATGTCAAAATGATTGTTTCTTTACAGAAAAAAAAGCCTAAAATCACTTGTATAACACCATGCATTTTCTATGGTTATGTTATTAAAAAAAAAACATTAATGATGTAATTAAGCAACTTTACAGTAACATGCACAATTCCGTAACGATGTCGGGTGCAATTACGTACCCCACATTCTAGGCTCAGCAGGACTAGGATCAATGTTAGTGGTGGTATGACTATTGTTTGTGACTATTAGGACATTTCGGGTATGTTTAATTTGTAGAGGCTTCTGGATTGGACAGGCTCATGTTTAAAGAGGCCTTCATTGATCTGTGACCTACATCTCCTTTCTGTTTATGTTTTAACATCTAACAGGTCAGTTGTTACAGTGAGACCAAAGGATACACTCAAAAGAGATAAAACTAACAGGGTTATTCAAAGAGAATCGAAAAGTCACCGCACGTTCGGTGACTTTCCGTTCTCTTTAATTCGGTGCAATTTGGCGATCCCATTTCGGCGACACTGCGGTGTATTCAGCAAGCACGACAGGGCCGTCGTAGTGCAGGGAAAAGCCGCCGAAAACTCACCGCAAAACCCAGGCGAATGCACACCGAAACCTGCAAAAACATCTGGATTAACCCTGCCGAGACGCCAGAGAAACCTGAGCAGGAGCTGATCACAGCGCAGGGCAGCCGCCGGAACAACCTGACACCGCAGACGAATGGAGTGGGGAAAAAAAACTGTACGCTTGAATGTTTGAAAAGTGAAATGCTGCTTGCAAACAAACTGCTGAGCGAAAATGTCTGAAATTTACATATGAGGTCCAATGAATGATAATAAAAACGGCTGTTACAGAAAAAAGAAAAAAACGTTTAAAAAAAAATAAGAATAAAGTCGGAAAAAAAGTTTGCAAAAAAATCCAGAAAAATGTTTAAAAGATCCTAAAAAATCTATAAATAAAAAGACTTTTTACTGCAGAATATTATAATAAACGGTTTATTAGATATTGAACTAAAACAGGAATATTTTTAACATTGAAGCCTATGGGATTCTCCTGAACAAATCTGTCGAATGAAGCAACTGAATGGCAGGGCATTTCGGCAACCTTTAACTGCTGTTTTTTGTTTTCTGAATAGCCGAAGCATTGCTTCTCTATGGGGATTTCACTGCCCTCGAACAGGCACCGAACAGGCACCGTATGTGCAGGCAATTCACCAACATTTGGCGAACTGTCTGCTCTCTGGATAGCCGAATGGCCAAGAAAGATAACCAAACGTTCGGTTACCTTTCACCAGCAATTCAGAGCTCTTTGAATAACCCTGTAAATGTAAATTGATTTAATTGTGTGGCACAATTTCGATATATATATATATATATTTATATATATACTTTCCTTGTTTGTATCCAAGGCAATATAGGTTAATGTCTCAAAACTTTTCTCCACTTCATTCCTATGGTCGAGTATGAATGACTTTCATAAGCTCCTGTAGGAACCCAACATCGAATAAACCCGATCTGGTCTTTTTCTGGAGTAATGGGAAGGAATTTTGTTTATTCCAAAGAAAATTCATTTGTATATGGGCTCCACAACATGTTCCCAAGCTTGCAACATTTCACACATTGCAGCCAACATGCTGTAGCTCAGGTCAATCTACCTGTAGCTCATGGACACATGCTGCAGTAGCAAAAACTGACCAGCAGGAGGAGCCCTCTGCCTGTCAAATGAGCTAATTGTAGTGTACTGTAATGTATAGATGATACATGCATTTTTACAGTTTTGAGTAATAATGGATAGTAATTTTCTATAAAACCTCAGGGTCCTACCAATGGTTTTATGATTAATCGCTTCACTACCAAATGATTTATTAAAACTTGTAGTGTATGTGTCACTCTTGTATAAAATATGAAGAAATATTCTTATTATTAGCAGCATTATTTTGCTAACTCTGTTTGTATACAACTTTGAATCCTGCTAATCCAATAAGAAAAAGAGAATTACAAGACTTTTTTACTAGATCCTGAAACCTATTATTTTGCACATGCATCCCTGGATTAAAAGGGTCTTTAAGGGCCTTAATGGTATCTAACTATGTATGTGTTTCAAACACTCCTCCTACCAAAGTAGAGGTAATGTCACTGCTCTGCATGGAGAGAGCCTATGGAGTCATGGGTTCAATCCCAGCGAGCAACCTCTCCAGTAAGTGTCCTTGGCAAGACACCTAACGGTACATACTCACCACCCAGGACATACTTGAAAACGAGAGAAATCTCAATGTATCCTTCCTGGTAAAATCCTTTCTCAAAAAAAAAAAAAAAATAGATTAAAAAAGTACATTTTTGATCTCTAAATTCTGATAGCAATCTTTTTCACTCCCTGTCCTCAACTGTGTCTTCAGGCACCATGGCCACTTTTGCACCTTGCAGTGGTTATCTGCAAAGAGCCTGCATCACGGCTTCGTGTAAGTCGGTTGCAGTTGGTGAGTGGAAAGGGAATTCCATCAATCTGATGTGATAAATGGAATTGTCGCCGTGAAGCAGACCTATGAAATCCATTAATCCCTGCTGAGCTGGGTTTTAAATGGAAAAGCTCAACCTCCATGGAGCAGAACTAGAGAGGTCTGGGGCTACATCTCAAATCATGTGTAAACTTATGCAAAGCTCTGGTTAACCTAACAACTCCACAGACCTTAACGGAACTGGTTAATTTACCTGAGTTTTGGATACATTTACAAATAAACAACACCATAGAATGGCGCAATATAGTGTTTTTTTACCCAGTGGGATCACCCCGATACAGTTACGGTGGTCCCAATTTATTTTCAGATCCACTTCTGATCTAGAAAAAGATGAAAAGTATATATAGTGTAGTATTTTGGTAATAAAAAAGATTTAATAAAATTCCAAAAAATATTAAATATTTTTTGTTACTAAAATACTACACTATATATACTTTCCATTTTTTTCTAGCTCAGAAGTGGATCTGAAAATAAATTGGGACCACTCTAACTGTATCAGAGTGATCCCACTGGGTAAAAAAACACTATATTGCGCCATTCTATGTTGTTGTTTTTTTGTATATGATTGGGTGCACCTCAGAACTGGCAGCAGAGGGCAGGAAACTATACCTACTATTGTTTTTATTTTGGATACATTTACACCTGAATTGTAATCTAATCCCTGATTGGCTGAGCCACTTGTTTGTGTGGCCGAAATGCCAGCAGTGCCATGAAAAAACACCGTACGACAATCCTGCCAAAGTGCTGCAACTTCCAAGAAGAATATTTTTTACTACTTTAATTTTTTTTATTATTTTAACTTTGTATTTTTAATCTATTATCTATTTAGTGCATTAAACTAGTGGAAACTTCTGTATTTGATTCTCCCTTGACGAGCTTTGACAGTAGCTTAGTTTATATGCAATATTTATTACGTTTTCTAGCACGATAGGAAACATTGGTGACAGGTTTACATTAACATTAGAGATATTGGAAACCACTTAGAGGCGCTGCAGCTTTCCATGCCCTCTCTTGCCAGCCTGCGTGATTAACATGCTATTCTTCTCGATGTTTATTTTCAGATTCAGTGCCACAATGAAAGATAAATGGATGCATCTTTACGCGATCACGTGTGCGTTTAAATGTATGCATTCGTTAAAAGTCTGCTTTATCTAGGTCACGGAGCTGCACAGCGATGGAGTGCGGCATTTGTAACTGTACTGCGAAACACAGCTACCCACGGTGGAGGCTAAATTTAGAAGCCCATCTTTTATTTACATAACTCCATTAAGTCGAAGGAAACTATGAGATTAATTGTGTTCCAGTTAACTCCAAAAGCTAAATATATCCAATTGCCCAGAATATTCTGCAGCCAATATTCAGCACCGTCCCCGTTATTTACCAGTCTGGGACATGCAGTGTGCTGGCACAGCATTATCTTAATATCATAACTTTTGTTGAAACTCAAAAAAATTGGTCAACAGATTATTTCAGGTATTAAATGAGCTTTGGATATTCTGTTAACCCAATCTGAAATGACCTCCGTAAAGTTACTGAAGAGAATATCAGTAATGGATTGAGGTCCATATTGACCTGGAGCTGCAGATTTCTGGGGGTCCTAACACATCTCAGTTATCCCCACTATACCTCTGCCTCAATTATGTTGCTCTCATTGTACCTCCAGCCCATATCTGCATCCCCCCACTGTACCTTTATCCCATCTCTGTCACACCCATTGTGTCTCCATCCCATATCTGTCATCCCCATTGTGCTTCTATTCCATCTCTGTCACACCCATTGTGTGTCCATCCCATCTCTGTCACCTCCATTGCTTGACTCTATCCCATATATATCACCCCCAATTGAGTCTTCATCCTACATCTGTCATCCCATCTTGTCTCTATTCCAAATCTGCCTCCCACACGGTGTCACAATTCCATCTCTGTTACCTCCATTGTATTACCTGTATCCCACATCTATCGCCCCATTGTGTCTTTATGCCACATCTGTCATTGCCCATTGTGTCTCCTTCCCATATCTGCTACCATCATTGTGTTCTATACCGTCTGTTTCCTCCTTTGTGTTGGCTTTATCCTATATGTGTTTCCCCGTTGTGCATTCGTCCCACATCTGACACCCCATTGTCTCTCCATCCCACATTTATCACCCTATTGTGTCTTTATGCCACATCTGTCATCGCCCATTGTGACGTCTTCCCATATCTGCTACCATCATTGTGTTTCTATACCAGCTTTGTTTCCTCCTTTGTGTTGGCTCTATTCTATATGTGTTTTCCATTTGTGCGTCCGTCCCACATCTGCCACCCCATTGTCTCTCCATCCCACATCTGCCACCCCATGGTGTCTGTATCCAATCTCTGTCACTTCCACTGTGTTGGCTGTATCCCATATCTGTCACCCCCATCGTGTCTTCATTATGTCTCCATCCCATATCTGCCAGCCCTTTGTGTCTCTGTCAGCCCCTTTGTGGCTCTTTCTCCAACACTGTCACCCCCATTATACCTCAATCTCATCTCTGCCACCTCCATTGTACCTCTGCCCTAGCTACGCCATACTCGTTGTTTGTTTCTATCTTAACTCAGGCATCACCAATGTGCCTTTGATTTATCACTTTCACCCCATTGGTCCTTTGTGTTGACCCTCTTGGATTGAATTCTGAATTAAGACTGGATGCCTTCGTGGCTAAATAATGCCATGATCAGTCTTGATAACATAGCTTATAGAGGTTTTGTAGAGCATGATTTATCCGTGCTTCAAGTTTATTGTTCTCGCTACGTTTGCTCTTTGGTGTTTCCTGTAACACACAGACAAAGCTCTCCTTACTGTCAGATTTTTTTTCTTCTATATATCAGGATATTACAGCTATCCAAAAAAAATTAAATAAGTTCACGTTTAACGGATTTTCTTTTTTATTCTGGCTCTGTTGAATAAATAAAAGCTAAAATGTGACATGTTTTTGTTTGTGGCATTAAAACCCCGGAGAGTTCTGAGCGACCGTCTTGACTTTCCAAGTTACAGTGGCAGAACACTGTCTTGAAGATTGACATGAAAAATAGCGAGCGCGCCACAAGCAGAACAGGAAATGAAAGAGAGAGAGAGGTTACCCAGGGAGGGAAACGGAGCATAAGGCATTTTGTATTTTGAATCGACTGGAGAAAAAGCATGGTCCTTGAAGTGCGGTGAGTATGCTAAACGGAGAATAGATTTGAATCATTATTCAGTTCGGTGGTACAACTTAAGAGCAGTAGCAGATGTTTCGCTACACTTGTTGCCATGCAGCCATTGTGATGCAATTCTGATTAGGTACATGGAAAACCTTTATGCAAAGTGTGTCCATTAGTAGCATGTCTATGGGAGATGCTTTTTACAGAGCCCATCCATCAGTAAACATGCTCATTGCAATTGTTTTATAATAAACAATAAGATATGCAAATATGGACCAAAAAGAGAGCGGTTTCCCAAACTTGTCATCATAAATCAAAGATTGCGGTTTCTCATTACCACACTGTCCAGATACACATAAGTAATTGCGCTCAATGAGTAGAACCCACGTTGGTGAAGCAAAAAAAACAATCACGGGAGAGAATCTCACAATTTGCCATTTTCCAGGTAATAATGGCGTCTCGTGTGCAGTGCATGGGAGAAGCGGGGAGTCGACACGTGCAGGTCTATTCAAAGAAAGGTGAAAATCAGGAGAATTGCCAGGGGAAGAGAACAATCTAGACCAAATAGCCATATTTGGAAAGTGAGATAAATGGGAGAATTTTTCTGGTTTGGCTACTTTGACCTACAGAATTATTCAGAGAGCGGTGAAAAGCAGGAGAATGACTGGAAATAGGAAAATTCAAGGTAAAAATAGCCAAACCAGAAAAATTCTCACTTTTATCTCACTTTCCAAATAGGCTATTTTGACCTAGAACTTTCCATTCTCCTGCTTTTCACCTCTCTCTGAATAACCCTGCTAGAATTTTCGCTTCTCCAGTCATTCTCCTGAGTTTCACCTTTCTTTGAATAGACATGATGGTCTTAGCGGAGTAAAGCACATGCATTTGGGTCGGGAGGTAGAAGTCCACAGACTCTGCTTATATACTGTATAGGAAATAACTATCTAAAGACAGGAAATAAATAGGTGCTCCTACAGCAGGGCTGTAAAACTCCAGTCCCCCCCCCCCAGACGTTTCTGTGCTACAACTCCCACGAACCCCTGGCTATATATTACATTCTGAGAATTGTAGGCATTTGGGGGGCTGTGAGTTTGACTGCTCTGTCCTAAAGCCTTCATAGTACCCTGTCATTTGGTATGGGAATTATATATCAAATTAAGCCCCTATTGACGTTCCCCAAATGGATGAAAGAAAGTTGTGGGTTACATATGCAACATGCGTTTACTGTACAGTCACTTTGGAGCACGATGTGTCACATTACCCTATTGATATCTGTGTTTTTTGCAGTCAGTGCAATCTAAGAGCTGCATTTTCAGTTTTTTGCCTATACAGGTCTCTAGGATTTAATCCAATATTAATTCACTTGATTTGAGTGATTTATTGTTTGAAGCATGGCAGCGTCACGGTCATAGTAGTAATGATAAATGCAGACTTTCTTCATCTCGGTTGATGCTCAAGCTTTGAATTAAGTCGAGGTATGATTAAAAGTGACTCCTAAAACTTTACTTGTACTATTATTATTATAATTATAAATATTATTTTCTGATCACAATCCTGATGCAACTCATCCCTCTCCTTACCTACCTGCACACCATGATTGAGGCCACTTCCATGGCCCCCACCATTCCTGAACCACTGGCAAAAGTGATCCTGTCAACCAATAAAACTCCTCGGGCTCTATTAACTTCTTTGCACAAAAGTTAACGCGTGCGCAAAAATGCATTAACGCGAGGGGAAAAACCCTTTGCGCAGAACGTCGTAATACAATGTCCGCACAAAAAATGTGCGTTAAGTAGGCTTGTGCACCGATTTTTTTTTCGGTTCGATTTGTTCGGATGTTTAAACTTTTCGATTCAACTCGTTTCGACCGATTTCTGTTTCGATTCGGTTCGGCTCGTTTTTCGTGTACATTTTTTTTGCTGGTTTTTTGTATCGACTTTTCGGAAATTTCGGAAATTTTCGTTTTTTCGGAACGTCTGTTCTCCTCGTTTCAAAGTGTCTACGATAATTCTGGCGATTCTATCGTGTTTTTTTTTATTAAATAAAGATCCTTTTTTTCTTATGAATAATTGAATATACATTTCACAACTTTATTTAATCATATTAAAATGGTATGAAAGCCAAGGAACAAAAAAAATGAACAAAACGATTTAAAAAAATGCTAAACTGACCCGAATGCCACAAGAAACAAGTGATACGCATTTACAAATACAAAATTTACAGAATCAGCGATATAACCGATAATAGTTATATATACGATGTCCAGAATTACCGAAATGGAACCGAAATCACGAATGGAACCGAAATCATGAATAGAGCAAAAATAAATTTCTATTTGACACATTTCAAGTCCATTCGAAAAATCCGAAAAAAAATTTGTTTTGGCTCGGAAAACTTTTCGGATCTATCGGTTTTTGGGTCCGACCCGATTCGGAAATTTGGCCGAATCCGAAAACATGAATTGGGAAATTTCGTGAAAATTCCGAAATTCCGAAACCTGAAACGCACATCCCTAGCGTTAAGGTCTACTGCTGGTGAACCTGCACGAACCCTTTGCGAGTGTACCGTACTGCGCGCGTCCTATACTTAACATTGTGAGCGCAAATGTGTTTGTGCACTGGTACGTGGATGGTATTACAATCTTAGCGCAAATTTTAACGGACAACGTTTTCGCGCTTAATTTTAACGTCTTTTAAAAGCTGGTGTTAACGGCAAATCTGAACGTCCTGGCCGAAACCAAATACACCAGGACGAAAAAAAAATACAGCAAAGTATAGTTACACATTCTACACATACCCAAACAATAAAATGGTTAGGTTGTGCGTTTTTTTATTATTGCTGCAGCATTTATACTCAGATTGACTTTGACAGGTGCAAAAACTTAACGGGAGCCAATTGTGGTTCTTAATTCCAATTGGCTGAATCGCGTGAAAAAAACTGTCCGCCTACCGATTTCTGCACGCAACGTTAATGCGCGCGCGTTTTTGCACGTCTTTTTTACGCGCATTATTTTTTGACTGATGAAAAAATGTGCTCGGATTGTAATACCAGCGTTAATTTACGTGTGTTAACGTTTAACGCCGCGCGAAAAAATATAGCGCTGCGCGTGCGCTTTTGCGTGAAGAGGTTAATAGAGCCCCTCTTGTTTTCCGCCACCCCAATCCCTCTAGATTGTAAACTCCTATGAGCAGGGCTCTCATCAGCTCTTGTCTCCATCCTATGTTTGTCTTATTCCCTTTGATTATTGGAAAGCGCTGCGGAAACTCAATATTTGATGGTGCTGTCAATTTCCACAAACCATGTCACATTGAATAACCCGCAGTTTCCCCTCGTTTCTCCCGAGGATTTCCACTGAAACAGAGCCATAGGCCAGGTTCTTGGCCGTTTCCTCGTTCCCATAAATATCTGAGGTGCAAGACAGACACATGCAGAGATTTCGTTTAAGTTTAACTATAAATTGGATTTCAACCTAATTTTATTACATTTAATTAAATAATGGTTTAATTGCCTTAAATCACTGTCTGCAAGGTGTTTAAATAGATATGTATACTCAAATATATAAAAGAAGAATATCATTTTTATTGCTTTTTTTTTTATTTTTTGTATTCCCTCTTAAATGCCCATTTTCATGCGACTGGTGACTAAACCCTTCTGGCAATATTTATTGTTTATAGATTAACAGATTGCATTGAGGTTATTAACAGACTGTTGATGCTAATAAGAATAGCAATTCCTTAATTTATTTTAGCTAAATAACAGCTAGATGATTTGATCACTAGCAAGCGAGGTTATATAACCATATTGCATTGAAGTAGTTTAATTACCCACTAAAAGCAAAAAATGGTTTAATTGCGTTTCTATTAGTGTCATTCTTTTGTTTGTATTTGCTTTTTTTTTTTTTTTTTTAGGAAGTCATTGTGTAGAAATATTTATTATTTATTTACTTATAAAGGATTTTACCAGGAAGGATACATTGAGATTTCTCTCGTTTTCAAGTATGTCCTGGGTTCAAGAACATTGAATTGTTACAGAAATACAAAATAATAAAATGCAAGATATTAAAAACAAAACACAAATATACAGATTAACACAGAAAATAATTATGTAGGAAATATAGTCGCTATGTTACATGTTTACAGGTGCATTCTGTATATAGTCACAATGTTACATGTTTACAGGTGCATTCTGTATATAGTCACTATGTTACATGTTTACAGGTGCATTCTGTATATAGTCGCTATGTTACATGTTTACAGGTGCATTCTGTATATAGTCACTATGTTACATGTTTACAGGTGAATTCTGTATATAGTCACTATGTTACATGTTTACAGGTGCATTCTGTATATAGTCACTATGTTACATGTTTACAGGTGCATTCTGTATATAGTCACTGTGTTACATGTTTACAGATGCATTCTGTATATAGTCACTATGTTACATGTTTACAGATGCATTTTGTATATAGTCACTATGTTACATGTTTTACAGGTGCATTCTGTATATAGTCACTGTTACATGTTTACAGGTGCATTCTGTATATAGTCACTATGTTACATGTTTTACAGGTGCATTCTGTATATAGTCACTATGTTACATGTTTACAGGTGCATTCTGTATATAGTCACTGTTACATTGTTTACAGGTGCATTCTGTATATAGTCACTATGTTATATGTTTTACAGATGCATTCTGTATATAGTCGCTATGTTACATGTTTACAGGTGCATTCTGTATATAGTCACTATGTTAGATTTTTACAGGTGCATTCTGTATATAGTCACAATGTTACATGTTTACAGGTGCATTCTGTATATAGTTACTATGTTACATGTTTACAGTTTACAGGTGCATTCTGTATATAGTCGCTATGTTACATGTTTACAGGTGCATTCTGTATATAGTCACTATGTTACATGTTTACAGGTGCATTCTGTATATAGTCACATTCAGGGTTATCCATAGAGATCCGAATTGCTTGAGAAAGGTAACCGAACGCTGAAAATCAGTGTTCGGTTACCTTTCCTGACCATTCGGCTATCCAGAGAGCAGGCAATTCGCCAAATCCTGGCGAATTGCCTGAACATACGGTGCCTGTTCGGTCCCTGTTCGAGGGCAGTGAAATCCCCATGAAAAAGCACTGCTTCGGCTATTCAGAGAACACAAACCAGCAGTGAAAGGTTCCCCTAATGCCCTGCCATTCGGTGGTTTAATTCGACAGGTTTATTCAGGAGAATCCCATAGGCTTCAATGTTAAAAATATTCCCGTTTTAATTCAATATCTAATAAACCGTTCATTATAAAATTCTGCAGCAAAAAGTCTCTTTATTTATAGATTTTTTAGGATACTTTAAGCATTTTTCTGATTTTTTTTTTTTTTTTTTCTTTTCAGTTTACTTATTTTTTTTGTAACAGCCCTCTTTATTATCATTCCCTGGACCTCCTGTGAAAATTTCAGACATTTTCGCTCAGTAGTTTCTTTGCAAACAGCGTTTCTTTTTCCCAGATTCATACAAATGGTTTTGCTAATTTGTTCACTGCCTCCTCTACGTCACAGCTGCTTCGGCTCTGTGTGATTCGGCTCATGTTCGGCTCCTGTTCGGCTCGTGTTCGGCTTTTTCGAAGGTTAATCCAGATGTTTTTGCTTGTTTTCAGCGTGCATTCGGTTAGTTTTCGTCAGGTTTGCGGCAGCTTTTCCCTGCAATTCCCTGCAATTCGGGGACCCTGTGGTGCTTGCTGAATACACCGCAGGGTCACCGAAATGCAATCGGCAAAAGGAACCGAATTGAAGAGAACGAAAAGTCACCGAACGTGCGGTGACTTTTCGAATCTCTTTGGATAACCCTGTATGTTACATGTTTACAGGTGCATTCTGTATATAGTCACTATGTTATATGTTTACAGGTGCATTCTGTATATAGTCACTATGTTACATGTTTACAGGTGCTTTATGTATATAGTCACTGTGTTACATGTTTACAGGTGCATTCTGTATATAGTCACTATGTTACATGTTTACAGGTGCATTCTGTATATAGGTCACTATGTTACATGTTTACAGGTTCATTCCTTATTGAGGTATGTTAATAGAGATCTCTTAAGTGACATTAGACTGGGGGGAAGATTTGATGGCGTCTGGGAGGTTATTCCATAATTGCTATGCTCTGTAGGAAAATGAAGATCGAGCCACTTTCTTTTTGTATTGTGGTATTGCAAGTAATGTGCTGGTCCTGGATCGGAGGTTATAGGATGAGGGAACTGCTAGGGGTAGCAGTCTATTCAGGTAGGGTGGTAGCTTCCCAGAAAATCTCTTAAATCTCATTATAGCCATTGAAATCATTTACTTTGGGCTCTATTGCACTTGAGCCATTTGCATTAGTTAGTGAGCTGTTAAGTATAACAGCCCCAGTCATTAATGTTAATGACTCCCCTTCTATTCCAGTGGAGCTGCAAACCTCCTGTTACTACAAATCATCACTTTCTATACTTTGTATAAGAAACACAAATGTATTAGGAGATGGAGAATAACATTGATTCCAATATCACTCGTTGTGCTCATTGGCACCTGTTATATATATATATATTGTGACGTTTGGGGGCCCACAGAGCACGTGCACAATGTCTTTCACAAAAAACAGAACAGCTTTATTCACCCTTTCAGGGCAGTCAAAAAGGCAACATAATAAGTACACGCTTGGGTTCAGCAAAATTAAAGCAAAGTCCTGATCTTCAGCACAAATAAACAGAAAAATAATGGTGGCTCACCAAAGCTTTAAACAGTCCCAAACCTGGGGAATCCTTTCCCCAAAAGATAGAAGCCTCTCCAGCAATGCACAGCACGTCTCCTGCTTTTGGAACACGAACACCCAGCTTCCACTGATTACTTTCCTTAACTCCCACACTCCTGTCTGGGAGTTGCTGGCTTTTAAACTTCTTCCTGGACAGGAAGATTAACCCTGTGATTGCACTTAAAGGGACCACAACCCAAATAGGGGTGAAACATATTGTCCATCCAGGACCCAGCCTTGCCGACCTCTACAATATATATAATTGGCTTTCAAACATCTTGGCCACATTACAATATTGACGCTAACATTAACGCTCCCCTGCATGAGCATTAACGTTAGCCGCAGTGTCTACCGCATATTACAATCCAAACGCAAACGGGTTAAGTAACCCGTTAGCGTTTGGTGCCTTGCGCTTTTCAGCGTGAGGTTACTGTACTTTGTGCTCCCTACACTTAACATGGGGAGCGCAAAGTGTTAATCAGTGTTAGGATTACAAAGTCCTAACGCTGATTAACGTCCGGCTCTGGTTAGTGGAAAGTTAACCAGTGCCAGGACTTGGTGTTAACAGATTCCGCTTCTGCAGAATCCGTTAACACCAGCCTAAAAAATACAAAACTGAATCCTATACTCAACTCCTATCCTGCATCGAGGACCGTGGCTCCAACTGCCTCCTCCGTCCGGCGGGAGCAGGGAAAGACTGGGGGAAAAAGTCCCCCCAGTCTCTCACTGCGTATCACTACTCTGACCGGCCGGATCTCACGAGGCGAGATCCGGCTGGTCATGTGACCACCGGCGTCTGGCTCATTGGAGTGAGTGGATGCTGAGCGCAGCCGCTAGCATACCGACCCGTAGCGCGCGGTAACAATGCAGGCAGCTTTTTAAGCACCTGCATTGTAATTCCACACTAAAACGGGGGCAGTAGGGGGAAAACTGCGGGTGCAGTTGTTTCTCCCTACCACCCCCGATTTAGCGTGGAGATCGTAATGTGGCCCCTTGTGTTAAGTGATTTTAATTGGCAAAAACACCTAAAACAAAAAATAATTTGATTTAAATAATTCCTCACCACTGATTCCACTGCAAATGACGTGTGATCCCCTGCCTCCTTTTGCTACATGTAGAAGGACAGTGGGAACAAATAGTTTCCAGTGTTCTTCCACCAGCAGTGCTAGATATCTGTTCCAAGAGTCCATAGGAGGAGATCTCACTAGGAATGAGATCAGGCCAGGGTGACAGAGGGATACGTAGAGGAACACAGGGAGCTATTTGTTCCTAATATACCTCTGCCCACGGAGCATGGAAGTGGTGAATCGAGCGAAGGGACCTGAGGTGAGTGTTGGATTTTTAGGTGGGTTTAGGCTTCTGTGTTATGTGATTGTACTGAAGCGAAATCACTTAACACCAAGATCTGAAAAGTTTTACTCTTTTCAGGATTATGTCCAGCACAGATGGTGAATTGACAGCAAAATATGACGCAATTAGCTGGCAATTCGACAGCGTTCCTGTCTTCTATTCAGAGAACACCGAATTGCACCAAAATTCCAGTGAAATGCCCAAAATTTAGTTGTTTCAATACGACCGGTTTAAACAGGCGAATATCATAGGTTTCAATGTACCGGCTGGGTGGAGTAGAGGTAACGTCACTGCATGGAGAGAGCCCGTGGAGTCATGGGTTCCATCCCAGCAAGCAACCTCTCCAGTAAGTGTCCTTGTTCAAGTCACCTAACAGTACATACTCGCCACCCAGGACATACTTGAAAACAAGAGAAATCTAAATGTATCCTTCCTGGTAAAATACTTTCTCAAAAAAAAAAAAAGTTATATCTTATTTAATTAATGTTTTATAAAGACTGTTTATTCTTTTCATATCTTGCAAAACCCTTTTTTTTATTTGTTTATTTTTTAGAACACCTTTTTGTATTTTTTGTATTTTTCAGAAGACATTTCTTTTATCTTACACTGTAAAAGACTTTTTTCTTAATTTTGCAACAGACCTTCATTTGTTTTTTTAATGGACCATGTTAATTATTTGGACATATTTTATTGATTTACTCTTCTATTAGGAGAATAGTAGTTTTCCTTTTGTTTTTTGTTTTTTTGCAGATCGGTGGAATTCGTCAATGCTAATTTGGCGCAAGCCGGTGGTTTTCAGCGCAATTCACCGGTTTTCCCCAGCGTCCTATAACTACTTCGGCGACTCCAATTTCAGCAAAATATGGCCATTCACTAAATAGTGAATTCGCCTTATTTTTGGCGAAATGAGGTGACTTGCGGCGAAACACAAAGCACAGAAATTGCACTCAATTTCGGGGCTTTGCGAATAGACCCTACAATATGTATCAAACAATTCTTTAGATTTTTCTTTTAATATGTACTTATTTTCTTATATATATGACATCTATACCAGCACTTTGTTTTTACCGCTTTACATTACTCTATTGTGTCATTTATGGCATCACTTTAAAGCAGTCCCCATCTAAAATGATGAATAAAAACGTGTCATTATGGGTATCCAGTTTGTTACTTAGTCGCGCTGCCTTTCCTGCCGTATGACAGTTATGGAATGGAAATTTAAAGAGACACTCAATTATTTTAAACAGAGGAACCACTCTCCATTCAAAGTGGAACATTACCATTTAAATAGAGGTGAGACTGTGGGATGCGTTGAAGTGAGGTAAATACTGTATCTATTAAGTTGGTGAACTGGTAAATACCCCAGTTTCAATTATGTTGCACCCTAGGAAATACGGCTTTTACTGCTCACTTGACTGACTCGATGTTCTTTCACCCCCACAGTCTCAGGAATGGAATTCCGTCGCTCTGTATCATTGTCCTGCTATGGATGACTTGATACATACCTTATCCCCCCCCAAACTTTGTAAAATCAGATACATTTTGCACAGGTCAGGACTCATTGTTGAGGTCTCGCGGAGGAAGGGAGTCATTAGATACCTGCTAAGTGTAACGTAACCGCAGGTTGGTCTCGCTTTATGGGTAGGTTACACCAAAATCGCAGCACCTTCATTAATTCTAATAGGATTTTACAGCACACTTCTTCTCATTTTCACAGGGGCATGGTGTACGGATTAATGTATTAGAGGGTAACCAGTGGTTTTAAAACAAGTATGCAGTATCTACCCTTTTTTACAAAAAGAAGAATATTTTGTTTAATCGACAAATGCACCTACGCTAATTAATTTTGGCAAAATAACCCAGATTAGATTTTTTTCCTGATTATTCTCTTTAATAAATATTGCATTTATTTTATTGCTTCACACATGAACACAGCAAGTGTAAATTACACGGAATGTGAGAAAATCCGCCATGTATACTTATTTTTCATTAATTAAAGTTACATGCTGGTTTAGCAACAATTCTCCGGCTTCAAAATGAAAGAAATAACAATAAAAAAATAAACTCCTAAAAACCCAAAACACAATTAAGCGTACCCACCTCTTTCCAGCCCTTACTTCTCTCTAGTCATTCTACAGTGACAATGTCATCAGTCAGGAAATGGCAGTGACATCATAATGATGAGGAGCTCGAATGTTCCTGGCAGAGAGCCGGGCATTTCCTATCAGAAATTCCTATTAAATCCCTGAATGCATATCGTTTTACATGAATCTATAAAGTTGCAGGAAAACAAAGTTCTATGTATTGAAAAACAAGTGTTTTGAGTCATCTTCGACAGTCTACAAAACCATTCCAGACTCAACTATGATGATTTTTGTGAGATGCCCAGTTTGCAATCTAGTTCCGTAAGCATCCAGGAAATCACAATGGGATGCAGGTGCCACACAGAATGGATAAGGGATCTATACCCTCCTGGCGAGTCCTAAACAGTCATTGGGGGTTGTTGCATCGCTCGTGTAGAGATGACGTCTTTGCATTTCAGTTCTGGCCACCCTACGGTCGTCCTTTCTGGGTGACAGCAGTCTGAATTGCATATGGTTATACTTCTCTGTACCATCGAGCTAAAGCCTTGTGGGATCCACCATAGAGTAGGCCACTTGTGCTGTTGCCAGGTAGCAGGACCTTCTCAAAACTTGTGGTGTTGCTCAGTCTCGGGGCTCTCTCAAAGCTTGTTTTTGCTCACTCTTATAGTGGATAAGTAACAAAATATTAGAGATAGAAATCAACTCACAGGCACATTGATTTGTTGTAATTCCACACACATTTGTACACGGCTATATTTGTTGATGGAGCTGCCAGTCTGCAGAGCTGCTGAATGACTGCTTTATGGATATAAATATCCCACAGCTCAAAGCATATTCACCGTTGCACTTGTGCTACACTACGGACAATAAGTTTCCAAGATTTGGATTTTGGTGCCATATCTGCGGCTTTTTTGTAGATATACTCAACAACTTAATGGTCCTGTTACGTGTTCCTTCAGATAGTCGATAGAATGATAGTCGCATGGGTGGGTTGATAGAGAATAGATAACATTGCTTTGTGACTACAGAAAGACATACAGGGAATATGTTTGTGTTTTCCATGGCTGCATGTAACTGGAAGTATGTTTGACCATCTTGCATTCCACCACGTTTTAAATACAATATTTACATATTACTATAGGATTAGGATGTTTACACGACTGGAACAGAATGTTCCTCCACGTATAAAGAAATGTCTATTTTAGTGTCCGTGTATCTCTAAATTGTAAACATGACTACATTTGTTAATTACATTTCAAAATCTAAACCCTCTTTTCCTTCCTAGGAACTCGCTTTCGTCAAGAAGACTTTCCTCCGAGGATAGTTGAGCATCCATCTGATGTAATTGTTTCGAAAGGAGAGCCAACCACATTAAACTGTAAAGCTGAAGGCCGCCCAACCCCTACCATTGAGTGGTACAAAGACTTGGAGAGAGTGGAAACGGATAAAGATGACCCCCGCTCCCACCGAATGCTGCTGCCTAGCGGATCTCTATTTTTTTTACGCATCGTACATGGACGCAGGAGTAAGCCAGATGAAGGAAGCTATGTGTGTGTTGCAAGGAATTATCTGGGAGAAGCTATGAGTCGAAACGCATCACTGGAAGTAGCATGTAAGTGCACTAACTACTCCATTTTACTTGTATTTTTACATGAATTTTTAAAGTTTTGGTTGAAAAAAAAATACATATATTATCTATGTTAACATACAAATGTATTAGAAGAGTAATCTATTTTAATTCATGTCCCCGCAAATTAATTTCTAAATCATTCGGCTGATCTACAACTAGCGTCAAAAAAACCTCAGCACTCCAGATGGTTAGGGACAGCATTTCCCATAATGCTTAGCCACTGTAATGAATGACTGACATGGCACTATAAATCTAGTTACAAAACATCTGGGGTGTAAAGGTTCCTCATAACTGGTCTACACATTTAGTCAAAACTGTCGTCACACACACCCAGTCCCCACACACTACCCTGGGATTCTGAGATACTCGTAACATACGTACTGCATCTATAAATAAACTGGAAATTCATAAATATAAACATTAGAGTGTATATTATCAAATATTACATTCTTACTAAGTTATGTAATATGCACTTTAGTACACAGTATGGGCGTTACTTAGAAAGTACTGGTGTTTGCCAAAGTTGATAAGTTTGGCAAAAATCATCTGTGCTTCTCTTAAGTAGTCACAGTGAAGCATCTCCTTCCAGTGTTTGAAGTCTACCTTTGTGAAACACCAGTATTTGTTATCGTTACAACATCGCTTTATGTCTGTATTTGGAACTGCGGCAAACACCGTCTTATTCTGAATAAGCCCCCTGAGAATATATTTCCAAGTTGCCGGTCTGGCATTGTGGCTTTCATAGCACACATTTGACACACACCATTAGGCTCATGGGCAATATAGAATGAAGCGGATATTCTCGAAATATACTCATGGAAGTTCATTTGTAGCAAGTAGCAAGTGATTTTTTGTAGGAAATAATAGATAATTCTAGTTACTCATGAAAACGTGCAATGAAGTCCCAGTTCCTCTATAAACTTCATTGTAATTACAACACAGATCAGCAGGGCAGAAGTATCTACTTATACCAGTGTTTCCCCACACTGGTCCTCAGGTCCCCCTAACAGGCCAGGTTTGCAGATATCTGAAGCACAGCACAGGTGATATGATTTGCTGCTCAGTGATTGCAGGATTCAGTCTGCATTTCCCCAAGATAATCCTTAAAACCTGACCTGTTAGGGGGTCCTGAGGACCAGGGATAGGAACCACTGACTTATACTAATAATTTTCTTCAGTTTTACCAGTTTGACCGCTCTATCAAGAGAGGCTGTGTACATTAAGTAATTTGTATGTTACATCCCAATATGAATGTCTTCCAAGTATCTTCTCATGCCTCAGGATACACATACAAGTCTATTCACTAAAAGGTGACACTCAGGAGAATTGGCAGGAGACGAGAACAATCTAGACCAAATAGCCAATATCGAAAGTGAGAAACATGGGAACATTTTTCTGGTTTGGCTATTTTGACCTAGAATTTTAACTTCTCCTGCCAATTCTCCTGAGTTTCCCCTTTAGTGAATAGACCTGATAGTCCTTGGCCACTATTGCCTTTTTGTGTACTACCCATACCTTTATAATGCCGTTTGTGTTCTATTGTTCACTCATGCTAAGGTGTTCTTAGAAATAATAAAAAAAGTGTACTTTTTTCCTGGCGGCCCTTTAACCGAGGGCCTAATTCACTAATAGCCTCAGTATTGCTCATATTACACATTCTTATGTATTTATACTCTAAACGGAGAGCATTGGGCCGTCTCATTATAAACTGGGCCGGATCTATTTGATCTATAAGATGTATATATTGTGTTTCTCAAAGATAGCTGCTCAGGACGGAATAAACAAAAGAAAACAATGGCTGACTATTCCTAAGCGAGAGCCGTCTCCTTTCCTGACTCTACTCAACTTTTAAGGAGAACATTCTAGGGTGTAAACACAGCTTTGTCCTACAGACAAATATCGGACCTGAATTTCCCAGGAAGCCTGAGTCTAATTTCAACTTCAGACGATAAATTTGTGCCGCGTCTTTTCTGATTATTCAAATTTGCTAATTTTCTCTAATGTTCAACAACGAGTAAAATTTTTTTGTAGTCTGTGATTATAAAATGTTAGCCATATCATTATCATAGCTACTAATGACCTATGTTATTAACCCCTTCACCTCCAATATCGAGATATCTCAGGCTTAAAAGGCACCATCCGGTGCCCCGATATCAAGATATCTGTGGGGGCATCTTCATAAGCCCAAAAGCAAATGAGATTTGTTTGCTGCAAACGAATTGCTTTTGGGCTGCAGAAAGTGCCCCCAAAGTTTTAACTAAAACTAAAACTGTAAAATCAGCTGCTCAAAGCTCTGAAATATCGAGGTTTCAGCAGCCGATGCAGGGAAAAAAATAAGAAAATAGACCAGCCGCTCAAACGGCTGTAACTCAATTTGGCAGTAGATGGCGCCATCTACTGGCCAAAATAGGTTATTCACAGTAAGAAATACAATGGGTATAAGCTCAAATATTTCTTAGTTTAGAATTAATTAAAAATCATTTTACAAAAAAAACACTGATTTCTGACAACGGCTTTTTGGAAAATCCCTTGCTAGTGAAGGGGTTAAAGCCGGTCTGTCACATTTGACTTAGGAATAACTTTATATCCAGCAAAAAAAAAGTAGTTTGCTTGTTATCATTTTAACTATTTATCCTTCCAGTGTTGTATAATCATAATATTTTGTCTTTTTTGACTTAACATTAGACTAAACAGTCAGGGCTCTGCCTTAATAACCGGGTTAAATTTATTTATCGATTTTAATACATGATAAACAAACGATAAGTTGTCTCTCAAAGACCCTCCAATGACCACCCCTCCAAACTGTCGTTACTAATACATGCCACGCTGCTGTCTGAAGGTCACCCGTGAAGTACAAACCGCCATACAAGCTTGTGACGCTCCGGTGTTAAAGATATTTTAAGGAAAGATCACAGAACATGAAGAGATTTAAAACCACAGCACCATTTCTGTAATGGTATCATGCACCTCGAATAAAGGCTTCCTCGCTGTGTCTCCTCCTTTGAAGCATAGCTGACTGAATTCCTCAATTAAGTCCTTCGGGATTTCATAGCCCAGATTTTCAACCACAAGAACGGATTGCTTTTACTGGTGCTTGAATATTTCTTTAGCTCTGATTCTTTTTTTTCTTTTTTAAACATTTTTTTTTTCCTTTTATTTATTTCTTGTAATTTCGGTAAACTTTTGGAGTTTATTTCCTTTTTTTATTAGACGGATAGGGAAATAAACTGTAATCATATGTTATAACGGTTAAAATCTCAGCACAGGCACAGTCTCGAATATATAGTTAAATATTCTCTTATATTTGTAATGGCATTGAGGTTTAATAATAATAATAATAATAATAAATCTATATATATCTTATTAAATATTTTATATATAGTCAAATATTCTCTTATAGCCTTACAGTTGTAATGGCATTGAGGTTTAATAATAATAATAATTATATATATCTTATTAAATATTTTATATAGTCAAATATTCACTAATAGTTGTAATGACACTGAGCTATAATATATATAATATTTGTACCGCCACAATAAAAAGACATATAGTTAAAAGCCTCCAGGGCTACATGCCTTTTTGATAAGATTTATTATATATATATATGGTGCCGGGCAACACAGGTCTTAGCAAAAATAAAATAAAATATTTAAATAAATTATTTTTTATTTTTGCTTAGACCTGTGATGCGGAGCACCGTATTTATTTATATGCACTCGACCTAGTCCCAGCACCAGGCGCTGAACACAACTAGATTTCGTGTTTGTATATATATATTCTAAATATATTTATAAATATTCTAAAGATATAATCTAAAATATATGTAAATAATTATACAACATATAAATTATTTTAGATTGTATATAAATATATATATATATATCATAATTTATATGTTGTATAATTATTTACATATATTTTAGATTATATCTTTAGAATATTTATAAATATATTTAGAATATTTATTTTATTTATTAGAATAATATATATATACATATATATATATATATATGTCTTATATTTCATTTCATATTCCTCCAAATCCGTATAATGAAGATGTAAAAACAGATCAAGCAAGAGGAGGCTGTACAGCTACTTTACTAAGACATTTTAGCATAATATAATATAAAGACCTCATTCATATAGACACGGCATGAAGAAGGTTTCTTAAAGGAGCTAAATAAGCATCTCATCTAGGCAGAGTCGGTTGCATCCCTTAGGGACGGGAGTTGTAGCCCCAGGTGTTAAATGTGTGATAGCAGCTTGATCTATCGACCAATATAAGAGGGTGCTGTAGCCAAAATGAAAATTTATGAAAAATTAATGAATTCCCCAGATTATTATTTATAAGCCTCTCCCTCCGTCTGTTCTATTATTCTTTGTTGAAATTTATCGTCCAATATTGTGTCTAAAAGAAAAAAAGAAAAAAAGGAAGAAAATTGTTGCTGCCAAGGATTTCTTTTTTTTTCTGGAAAACAGAGCAGGATTTGTGTTAACAGAGGTTAATTAAATCTCTCAGTTTTAAGACTCAGCCAACATCCTTATTCTGACATGCTTTTTTAATATATAAGCATCTATCTGCTGTTTACTCGGAGATGTTTTTGTTTAAGATTTTTTTTCTCTAAAGTTACGTTATATTTCATGCCGGCAGCCCTGTCGGCTGTATTATGGCTCTGTTTTATATAGTTTTGTTTGCACACTTTTTGCATTTTTCTTTAACATATATTTCCTCATTTACTTTTTTTAAAGGGTTGTGATTTGTGAAAAGAGAGCGGTATCATTTTAGGGAAACTCCACATCAAAAGATAATTAACACTGCTGGTATACAAGCATATACTGCCGCCATATTTGTTTTGGTATTTTATTATTATTATTTATTATTCTTTATTTATAAAGCGCCA
This sequence comes from Leptobrachium leishanense, assembly GCA_009667805.1. Classification (NCBI taxonomy): domain Eukaryota; kingdom Metazoa; phylum Chordata; class Amphibia; order Anura; family Megophryidae; genus Leptobrachium; species Leptobrachium leishanense. The sequence continues at coordinate 50,064,782 of CM019064.1, forward strand.
GCATATTCCGCAGCGCTGTACAATAGGCACAGTATAGACAGGGTTACAATACATTGAACAACATTTGACAAACAGTACAGGAGGAGATGAGGGCCCTATTCCCGTAGGAACTCACAATCTAGGAGGGTTGGGGTTGGAAACAGGAGGAGAGGACTGCAAGGTGAGAGTGATTGATGGTTGCGTCAGTGAGTTGGGTGGTAGGCTTCCCTAAATAGGAACGTTTTAAGGGAGCGTTTGAAGGAAGAGAAGTTAGGGGAAAGTCTGACAGTACGAGGGAGAGCAATCCAGAGAGTGGGGGCTGCGCGTGAGAAATCCTGCAGTCTATCATGGGAAGAGGTGATGCGGGGAGAAGCTAGGCGCAGGTCACTGTTTGACCTTAGGGAGCGGGCTGGGGTGTATTTGGTGATTAGTGAGGACAGGTAGTGGGGAGCTGAGTTAGTGAGGGTTTTGTAGGTAAGGATAAGGATTTTGAACTTAATTCTGCAGTGGATGGGGAGCCAGTGAAGGGACTCGCAGAGGGGAGCGGCAGAGACAGAGCGGCGGGTGAGGTGAATTAGCCTGGCAGAGGCGTTCAGGATGGATTGTAGGGGGGAGAGGCGGGACAGAGGGAGGCCAGATAAGAGATTATTGCAATAGTCGAGTCGGGAGATTACCAGGGCGTGTATGAGTTGTTTTGTGGTGACAGCGGTAAGAAATGGCCGAATTCTGGAAATATTACGCAGTTGGTATCGGCAGGAGGAGGAAAGAGACTTGATGTGGGAGATGAAGGAAAGAGCAGAGTCAAGTATAACTCCAAGACAGCGAACTTGGTTTGATGGGGAGATGGTGATACCCTCCACCGTGATAGAGAAGTCAGGAGGTGGGGAGGCATTGGAGGGAGGAATAAGTAGGAGTTCAGTCTTTGACATGTTGATCTTTAGGTGGTGGGAGGCCATCCAGGAGGAGATGCCAGATAAACAGTCACTGACTTTTGAAAGGACAGGGGGAGAGAGATCAGGGGTAGAGAGGTAGATCTGAGTGTCATCAGCGTAGAGGTGGTAATTAAAGCCAAAGCTGTTGATGATTTTGCCCAGGGAGGAGGTGTAGATGGAAAAGAGCAGAGGACCAAGGACAGAGCCTTGAGGTACACCAACAGATAGAGGCAATGAAGAGGAGGAGTTACCAGCAAAGGACACACAGAAGGACCTGTTGGATAAATAGGAGTCAACCCAAGCAAGTGCAGTGTCACCGAGACCCGGAGAGTTGAGGGTCTGTAGAAGGAGGGGGTGGTCAACAGTGTCAAAAGCAGCCGAGAGGTCAAGCAGGATGAGAATAGAATAGTGGGAATAATAGTCGGACAACAGCTAGTGGAAAGCGGACATCCTTTGTCTGTACAAGAGAATATGAAGCTGTCATTAAAGCACCATAAGTAAAGTGATAATAGTAACAGTATAAGTGGTACAGTTGTTTATTGATGGTGGATTGCACATTTTAGGTACAATACAAGCTGAACTGGCTGGGTGGAGTAGAGGTAACATCACTGCTCTGCGTGGAGAGAGCCTGTGGAGACATGAGTTCAATCCTGAGTTCGAGCTCCTCTCCAGTAAGTGTCCTTGGGCAAGACACCTAATGGTACATACTCGCCACCCAGGACATATTTGAAAACGAGAGAAATCTCAATGTATCATTCCTGGTAAAATACTATCTCGAAAAAAAATAATTAATAACAGAAATGGAGTATTTGTCAAATTCCAGCAAATTCCCATAATTCTTCCACTGTAAAAGATAGCCAGGGAGTCATGAGAGTTTTGGTTCTTAAACATCTGGGGGGCCAGAGTTTGACAGCCCTATGTTACAGCAAAAAAGTTGACAAGAGCCGTAATCCCATAATGTCTCCCTATTACCGGCTCTATTGCGCGAGCCGCTATGTTAGTGGATCGACTCGGAAGGCAGACACTAACTGATACCAAAAGTGATGCCCTGTGCAATGGCTGGTAATATCTCCTGTTGTCCATAGGACCCTATAGAGATGTAGAATGGTCTGCACTAGGAGGGCCATGCAGGGTCAGTGGAAGGACACTGGGATCTTTTTTGCTCATAGTTTCCTTCTACGTGCGACCAGAGGAGGTTCGCAGATCAGAGGAAGAGGTGGATCTCGCTGTCCTCTGCACCATGGAACCAGAGGTATGTGAGGAATTTTTAATGCAATTTTTTTTCTTCCATTTTAAGCAATTTTGCAAAAGTAAATAGGGCCTGGAGATGGAATAAAGCCCGGATTTGGTTGGACAACCCAAACTTTTGGAATTGTGTCCTATTACTCTGTGCTCTGTGCTTTCTCTAAAGGCTTCTCATGGGCATAACAATTAAAACTGTTGGGGCCCTATTACATTCCTGACGCTAACGTTAGCACTCAACTGTGTGAACGTTAACATTAGCATTGGTGGCCCTAACGCGGGCACACCATATTACAATCCTAACGCTAACGGGTTAAAAAACCCATTAGTGATTCGGATCTTGGGCTTTTCAGCGCGAGCTTACTGTACTTTGCGCTCCCTATGCTTAACATGGAGAACGCAATGAGTTAATTTGCGTTAGTATTACAATGTACTAACGCTAATTACTGTCCGGCTGTGGTTAACCTGAAAGTTAAACACAGCCAGGACCTGATACTAACAGATTCCACTTCTGCGGAATCTGTCAGCACCAGCCAAAAATCCCCCCAAAAGTCAGATACTCGCCTCCAATAACGTGGCGAAAACTGCGGCTCCATCCTCTCCTTCTTGCCGCTGGGAGCAGTGAGAAACTGGGGGAAAAAAGTCCCCCAGTCTCCCTCTGGCAGGTCAGCGTAGTAATCCGCAGATCTCACGAGGCGAGATCCTGCAGGTCATGTTACTGGCAGCGTTAGCCTCAATGGAGTCTTATGGACTCCATGGCGGAGATGCTGGTGTCGGCGCTTAGCGCTCCCGCGAGCATCCCATGGCATAGCGCCGTGTTACGGTGCAGGCTGCTGGATTAGCACCTGCACCGTAATATCACGCTAAAACGGGGACGCTAAGGAGAAACCTGCAGACGCAGGTTTTTCTCCTTAGCGTCCCCGTTTTAGCGTGATTTTTGTAATAGTGCCCTTGCTCTTTAATGTCAATTTCACTAATGAAAGGATGGTTCAACAGCGCTCTGATGGACTCCTGCACTGGGTTGCCTATCATTCTAGTATGTATGACACAGTCACTGACATTGCCAGTAAACTATTGATGTCATTGTGGTGCTTCCGTCCTTACTTCCAGTGAAAATTGTACAAAAGTGTTAAGTAAGACATTATAGAAAAGAGTCCAAGATCCTTGAAACATAAATGGATAAGTCATAAAGAGCTGAAAATATACATATTACATATAGTAGAATAAATCGAAATTTTACAAAGTAACTAGAAAAATGCATAGTATTATAAAACAAGAAAAGGTAGCGGAGTTAGCAGAGCTTCAGTAAGTATTGTTATAGGATGATTTCCAACATATCATCAATGTGAATTTGATATACATGACTAAAAAAGGTTAACTATTGGTTACGGACCTAGATATTTTTTATTTTATTGTTCTGGACAGAATGTTGAGACTCGGGGCAAAAAAAAGATATTTACATCCTATATACTCCCAATTTCTCAAATTATATCTGAATACTTCAAACTCTGGGAGCAAATTTTAGCATTCTGGGATGACTTGCTTGTGGGTTATTTTCTTTCTGAGAATAAACTGTCAGAATAACATGCTTATTGTATTCACTGCTATCATTTACGTGTATATGTTTGTGAAAATGACGAATATAGCTGTACGTAATGTTACCTTTTTTATTGGGCTAATGTTACATTTAACGTTCAGGCCCGGACGCTAAACTGAGCAATATCCTAGAATTGAACATTAACCCCTTCACTGCTGATGACTTGTGGGGCACGCCCTCATTGACTCCCGCTATATGCGGAGGACATGCCCCACACGTCATCCGGAAGCAGGAGCCCCGGCGGAGATACTCACCTCTCTGTCCGGGGTCCCGCGGCGTTCTGGCTTCAGGGAAGCCAGTCGCCAAAGATAGGCCGGCCCCCAACGTAAATGACGTCATCGCGTCAGCACGATGATGTCATTCCCAGGCGACCCCCCGGCAATGCCGGCAGATCGCATGAAAGGGAGGGGAGATCCTTTTGGATCCCTCTCCCTCCCGATCGGGAGGGTTTTCAGCCAAAAAACAGGCACTGCTTTGAAGAGCAGTGTCTGCCCTTTAAAGTGGTGCCTGGTTTTTAACCCTATAATTGCCAGATCGCGATTGGCACGCGCCGCTCGGCAGCCTGATCGTAATCTAGCTCCGATAGGGGCCACCATCTTGGATGGCGGCTCCACCTCCGGGTTCCCCCTCGACTCCTGACGTGTCAGACAGCTAGGGGGTCATGCATGCTGTCATTAAAAAGGCCTGAGAATGGCCTTTCGAATGATACCAAACATGACCATGTTCAAAGTAAAACAAAATTTTAAACAAATTTTAAATAATAAAATAATAATAATAAAATAAAATGATTTTTTTTGTGTGTTGTTTTTATTAATGCTTGTTCACATTTCAATTATAAAGTGAACAATGATGCTGCACTAATGATTTTTTTGCATGGGGTGAGATTGCAAAAAATCACGTAATTCCCCCCAAAAAGTTTAATGAGTCCCCATTTCTAATTTTTGTACAAGCGCACCCCATAGAAAATATAACTGCAAATGTTCATGTGATAAAATGTGAAAAAACACTTTACACGTTGCAGATGATTAAAAATTCAAATTGTATTGCATTTTTTGTTATAATATACAGGCAGGACATGACGTATACATATAAAAATTATATATTATGAATCTGCGGAGTCTGCCGGAAAGAACAATATATAATATGTCTGGGTCATGTAATAAAACGTGGCTTCTAAACGCGTTTAAACATGATGAGCAAAAGCGGTAAAAATGAGCTCAGCACACAGCGGTGAAATGGCTCAGCAGCGAAGGGGTTAAGACATTAAGGGGCACATGGTTGTGGGGTTAGATGTCGTAAATAGTGAAAGTCAAATGATATGGTCAAAATGGGAAAATAAACACATGAGAGATCTTAGGCCCATAAAACAAAAGTGATAAGATCATGACAACTTGAAAGAAAAGAAGAAAAAACAAAAACACAAAATAGTGAAGGCTGAAAATGACAAATAAAAAACAAAAAAAACAAAACACTAGTCAGAATTCTGAATGTTATGAGCCTGAGTCCACATTGAGCCCTTCTTTTATGGTGTTAAAATATGTGATCATTTTCATTTCAGATGTCTTACAATCATGAGGGTCTTTAAAATTTCCTTTTAACAAACAGACTATACGTTCCTTGTCTCAGTATAGCATGCTGGATAACTTTCAATCCACGTATATCCACTTACTGCCTTGCGTTATTACTACTGTTCCCATTAAACAAGTAAAAAATGTTTGCGTTTAGATGGGGTTTTTTTCTGATCGGAATTCATTAAAAATAATGAAATGTATAATACATAATGTATAGAAGTGAACTCAAATGTTGTTTTCTGTTACAGAAATGCTATAAAACTTATGTAAATGTAATAAAAAAATAACAAAAATTGTTCATGGTGATATAGACATTTTTCTTTAGAAGATTTTTTTATAATTTTTCTATCTAAACTGCTTTCCATTGTGTGTAGTCTTTATTGATTCAGAAACTGGAATACTGTCCCTTACGAAAGTAGCAGCAGTCACGGGATATGGACACAACTACCCATGCATTCATAGGAAACATTGGATTAGGGCAAAATTTTTGTGCTTTTTATATAGGTGAAATCCTGTTAACCTCTTCTAATCACTACATATGGGTTTATTCAGCCGAAAGTGATTTCACTTGAAAATCAATTAAAAAGCCAGTTCAAGATGGCTGTTGGTAAAGGAGTTGGTAATTGCCTCATCCCCTTCTTATTGCTGTACCTTGGCTTTTAATTATGGTGATCTGGTGGAACGCCATTGTATATCCATGACTACATCTATTGCTGTATTTTTCCATTTGCTGAACGTTTTCTAATTTTAACCAAGCAACACTCTAAATAAGCCTTATGTAACATTAATCTTAATCAGTTGCATTTCCGCACCTATCTCTCCTGTGCACTAATTTTGTCGTAGAGATGTGACTAATATAATTATAGCTGCTTGTAGTGAGTGCGCAATGATACAAAAAGAAGACGAGAAGTGTATTTGGGCGCTCAATAATATCAAGGGAATGTGGATCACCCAACATATACATCAAAATACACCAAAAAACGTGGAGCGCAAATATATCCAAGTATTAGAACCACCTTAATAACATGCAACGGTGTTGAAATCCCCCAATTGTGATACAATATGCATTTTTACTTATCTCAATATATCTTAATCTTCAATTTAACTCTTCATGTACAGTATAACACATTTAAAATAAAGCATAACACACCATTGTGCAGCGTATAGTTACATACAGTTGTGTTCAAAATTATTCAACCCCCAATGCTGTAAAGGGTTTTAGGGAATTTAGTGTACATTTGTAATTGTATTCCGAATGAAATCCTACAAGGACTTTTTAAAGAACCATATGCAACTAAAATGACATCAATTGGTTTTGTAATACAGTAGTAAATGTTTCTTTTGTGAATTCTTCATTGACACAATTATTCAACCCCTTAAAGACTACCACTCTGAAGAACAGAGGTTCATTCAAGTGTTTTCAATCAGGTATTGAAAACACCTGTGGATGTCACGGAGCAGCAATGAAGCATAATAAGCACCAATTAGGCAGCTTTAAAATGACTGTGATACTCAGCTCCTTCTAGACATTTACTGGTGTGGTTACAAACATGGTGAAGTCAAGAGAATGGTCCAGGAAGACAAGAGAAGAGGTGATTACTCTTCACAGGAAGGGCAATGGCTATAAGAAGATTGCAAAGATGTTAAACATACCAAGAGAGACCATAGGAAGCATCATTCGCAAATTCAAGGCAAAGGGCACTGTTGAAACGCTACCTGGTCGTGGCAGAAAGAAGATGCTGACTTCGACTGCTGTGCGCTACCTGAAGCGTAGAGTGGAGAAAAGTCCCTGTGTGACTGCTGAGGAACTGAGAAAAGATTTGTCAGATGTGGGTACTGAAGTTTCAGCTCAGACAATACGGCGCACACTGCGTAATGAAGGTCTCCATGCCAGAACTCCCAGGCGCACCCCCTTGCTGTCTCCAAAGAATAAGAAGAGTCGACTGCAGTATGCCAAAAGTCATGTGGACAAACCACAGAAGTTTTGGGATAGTGTTCTGTGGACTGATGAAACAAAATTAGAACTGTTTGGGCCCATGGATCAACGCTAAGTTTGGAGGAGGAAGTACAAGGCCTATGAAGAAAAGAACACCTTGCCTACTGTGAAGCATGGCGGCGGTCAATCATGCTTTGGGGCTGTTTTGTTTCTGCAGGTATCAGGGAAGCTTCAGCGTGTGCAAGGTACCATGAATTCTCTTCAGTACCAGGAGATATTGGATGACAATGTGATGCAGTCCGTCACAAACCTGAGGCTTGGGAGACGTTGGACCTTTCAACAGGACAATGATCCCAAGCATACCTCCAAGTCCACTAGAGCATGGTTGCAGATTAAAGGCTGGAACATTTTGGAGTGGCCATCGCAGTCATCTGACTTAAATCCGATTGAGAACCTCTGGTGGGACTTAAAGAAAGCAGTTGCAGTGCGCAAGCCTAAGAATGTGACTGAACTGGAGGCTTTTGCACATGACGAATGGGTGAAGATACCCGTAGATTGCTGCAAGACACTTGTGTCAAGCTATGTTTCACGTTTAAAAGCTGTTATAACTGTAAAAGGATGTTGTACTAAGTACTAAGATTGAATGTCACTTGGGGGTTGAATAAAACTGATAATGATGTGAGCACAGAAAAGACATTTGTGGTTATTTCATTATAAATGTTATGTTATATTTGTCTGACCTACACGTGACTCTTTGATTTAATTGTAAGCAAGATGACTGAATGATCAAAATCAATGTCAAACTGGCCAAAACACTCAATTTCAGTGGGGGTTGAATAATTTTGAACACAACTGTATATAATTTTTTTAAAGTATTTTACCAGGAAGGATACATTGAGATTTCTCTCATTTTCAAGTATGTCCTGGGTGGTGAGTATGTACCGTTAGGTGTCTTGCCCAAGGACATGTACTGGAGAGGTGCTCTCTCTTGCCAGGATTGGAACCTGTGTCTCCAAGGTCTCCACAGTTATAGAGCAGTGATGTTACCTCTTCTCCATTCAGCTGGTTCACTACTAAACTAATTAGACTCACTTTGTCCTGAGCACCCTATACTTCAGGTATAGCTCAGTATATTTGCGCAGCAGTTTTTTTTCACTCAGGTTGGGCTCCCGTCTTTATTTTCAGGATACACCTTGGTTGCCCCGTAACATGTATAAAAGAAAAAAACATGCTACAGATTGTCTAAATCGAAGTAAATCAGAAAACTCACGAGATTAAGTGGTCCTAATACTGGTATATACAGTATTTGCGCTCCACATTGTACGGTGTATTTTAGTGTACAATGAGGGTTGTTAATATATTATGGAACATAAAAGAGATTTTAAAAGGATAAGTAAGGTTGGTAATGATTGCAATGAAACCTTAAAGAACCTTATTTGAAAGAGCGAAAGACAACACATTGCATACTATGTCACAATCCTTAAATAACTCAAGATACCAATTCATTAAGAAATGTTGCATTCACTTGGTCCAAATAGGGCCTTATGTGTGTTGTGAGGTATAGGCATTTACAACATCTTCATTGAGTAACTCCCCACTGGTAGTTCTCCAAGAAGCTCCATGAATGGAGGTTAGTCATTATGAATCTCCAATAATCTCCGGGAATGGATCTTTCAAGCAGGAAATTTTGAAGGGCTGTGGTTGAACAGTTGAGTGCTAACGTTAAGCCACGGCTGATTTCCAGTAGCCTTCAAAGAAGCCCCAGGAAGATTTTAGAAAACATTCATGAAAGTTCTGCAGTTTAACCACTACAGAGCATCAGCAGCTTCCAAAGACCCCAATTAACTGAGCCTTCAAGAAGGTCATTTTGGAGGCTAGCCACTACTCCACTTGAATGACCTCAAAATAGGCTCCAGGAATGGATCCCTCCAGGCAAGCGGTTTCTCTTACATTAGTCTACCTATGATCTTAGTCTGAAATATAGCCTTTATAACCCTTGGTAAAGCTCTAACCAAGCCTGTCATCGATGGAAGTTCTAAAGCTGAAAAAGCTCTCTTTATGATAGAGATAATTATCATATCATTGTCGGCCACAGCATGGATTCACTATTTCTTGCTCTTTTGACATTTAATTTGAAATAATTGTACATAAACGCTGTTTGTCAGAATATGTGTAACTAAATCATATGTTACTTCAAATGGATACATTTGATATATAGGCAATGTAAGATCCACCTCCTAAAAATGACAGTCTAGGCAATTAATGTCAAATCAGTACTCACAGTGATGACAGATATAACTTGAAGAGAAGTATAAAGGAATGGTAATAATTCTACGAATTTATTGAAATGGTACATGTTATGATAGGAAATAACTAACTGGTGCATGCCCTCTCTCTCATATTTTAATATATACAGTGTCTCACAGAACTGAGTACACCCCTCACATTTTTGTAAATAATTTATTATATCTTTTCATGTGACAACACTGAAGAAATGACACTTTGTTACAATGTAAAGTAGTGAGTGTACAGCTTGTATAACAGTGTAAATTTGCTGTCCCTCAAAATAACTCAACACACAGACATTAATGTCTAAACTGCTGGCAACAAAAGTGAGTACACCCCTAAGGGAGGTGGCACACATGCATACTGTACTGCGTCTGTTACGGACGCACTTTTTGAAGGGAGATATTGTGAGTACTGCGTAAAGTGCGTCCGTAACGTCTGATGTCTCCACACCCTAGGAAAAAACATGGCAGCGTTGTTTCTGCTTCCGTTTAGCTTTTTCAAGTCAATGTTATTTTTGTGTCCGTTGCTATATGTGTTTTCCGTCCGTGAAAAAGTGCGCAGGTGCTTCGTGTGGTGTGCTTAATTGACTCCTTTATAAAGCTACGACTGACGGCAAACAGTGCAGTCAGACGGACGCAAAATGTTTGCTCGTGTGCCGCTAGCCTAAGTGAAAATGTCCAAATTGGACCCAAAGTGTCAATATTTTGTGTGGCCACCATTATTTTCCAGCACTGCCTTAACCCTCTTGGGCATGGAGTTCACCAGAGCTTCATAGGTTGCCACTGGAGTCCTCTTCCACTCCTCCATGATGACATCAAGGAGCCGGTGGATGTTGCGCTCCTCCACCTTCCATTTGAGGATGCCCCGCAGATGCTCAATAGGGTTTAGGTCTGGAGATATGCTTGATCAGTCCATCACCTTTACCCTCAGCTTCTTTAGCATGGCAGTGGCCGTCTTGGAGGTGTGTTTAGGGTCGTTATCATGTTGGAATGCTGCCCTGCACAAAGTCTACGAAGGGAGGGGATCACAAAAATGTGAGGGGTGTACTCACTTCTGTGAGATAATGTGTGTGTGTGTGTGTGTATATACATATATATTTATATCTTTCCAGCAAAGGCATAGCTTTCTTTGTGTACTTTCATGCTCGTATATTTTTTTTATTAACTTATTTTAAGAGATGTGTTGGAATACAATTTAAGAGATACTTTTACACATCAAGTATGAAAGGTACCAATTATTTCATGTTTCACAGTCAAAGCAAACTCTAGAGAAACAAAGTATGTCTAGATAGTTTTTTCTTCTACACACATTCATGGTTTCTTATAGGGTGTTAATTTTATGTTTAGATTTATCTTTACTTCCATACTAGTTTAAACAACCTTACAAAGGGCTTGATGTATTTTGAGCTGATTGCAGAAATTCCCTGCGTTTTTGTCTGCAATTCAGCCATTTTCAGAAGTTTTAATTGAGGGCACAAGGCATTTCCATTCCTGAAAACAGTTGCCTCGATTATCAGCACTTGCGTCTGTGCTCACTAATGGAAGTTCTGGCTTTAGCAACTCACGTGGAAATTATCGTTAAGCCGATTTTCGAAAAAATATCATCTGCTGACAAAGAGAAATGCTTCTTTGGGCAAGGCAAAATCACCCCAAAATCACACTACATGCATTCAATTTTAATAATAGTGCTGATTTATCGCTAACAAACCAACCCTAATCCTTAAAATGACCCAAACCCAAAAATAACTCTAACAAATCCTAACTCTAAAAATTACTTTAACAGTAACCCTAAAAATAATCATAATGTTAAAGTCCTGGACACCAGAGACTACTTTTGGGGTTAGGGTTATTTTTAGGGTTAGGGTTATTTTTAGGGTTAGGGTTACTAATAATTGTTAATTAGATATAAAATCTATTTTTTTCAGGTTTATTACCAACTTAAATTTTATAAATAATGGGTCACTTATTAAAATTCATTAATATCTAATTTTAGTTGATTTGTTTTTCAATTGAATCAGCTGATATTTTGAAAAATTCCCAGTCGATACTTACCAATATTTATTTTCAAAAACCTGCGGATGAAGTTAAATCAAACCCTAAGCTACCTCCAATAAGGTCATTTCAGAATATGTGATGTGTATCATCAAGAATCACATCTTTTTATCAGACCGTTATCAAACCACTTTGTACATTAATCGATAAAAATACACATCAAAAATGATCTCACCTCTAGTTGACATGCTCAGTGGGAAACTAACCTGCTTCCCACCAAATACAACAAGAAAACATAATAGCGCTCTGTGTCATATCATGTCTACTCAGGTATATGTGTCCAGACCTTGAGCTTTCTGAACATTCGAATATACTTCCGAAAGGTTGAAAGGTTGGCTTGATACATAAAATCCAATTTCAAAAGAGGTGCCGGGAGAAAACAGAAAAGGGAAATCAACAATACGAGAGACACACATAGTTCTGTACATAAGTAGGAAATTAGATTAGTAGTGAAGTACAATTTGTACTTTTTAAATCGAGAGCTGGCAGACTAAGGAGGTGATTTGGTTCTCACACGCTCATGGAAAAATGTTCTTTTATTAACACATGAAGTGTCTAAGGTATCTAAGTACACACTGGCTACCTGTGGACATGCAGAGTCTGAAAAGGATTGGTCTTACATGGGAGTATTTATAAAAGACAGTAAGACTTTCTGTGTCACGTAGACAGAACCGAAAAAAGACCGTGAAGCCCATAGGATGCCAAAAGAGACGTGTTATACTAAAAATGACAAAAGGCTTTTGTTATCATGGTATCAGAGCAGTGAGTTTCAACCCTGGTCCTCAGGTCCCCTTAACAGGCCAGGTTTTCCAGATATCTGACGCCCAGCTCAAGTGATATGATTTGCTGCTCAGTGATTGCAGGATTCAGTCTGAATTTCCCCAAGGGAATCCTTAAAATTTGACCTGTTAGGGGGACTAGGAACCACTGTACCAGAACAATAAAGCTTTACATCATTGATTGTTGTGATTTTAAGCAACAAAAAAAATGGTGAGACCAGGGGAGATTGATCAGGAGGGGTTAACACAATTTCCCCAGTCCTACTCACCCCCCATTTTATAGCTTTCCATATCCCTATTATTACTTAACTGCACACATTATGTAAACATTCCGTGGTGTTATTTAATAGACACGTGTGACTCTATACAGTATACACAACATTCCGTTGTTTATTTTTATTTTATAGTTAGGATTGTAGCTACATCAATGCGTAACACATAGCTGCAAGCACCCCACAAGTTTGACTCAATGTAAAGATGCCATGTTCTCTGCTTTATTTCAGAAAAAACAGCATCCAGGCACTCCAACAGGGGTATAAGTGCAACTTTTACTGAATGAGCAGTGGTGGCAGTGGCAAAATTTCAGCAATTCTTGGTCAAAATGTTGGCTAAGCTGCAATTATACTGCTTTTGGAGTACCTGGATTCCTTTTATCTGATGTGAATCACTATGGAATTTGTCAACATTCTCATGGAGTTCCCTTATATTTATTGAAGTTGTGAATGGGTCCACAGTGCCTTTCCTCCTTTTTGTTCTCTGCTTTACTGACGATAGGGTTTCAACGAACCTAACGCATTTATTTAGAGCAGGGACAATCACTTTATATTTTGTTTATCATTAAAGTTTTCTTGGAGATACCAAATTACAGTTTTGTAAGACTTGGCCTGATGGAGTCTAACTAAATCTTAAATCAATAATGGACTTCAGTATTGTGACAGCTCACCCATTAGAACAGGGGTCAGCAAAGTTGGCCTTCTAGATGTTTTGGAACTACATCTTCCATGATGCTCAACCAGTCAATAGATTGGCCAAGGCTTAAGAGAAAAGCCGTTCCAAAACATCTGGAAGGTAAGGTTTTTTTTTTTTTTAGAAAGTATTTTACCTGGAAGGGTAGGCAAGTATGTATCATTGCCAAAGGACACTTACTGGAGAGGATCTTACTATGGCCGGGATTCGAACCTGTGTCTCCATGGTTAAAGAGCAGTGATGTTACCTCCATCCAGCGTTAGAATTTCATAAATTTATTAAATCTCAATTGTAATTTCTTGTTTGATGCTTAAGGGAAGTTATAAAACTCAACGTAAAAAAATAATTTTGATACGCATTTATAAAACTGTAACAGCATAGCTGTTAAAATATCAACATAATGAAATCTAAATATGCAATTATAGGAACTTTTTAATGAAAATTTTAAGTAAAACATACTGAAAACCTTCACTATATACTTGTCATTACACCTGGGATATAGCATTTTCATACTTTAATTCATTTTATATTTTTTTTCTCAGTGCAGTCTTGTTTTCAAAGTCAAATGCTAATTGTCATGGCGTACTCTTGGAAAGTATTGTCTCCAAGGGGTAACAGATATAGTTTGTTTGCTAAGGTTAGAGGAGGTGAAGCCAGATGGTCATATTGAGATTCCATTGGTTCACCTGTTTTCATCTCCTATTTTTCACATTTTCAGCCCCTAGAGATCTTTTTATAGGTTTTTTTCTTTCCATTCAGTACTGATTTAAAGGTCAGATTCTCACATTTATAAGAAAAGACTCTGATTCGATTCACAGTCATTGACGTTAGTATTGCAGTAATTTTTCTTTAAGACGATCTAGTCAACCGCACATTGCAGTTCCACATGAACCCATGTGAACATTATTAAATTCCTAATATTCTTCACTTTCTGAAGCAATATTTCCCATTGACTTTTGCTCGCCTGGGGTTGAACATTTAAAGACAAAAGTGCTGGATTGGAGAAATCCTCCACGTTGGCTGGTTTGCCAGTTAGAAGAAGCACATGATGGTGGTGGAAGGGAAGAGCCTGAGGTTATGTGTTAGTAACATTTATATACTCAAGACGCCCTGAGTAGGTGGGAGAGTTTACTATACGATTTGCTGATTCGTATTTGCTGCATTCCATCAGATTAATCCATATTATTATTCTTGTGAGATAAAGATAAACAGGTAAAAGAAAGCAAGACATTACCTGGCTATTACACATTTGGTGTCTTTTTTTCTTCATATCATTAGAAGGGTTATTCAAAGAGATCTGAATTGTGGCCGAAAGGTAACCAAATGCTGAAATTCAGTGTACGCTTACCTTTCCTGGCCATTCGGCTATTCAGAGACCAGACAGTTCGCCAAATGTTTGCGAATTGCCTGCACATACGGTGCCTGTTCGTTGCCTGTTCGAGGGCAGTGAAATCCCAATAGAGAAACAATGCTTCGTCTATTCAGAGAACAAAAACCAGCAGTGAAATGTTGCCGAATTGCCCTGCTGTTCGATGGTTTCATGCGGCAGAATAATTATTCAGGCGAATCCCATAGACTTCAATGTTAAAAATATTCCCATTTTAATTCAATAGCTAATAAATCGTTGATTAAAATACTCTGCAGTATAAAGTCTCTTTATTTATAGATTTTTTTAGGATCTTTTAGGCATTTTTCGGGATGTTTTAGATCGTTTTTTCTTTTTTCTGTAACAGCCCTTTTTATTATCATTCATTGGATCTTATATATAAATTTAAGACATTTTCGTTCTGCAGTTTCTTTACAAACAGCGTTTCACATTTCAAACATTCAAGCGAACTGTTATTTTTTTTTGTCACTCCATTCGTCTGCGGTGTCGGCTTTTTTCGGCGGCTGCTCTGTGCTCTGATCGGCGGCTGCTCAGGTTCCTCGGGCGTATTTATTTATTTATAAAGGATTGTACCAGGAAGGACAGATTGAGATTTATCTCATTTTCAAGTACGTCCTGGGTTCAAGAACATTAAAATGTTACAGTTGTATTTGGCGGGGTTAATCCAGCTGTTTTGCGGGTTTTAGTGAGTGTTCGGCGGGTTTTGCGGTGAGTGTTCGTCGGGTTTGCGGCGGGTTTTCCTTGTACTTCGGGGACCTTGTTGTGCTTGCTGAATACACCGCAGGATCGCCAAAATAAGATCTCCGAATTGAGGCGAATAAAAAGTCACTGAATGTACGGTGACTTTTTGAATCTCTTTGAATAACCCTGTTAGTCCAGGTGACATACAGTTTTGGTTTAATTCCTATAAAAAAATAATTTTCCTCTCCAGAAGAACAGTGTAAATTGAAAAGGGTCCCAATTGGCTGGGAATTTTTTTTTTAAAGGGGCACTCTACACAGTGTGACCACTCAATGTTATGTGAATGGTCATGTTGCTGTAAGCTCCCTGCACCCTCTCCCACCCTGGGAGGCTGGGAGGGCTAATTCAGTCCATCTATGTGCATGGGGTTTACTCCTGCCCAGAACCTTAGCTCAGGCTATGGGGCTTTGGAACCTTTGGGAACCAGCCACATCCAATGGCTCTCAATGCCTGGGGCACCAAGCCCAAACAGTCATGTGACATGTTGCCTTTGGAAGCATCTCATAACCTGCAGGAATCAGGAGGAGACCAGGGCTGAGTTAAGGTGGGTTTTAAAGGAATGTGAAGGTTTAAAACCATGAAGGGGGATGCAGATGTGGAAAGGAAGGGTTTATATTTAATCCCTTTTTTTTTACCTCTCCCCTCCCATTTTTACTGTGTAATATCCCTTAATTTCATGTTTATGTTCTTATACGTTGGCCATTGGATGGGGCAACACAATTTAGAGTGCCTAGGGCAGCACCAAAACTAAATACACCCCATGGGATCACTGTTTAAAAATGTGAATTATTTATTTATTTATTTATTTCTAAAGTATTTTACCAGGAAGGATACATTGAGATTTCTCTCGTTTTCAAGTATGTCCTGGGTTCAAGAACATTGAAATGTTACAGTTGTTACAGAAATTGAGTAATACAATGCAAGATATTAAAAAAACACAAATATACAGATTAACAGAAAATAAATATGTGGGAAATAGTCATTATGTTACATGTTTACAGGTGCATTCTGTATATAGTCACTATGTTACATGTTTACAGGTGAATTCTGTATATAGTCACTATGTTACATGTTTACAGGTGCATTCTGTATATAGTCACTATGTTACATGTTTACAGGTGCATTCTGTATATAGTCACTATGTTACATGTTTACAGGTGCATTCTGTATATAGTCACTTTGTTACATGTTTACCGGTGCATTCTGTATATAGTCACTATGTTAAATGTTTACAGGTGCATTCTGTATCGAGGTATGTTACTAAGGAGCTCTTGAGTGACTTAAGACTGGGGGAAGATTTGATGGTGTCTGTGAATTAATCCTGTTAGGATGATCTCAGTATTGCAGCTCAACTTGATTTTTCCATCCAATTTCCTACTTATGGTTTGGTGCCTTGTAGTACATTTTATATCATAACCTTAAGGATCTCTTACATTTTAGTAAATTAATATCGATTTAAATCATAGCGGTCCCACATAACATGCATCATTTCTTTACTTAGAAAAGACATCCATGTTCACACGTCATGTATCATGGCATGAGTAATGTAGCTGTTCTGTGCTGAACGTAGTTTGCGATGTCCTCTGATATTATCTTATACCTATGCATCATATGAAATCATTCGATGTTCCAAGGTATGCTAACATCACCATCTCATTTCCAGGGTGACATATTTATATACAGCTCGCAAAGTGTAATTATTTTCACCTCGCCATCCCCTCGTCACATTTCCGGCAGTGCTTAGTTGAGGTGACCTTTCTGGAGACTCTTTTGGTGAGTGATATAGTTAATGAGATCCAGCGACACTATGACCTCGACCTGCTCGTGGCCCTGGCCCTAGTCATCCATCTTCCAAGCCCCAAAGGTTACATGACAGCACATGGGAAGGGATAAAAACAAGTGTGAATAAACAAATTGAAGAGCTTTCGGTCATGACTGCCAGCGCCCAAAGGACAGTCCAAGTGAGTCATCCATAACCATGTTTAGGGAGACTGTGGGAGTACGGCTACTATTTCGCACTTCGGAAATTAAGACTAACTTAGGTTTATGTTAAACTGTATCCAGTAATGAACAGACATCTAATAAAAATTACGGCAAAGTTAATTGTCCAAACGCTTGTCCAAACATTAAGCTTTTTTAGTAACTAGTTAACACTCTAAGGAACATGCTTGGTGTTCTCTTAAAACAAAATAATACTTATTCAGGCTTCAAAAAAATTATATTTTCTCTCCTAAAAGAATATAATGGCGTCTAAAAAACCTGAGACAATATAGTGTTCTCACATTAGCTACAGTGTAGGACTGTAAAGTAGTAAACCCTCCTATAGATGACAGTTTTGAATGAGGCTCTTATAATTCCGACCCAAGGAAATGTCTTTGGAAGATAAGCTTTTATGTTATTTTCCCTTCATCTGGTCTTCTCCAGGGTAATGTCTGTTATGGGTAATGTCCTCGGTTTCACAGACCTTTGCCTCCCTGCAGCCTTTTCAGATAAGTTGAGAAACACTAATTATATATGTTATTCTTCTGTTAAAGCAGTGTTTCTCAACTCCGCTCCTCAGGTCCCCCTAACAGGCCAGGTTTGCATGATATGTGAAGCACAGCACAGGTGGTATGATTCGCTGCTCAGTGATTGCAGGATTCCGTCTGCATTTCCCCCAGGTGATCCTTAAAACTTGACTTGTTATTGGGTTCTCAGGAACAGAGTTGAGAAACCCTGTCTTAAAGGGAATGGTCAGAGCAATTGCTACAGAAGTCCAATTACGGATGAATTATCGGTTTCGGCTTCCTTGACATGGAACTCGGATGTACTGTACTGTCATCACCCATCTATCTTATATAATGCCTCGATTGACTTTAGCAATGATTGATCAATAGACTGTAAATTAACTTATAACGTTGTTACCAACTCACCAGGCTGGTGGTTCAAAGTGTTTATATATATAAATATATATATGTGTGTTTATACAGTACACATAGATACATATGTATGTATAGGCTTAAGAGATAATTATATGGGGCTTCAGTTAATATTGCTTCCATACTTTTTCAGCCCCTCTTGATATTTTAATATATCAATTTTTTTAATAAGGTTCTTATGCACAAGTGCAAAATGTGGTGACTTTGCATGACAGGTGGTCAGTTAACTTTTATGGAATTATTTTCTGTCTTTTATATATATATATATGTAAATTAATAATCTAACAAAAGCAATAAATGCTAAATGCATTCCAGGGTGATGATGGTACACCAGAATACTCGTAGCCTGAGAAGGTTTCTCTCTGAAGTGTTTTGCTTTTCTTCTTGTGCATGAAACGTAACACCTGGCTGATGCAATGAGCTAGAAATCAAAATGTATTAGACCTCGGAGGCTTCAGAACATCAGTGACATTTCACACAGGCTTTTTATAGCAAGCAGGGAACAATGGGTAGCTAAATGCCACAGGCTGCATGGTCTGCTAGATGTCACCAGGCTGAGGTAGCATGTCCTGCTAGGTGTCATCAGGCTAGGGTATCAAGGCATGCTAGGTGTCACCAGGCTGAGTTTGCACTGCCTGCTAGATGTCACCAGGTTGAGGTAGCATGGCTGACAAGATGTCATCAGGCTGAGGTAGTAGCATGGTCTGCTAGATGTCACTAGGCTGAGAAAGCATGACCTGCTAGTTGTCATCAGGCTGCGGTAATATGGCCTGCTGCATGTCACCAGATTGAAGTAGCATGGCCTACTAGATGTCATCGGGATGAGGTAGTAGCATGATCTGCTGGATGTCACTAGGCTGAGAAAGCATGACCTGCTAGTTGGCACCATGCTGACTTTGCAGTGCCTGCTAGATGTCATCAGGCTGGAGTAGCATGGTCTGCTAGATGTCATCAGGCTGAGGTACTATGGCCTGCTAGATGTCACCAGGTTGAGGTAGCATGGCCTACTAGATGTCATCAGGCTTAGGTAGCAGCATGGTCTGCTAGATGTCACGAGGCTGAGGAAGCTTGACCTGCTAGTTGTAACCTGGCTGAGTTTGTATTGAATGTTAGGTGTCATCAGGCTGGAGTAGCATGGTCTGCTAGATGTTATCATGCTGAGGCAATAGCATGACCTGCTAGATGTCAATGGGCTGAGGAAGCATGACCTGATTGTTGTCACCAGGCTAAAGTATCATGGCCTGTTAGACGTCACAATGCTGAGTTTGCATTTTTTTCAGTCATTGTGCAACTTCAGTTTGGTGACAATCTGCAAAATGTAACCATTATGAGGTAGCCTGGTTTGTTAGATGTCTATGGTGTGCTTATTTTACATAGGTATTTTGTTGCAGCTCATCGATATGACAAGTATGTTGAGTCTGGGGTTTTCTGTCATAAGGTAGATAGTTTTAAAGTGAACCTGTAGTGGTCATGTTCGCTTTCCAGGTGATGTTAAAGCAGGCGTTGAATATTGCATTGGTCATAAGGATCACTGGCAGTTAGTCGGGTACTTGGAGTATGCATAAGAGCTTCTACTAATGGCTGTCACTCAGGGCACGCCTCCTAAAGTGAATGACAGTGATTGATTGATTCATTGATAGGGAATTCTTCAACATTTTTAAACACACACACTCATTATTGTAATACAGTGTGATGTTTAGAAGTCTGTACAAAATGCAAAAAAAATACTATTTTGCCTTGAAGATGGAGTTAAAAAGTTATCTGTACAGGAAGTACAGCATGGTTGTCATTGTGTATTTGCTCATCATACACCAGCGGAGAGCTGGTGCTCTGTACATGGATAGTAATAAGGCTTTCACAGCTAATTCATCTTTATAGCATGTGCCACGATATCACTTGGATTTGTAGAGTGTTGATTAGTGTAGCACTGAGCTTTTCGCCCCTTCCTTTCAGACCGGCATTGAGATGCAATGTACGCTAGCTGACACTTCAATTCTCTTCTGCAAAATATCTCAGCAACGGAGCCGACAAACTAAAAGAAAGCTTGGGTTTTGTTTTATGATCTCGCTCCGCTGCCTCGCGATTGCCCACAGCCAACAGAGTGAATTAAAGCTCTTTTTCAAAGTAATCCAATCTGTTAAAAAATAA
Organism: Leptobrachium leishanense; assembly: GCA_009667805.1. Classification (NCBI taxonomy): domain Eukaryota; kingdom Metazoa; phylum Chordata; class Amphibia; order Anura; family Megophryidae; genus Leptobrachium; species Leptobrachium leishanense. The sequence goes on from CM019064.1 coordinate 50,085,318, forward strand.
TATTGGGGGTAATAAAGTTAATATTTGTAATTGGAAGATTTATGGTGAGCCGCAGAGGTTCTATTAGGTTATTGGTGACAGACAGATGCCAGGTAATGGAATTATTTTAAGCGTTGTGGTGATGACTTATTGTTGCTAAGGAGAATAACTCTTTAAAAAAGTTGGTCCTATGTAATCTTATATCCCGAACCGGCAATAAACCAAGGAATTAAGTAACTGGAAGCACAAAGATGCTTTATCCATGTAAGAAAAAGATACATTAAGCCCACTTTTTAATGAATTCAGTTAAAGGAGGCTCGATGAGAATCATACTCAGGGACACTGTTGGATAATCTGGGGAAACATTGTGATGATCTCACACTATGGCGCCTATCCCAGCCAGGATTGGGAGTCACAACTGCTGAAAGTCTGCCCTGTTAAGCATTATTAACGACTTGACTAATATTTGGGAACCACTACTGGATACTGGCAGCGGCTCAGCACGCCACCACAACTATCCTCTCCTGAGCTCCGTTCAATACCTCAGCAGCTGCGGAATTGCTGCAGCGCAGCAATTCAGTTTGCTGCAGCAGTGTCATTGAACGCTTTGGATGCAAATTTTGAATCCAAAATGGCCGACGATTTTTTAATTAAAGATTCAGATTGTTATTCTTATCACTCGGTCAAAATATGATAAAGAAAAGCAGTCAGCACAATTCCGTTTTGTATGCACACACCACAAATGATAGTTTTTATTGAATAAACGTTATGTTTACTTCTGAAACAAAATATATATTGAACTGTAATATATGTCTATGTGCAGGGGTAAATAATAAATAAATATTTTGTGCTTTGGTGATCAAAAACCTCAAAATTAACATTGCTGTACGGAATTGTTACTTGCTTCATGGCGGTCGGCCATCTTGCTGTACGGAATTGTTACTTGCTTCATGGCGGTGGCCATCTTTAATACGTCACACTCGGCTACTCGCAGCATTTCCTCGGGTCGCTGCAAGTGCTAAGTTAGCAGTGCTGAGCACTGAGTGGTTGAACGGCGTTCAATGGCAAGTTGCTAACTTAGCACTTGCAGCGGCTGAGATATTGAACGCGCCTCTGGCTTGCATAGAACATGTGATCTTGCAGGGTCAACTGAAGAACCCTGAAGACCTATCTGTACTCAGTGACCTTCTGATTGCAGCGAGAGGTGGTAACAAATCACGCAGTCCTCTTTTTCACAGGACAAGGAGAAGCATTGCCTATTTTACTGCTTTCTGCATGTTAAGTGATTTCACTAAACTAAATCACTTAACACCAGCTTTTTGCAGATGGTAATTTTTTCTCATGACCAGCTGCAAGTGAGAATATTGAGCAACCGTAGACTCACTCTTCTCCAGGGGCCTTCACATGTATGTACATTAGGCAGCCATAACATGCAAGCTGTTATGAAGTTTGCAGCCCAGTTGGATTAAGAGAGAGTCATTAGTACAAGTGGAACCGATTTATGCCACACTGCCAGTTCTTTTTGTTCATGAGCGTGAATGGGGCATGTTGAAGAAGAGATGAAGCGCTTGTGCAGTAAGGTATATTGTGTCATATATAGTTTACCAAAACCATGATACAGTAATACAGGGACAAGAGCATAAGTGTACACTAAAAGAGCAGAAAATAATCATTATGTCAATTATTACTTATCATGTAGCAATATTTGTGAAAAAATACAGTTTATCTTATTGCCCCTAATGTAAAAAGGGACAACTTGTCAACCCACACCCCCGAAAATAAATATATCAGAAATATTATAACATAATATTCTGGCCTTACTCTTTGGGGTACAAAGAGATTTTCAAAACCAAAGGGCAGCACTCAGCCAAAATATGTCTATCTTATAATGATGCTACTGAGACTGACAGACACAACATACCAATTGTAGAGCACTCAAGCCAACCATACATCTAAGTCTAAAAAAGGTTAAAAACACCTAACTTTAGTTTCAGAAAGATTGGGGTTTCGTTTTAATGTGCCTCATTGGCAGGGCCTTACCTATGTAATCCTCATGCCTGCCAAATTGGGTATATTGTGGCTAAACCCCCAAACTTTTTGAAATAATCTACCCCATATGGCGGGCATAAAGTTCACATAGGTAGGGACCTGTCATTGGGGTACATTGATGTTTGTGGCAGGGTTACGTATTGTGTGATCACATCTTGTAGCTGAACTCCCATCTTTTTAATCCAAAATTAGGTGTTTTAACTTCCTTAGATATAAGGTTGGGATGAGTGCTCTGTGTTTTGTAGGATTATATTTATACACAGCCATTTGATTTGGTTAGAGCCTATTTGATTTCGTACTAGCCTTGTTAGTTTTATCTCTTGCCAACGTAAAGGCTTTCAATCAATAAAATTGCTATAATCTGGGGTTTGCAATCACTTTCAAGTGATTACAAAAGTTAAAACAATCATTGTAAGTGGATGTGGAATGAGAAGAGATCTCCTTAGTGGGAGTATTCCTCGGGATCATTATATAGTCTATTACCCATCATAGTCTGCTTTTGTTTAAGCTGTTCAATGGGTCTGATATTATGTGAACACAATGTTAATGTGGGAATTATCTTTTATGGACCAGCTGTGCTAATATTGTGGAAGCCATAGAGTGTTCACCCACCGGTGACGCACATTCTCCCTATCATCAAGGAACTGGTGTCTTGCCGTGTCTGTCGGATGAAGATACATAAGAAATGGTCATGGTGATGACAGTCACGTAAGTGTGGAAATAGAAAAAAAAAATGAACAAAGAAATAATAAATGTAGCTACAATTTAAAAAATGTAAGCGATACGAGTGACCAGTCCCAGGATTCTAAATAAACAATAAGAAAATGGCGTAGAAAGAGGCTAAGAATATACAAAACACAATGGGATTAACACACTGTTCACACATTACTCAAAAATATTGGATACAATACTGTAGGTAATAGGATTCACCAATTCTATATATTTTTTCTTTTCATTTCAAGGTCCAGCTATACAGTTTATTTGATAAGGTAAATCCCAGAGAGATTTAGAGATAAAGATAGTCCTGACTCGATATTGACTCTATAATATAGGCATGAAGAGGTCCAGTTGGTGCAAGGTCAAGCTGATTGTATCTAAGTGTCCTCGGCATAATCATACGTTATGACAGTATCCAAAAGAATTCTAAATATTCCGGCCTCTGTAAAACGTAAATCCAAATTCCCAGTCCTCGTTAAGTCTTGGCACCTTTTCACAGGGATTTTCACAGATCAAAAGCATGACCTGCTTACTAACACCCTTATAAAGATAATTTAATAACAATTAAGAGCAAGGATACAAAAGAAAATGGCAGCATAAAATGTCTTTGCTAATTTCTTTTCCTCGCAAATCCAATCAGTATAGCTACCCAGCCAGCACTCATAACCCTTAATAAGTCACTTTACTCGATTAAGAGAAATTGATTTTTTTTTCCTTCTCTCCAGCGCGGATCCTAGTGATTGTGATAAATATTGGTCTGCTTCGCACTTTACCTTCTCCCTGCCAGCCTTCATTTGTTCTCAAGCCGGCAGGTGAACGGACTGGAGAGATGACGCCGTGTCATTATCTGCACTTGTTGTCAACACACTGACAGATGCCGAATTGAGTAGTTTAAGTGGATCAGCAAAGGCAGCCAATCCTATGAGGCATGCACAGCAATTACACACTCCTTACTGTGGTACTGACTTAAATACAGGAAGCTCCAGTGCCATCATTTGTAATTGCAACCGAGGGAGGTATTCAGCACATTCGGAAGGAATGCCTTTATTAAGGGGGGGGGATGCATGTTGAATACCTCTATTTTAGCTGGAAGTTTATGCATCTTTAATTTGTTGTTTTCTGTCCCTGTAAACTATTAATGAAACCCATGGAGAAAATACAACTTAGAAAAGCAAAATAAATAAATTATTAAATTAAATAAAAATGAGCTAAAAATAATTTTTAAACCATTTTAAGTCAAATGTTCAATTAGTTAGGGCATACGGATGATATGATTCGATTCAGACATTTACTGAATTCGTGATGAAGCCTTCAGTCTGCACATTCACTCAGCTACTGTAACTTTATATTTTTTTGCTGTCGTTTGTGGTTTTATCCCATATATTAGATTGTGAATGTGTAAATGCACGAACAGAACCCGGAGTGGACAACAGCATAGTTATATCGGCAGCTGGACAATGTTTCAAAGGTGCCGCCAATGGGATTGTCCAGATCAAATTATTCTGGGAACTGTAAGAGGGTGTCCTCCGACATCCACTCTATTTGCTTGATATCACTGATTATAATTGGCTGATGATGAACTGAGAGCAGAACCTCGGTGTTATACCTCAGACAGTACATCTGCTGGTGCTTTACATAGGTTCCTCTTCTTGGTTTATAACAATGAGTATGAACTGTATTCTTGCTATTATTTTCAAATTGTATGGATTCCAGAATCTTGCTTATAAATGTATTTTAACTGTAATATTTAGAAATAGGATTAATTAACCAGTGCGTAAACTAATCAGACTGTTAAAATATATGTTAGTGGTTAAGATACAGCTGTTTGCTGAAACAGTTTCCAGTAAAGTAGCCATCTATGACATGTTTAATGGCTCCCAATTTCACAGTCGTTTACTGTGAATATTTATCAAAGTAATATACTATATGGTTCCAGAAGCATATTTACCAAGGTACCCAATCTTGGTCCTCAGGTCTCCCTAACAGGCCAGGTTTGCCAGATATGTGAAGCACAGCACAAGTGATATGATTTGCTGCTCAGAGATTGCAGGATTTATCCCTGAGTTTCCCCAAGGTAATCTTTAAATCTGGTCTAGGGAACCTGAGGTCCAGGGTTGGGAACCACTAGCCTAGCGTGTCTTAACTCATTACCTGCTGTTTCCTTGCAGCTCTTACAGTCAGTCCAGAAATATAGGGGCGTCAGCACAATTCTAACATCTTTGGCTCTATACACCACCACAATGGAGTTGGAATGAAACAAACACAATGTGCTTTAACTGCAGACTGTCAGCTTTAATTTGAGGGTATGTACATCCATCTCAGGTGAACGGTGTAGGACTTACAGCAGTTTGCAGATGTGCCTCCCACTTGTTAAGGGACCAAAAGTAATGGGACAGAATAATAATCATAAATCAAACTTTCCCTTCTTAATACTTGGTTGCAAATCCTTTGCAGTCAATCACAGCCTGAAGTCTGGAACGCATAGACATCACCAGACGCTGGGTTTCATCCCTGGTCATGCTCTGCCAGGCCTCTACTGCAACTGTCTTCAGTTCCTGCTTGTTCTTGGGGCATTTTCCCTTCAGTTTTGTCTTCAGCAAGTGAAATGCATGCTCAATGGGATTCAGGTCAGGTGATTGACTTGGCCATTGCATAACATTCCACTTCTGTCCCTTCAAAAACTCTTTGGTTGCTTTTGCAGTATGCTTTGGGTCATTGTCCATCTGCACTGTGAAGCGCCGTCCAATGAGTTCTGCAGCATTTGACTGAATGTGAGCAGATAATATTGCCTGAAACACTTCAGAATTCATCCTGCTGCTTTTGTCAGCAGTCACATCATCAATAAATACAAGAGAACCAATTCCATTGGCAGCCATACATGCCCACGCCATGACACTACCACCACCATGCTTCACTGATGAGGTGGTATGCTTAGGATCATGAGCAGTTCCTTTCCTTCTCCATACTCTTCTCTTCCCATCACTCTGGTACAAGTTGATCTTGTCCATAGGATCTTGTTCCAGAACTGTGAAGGCTTTCTTAGGTGTTGTTTGGCAAACTCTAATCTGGCCTTCCTGTTTTTGAGGCTCACCAATAGTTTACATCTTGTGGTGAACCCTCTGTATTCACTCTGGTGAAGTCTTCTCTTGAGTGTTGACTTTGACACACATACACCTACCTCCTGGAGAGTGTTCTTGATCTGGCCAACTGTTGTGAAGGGTGTTTTCTTCACCAGGGAAAGAATTCTTCGGTCATCCACCACAGTTGTTTTCCGTGGTCTCCCGGGTCTTTTGGTGTTGCTGAGCTCACCGGTGCGTTCCTTCTTTTTGAGAATGTTCCAAACAGTTGTTTTGGCCACACCTAATGTTCTTGCTCTCTCTCTGATGGGTTTGTTTTGTTTCTTCAGCCTAATGATGGCTTGCTTCACTGATAGTGACAGTTCTTTGGATCTCATCTTGAGAGTTGACAGCAACAGATTCCAAATGCAAATAGCACACTTGAAATGAACTCTGGGCCTTTTATCTGCACATTGTAATTGGGGTAATGAGGGAATATCACACACCTGGCCATGGAACAGCTGAGAAGCCAATTGTCCCATTACTTTTGGTCCCTTAAAAAGTTGGAGGCACATCTGCAAACTGCTGTAAGTCCTACACCGTTCACCTGAGTTGGATGTACATACCCTCAAATTAAAGCTGAGAGTCTGCAGTTAAAGCACATTGTGTTTGTTTCATTCCAACTCCATTGTGGTGGTGTATAGAGCCAAAGATGTTAGAATTGTGTCGCTGTCCCAATATTTATGGACCTGACTGTATGTCACCTGCCCATCAAGCTAAAGGACACAACTGGACACTGGCCCAATCACAAACAGCATGTTTAAGGCATGACAGAGACCACTGGTTGAATGTTCGCTCAACCAGCCGACTCCTTCCTTTTTTTTGTAATAAAAGGGTTTTTTGGGCCATAACGGCCAAAGCCACAAAGAATGATACAGCAAGTGAAAGGTACATGTCACAACTGTAGGAGCACCGAAACACTGAACGGGTGAAGTGGGAGTGTGCAGCACCAGTGACAGCCAAAGCGCACCAAGCCGACTCCTTTTTAAATCAAGTCAGTGTTCGATAGTACTTATATAGCTTTTGGATCCAAGAGGACCCAGACCTCAAAATGCTATCAAATGACTGCTTACCGACAGCCGTGGATGAAGAAATCCTCTTTTAAGTACTGTTCAATTAGACTGAGACATATGGTGGGAGAGAGAGGTGGAGAATGACTCCTGCCACCATAACCACTTCAATTATCTTAAGTGGTCAAGGTGGGTAGAGTGTCCATTTAAGATATAGTTAACGGCATGGATGTCCGAAGATGGATGTTCTGTATGGACGTATACGATGAATGTAGTGAATTCATTTTATATTTATTTTTAATGCATATTTGAAGACCTCCTCTTTAACTGCACAGTATTCTCTTGGATTAACTCATGATTGATTTTTTTTTTTCAAGGAACTTTTTAGTTAAGGAAATTATGAGATAAATCAACCAAAAAGAGAGAGAAACATAACTATACATGCACTCTTATAGTACTTGCGATATGACCAAATTTTTCTATAATTAATTTGAAAGTGATTTAGTGATCACTTACAATTAGGTCATTGTTGGTACAGAGGGTCCTGTGTCTAAATTCCTTTACAAGTAACTGTTTTATAATGGAAAAAGCTGTTTTTAATGAATTAAATTTCACGCAGTCTTATGCTACCCTGGCACTAGTCCACTAGAAAACCAATTTTATTGTTTCCGTTGAGCGTATCGTTCTTTTTTCTATGTGAGAACAGTACAGCTGAACACTTGACAAATAAGAAGAGACACAGAACATTTTTTAAAGGCTCCTGTTACTGGTTTAATTTAGGGGATAACATTTTGCTTTCATACTTCCAGTGCCATATGGTTGTGCAACACGGTGTGTATCACACCCTGATCTGGCACTGAAGAGGCTAAGACTGATTAGCTGCTTTATAGTGAAAATAGGAATCCGCTCAATCCATGCAATAGAAATACATGAATTGTCTCTTGGCAGCTCCCGACACCCTGGAAAATATTCCTGCAGAAATGGAAATCTAAAAAAAAAATCCATTAAATAATTATGAATGAGATGCTTAGGCCAATTTCAATTTCCAGATCAGAAATCATCATGCGACTATGCTAGACAACAGATGGCATTGTTAGTTTGTTGCAAAATTTTACCATCTGATGAGTTTTTAGTCTTTTTGTTTTTCTGTTTTTTGGAATACACGGGCAAAGGTCAGCGAATCTGGTATGAATACCAACAACAGCAAAAAAATAAATCTTACGGGGAACTGATAATATACAACATAGTCATAGGATTAGTTTTCTCTTTGTACCTAGGGCTGTGGACAATATACTTTACGTTCACCATAATCATACTTGATGCAGTTCTATAGCAGAGTTCTAGGACTGTTAACAGTGGAAGCTTCTTACTAATACGAGTTGATATCTTGGCAAATGAGCTTCCGCTTGATGACCACCCAGTACTGATAAATCCATCTGTTCTTTCAACATAAAGATGATGTAGACTGTAGGTTGGTTGGCCTATGGTTGGATGTGGTTATTCATCATATATGACAGGATAAAGTCTAGGAGGGTGTAAATTTGAAGACTAGAACTCTATATTTTGAGTTTGCAAGATGGCGCCAGGGGGCTGTGCAGGTTTCAGGACAGAGCCTCTGACCTGTGAATAATGTATAGGACGGTGCCCCTGGTCATTAAACAATTTACAGAATAGTGCCCTGGCCACTGTACATTTATTAGTGATAGACGTGTGTGATTTGGTACAGACCGAATATAAAATTGTCCGACTATTGGCGATTTGTTGATTCGATATAATGGTCTTATCCCAGACCCTCATTTTAACCCTGAAAGTATCCTGAAACCTGACCCTAAAAGTAAGCCTAACCCTTATTGTAAAAAGTAACACTTATCCTAATCCTTAATGTAACCCTAACTCTTATACTAAAAAGTAACCCACCTTAATGCTAACCCTAACCCTACAAGTAATCCTAACCTTAACTACTGGTATGGGGGCATAAGGGGTATTATAGAGGGGGTATAGAGAAAGTAAAGATAGTGATACAGCTGGGGTAGGGGTATAGAGGGAAGTAGAGAGGGGTATATATGAGAAACATAAGTGCACCTCTGAATTCTCAAAATTTCTATACTGATGCTATATCATATCAATCCAATATTTGTGTCTCATTTGGAACAGGACATTTCCAAAAATGCTTCTGAATCCAAAATATTTTGGGTCTGAAATTTTCAAAATGTATCTCCATGCACATGTCTAATTAGTATATCACCCTTGGTTCTATACAGTTGGAAGGGTTGTACCTCAGGTGGTAGGATTGCACCATTGGTGTAGTATGGTTTTTTATGCTATCATTCATCAGGGACTGTACAATTGTCAAGGTAGTGCACAGACATATCGAACTGGCAGGATAGTCCCTTGGGTGTGGAGCTGTTTGCATCAAAGCATCCTAGGTACTGTACATTTGGCAGAATAGTGGGTTCAGTGCTGTGTAGTTGAGAGGGAAGTGCCCCGGGCTTGCACAATAAAAAGCAGCTTGATCAGACACAAAAGCCGCAGCCCTAATATCACGCACAAGCAAATACACATGTGATTGACTTTTTAGAAAGATGTATCCTCCATAATCCTCACATTTCTGGTGTAGAGAAACCACCAGCACATTTTACAGAGCAATGATGGCTCACAGTCCAGTGATCTCTGAACTAAAACCGTGACATATGGGATTCTGCCCGTAAAGCCCAGAGTTGCCAAGCAGGAGGCCAGGACATATGGGCAATCAGGGGAAGGATGAAACATTTAAAAGATAACTGGAGGAAATAGTCAGGGGAAATCATAAAGGGACATCTACTCGGTAGAATCCAAGAGGAAGATGGGCATCTACAGCAAAGGGGCCCTGGAGGATGCTACATATTTAATGAGAAGGCACAATTAGAGGATACATGGAATGTACAGTAATCACATATGAAGGTATTTTACGGGGGAACTGTTGCCTATTTTACCAGTTATTCATTATGGTAATGGTGTTGTGTGATGTGCAATTCCTGGATTTATGACCTAATGTCAATATGCTCACATTTGTGGCTGCATGTACATCTTTGATAAGGTCCTAATTGGATAGTAGTGACCTTTTGGAATGTAATTCATGGTGGAAGATTAAAAAGCAGTCGAGAAAGTGACAGCTTTTGGACAATAACGTATGAATTTGGCTTCTCTGGGAGGCAAGAGATGTAAGCTATGATAAATTAGAAGCAGGAGAAGTAGGCTTGCAAAGGGATTGTTCATTATTCTGCAATGGAGAACAAAATCTATGACTTGAGTTCGTTCATTGAGACGCACCTCCTGTATGGCGAGACCTATTGTACAGCAAAATCGACACAGTGAAAATAAACACACAATATCCCAAGATAAGAACCAATACGGCCTATATTCTTACAAGTGGATCATTGACCAAGTGTATAAAAATATGTTACACGTGAATTAAAAAAAAGTAGTATTTCCCGAAAGTTGCTTTGATTTTTACGGCTGAAATAAATTAGATTTTTTGCGTTTGAAATGTTTAAATTATATTTTCTTTTTTCAAAGAGCTTGAGTGGTATTTTTAGATTTTAAGCCCATCCGAGCAGGGCCTTCAACACCTCTTGTTCTTGTTTTAAAGCCTGTTTGTAATTTAATTCCCCATTCTTTCTTATTTTAAGGATTGTAGGAAAATAATGAACAGCACAAAATAAATAATTTTCTTATCGTTTTCTAAATAAATTCATATTTGAAGGACCAAGAAAAGAATTACATACAAATGACTGCCATTGTTTTTATTTATTAGGATTCTGGATTTCATTTTAATATCCCTTTAAGGTCAATGCACTTAACACAGCGGTTATTTAAATTAAAATAATTAAAATTAAAAAATCCTACATATTTAGCAAGTATTTTTCCATGCACAGCAAAGCAATTTCACACCTGGTGACTATTTTTATATCATCACTGCTACTTAGATATCAGTTAGCTAAGATTTTATGACATTTCTTGAGAAATGTTACATCTAACAACCTGTTTTCTATGTGCTCCTCGTGGATTTTTGCTTATCCGCACCTTCTAGTCTATTTACATTGACTTTATTTACGTAAAATTCAGTTTTACTGATTATTTGGTATAGTTGAACACCCTTCTAAATTTTTTGATTGATATATTATACCTGACTTCTGACTAATAGTAAAGATAAGAAAGATTTCAGATTGTGGTACTTTTTTGACTATTTTTAAATTGATTTTATTATTATCATCATTTACATAAAACCTGCAGTTTCTGCTGAATTTTACAATTCTAATCGCGGGATTAACTAACAGATTTGCAGACAAATTTAGTAACCAGAGGTGAGAGGTGTAGAAGGACCTGCACATATGAGTTTTCCATCATTACTCAAGTCATCGTAGATATTGGGGTCAAGCACCATCCTCAAGTCATTGATAACGCTCTCCTGCTTGGCCTAAGAAACTTGGAGCATTATCTTCCCTGAAAACCCTTCTGCTTTAGCAGTTTACTTGAAGATTTACTTTCTTTCTGTTGATAACTTGTTATAAAACAGATTTTTAACAATTATCTCAAGGCCGGACTGAATTCACTCAATAACTGCGATCTGATCCGATTCAAAATGTACCAAACGGCTCAAAATCTTGACTCCCCACATCAGGTTTCCAGTTTTGGAATATTGTGCTCCTTTTTTTCTGCCGGTTATTTTCGCCAATTTACTTTTCCAGCGCTTGATTTGTTTCTTTATTTTTTCCAAAATCCACTTGAATTTGATCTTAGCAAACAGTCGGTTCTTGTTTTTTTTTTTTGGTTTCTAACACAAACTACAGATGTTTCACTTGACACCTGATAGTCGTAATTATGATGTTACATTCTTTTTGTCCACTATTTAATAATAGATAAATAGCAAGGTAAGACCATTGTAGATTTAGAAATGATTCTTCAGTCTTGTTTTTATGGACAGCCTTTCGGGAGGATATCAGAAAGCTTTCCTGTTAAAGTCGTTGTGTCGTTGTTATAAAGAATATGTCTATGACGGGACCAAGACAATTTTGATGGCCTGTAGACTCTCTGGTGAAGAAGATCACTGTAACAATGGATGATAAAGTATGAGGTGCACCAAAAAGACTCATGGGAAGGGATGATTCTTGGTTTTTTTTTAAGTCGGATTGTTAGAATGATCAGATGACTTTTAAACTAAAACTAAAATACAGGAATCGGGATCATTTCGAAGGGTCTGAATAATTTTGTTAATCATGAAATGGGCTTGTCTATCATCTATGTCTTTAAGTATCTATATATCTATCCATCAATGTATCTATCTACATCTATCTATTTATCCATCAACTATCTGCTCTTTGTCTATTCATCTATATATCATCCATGTATCTATCAATCTATCTACTATTTGCCTCATTGTCTATATATCTAGCTACCTGTCCATTTATCCATCTATTTGACTGTCTATCCATACATCCACTTGTCTTCTACGTTTTATCTCTGTATCTATCTCTGTATCTATCTATCTATCTATCTATCTATCTATCTATCTATCTATCTATCTATCTATCTTTCTGTATATCTATCTTTCTGTCTATCTATCTATCTATCTATCTATCTATCTATCTATCTATCTATCATCTATCTATCTCTGTATCTATCTATCTATCTATCTATCTATCTATCTCTGTATCTATCTATCTATCTATCTATCTGTCTATCTCTATATATCTATCTTTCTGTCTATCTATCTTTCTGTATATCTATCTTTCTGTCTATCTATCTGTCTATCATCTATCTATCTCTGTATCTATCTATCTATCTATCTGTCTATCTCTATCTATCTATCTTTCTGTCTATCTTTCTGTCTATCTATCTATCTATCTATCTATCTATCTATCTATCTATCTATCTATCTATCTCATCTATCTATCTCTGTATCTATCTATCTATCTATCTATCTATCTATCTATCTATCTATCTATCTATCTATCTATCTCTGTATCTATCTATCTATCTATCTGTCTATCTTTCTATCTCTGTATCTATCTATCTATCTATCTTTCTGTATATCTATCTTTCTGTCTATCTATCTATCATCTATCTATCTATCTCTGTATCTATCTATCTGTCTATCTTTCTATCTCTGTATCTATCTATCTATCTATCTTCTGTCTATCTATCTATCTTTCTCTCTATCTAGCTCTGTATCTATCTTTCTGTCTATCTAGCTCTGTATCTATCTATCTATCTATCTATCTATCTATCTTTCTGTCTATTTATCTTTCTGTCTACCTATCTATCTATCTCTGTATCTATCTATCTATCTATCTATCTATCTATCTATCTATCTATCTATCTATCTATCTGTATCTATCTATCTATCTTTATATCTCTGTATCTATCTATCTATCTTTATATCTCTGTATCTATCTATCTTTATATCTCTGTATCTATCTGTCTATCTATCTATATTTCTGTCTATCTATCTCTGTATCTATCTGTCTTTCTGTCTATCTATATTTCTGTCTATCTAGCTCTGTATATATCTATCATCTATCTATCTATCTCTATCTATCTATCTTCTATCTGTCTTTCTATCTTTATATCTCTGTATCTATCTATCTATCTTTCTGTCTATCTATCTGTCTTTCTATCTTTCTATCTCTGTATCTATCTATCTCTATCTATCTTTCTGTCTATCTAGCTCTGTATCTATCTGTCTATCTATCTTTCTATCTCTGTATCTATCTGTCTCTGTATCTATCTATCATCTATCTATCTCTGTATATATCTATCTCTGTATCTATCTGTCTATCCATCTCTGTATCTATCTATCTATCTATTCGTCTATCTATCTTCATTTAATTTTTAAGCCTTATGTGAAGAAGATAACAGATGTTAGAATGTGACTTTACATCTCAGATCTGACCTATAAATACCCTGTGATTTCCATTAAAGTACTCCCAATGTGTATAGTTGCAGCATATTATTATATGCATTTCTGACTTGAGCACAGTCACAAGGGAGCAGGTTGACACCATTAAAGTAATTTAAATGAGGATTGCTGCAAGAATCGTAGCATCAAAAGAGAAAAGACTGATGCATTAGCTGCTCTGCCTACTCAGCACACATAAACAGGGCCTAAAATGTTGTAAATACACTCGATTAGTCTATTATTTAAAAAGAAAGGGGAGTGAAACCCGTTAAGGCAATGTAGTAAGGAATATATTAAAGGTCTAGCAGGTCTCTCAAGGAAACATTTGCTGCTGGTAATAGTGAGCAGGGTGTACGGTAATTATTTATTAATGATCTGGCTCAGTGGAGCAATCTGATTAAAAGAATGGTGACCATGTATCTTATTTTCTGTTATTTTAAGGAAGACATCAGTAAACATGATGGGTGAGAATATTGCCAGATCTAAAACCGAGCTATTTAATCGCAAACTATCTGGAGGCTTAATTTAGTTCAAAGAATTGGGCTTTTTTGTCATGTTCATTGATTTATTTAACTCTTTTGTAAATAACAATCTATTTATCTATCTCTGTATCTATCCCTCTATCGATCCACCTTTGTATTCAGTATCGATCCATCTCTCTATTTATCTGGTATCTATCTACAGTATACAGTATCTCTCTTGATATCTATCGCTCTATTTATTTCTCTATCTAGCTTTCTATCTATTGTAGCGCTGCTTTAAAGACTGTGTTTTGCTGCATTTAATTATTATGACCACCAGAGGGAGATAGAGACATAATGGACTATGCTGGACAAACACTGAACTACAATTTCCATCATGCTTTGCGTGAGTACAGGAAGTGGGTGGTGTAGAAGGAGGAAAGACATCAGCAGCCTCGTGCAGGGGAGAGGCAGAGTGAGCTGAGCGGTGAAAGGTGGAGGACGCACGTGAAAACTGTCAAGGATCGTGACCAGGCCAGAGTACAAGCGCTGCCTCACTGGTGCTGGAGATTGGGACAGTGACCCTGCTGAGACCTACCTACGCAGCGCTGAGAGGTCTGGATGGAAATCTGGTTCCGGCTGGACCCCGAGTGAGGAGACTGCGCTGATCGATTGGGAGTGCAGGCGGTGGATCGTTGTTCCTGTTGCGGAGATTCGACAAGCAGGGAGCGGATCCAGTGGCACAGAGTCCCAGTGCATGGTGGGAGAAGATCCTCGATCGTGTGCTGGACAGTTTGTCTATCGGATGGGTGAGAGGCCTCCCAGGCCACAGT
Organism: Leptobrachium leishanense; assembly: GCA_009667805.1. Lineage (NCBI taxonomy): Eukaryota > Metazoa > Chordata > Amphibia > Anura > Megophryidae > Leptobrachium > Leptobrachium leishanense. The sequence continues at coordinate 50,100,420 of CM019064.1, forward strand.
TCCAAAAATAAGAAATGCACGCTGCAGTATTGTGTAAATCCACAGGGCCCCAACGTGACTAGTCGAAGATTGTTTGTTTCATTCACTGGCCAGTTGAATACAGTACCCGGGTACCCGAGACAATACACATACATATTTCTGAGCTATTATTCACGGGACTTACACTCCAGAACTGAGGGGGATAATCTTTTTCTTTTGTCGCCGCGTGTTTTTCCCGCATTACGAAATCCTGTCGTTTAAATACCGTATCTACGTTATATATGCTGCTTTATTGGGATCAGTGAAGAATCTAATCTATAAAAATCCACAACAGTGCTGGTGTATACTTATTCCCTAGTGCGGTGAGACTAACCCAAGGTTAATTCATCGGCTTCTCCGGGTGTGAGCGCTACACTATCTATAGCTATATCCTCTTAATTTTACTATCTATCTATCTATAGCTATATCCCTCTTTATTTTTCTATCTATCTATCTAACTGTTTTATCTCTCTATTTATCTAGAATATCTATATATCTAGCTATCCAGTACCTCTTTATATCTATCCCCCTATTTATTTGTCTGTCTCGCTATCTAGCTTTCTGTTTATCTGTTGATCCATCCAGTATCTCTATGTATCTCTGTATTTATCTCTATCTCGCTCTCTCTCTCTCTCTCTATCATCCCTCTCTCTCTATATATATATATATCTTTATATATCCACTATCTCTATGTATCTCTGTATTTATCTCTCTATATCTCTATGCATATCCAGTATCTATCTATCTATCTATCTATCTATCTATCTATCTATCTATCTATCTATCTATCTATCTATCTATCTATCTATCTATCTATCTATCTTCTATATATATCTATCTACCTGTTTATCTATCTCTTTATATATCCAGTATCATTCTGTCTCTTCAATATTTATCTCAGTCATGCCGCATACACATTGTGTATATATATATATATGTGTGTTATTGTATACATATTTATAATTTTGATATTAAATTTTGGAAATATATTATATTTACATGAACGAGGTTCCTAGGCCAGGCATAAGTGGGGGAGGGGGGTCATAAGGTAGTGGTTGAGCACCGTTGACTTTAAGGGTTCAACGTAATCTTATTGCTTAATATAAAGTGGAATTGTTAGTATAAGAAACAAAGCGCTGCGGAATCTGTTGGCGCTATGTAAATGCTGCTGTAACTGTAACAAAGTAGCAATCAAAGGTAAGTGTCTGTTAAAAGAGGAAGATCTGATATCTCAATATCCATACAGCAAACCTACAATATGTCCAAGCCAAATGACATCTAGTTTATCGAGTGAAAACATTTCCCCGGAATGTGATGGATGCGGCCCCCTTTGTGTTATCTAACGAACAGCGAGAAGATTTCCACGTAATAAAATTAAAAAATCCGCTAACAATAGCCGGTTTCTTTGAAGTCCTCATTGTATGCAGGCTGTTATTAGCTCACGCTGTCTGCCTTTGCCGTCCTGTAATATATGATTACTGGCATGTGCCTTTACATGATAAGTAATTAAAACGGAGAGAAAGGCAGACTCTCCCTCCCAGTTGAATCTCAGGCTGCCTGCCCTGCACGTCTTATATTGTGGGTGCAAAGGAAAGCGTCTCCTTCCCCTCTATTCTTCGTACATCTCCCATGTTACTGCAGTGTCGGGTGCAAGAAATCAAAGAGGCACCTCACTGACCCTCCCCATTGTTTAGTCTTGTTGTCGCCTGTCCGTAGCGTGCCACAATCAGCGAGATACATATGTACCTCATGCTTGCTTGGGGTTTGGCACAGCTACGTCCCTCACACCTGTTTGATTATGCATGAGCCAGTATGCATGTTTCAATCCAAACAGTCACTTAGGGAGGTGGGGGTTTAGGGCACGCGCTGTCAGATGCCCTACATTACCGCAAGCACAGCAGATCGAGTCGACATGGCAAAGAGATAAGCTGCTGGGAAAACACTAACTACTGCTGCCATTAAAGTTTTAAACAAACAGAACGTTAAAAGTCATACTTATAAAGAATGTACATAATTAGGCCTTTCCGATTTTTAACTTTAATAAAGCAGTTGCCTAATGCGGCGCCTCCTTACAATTTTAATGTTTTTAGGTGGGATTCCGAAAGACGGATAGAAAGAAGTAGCTGTCATTACAACACCTGCACGGAGGCTGGGGATGGAAACCGGCTCGTGGCAGAAATTGTATCTACAATACCCGTTTATTGTTTCGTTTTCCTCTGCGATGCAATGCAGTGGAGATATATTATTTCTCTACGTAATTCCCAACAGCAAATGCTCATCTGTAATAACAGAATCCTTACATTTCCTTTTCCTTTTTTTTTTTTTGAGAAAGGATTTTACCAGGATGGATACATTGAAATTTCTCTCGTTTTCAAGTGTGTCCTGAGTGGCGAGTATGTACCGTTAGGTGTCTTGCCCAAGGCAACATACTGGAGAGGTGCTCTTGCTGGGATTCGAACCTGTGTCTCCACGATTATAGAGCAGTGATGTTACCTCTACTCCACCCAGCAGGTACAAATTTTAAGAAACTTGTGCTTGGAGATCTTACGTTAAAAGGTCCTCCCTACAGTCGGCTCCAAATTTTTGGTGCGTGGATTGTTGGCGATGACAGATGGTTGGGTGTCTTTGTGCTTTTACACGACTGATTGAATGCAATACATATTTTTATGATCCTTGGCATTAAAAAAATCATGTTTCTGTTCCCACTTTTAGTTGGGACTTCACCGTAATATTAGTTCAAGTTAATCTAATTATGGACAGATCGATTATGTGTGCCTCAATGGATAATCTAGGGTTCAAAACAGGAGGGGTGTGAAATGGAGGGGTTAAACATTAACCCCTCCTGATCTTTATTGAACAATCCTCCTGTTTTAATGATAGAGTTAATATAAAAACTTTCATTCCAGCACCGAGCTCCTTGGTACTGGTCATTTGTGATAAGTGACTGGCTTCCTGTCAACCCACAGCTGTTATGTGAATGGGGGGAAGGCTGGATGCTCAATGGAGCATCCCATCAATCCAATGACCCTCCATGGACTTGCAGTAAGCACCATTGACTGTATTGACTGTAAGTAAGTTAGGAATGCTGCCTACTTCCTAAAGCATTCCACAAAGCAGGATCAGCGCTTCCTGACTTCGACTTTGTGGATGGAGCCAATGCTTAATTTATAAATCAGAAGGTGCCGGAACATGAAATGTATATGCGAGCAGAGGGGTTACGAGGAGGACTCAGAACACCTCCTGAAAGCAACATGCTATGTACTCAAATGGCCACTTACCAATAAGTAGCATGTTATAAATGTTATGGCAATCATTTAAAAGTTATATTTTTGGGTTTTATACCACGTAAGGTACTGGATCTGTGCAATTAGGTCCTGAACACAAATCGTCAAAAAACCAAGAGGTGCCAATTCTTGTTCTGCCTGGATCCCTCACAAAGGAAGCCCTGGGTTGAGTTTACCCCCCCCCCCCATTTCCCACACTCGAAGGGCTGAAAACGCTCTATTGGGGGAGGTAGTAGCACATTCAGGTCACTGTGGCCTTACAATCTGCACTGAATGGTCATAATGCCTAGCGTGTCCCATTAAAAAATACTGCATGACATTTTGTAACCATGCTATCAAGAATGCAATGGTTAATGACTTTAAAGTTAGAAAGTCAGCTTTTGGGATGAAGTTTGCAATACAACACAACATATCCAGCTTACACAGAGCTCTCTGTAACCCACAGCGCATTAAAAAATACGTTTTACCTGTTTGGTTTTGCAGTCTGCTGATTTCCACACTATTCTATGAGAACAACTTCCATCTCGCTGGGAGATGTCTATCATGTGTCACCCATGACACAACTGATACGGAAGGGGCTCTTTAACACTACTCAACCGTCCACACTGTGTGTTTACATGGACAGACGCTACCCGTATTGCGGCTTTCCTATTGATACACTCCCCAAACAGTAGATTTCCAAGAATAATGTAGCATTATTGCTGCAGAATGTTTTGCAGTATCCACTATTACCATGGCAACTGCAGCCAATAGAGTATTGTTTATTTAAAAAGTGTATATATAGTGTATATATAGAGTGCAACCTTTTGCTGTTTTTTATTTTTTATATATATATATATGTGTGTGTGTGTGTGTGTGTGTTTCTCCCATATCATTATGTTGTGAGCTGAAAGAATGGCCACATTACAATTTAGCAACTTATCCAGCAGAGATGGGAGATTGTTTTTTTTTTCGCACAAAGGACTGCACATCTTGCACATAAAAATATCTATAGTAAAGAAAAAAAGCAATAAAATGCATGATGGAGCAAGTGCGTTGGTCTCGGAGAATTATTGCAGCATCTTTACTTGCTCTAATAATATACCTTTTTCTTTTTTTTCCTACAGTCTCAGCACTTTACGTGCAGCTGTGATATAACAAGCATCTCCCTTTGGGGATTATAGCGGTGTCAATTAGTCACAGAAGGTGCAAAGAGTGATATGGTGCAGAACCTCCCAGGAGAAAACACACGCAAACAAATTTGTCATACCTTTAGCTCCTATCTGGTAGAAAGACCATAATATACCTGCTCCAATGTTTTATCCTGATACAAACACGGCTATAGGATGCGAGCCAAAGTGCAACATCGAAAAGGGCATCTCAGGCAAAACCTATAGCCTCTACTACTTCATTAAATACAAAATAATAATCATATTTAAGTCTTTAGACTTGTGTGTTTGTTGTCAATCCCCATGTTTTGCTGCAACTGAAATCGATCAACCAATCGCAGGGTTTGTATAGTTTATTATGTTGTTGCCAACATAGGTTTATGGTGTTTTCATACATACTGTAAATTGTGATTGTTTGTAACACAGCGCCAGAGGGGGTTCTAGAGTTAGGAAACCTTAGGCAAAGCCCTGTAATTAAACAAGAAAATAACTCAATAAATTATAATTAAAAAGCGTCACACAGATTTCTTACAGTACCGGAGTGTGTGAATGTAGGAGTGTGTTTGCGTGGGTGCCAGTTTGTACAAAAATACAATGTGCATACTGAAATGCCACACAAATTCCTTTATGTTAAGCCTCGGGCACCGTCTACTATGCCTTATTGTAGAGCTGCCTCTTACCAGTGCTATGCCGATTAAATGAGTCTATCTTTTGAATTTAGTGTAGTTCTTTTTGAAAATGCTAACAGCTCAAAATTAATAAATATATAAATTGACAAAACCAGTATGAAATATACTTATGCACGTTTGTGCTCTAAACAATGTGTTTTAACCTTAAAATACAGTCCAGAGAACCTGTCTTGCCCATTTAGGCTGGTGTCAGACGAGCGCACTATGTGCGCCCATACTGATGTGCTTCCTGGCACCCGTCGCAGCGTTGTGACACTGCGATGGGGCTGGCCACATGCTTTTGCACGCGCACGAATTGCACACATGACAGCGGCCGTGCTGCGGCCATACTGCAAGCCTCCCCCGTCAAAGCGCTAGGACGCACGTTTTGACGGGGCTGCATAGCGCGATCCTCCATAGGAGGATTGAGCCTTGCAGCGCTGAGCTCACTAACTGCGCTCAGCAATTTGGCAAGACAGGCGTCAGACGTGCGTCAAAGTGGAAGGATCTTCCACTCTCACGGACGTTCCTTTTGCTCTTAAATCCACTCATCTGACACCAGCCTTAACCTACAGATATTAAACATCCATGGATTCAACCTGTTGGGTTCAACAGATGTTGGGTGAGTCAATTAGGACATGGCATAAGAGGGAACATGTCACCACTAGGGAATTTTCGCAGTTTTATGTGTATTGCTAGTATGTAAAGCTTGAGAATAACTGCTGCGACAGACGAAATGTTGCTTTACGCTTACCCATCAAAGGGCCCTATTCCCCGGTAGGCAGTAAAATGAGGATGCTAATGGGGAAAACCTGTGACTGGGTAGGCGCTAATTCAGCAGTCTGCCCCAGAATGCTGCCCCTCCCTCCGGGATAACTTTCGGTCCGCCGTAAGTATCACCTCTTCGAGTCCATAGGACTCGATGGAGGGTTGCGCTGCTGGGCAGAGGGCCCTGTGCGATCTCATTGGAAAAAGCAGAATCAGTTAGCAGCAGCTTCTGGGTGCCGGTAAAAATTCAGTTAACCCATCAGTGGTGTAGTTATTGTTAGAACTTTGCAATATCTTACTTATCCTAAAGCTAATTACTGTTTGTGCTCCCCCATGTTAAGTACAGGATGAGCAAAGTACAGTAAGCTCGCACAAGCTAGCACAATCACCGATGCGCTAACAGATTTTTTACCTAATTAACGTTAGAAAGGTAATATGAGGGTGGCATGTGTTAGTCACTTATCCTGACGTTAACGCTTACTCACTCGAACGCTACCATTAACGTTCACCAGGGAATAGAGCCCAAAGTAGTCACCAACAGGTTTGAAGTGCCAGATACATTTTCTTTTTCAAAAACAATTGGCGACTGGCCACTTCTGGCCTCTTGGACACGGACCTAATTCACAGAATCTTTCTATTGGCATGAGCGCATTATTCCTTTCTGTTCCATGTTGTTAAGATGCAGCTCCGGCCTGTTTCAGGGCTCTTTGAAAACGCTCTTGAAGAAGTGATCTTAACCCCTTAAGGACCTCTGACGTACCCTGTACGTCCTGTACTCGGGTCTCCCTTAGACCCGCGGACGTACAGGGTACGTCAGCGGCGCCAAATCCCCCTCCCGCCCGATACTCACCTCCCTCGTCGGATCCCACGGCGATCTGGCAGGGAGGAAGCCTGCCCATGTGATTTACATGGGCAGGCGAGGCTGATGACGTCGCCACGCTGCGTGGTGACGTCATCAGAAGGTGCCCCCATGTGTTTCAATGGAGGGGAGGGGGGGGCTCCTTCGGAGCCCTCTATCTCCCCAACCATTGAAGCTAGGGAGATGCCGTTTGCACCGCTGGAGAGGGGAGAGCCTCCCCTTTCCAGCGGTGTATGGCATTAACAGTTTCGCCGCCGGATCGCTTTTCGGCGCCAATTGGCGCCAAAACGCGATTCAAACCTGGAGGGGGGCTGACATCTTGGATGTCAGCCAAGCCTCCAGGTCCCCCCCCACCCACTGACAACCTCACCATATGTGTGAAGATGTCAGTGGGCCAGTTAACCCTCTAGCTGCCATGTAGAGATAAGGGGATCCTAAGGATCCCTTTATCTCCCGATCCATGGCAGCTGGATGGTCATATTTGCCATCATTTAAAAGGCCTGATTATGGCCTTTCAAATGATACCAAACATGACCAGGTTTGGTTTTAAAAAGTTTTTTAAAAAAAAATTAAATAAAAAAAAAAAAAAACATTAAATTAAATAAAAAAATGTTTTTTTTTTAAAAAGTTTTTTTTGTCTGGGGGGAGTTTAATTAAATAGGACCTAGGCTGTCATCTAAAAATAATTAGCACAAAATGGTCAGAATGAGCGCAGCGCACATAGGTGAACTGTCTCAGCAGTGAAGGGGTTAAAAAGCAAACGCATGTAAAAATTGGGTATTTCTAGTCTCGGGACAAAATTTTGAACCTATTTAGCTGGGGTCTTTTTGGGTGGTTGTAGATTTTGGGGATTAAATTACGAAAAAGTGTGTTTTTACCATTTTTTTCCTCATATTTCATATTTTTTTTTATAGTAAATTATTCGATATGATGGAAATAATGGGATTTCTAGAAAGTCCATTTAATGGCGGGAAAAAGGGTGTATAATATGTGTGGGTCGAATAAACGAGTAAGAGGAAAAATTGTCCTAAACACTAACAGCGCAGAAACGTAAAAACAGCAGCGGTCACTAAAAGACGGATTTGTGTAAAACCGCCCGGTCACTAAGGGGTTAATCTATGATCCCAAAAAAATGAAATGTAATTAAGAACAGTATCCACATAAAAGGGGGTAATGTTTTCTTCAAACGTTAGTTGAGTTAAGAAGTTGCCGGTCCGCTGTCTACTCAACCTTGTTCAAAATAGGACATTTCCAAGGGAGACCCAAGAAACGCAATTGATAGTGTGGGACATCTCGCTCTGTGTTTTGGACTACTGAAAACTCCTTAATTAAGTATAAGTAGCACAAAATAAAGGAAATTTTCATGAGGACAAGTCAATCAGTGGTTATTAAAACAATAAGTCGTATAGCATAATCATACTTTTCCATCACAATTCGAGATACATATATCTTGTGCGGAAATCAAAAGTTTGATATCCAGATTTCAAGATACAAGTCAAAATAGGTGCCAAAAATAGTTGTATTTGAAAACTGTTTCATATTGGGTCATATTTTGCAGCCTTGGTTGTCAATACATCCCAATTCATGGTTTAGCTGTTAAACCCCTTCCTTTGTTGTAACGACATTCCAATGAGAGCTTTCATTTTTTTGCCGGAGAGCTTAGATCACAGCCCTTACCCGTAATATACTGCATTAGTCCATTGTTTTGAATCCTAGGATATTATACAGATCTCGTGAACATTTTTTGTCAGACAGTAGTATTTAGTATAGATTAGCTACAGTGCCTTCAGGGATTGAGTGCCCCTCTCTGCCTGAGCTTTTCAAGGGCTGAATCACGTTCTGGGAATACACCGAGAAATTCCTTCATGGCCTCCAACCTGTGAGGCAATACATTTATCAAGATCCCAATATTGGCCACAGAGAGCCTATGTTCCCCTGGGTCCGCGCTGCCGTATACCTCTTTTTCAAGAGATTTAGATTCCCTTGCTGGAATTAGCAAACCTCAAACATCCCTCTCATCCAATTCACAGCTTGAATGTCCTCACCCATCAATATTTGTTTTGTTTTTTTGCCTTCGAAGTGTTGAAAAGAGGACAGTTCATCGTCCTGATAATATTTTGCCCTCATGTGGACATAAGCGGTTTGATACAATTCCTTAACGCATTCTTCTCTCTATTATTTTGCATTTTATTATTTATTTTTTTGTTCATTTTGTCTTCTCTCGATGTAATCATCTCCATCAACACATGGAGTCTCAGTAAGCAATTGTAGGATTAGCCCTGTTGTTGTTAACCACTATTGAAGAATCTCTGGCAAATAAATTTACATAAATCAACATTTAACGCCTTCGAATTTCCATGGAATTTAGACAGCAGTGAAATTTATCTTGAAGGTCCTTTAAATAGCGAATCCGTGGGAGGTAGTGAGTGGCGCGCAGACAACGCTCTTGTTTGTGACAAATATTCTATTGCAGAAGTCTGCAAACCTTCTGTCGTTAAACGTTCAAAGAAGTGACAATGTTTTGTAGATGTTGACGTGAGTCGCAGATTGAGCAGCACTTTCAAAAGCTATAGGATTATATTTTATAGATATATGTATGTATGTATAAATAACATAAATAGGGTCTTTTATGTGCCCTTTATCTGTTTGGTCTTTAATAATCATCTTTGTGTGCAGAAGGAAAAAAGGATACCCAGACATTGTAAATGATAATGATAATGTTCCTTGAAAATGAAGAATTTAACTAAACCACTCTAAAGTCCCCCGCTGGGCTCAGGCAAGCTGAAATTAATTCAGGACGACAGATAAAAAATTTAACCAGCCGGAGTGGAGATGACGGATGTGACAGCTCTCAGTTAAACTGTCTTTTAGTGGAAAATGTATGTGTGTAGCTCAAGAGATGTGACATAACTGTCCCGAACACTGGAAAATGAGCCAGTAACAATTTGCATCGGGAACAAAGGAAAATTATCTCCCAACAACAATGGTAGTGGAAGACGCGTCTAAAAACCGACAAAGTCACTCCGCGAATCTACATTCTTTACTCTTTGGATTCTTTTGTGTTAATCTTTTTATTCTTCACTCGTTTCTTCATTGTTGGGATTTTTCAACGTGTTCTTTACACGTAAAGGGAAAGAAAACATACGCGGAGGTATTCCCCTCTTGATTATATCGACGTCTTGGAGGCCAATATAGTCAACGCAACTGGAATTCTTCGGCATCTAGATTGATAAGCACAATATTTACTTAGAGGGGTTTACAAAACACCACACGATTTACATTATGAGAAGGCGTTTTGTGGCCTTTGTTTATCTTGCGCCTTGAGCTGCAAAGATTAGTTGATCTGTTTTAATGTATTCCCGAGCCGAGTTGACTTTGCTTGACCTGTCTTGATTTAAAGTAGATTTAGAGACGGATCAGTCATACTTGCAGTTTATTGCAAAACAGCGTTTTGGCTCGAGCCTCGCAGAAGGCGTGTGTGGCGGATGCCGGATATTGCCGGGGAAGTCAAATCTTTTGAAACCTTAGACAGTAAGTGAGTTTTGCCACGTGAAAGTCATTTTATATAGAATGCCTCGGGAACAGATGCACGTTAAGGCTCTGTTCGCTCCCAGCTAGAACTGTTGGTGTAATTTAGTTTTCTTTATTATTCTGCTTATTTTTTCTCCCTTCATAATCAAATTGAATTATCATAATGGTGTTATTACAATGCATCCCTTACTGTGAACCTCAATAACGTTCAAGGCCGCAGCTGGGAAGTGTTAGAGGAATTCCAATTGAAACTATAATATAGGTGTGATTAGTACATTTAAGTACAAATTGCTTCAATTGATCACAATAAATCAACTTACAGGTTTATTTCATTCCAGACACAGACACCTGGCAATATTTAGCTTGTTTAAGGATATACTGCAGACTATGGGCTGTTGTGTTGTAGTATGATATATGGGGTGTTTAAAAAGAAAGTTCTAATTCCTTACAATGTTATGTTTCAGTTTTAGTATTTTTTTTGGGGGGGGATAGTATATATAAAAAGAACCATCACAAAAATACACATATTTATTGTATTGTATTTAATTGTATTGTATTGAGTCCTAACCTCAACATCTGAGGGTTGGGATTAAGGGGTTATTATTTCAGAGGATCTAAGGGTAAGCAGTCAATGTAATAGAGCAGCAGGAAATGCTAGCAGAATGCTTGGTTGTGTAGGGAGAGGTATTAGCAGTAGGAAAAGGGAAGTGCTCATGCCACTGTACAGAGCACTGGTGAGACCTCACTTGGAGTACTGTGTGCAGTACTGGAGACCGTATCTCCAGAAGGATATAGACACCTTAGAGAGAGTTCAGAGAAGGGCTACTAAAATGGTGTACGGCTTGAAGGAGAAAAGTTACCAGGAAAGGCTTAATGATCTTAACATGTACAGCTTGGAAAAAAGATGAGACAGAGGAGATATGATAGAAACATTTAAATACGTAAAGGGAATCCACAAGGTAGAGGAAGGGAGTATATTTAAAAGGAAACAAAGTAGCAAAACAAGAGGACATAGTCTTAGATTAGAGGGGCAAAGGTTTAAAAGTAACATCAGGAAGCATTATTTTACTGAGAGGGTGGTGGATACATGGAACAGCCTTCCAGTAGAAGTGGTAGAGGCCAAAACAGTAATTGAATTTAAGCAGGCATGGGATAGACATAAGGCTATCCTAAACAAAAGATAAATCCAGGTAAAGTATCCATGTAATTGGGCAGACTAGATGGGCCGAAAGGTTCTTATCTGCCGACATTTTTCTATGTTTCTATGTTTCTATTAAATTACAAATCAACGTTTCAGCCAGCACAAGGGCCTATATATATAGATCAGGTTAATAAGCAAACAAAAAAAAGACATACAGATTATTTAGAATTCAGATAGGTGTAGCTGTGTAATAAATTGGGCAAAATATTATCAGGGTTATTCAGAGAGCGGTGAAAAGCAGGAGAATGACTGGAGAATGGAAAATTCTAGGTCAAAATTGCTGATTTGGAAAGTGAGATGAATGGGAGAATTTTTCTGGTTTGGATATTTTGACCTAGAATTTTCCATTCCCCAGTCATTCTCCTGCTTTTCACCTCTCTTTGAATAACCCTGTATGTTATACTATGTATGTAGATAATGTAAGCCAATAAGCTGATATTATACAATTTTAATAAAGACCCCGATTGCCCAACATAAATGTCCCCACCCACTCTACAAGCCTGTTATTTATCTGGGGTTGGAACTGAATCTGCAGTTTTTAACATCACTGGGTTTTTCCTCCCTGATGGCACAGTGGGCATAGTCTAAGATGACAATGCCAGGATACATCGGGCTCAAATTGTGCAAGAGTGGTTCAGGGAGCATGAGACATCATTTTCACACATGGATTGGCCACCGCACAGTCCAGACCTTAACCCCATTGAGAATCTTTGGGATAATGTGCTTGAGAAGACTTTACCTAACGCACTGTCTCTCCCATCATCAATACAAGAGCTTGGCCACAAATTAATGCGGCTCTGGACACAAATAAATGCTGAGACATTGCATGAGCTTATGGACACGATGCCACAGCGAATGTGTGCCGTAATCACAGCAAAAGACGACCCGATAAAATATTAGAGTGTGTGACTTTGTTTTAGGCCAGACAGTGTATTTTGTTAGTTGATTGCAATTCTGCAGTGTCACCTAATATAAATAAACATTTAAATGTGAAGTATGTTGTTGGTTGATGATGGTTTTTTTCTCTTGTGGAACCTACTGCATGGTTCTCGTATTGGTAAGGAAATTTCCCAATCGCTCATGAGTTGCCATAACAGTTTATGATCACTTGAGTTGAAAAAGGAACTGAAAGCACAACTGCTAAGGGTGACCCATCCACCTTGAAATAATGAGCACTATTAATCCTTTTGATGGCGCTACCTTTGCAGTTGACAGGTCTACCTGTGTAGAGTGAGGCACCTAAAATTAATGAGTTTTAATAGTGGAGCTTGGACACAGAAACCCCTGTAGTAGACTGGAAAGCTATGAAATGTTTAGATTCATAATATTGATTGCTAATTCTAGTAAATGTTGACACATTTCGATCTCCTGTGGAGCAATCATATATCCCATTTAATTTCCAGTTTTACTGTGTTCCTTATCATGATACCAGAGGTCACAAGCTGCAAACAGATAATGAAATCTTATATGTGCATTATTAATGTAATGCAGCCTCAACAGCAATGGGATGAGTGTTGCTGTATAGAGATTGTTAAAATGTGATGTGTAATTCACATCTTATGAAGCAACTTTAATAAAGCCGCATTGTGTTTGGATCAGGAAAAATGTAGAGCCTTCAGTACCTCATGAGACCACGTGCTCCGATGCTCGTTCCATGCACCATGCCACATCTACGAGCAATGCTTTGCTTCAGCCGTGTCATTCACGTCCCCCTTGTTCGGCCATGTCTTGTCCTTGTATCATTCTGCTTGTCACGATCTGCCATTCTGACGTGGAATGCTCTATGCTTGCACCCAGTTCCAGGCATGGGTTTCAGGCAACCTCAGGGGCATTTCTTAAACAATTACTGCCTGAGCTCCCATTACAGTGTCTGTTCATGGACAGAGCCCATTACATTATTTTCACTGTAAAAGAAGCATTTTTTATACGCAAGCAAGAAGCTGTAGATAGAACCTGTAAGGATATTACACTATCTACGTTTCAGATTTTGCCACCCATCACCCTGGCATGAAGGAGGTAGTGGTTCCAGGTTATCGAAACCCTATGAGTGGTGACTATATAAAATGTCCAGGAATCCCTTCTCAGATAATAGCCAGATTTATTCCTGTGCCCAGTTGCCTGAGACTCAGACTTCTTTGTAAAAATAAATGTTCCGGTCTCTGTAGAGTTCACAACACTCAACCTGCCAACCCTATTGGTGCAAATATCTAGGGCAGTGATGGTGAACCTTGGCACCCCAGATGCTTCTGAACTACATGCACCATGATGTTCAGACAGCCTTGTGCGTGGCATGGAACTTTTGGCTCTAAAACATCTGTGGTGCCAAGGTTTGCCATGACTGATCTAGGGAGTGGCATGTGACTATGGGTTGAGAAGTCCGATCAACACCTAACCTACTCAGAGCCCGTGGTGAGTGACAGCTGTAAACAGACGATCCAATCTATACTAAAGCCCTCCATTCATTTTGAGACTACCCATCCTATGATGTTTGAAAACGTATTCCTCCATGGACATTATCCTAAAACCCTGATTTTTTTTTTCCTATATCAAGCCATCTCCTCCATCTTAAATTGGAAGGAAGTGCCCTACTTCAAGGTTTGGAAACATGACATATTCATATTTGAGACACCCTGAGTAAAGTCTCAGAATGTATTAGTCTACATTCAAGAACAAACGGTGAAATCAGTCATGGTGCGGTAAAACACTGCCTTTTTTTGCATTGATTTCTCTTTGGAGAATGTAACGTAAATAACACCAATATATCTTTATACTGACATTTACTAATATAATTATTGTGCATTAACATATTTTAAATAAAGTTAAAAAAACAAAACATAAGATACATGATTTGACTTCTCACTTTACATACCTAAATTACATACCGAACGCTAATGTTAGTGTTTGGATATGTAAGCGTTAATGTCAGGATAAGTGACTATATAACACATGCCCCACTGATTACCTTCCTAACGCTAATCAGGGGGAGAAAAATCAGTTACCGCATCAGTAATTGTGCGAGTTTACTGTGCTTTACGCAACCTATACTTAACATGGGTGGCGCAAATAGTAATTAGCGTTAGGATACGTAAGGTATTACAAAGTCCTAGCACCAATTACAGCAGCAATAAGGTAAACAGCTTTTGCCGTCACCTAAAAGCTAATGCTAACTGATTCTGCTTTTGCACCAGCTAAATCCCCCCTCCAATGAATCAGATACTCACCTCTCACCCCGCAGTGAGAGGCTGGCCTAATCCGCTGCTTCTTGCCGCCAGGAGATGAGTGAGACTGGGGACAAAAAGTCCCTAGTCTCCCTCTGCTATCACTCCGCAGCCTTGCATGATCTCACTAGAGCGAGATCGTGCAGGGATCGCAGCCCGGAAGCAGAACCCTCTATGGAATCCTACAGACTCCAGGAGGTTATACTCGTGGTGGCATGGAAGCGCTACCGCGAGTATCATTGGGGGTAGTGTCAGATTCCAGAGCAGGCACTAATTCAGCAGTCTGCCCCCGAACCAACGCAAAAATGGGGATGCTGTGGGGAAACCTGCAGGTGCATGTTTTCCCCAGTTAGCATCCCCATTTTAGCTCTACCCTCGTAATTGGGCCCGGTAGATCATGCTGCTTCATGCATCACAAAATCGAAGTCATAGAGAATTATTGGGGAATTCAAGGGGGGGGGGGGTAATTGAATTTCCCCTTTTCATTTTCGATCGCTGGACCAGGATAATCAGAGTAAAGGGGAGCGGAGTACAAAAGCATAGTGTCAGCACTATATAGTAAAAATATTTAGGTTTATAGATATTTTTCCATCTGCTCTTTAATTACTTCTTAAATGTTTATACCTTGGTTTTTAAATATGATCTAAAATAAATTCTGCACATATCGCTAAACAGATCTTTAATTTACCATCTAGTTAAACAGCTGCACTTTTTGCTGAAATGGTCTTCGGATTTACAGATGCGGTTAATGCCGCATTCTAAGTTTGAACAACTCTTAGAGCGCTCCCATGTGTAAACTAGAATAGTCTTCGTCATAAATGAATAGGACTTAGTTGTACTGCTCAGTCTGTACAACGCATTATACTTCTTCTATACTTGTACTATACTTCTTTTCCTTCTAATTTTACTGTTAAAAGCATTTATTCTATTTCACGCATTTCAGACCAAAATAAATAATAATATGCCTCTATCGTCATAAAGCCCTTAGTATCCGGTGACTTTCGTATAGGCTATATAAGGCCATGAAGCTCTCTGAATTATGGTTTCCAGTTCGGCCATGTTTTCCTCGGCACATGTTACTATTTCAAGAGAAGAGGGAAAAGTGCTGCCCTGCGACATGTATAATTCATATGCTGCAGGAATGAAATCAGGGCAGGTCACCTGGGATTATTTTTTATTTTTTTGACTGTAAGCTGCAGCATATGGATTCTGCATGCTGCAGGGTTGCTGTTTAGTGCACTGCCCATCAATATGAATATATTATGTGTCCAGGAAAACATGGCCGCTTTGACAAGCCTACTCTGAATTTACTGTTGAATTACTGCAGGTAGTAACAAAGAAATCACAGCCGTAAGCCTGCCCCTTTACCACATATGTCCCCGGGGGAAGGGCTCGCTTGCCCTTGTCTATCCAAGTATTTGTATGATGTGAGCGATCACAGAGTGTGTGCACACTGTAGACAATCAGTAAAAAATATTAAAGGTTAAAGCTTTATCGATTTAATAGCTTATGAACATAAATGCTGTCCATGTTTTTGTGCACGCTACAGACTTATCATTTTGTAGGAGTATCAGAAATAAATTTGACTTCCTTTATGGTGCCAGGCTTTTATAAGTGTATTAAATACCCAAGATTAATATTCTTACACAATATGGCTCGTTGTACTCATGAAAATCATATAAACTCCTTCACTACCGAGATCGAGATATCTCGAGCTCAAAGGCACCATCCAGTGCGCCAATATCGAGATATCTCAAAATGCAGCTCTGCAGCCCAAAAGCAAATGGAATTCATTTTCTGCAAATTAAATTTGTTTGCTTTTGGACTGCAGAAGGTGCCCCCAAAAGTTTTAGCCCTGTAGGCATAATGCCCAAAGAGCTAAAACTTTGTAAAATCAGGTAACTAAATGTCCTGACGTCGTACATTCAGGAACCGATACTGTTGCAGCCCGTTGTTCACTGCAATGACTGTAACTCAGTTTTGCAGAAGACCATGCCATCTACTGGCCAAATATGTTAGTAAAGTAAGAAATTCATTGGGAATATTCCCAAATATTTCTTACTGTATAATTCATTAAAAATAATTTTTCCAAAAAAACACTGGTTCCTGACAATGGTTTTCTGGAAAATCACTTGGTAGTGAAGGAGCTGAAAGTTGTTATCACTAACACAGTTTCGGTAACGCCCATCTTGACATAACAGTGGAATCGAGTACTCTGTGAAATGAACATTAAATGTCTTCATTTTCCACAGCAGAGAATGTGTCTTTGCATGTGTCTTTGTAGTAAATAAAGACCTTCTCTGGACTCTTATTTGAGTTCTGCTATTCCTCCAGAGAATTCTGTAGTTACTGTAATAAAGAGCATGGTATCATGATACCATGGTACTAATAAAGAGCATGGTATCATGGTATCACCACTCATTTCAGATTGTTGGCTTCATATAGCGCTGGGGTTCCCAACTCTGGTCCCCAAGTCTCCATAAGAGGCCAGCTTTTCCAAATATCTGAAGCACAGCACAGGTGATATGATTTGCGGCTCAGTGATTGCAGGATTCAGTCTGCATTTCCCCAAGGTGATCCTTAAAATCTGGCCTGTTAGACAAACTCAGACCAGGTTGGGAACCTCTGATCTAGAGACTACCATTTTGGTTGGTACAGGTTGGCCACCCCATATCCAAAATTCTAAAATGAGAATACCCTGAAAACTGGAGTTTTTGAAGTCTTTTGGACATATTTTTTACTTACCTCCCTGTCTCTCTAGAAGGGTCCTCTTTCCCACCAGACCTCATCTGTGGGTTGCAGCAGTAGGTAGATACACGATGGGAGACTCTGATGAGCTTCCGTGAATAACAAATAGCATAAAGTCAAAGGGAAACATGCTGGCTTTGGATACTGTATTTTTCCCAAAGAGATGTGCAGCATCTCCCAGTGTGTATTTCACTATTGCTAGCAGTGTGTGTTTTGCAGATCCACCTCCCCTCAAGCTTCCGATTCCTGTCCAGATTCTGAAAACCAGAACCCGAAATGAAGAATGCTCAGGGTCCTGCACATTTAGGATTATAAGTGCTCAACCTGTAGATTGCATCCTCGAGGAATATTTTTTTTTTTTTTGGCTACAGCATTGGGAGCACAAATATCAAACTTTTTTAAGAGCGAGGGCTAGAAATAATGTTCTGTGTTCTTATCTGAAATGTAAAGACACCCCTGTGAAATATATGGTATGTTGTATGAAAATACATCACTCCATCATATAATTTACTTTATTTTATGTGTATTTTTTGTGCTTAGTTTCTTCTAGGGGTCCTTTCACAGGTTTGTGTTTGCCAATTGTTTTATGGAGTTATCAAAATAAAAATACTCATGTAAACTCAAACATATCCAGTTCTTCTCCAGTTAAATTAGGTTTTAATGGATATGAACAAATGTATATGAGACCCTGTCCTGAAACTTGCTAGATAAGTGACCTTTGTTATGTCCTTTTCCCATTCCAGTTACACTGTACATTTGATCTGTAAGGTCACAATATGTGCTAAAATAGAAAATAGGTTTCAAAAACTAGTTCTATTGCCATGGTGCGACTTCACACAAACGAGCCGGGGGAATATGATACAACCCATGACTCAGACAATCACTGCTCTTCTTTTCTGTAACGAATAATAGACGTTTTGACTGGTTGCAGAGATAAGATTGCTTTAGGTCTGCAAAGACCGGCAAACATATCAAAACTCATGTGATTCCTTTGAAGTCTTGAGATAGCGGAGCCTTTGATATTACAGTCTTACTTGAGTTCAATTTGATTTGCTTAATAAGTGTGGCCTGTTTTCTCTTACATCTCACTGGAACATGAAATTCATTCATATTAAGATTCCAGAATTTTTCAATGGTCCTTTATGTCTTAAGGTCACATTCGAAATTACAGTATGCTGGGAATGAACAGATATTTCCGAGAGAACAAGACTCTTATCATGGACTATTGGTTCCACTCAGCCTGCCTCCACTGGACGAGATTTTAGAGTGCCATAGGCAAGTCTGACTTAGAACACAGGACATCTGATGACATCTGATGATATGAGACAACTAGTTTAGTAAGCCATGCCAGGACCACCGGAAAACAAACTACAACAGTGCATAACTGCTGACCAAGGCATGGTCTCCGATTCCCTCATAAGGTCAAAAGTTAAGAACCACTATATGATAAAAACCAGGATATTATTTTGAGAAAGGAGGAAAAACAGGTATAGGACAGATCCGAAATTAATCTTATTTCCAATATATATTTTTCTGATCCGACCATAAAAGTTATAACTAAATGAGCCACAATGGAACATAAAGTCCACAACATTTGGAATATCAAAGATTAGCCCTCATTAGCATTTCTAACTGCAGCCATAATTATCATTTTGAGTTTCTATGCAAGTGGTACTTACAGAACCATCCTGCAGATGGTTCTTCGGTCTTCCACTCAACTAACTGCTGACTCGCTAACTAATGATGACATCACCAAAAAGATGACATGACAAAATGACATCACCAAAAAGATGGTCCTCAATCTGTAACGTAACAAGAATACGGTGTTGCCAAATGCTGGAACGGAGTAAGCAGTGGCCTGTGAAAGATCTAAAGGATCGTTCTGGTCAATACAATCTCCACATTTTGATGAGACATCACAGGGAAAGTGAACTTGAGGAGCACAAAGAGGAAGGGAGATAAGAGTACTTGTGGTTCAGGGACATCTGGGGGGGCGGAGTTTGGACATCCCTGGTCTAGATCTTCATGCCACCCCTCCTGACATGTCAGTCAAAGCCGTTGCTCTCCTGGCTTCCACCTCGGTCCGCTACTGCAAGGGGGCTTAAGTTGCCATAGCACTTGGAGCATTCCCTTAAGATTATAAAAATCGTCAATATTAAACCGGTTTTATTTTTGGTAAATCCCACTCAATCTAATATTCTTTTATTATTACGTTATGAAATGTAATAATAAAAACATTCTAATTTGATATATATATGTAGAATAAGATACTTTTGTCACCATTAATATGCATACGATGATTTTTTTTCGATTTAATGAAAGGAAAAAGAAGTTGGCTTTTAAATCCAGGATCAGTCACCATACATTATGTATCATCTCCAACCAAAGCCATTTGGAAAGAGGTTAAATATAAACTTAGGTTAATTTATACTAATGTCATTACATTTGCATGGAAATTGCATTAGGATCAGACATCATGTGAGTCTAAAGCAAATTATATTTCTTTCCCTACGGATATGGAGTCATTGTCGAATATTAGCAGAAACAAGGCAACCTGAGACCGTAGGGTTTTGCAACCGGTGCCTCGTCAGTGTTTCTGGTTGGTATTTGTGTGAAAAATGACTCCGATTACTCAATGATGTCAAATTACGGTTGAGTTAGAGTGTCGCGTCCGCCGTGGATGTCAGAAGTCCGTTTTGAAAGCGCTCTTGCTTCTCTAAAACACTTGATACTTTGCAATTTGCACAAATTTAGAATGAAAGGGAAAATCGTGCCTCTATTCTCTCGGTGCTGCTACAGTGGTCAAGTAGCGGCAGAAACATGCTTTCCAGATCTTATTCGCTGCTAGTGCTTTGTCTCTAGAAGCGTCGGTCATGCATGTCTTATCAAAATGCTAATAAACAACTTAGGGCTGTACAATGAACTGCAAAGTATTTTATTACATTGCCATCTCTCCACATTCCATTAAAACGGATGAAGGAAAAAAAAAGGGGGGGGGAGAGATATCCAGGCTGTGATTTCACACGTATGTTTTTTATAATGTACTATTATTCAATTATTATTTTTTTTTGAGAAAGTATTTTACCAGGAAGGATACATTGAGATTTCTCTCGTTTTCAAGTATGTCCTGGGTGGCGAGTATGCACCGTTAGGTGTCTTGCCCAAGGACACTTACTGGAGAGGTGCTCTTGCCGGGATTCGAACCTGTGTCTCCACGGTTATAGCGATGTTACCTCTACTCCATCCAGCCTGTAATTGATGTTCTACTGATAAAGGGCTCATTTAAAGATCGCTGCCCGATGCTGACAGCACAGAAAGGAATAATGGTAGAGCATGTACATGCAATGAAAGCAGTGGAGTTGTACTTGGTGTCTTTTTATTTGTTCTAAAAAGGGAATGTAAACTGCCAGGAGCTCAAAATAACCATTTCTCTGCCATCCTGTGAGTCTTAATAGTGTCGAAACCTTTATTGACTGATCCTGAGCCATAGTGGTTTGCGGAGACGTGCGCTGTAATCTGAGAAACTGATGATTATGGACAGACTGTGCCAGAAGTGATTGGAGAAGTGACGTGCAAAGAGAAAGGCTAGGGTTTCGTTGGATTCAATTGAGGTTGTTTTTTTTTCGTGTCACCTATATAATACAATAATATTGTGTATGGTTATTAGAAAATAAAGGATCTGACACTGCATGTATAGTAGCGAAAAGAGCGATTTAGGAAATAACAAAGCGTCATCCTGATACAAAGTCTGTTATTTGAACAGATGCAGGAATATTCTTAATTATTCGAGGCATTTAAGAGGCAGGGAAAATGGAGAATGGTTCCCCAATAACAACTCGATCATATGACATAGCTCTAACACATTACAAAGGTTGGTGCAGGAGAATAAAACAGCTGTCCAGCATTTAATGTAATCATGATGCCAGTAATCATGAAAAACAAGAGAATAGGAGGTGCAAAGGTCCCAAATGTACAGTAGATGAGACGGTGCCAAAAGCAGAATAGCAACTCTATCGTATTGATGATTAGTGATTCCAGGATTTGAAAGATACAAAGATTCACAGATGATTGGAAGAGCAGGTTTAGTAAGTGAGTTAATTTATGTTTCTAGAGAGAGATTGAGTGACAGACAGACAGACACACACACAGATGTGGTGTGATATTTAAATCTACTCAGGTTTCAGAAATGAAGATAAAGAAGGAAACAATAAATATCGCACAGCTTATGTTTAAATCAGCAGGTTGTTATAAAATACATGGGGCATTGGCGTCACTAGGGTTGGTGTCACCCGGTGTGGAAACTTATGGGGTCACACCCCCCAATTTTTACAGTTTTGTTTTTTTAACTACTCTTAGTCATAAATCTGTACTCCCATAGAACACTGGATGCTCATAATACACGGCGCACATTACTGTGAGGTTTGTTGCTGTGGAGCTCTCTCATATGCTCACACACAAATTTTGGCAAACTGCAAGCAAGTGCGGTGCTGTTCGAAGGCAGTGAAAGTCCCCATAGAGAGGTAATGGTAAATCTGTTCAGAGACACCGAACAGCAAAGAAATGTCCTGAAGTCCGGTCTTTTCATTTGGCAGGTTTATTCAGTTGAACACCATAGGTTTCAATGTTAAAAATATTCCTGTTTTTATCCACTATCTAATGAACCACTTAATCCTTAAATCTCTAGTAAAAAATCTCTTTATTTATTGATTTTATTTTTTTTAGTATCTTTTAGGCATTTTTTTAATAGTGTTTTTTCTTTTTTTTCTGTAACAGACCTTTTTATTACAATTCATAAGACCTTATAGGTTAATTCCAGACATTTTTGTTCAGTAGTTTTTTTTAAAACAGCGGGCGATGGGTTTGCGGCGGCATTCAGTGGCTGATTCCCTGCCCTTTAGGGACCCTGCAGTGAATTCAATGGGGAACTTTGATTCCCCAAAGTGCGGGGAACAACAGGACACTGAAATGTCTGCGTCATTTCGGTGCTCTGTGAATATCCTCTTTAGTGGTGTTTTTTTTGCCGCACCCTGGAAAGTGCCAGCCTAGGCCTTGCCTACCCAGGACATACTTGAAAATGAGAGAATTCTCAATGTATCCTTCTTGGTAAAATATTTTTCTGTACAAAAAAATATTATTTCTTTTTTTAGGGTGTCACCCTAGGGGGTGGTGTCACCCGGTGCGGACTGCACCCACGCCCCCCCTTTTGACACCACTGACATGGGGCTAGTTTATATACTGAATGCTAATGGTAGCGTCTAGATACGCAGGCGTTAATGTCAGGATAAGTGACTTTAACGCATGCCCCCCATAATACATTCCTAACGTTAATCACATTACAAATCTGTTAGCGCATCAGTGATTGTGCTAATTTGCACAAGCTTACTGTACTTTGCGCATCCTATACTTAACATGGGGAGCGCGATCGGTAATTAGCGTTCCATCAGTAAGGTATTACAAAGAGCTATCGCTATTTACTGCACCGATGGGTTAAACAAATCTTTAACGTGTCCTAAAAGCTGGTGCTAAATGATTCAGCTTTTGCAAAATTATTTAGCAACAGCTAACCTCCCCAATAAATCTGATACTCACCTTGCATCCTGTGACCAGAACAGTGGAACAATGGGAGCAGAGTAAGACGGGGCAAATAGCCGCTGGGCGATCTTGTGAAAGTGAGATCATGAAGGGCTCAAGGCCCGGCAGCTCAACCCTCCATGGAGACTTATGGACTCCAGGAGTTGATACTTGCTGTGACGCAGAAGTGCAAACAGCGAGTATCACCTAGGGTACTGCTATGTTCTGGGGCAATGTGCTGAAGTAGCACTTGACCTGGAATCTCAAGCTAAAATTGGGATGCCATGGGGAAACCTGCAGGAGCATGGTAACATAAGATATATATACTACCTGGCCAAAGAATATTTTGTTGGCCCACGTTTTGCTGTGATGACGGCACACAGCTTCGATAAGCTTATGCAATGTTACAATATTTGTTTCCATTCAAAGTTTCATTAATTTGTCTCCTTGTATTAATGATGGGAGAGACGCAGCGCTGCGTAAAGTCTTCTCCAGCACAATATCCCAAAGATTATCAATGGGGTTAAGGTCAGGACTGTGTGGTGGTCAATCCATGTGTGAAAATTATGTCTCATGCTCCCCGAGCCACCAATTTGAGTCTGATGAATCCTGCCATTGCCATCTTGGAATTTGACCGCTGTGCCATCAGGGAAGAAAAAACCCATTGATGGAAAAGCTGCTCATTCAGTATATTTAGGGCGCCAGCTGAGCTAATCATTTGGACACATAGCGTTGCTGAACTGAGTCCTGACAAACTGAAGCAACCCCAGATCATAACAGTCTTGTACAGTGAGAGGTGACTTTTTTTGTGGCCAGGCAGTGTACAGTTGTGTTCAAAATTATTCAACCCCCAATGCTGTAAAGGGTTTTAGGGAATTTAGTGTACATTTGTAATTGTATTCAGAATGAAATCTTACAAGGACTTTTTAAAGAACCATATGCAACTAAAATGACATCAATTGGTTTTGTAATACAGTAGTAAATGTTTCTTTTGTGAATTCTTCATTGACACAATTATTCAACCCCTTAAAGACTACCACTCTGAAGAACAGAGGTTCATTAAAGTGTTTTCAATCAGGTATTGAAAACACCTGTGGATGTCACGGAGCAGCAATAAAGCATAATAAGCACCAATTAGGCAGCTTTAAAATGACTGTGATACTCAGCTCCTTCTAGACATTTACTGGTGTGGTTACAAACATGGTGAAGTCAAGAGAATGGTCCAGGAAGACAAGAGAAGAGGTGATTACTCTTCACAGGAAGGGCAATGGCTATAAGAAGATTGCAAAGATGTTAAACATACCAAGAGAGACCATAGGAAGCATCATTCGCAAATTCAAGGCAAAGGGCACTGTTGAAACGCTACCTGGTCGTGGCAGAAAGAAGATGCTGACTTCGACTGCTGTGCGCTACCTGAAGCGTAGAGTGGAGAAAAGTCCCCGTGTGACTGCTGAGGAACTGAGAAAAGATTTGTCAGATGTGGGTACTGAAGTTTCAGCTCAGACAATACGGCGCACACTGAGTAATGAAGGCCTCCATGCCAGAACTCCCAGGCGCACCCCCTTGCTGTCTCCAAAGAATAAGAAGAGTCGACTGCAGTATGCCAAAAGTCATGTGGACAAACCACAGAAGTTTTGGGATAGTGTTCTGTGGACTGATGAAACAAAATTAGAACTGTTTGGGCCCATGGATCAACGCTATGTTTGGAGGAGGAAGAACAAGGCCTATGAAGAAAAGAACACCTTGCCTACTGTGAAGCATGGCGGGGGGTCAATCATGCTTTGGGGCTGTTTTGCTTCTGCAGGTACAGGGAAGCTTCAGCGTGTGCAAGGTACCATGAATTCTCTTCAGTACCAGGAGATATTGGATGACAATGTGATGCAGTCTGTCACAAACCTGAGGCTTGGGAGACGCTGGACCTTTCAACAGGACAATGATCCCAAGCATACCTCCAAGTCCACTAGAGCATGGTTGCAGATTAAAGGCTGGAACATTTTGGAGTGGCCATCGCAGTCACCTGACTTAAATCCGATTGAGAACCTCTGGTGGGACTTAAAGAAAGCAGTTGCAGTGCGCAAGCCTAAGAATGTGACTGAACTGGAGGCTTTTGCCCATGACGAATGGGCGAAGATACCTGTAGATCGCTGCAAGACACTTGTGTCAAGCTATGCTTCACGTTTAAAAGCTGTTATAACTGTAAAAGGATGTTGTACTAAGTACTAAGATTGAATGTCACTTGGGGGTTGAATAAAACTGATAATGATGTGAGCACAGAAAAGACATTTGTGGTTATTTCATTATAAATGTTATGTTATATTTGTCTGACCTACACGTGCCTCTTTGATTTAATTGTAAGCAAGATGACTGAATGATCAAAATCAATGTCAAACTGGCCAAAACACTCAATTTCAGTGGGGGTTGAATAATTTTGAACACAACTGTATGTATCTAAGAACAATAGCTGAGCACTCTTCAGATCTCTTATCAAATGCCTTTAATAATTCACAATACATCTTGAGACTGCCGACGTTTCAGTTTCACATAGAGACTTTCATCTGGATGTCAGACAATAAAACATTGTAACCTCTGAAGCACCTCGATGCTCATTGTTTCAGATGAGTTGGCGAGCACACCACACTTTGGGGAGAAATATAAACACCTATAATAGAAAAATCATGAACGACACACTCAGGGTCTTGCATAGAATAGGATTTATTAGGAATTTATATTGTACAGCGACCGATGTTTCCACCAGAAAGTGGTCTCTTTAAAAGTATATAAACTCACCGTCCACTTTATTAGATACAACTTGCTAGTACCGGGTTGGACCCCCTTTTGCCTTCAGAACTGCCTTAATTCTTTGTGGCATAGATTCAACAAGGTTTTGGAAACATTCCTCAGAGATTTTGATCCATATTGACATCACGCAGTTGCTGCAGATTTGTCGGCTGCACATCCATGATGCGACTCTCCTCTTCCACCACATCCCAAAGGTACTCTATTGGATTGAGATCTGGTGACTGTGGAGGCCATTGGAGTACAGTGAACTCATTGTCATGTTCAAGAAACCAGTTTGAGGTGATTTGAGCTTGTGACGTGGTGCATTATCCTGCTGGAAGTAGCCATCAGAAGATGGGTACACTGTGTTCATAAAGGGACAGACATGGTCAGCAACAATACTCATGTAGGCCGTGGTGTTTTATACGATACTCAGTTGGTACTAAGGGGCCCAAAGTGTGCCAAGAAACTATCCCCCACACCGTTACACCACCACCACAGCCTGAATTATTGATACAAGGCAGGATGGATCCATGCTTTCATGTTGTTTACGCCAAATTCTGACCCTACAATCTGAATGTCGCAGCTGAAATTTAGACTCATCAGACCAGGTAATGTTTTTCCAATCTTCTATGGTACAATTTTGATGAGCCTGTGTGAATTGTAGCCTCAGTTTCCTTGTCTTAGCTGACAGGAGTAACACCCGGTGTGGTCTGCTGCTGCTGTAGTCCATCTGCTTCAAGGCTGGACATGTTGTGCATTCAGAGATGGTATTCTGCATGCCTTGGTTGTAATGAGTGGTTATTTTAGTTACTGTTGCCTTTCTATCATCTCGAACCTTTCTGCTCATTCTCCTCTAACCTCTGACATCAACAAGGCATTTTCACCCACACAGCTGCTGCTCACTGGATATTTTTGCCTTTTCGGACCATTCTCTGTAAACCCTAGAGATGGTTGTCCGTGAAAATCCCAGTAGTTCAGCAGTTTTTGAAATACTCAGACCAGCCCGTCTGGCAACAACAACCATGCCACGTTCACAGTCACTTAAATCCCCTTTCTTCTGCCATTCTGATGCATGGTTTGAACTTCAAGAAAGTCGTCTTTGCTTCGTCTAGATGCCTAAATGCCTAAATGCATTGAGTTGCTGCCATGTGATTGGCCGATTAGCAGTTTGTGTTAACAAGCAGTTGAACAGGTGGACCGAATAAAGTGGCTGTGGAGTGTATATGTGGGTCTGTGTGTCTATATATATTTATTTAACGGGTACATATGTAAGTGACATTTATTATAAAAATGTTGCCCCAGGTAACAGCTTGGGAGGAAATTCAGTTCTGATTTGCAGAATGTAAATAGTTTAGTACATGTTGGCGTATCTTTGGCATATGTAAGTGGTGTTTCCTGTTTGTGCCGGGCAAGCTCTAGGAATCTAATCCACATGTATCTGAAACAGATGGCTGATGACAAAGACCAGAAAGAGAGAATGGTGCACATTATTCCATCTACTTAGTGTGTTTGTATTTCTAAATTCACTTATTTCTGATTTATAACTTAATGTTCTACAACTGTCCTAATTGAGGAACATTAGAAAATGGATTGAATTTAATGTGCAAATAAATCTAATACTGCCATACCAATGCCTCATATTATTCAAAACATTACACATGCAAATGGAGCTGGGAATGTCTAATGTGAGTGTTGTACCACATCGAAGAATGTATCGGGGCTTTATTGTTTGAGATAATAATTAGAGTAATTGAGATTGCTTTGTTGAGGTTGGAGGAATGACTGGACATGCTAAGACTTGATTTTGGAAAGCTCCAGGGCTTTGGAGAAAGAGCAATATTTTTCTTACACAACTCTGAGAACAGTCGATGTTGTGGGTCATTTTTACTAACGTTGAGGTGGAGGAACCATGAAACCCAAGACATCTTTGGACAATTTTTCATTAACTGTGCTCAATATCTGTCTAGATAAGGACACCAACCGAGGAAGAGGATTCCTCCTTATTCTTGCTGTTATGCGTGATACTTACTTGTACAACCTAGAGTCTAGTTAGTATACGTGTCTATGTACTTGTCAAGGGTATTTGATGCTCATTGTCGATCGCTTATAAGGTAACAACTAGAAACTCCCACTCTCACGGACGTTCCTTCCACTCCCCAAAGACGCTCGTCTGACACTAGCCTAAGACCTAGCTGTCAACCATGAGTGGTGGGGAGCAGTGTGCGAGATAACGTCAGTAAAAATCATGGAGAGCAACAGAACCCCCAAATATCGGCCAGAAAAACCAATGCTTGTATCATGGCTTGTTGCGTAAAGCAAACTATTTTTACATAGTTCTTGAAACATTGAAAAAAAATACCAGAGTCAGCATCGTTTTGTAGAAGTAAAATCATGAACCGACTAGTGTCTAAAATAAAAGTAAAAATGAAATAAAGATAATATCACCTTATCTGTTCTATTTTTACAGCCAATATAGCATTTGCGAGCAGCAATATTACACCAAATGATTTGCCTGGCTCTGTAACGGCTGCGCTGTGCTTTCTATCTTCAGAAGGATAATTCCTGCTCGCAGGTCTCCCATGTTTCTATAAAATGTGAATATGTAAAATGAAATTAAAGTATCTTTTTATGACTGAATGGTTACATGGCTACACAAATAGGTAAAAGAAGATACTCCAGTGGTTTGGAGAAGGTTAGTAATTGCACCGCTTCTGCAGAATTCTTCATAGCATGTGCTTCTCATAAAAACACGGCGAATGAAGCATGACAGCATAGGGGTATGTCAGTCCCAGAGGCTGAGAGTTGTTTATTTAGCTTTCGAGAGAAAACACATTATAACTATTATAGTTGAGTGTTTTAAAATGGGAGTATTTTGCATGCTCTATACATCATGAAGTTCAATATTACGCTGAATTTAGCTTTATCTAGCGACGACACCTTCGTTGAGGGGAAAATACACACTGTATGATTTTTTTCATCTAGTCTCTATAAAACAAGCTCCGTACAGAATTTAGTAAAATAATGCACTTCAAAATGTATCTAAAACGTACAGTGGCCAGGAAAACTATGTGAACCCTTTGGAATTATTTGCTTTTCTGTATGAATTGGCCATAGAATGTCATCTCATCTTCATCAAAATCCCAAGTATAGACAAACACAATGTGCTTAAGTTTAGAACTCAGAAACAAACATAATCTTTTGTGTCTCTATTACATACATCCTACTAAACATTTACAGTGCTGTGGAAAAAGTAAGTTAACACTTGGATTTAATAGCTAGTTGATCATCCTTTGGCAGCAATAGCTTTTACCAAGTATTTCTGATAACTATGGCTTAGAACTGCACAACGTTAAGGAGGAATGTTGGACCACTCTTCCTTACAGAACTGGTTCAACTCTGCCATATTCTTAGGATGTCTGGTGTGAACAGCTTTCTTGAGGTCATTCCACAGCCTCTCTATGGGGTAGGATCTTAACCTCTGACTGGGCCACTCCATAAGACAGGTTTTCTTATTTTTAATCCATTCTGTAGTGGATTTACTTCAATTTTTAGCATTGTTGGTGGCTCTTGGTTGCTCATTTTTCTCCCTGCCTCTTGATGAATGCAACAGAGTCCCCTCCTTGACATGCTGTTGTTAAGGTTTCCTTGGTTTGTCGTGTACTTCAAAGCACTAGGTTCACTTTTCTTGGTTTCTTGAGCAAAAGAGGGTAAACCACTAGGTTCACTTTTCTTGGTTTCTTGAGAAAAAGAGGGTAACCAAATGCACCTGTGACAAAGGACAAAATGATGAACAGATGTTTATCTTACACTGATAAGTTCTAGAAATAATATGCAGTCCACCAATGGTATAAATGGATCCAGGATGTGAAGAACCTCAAAAAAATGAGTAAACACAAGAGCATATATAGTGAATTCCTGTAAAGCAATGCAGGGGAAAAGATTATGCTAAATAGTAACAATCACACTTTCTGGAGCCTAACTGAGCTCGTGAATTCACGTCTATGGGTTCTAAAAGGCACACGCATCAACCTGTCTTCACCTTTACATCACCTCGGATATTCCACATCCACAAAGAGAAAAATATAATCAAGGTGTAGTGTATATATAAGGAGAACAAATAATAAAAGACTCCGGTACTCACACAGGATACAGCTGGTCCCAGGCTTGTTATACGGCACTGTCAGATGGTTCCTCCTAGGTGGTTCCCCTAAATGCAACTGTGAAGAAATGTAGGTATCCAGATATAACGTGTATAATGCAGAAGGTGGATACAGATTACCAGCCAGGATAAAGTATGGAATAATAGAAGACAGAGACAAAGAAACAAACCCAATCTTCAATAGAAGTAATAGGGCATTAATGGATATAATAAGAGACTAAAAAAAGCATAAAAAAGACCCAAATGTGTTTCACCCACTCAATGGGCTTCATCGGTTTCTTTTTATTAGCTGATATGCACACACCCTAAATTGAGAAATTAAATAATAACATTAGTAATAATAATATTTACACATTTTCTGTGCATTGAGTGCAAAGGTAGGTGATTATGCAATGAGAGAGTATGTATCAACCCTTCTACACTCTGCAACTTGGCTTGACCGGATCGCTGGCCTAGAGAAAGACATCAGAAACTCAATGAAAGCTACAGAGATGTATTTGAATTTTAGCATCTATTTTATTATAAAATTTCCAGTTAAAATATGGTATAAACAGATATACAAATGTAATGCATTTGGGGAGAGGGACACCACCTGCTCTCCCCAAATTTAATTCAGTGCTGAAGCAAAGCTCAGCATTTGTTCCCCTGACGAGCAGCTCTCCCACATCAAGCCCAGTAACAAGATCCAGGGCGCCATCAAAGAGGATCCACCTTTCTTCGTATGGTTCAAAATGTGATGCATCGATTATCGATACATGGAGAAATCTGATTGTCATTATGGCTGGTGATTTATTTTTGGACACAGTTGGATGCACCAAGAGCAGACATAGGAATATGTGGAAGGTTGAGCTTGATGGACGTTGGTCTATTTTCAACGGATGTTATTATGTAACACAAGGATAATGTACACCAACCAACGTGGTTTTCCTCCGTACGTGGTAAGGGTTAAATGTTTCCGGCAGGCGCTTGGATCATGACCTAGGATATCATGGCATGGTTTTCTCATACCTAGCATGTTAAATGTATTTAAATATTTTCCTTTCTTTTAAACCCATAAAACTTGTCTTTGATGTTTGCCTACATGTGGTACCCAGATACAGCATTTCTTACACAACTCATCCCAACACAAAAGCCTAACAGATGCCATATTCAAAACATATTTTTGTAGCTCTGTCCATCAAATCCCTTTCAGTGTCATTCTTTTAAATGGGTTACAGCTTTGTGATTTTTATCATACACTCTGGGGCTTTTATTTTCTTGGTTTTAAAGAGTTTGGAGTAAATAAATAAATAAATAAGCACCCATAAATATGATATAAATGGGAGCCTTTTCCACCGGTTTCCACAGTCCAAATGATGTAATAAATTAGGAGGGCACAGACATCACAAGACCCCCTTATGGAAGAGATGGAGAATATGGTATCCGATATTCCTTATAGTGCCTTTAGCTTTCCATTTAAATATGCCATACATTACAGAAAAAATCCATAATCAATTAAAAAAGGCCAGTCACCCAGCAGAAATGTCCATCTTAATTCACTGCTCATTTTTTTTTCTCTGCAAATATTAACCTTAAAATATCAAAGGTTTCCGGCTTGTTAAGGCAAAATCACTTTACCATATGAATATTAAAAATAAAAGCGCATTTTAAAGTCCAGTAAAGCTTGCAGCATTTTAACCGCTATGACCTAATTCAACCAGCCATTGTGTCGTTATTGTTCATGTCACTACCTGTTCTTTTTATTACTCATATGTATCTTGTATTCACCTCATTGCATTATTGTACCGAGCCACTTGCTTTTAAAGATTGTTTATTTATCAGAAAATGTTAAAAAAAGAGAAATAACAGGCTGACCAAAAATAGATTGGCTAAATGCTAAATGAATGATACATTTTTAGAATTTTTAAGCCATTTTGTTTACCTGAAATGCAAACCTGTTTTACAGATGAAGAATTGCCTACAAGTTAGAAAACATGTATAAATCAGTTTATTATTATCTTCTCACCTGGTCGTTGAATAAATTGTGATTTTTTTTTAACTGAAAGTACCTGAATATTCTTTTACTATTCTTCATGAATTGGCCTTTTTTCTGCTAGAGCTGATTTGGCTGTGAATGGAAAAAGAAGTACAAAACTGTGTTATACTATTCTAGTGTCTCTTTAACCATGACCTGCAACAAAACGTTTGCAATAAATAGAACAGGCCCCATCATTACCAGTAGCAAGGAAAAAAGTCCCTTGCCGGCTCCCAGTTTTCTTACCTATTCCGGCTCAGCTGCTGTATTAGCAGCTCAAGATGGAATATTAGAGAGCTGCAGATCAATACCAGCAGTGGCGCTGTGCGCCATCACTGATATCGGCTTCCAGAATCTACAGGACTCTATGGAGCCAAGCACAACTCTCCCGCAAGATCTCCGGGAACTCACACAGGCATGGTTACACAGGAGTTGCTAAGGAAGTGGTAGATCTGTCTTTTTCACTAATCGGAGGTAAGTATAGGATATTGGGGTGGGGGGCTATGTCAATGTGGTTTTGCAAAAGCAAAATCACTTAACACCAGTTTCTACATCGGAATAGTTTGTTCTTCTAATACTGGCCTCAAACTGACAGCTCCTTTATGAAGCCTAGCAGTCATTAATTTACAGTATGGAGCTGCATTGACCAAGCCAGAAGCAAATGGTCGGAATAGGAACTCCAGCCATTAACGGCTGGAGCCGTTATATATAATAGCTCCAACCATTAACTTCATGGCAAGAGTGGAAAAGGGCCCAACATGTCTTTTTCTTTTTATAAATATCATCAATCTCCTGGGACAATTTCCTTTTGGAACTCAGGAATTTGCTTCTCTTCCGTAATACCTCTGGAGCAATCAGAGAATTGTTTTCCCAAAAAAATGTGATCTCTTAAATATGATTGGCCAATCGAGGGCTTTCCTTTCAGTCTGATCCAGATCTCTACTCCAGAATTAGTAGAGATATGTTATTGGCAGCATGTGGTGAGAGCAGATGGCCTTTCACATACCTTTGCTGCAGTTGTACTGATTCATTGAGAGACAGCCATGTTTCACCAGGACGGTGTTACTGGACCAGTCAGGGTGGTCCATTGATTTTACCATAAAAGCAGTAAACACTGTCCATACATGGGTCAGCTGGAGGGATCTGTTGGTCAAACTTATCAGACTTTGACTCCTGGTCATCACAACCCACTGTTATTTTCACTTGATTTCCTTAAATGCCAGTATGGGTCACCTACCAACACTAGAGATATTGGAAATGGTAACCCTCTTGTTTGGCCTGACACGCAGGAGATGAAGGCTGAAATGTCCCATTTCTGGCCTACTGTAATTAATCCACGATACTGTTTTATGACTTGAACTACTCTGTGGTTCAACCACTTGCCATCCCAAACCTCTTACTATTTGATACATCATTATGTTAAAAGAAATCCATGAAAATAACAATCATCTAACATACGTAAGTTAGTTGTGCCCCCTTTTTTTAAAAAAATATTATCCAAATAGGTTTGTGAAGTGCAATCACTGTTGACTTCAGTATCATAAATGTTTCTGCAGAAAAACAAAGAATGACAGAAAGGAAAAGAAAGCATATTAGAGTCCATTGTGGTGATAGACAATATTTCCTAGCAGCTAACCCTTTGCGGTCAACAAATTATTCGTCTTCTTTGTCAGTTTCATCCCTGTGTCCGCGAGGAGTCTGGGATTTTTATTATTCCTGTCAATTAATACTTTCTATAAACGGGGCCAATACAAAGTCTTCTGTCTCCGAGCACTAACTGTATAATGCTGTGTAAAACATTAACACAGCAAAATCTAGGCTTGTAAATGAGGGTCTTGTCTTCATCAAGACAAGAGAAAAGGAATTTGTAATTCAAATGAGAAAATTTAATGAACTTAATGCACAGGCTGGAAAAAATGTTGTAATGTGCCAATTTGGTTCTCGTAAGGCTTATTCCAAACATTCCCATTAAGGTATTGATTGTGTCCATTTAGAGAACTGAATGGGAAAATGAGCGTCCTAATGGTTTGCACATTACACCATTAGTCGGAAGAACCCAAAACAAAGCAAAACAGGCCTTGTCAGAGAATTTTTGCAAATACAAAACACAGATGCAAGTGTTTCAGTACATTGTATTTTTAATTACATATGTTATATACTTTATATGAACAGTACCAATAACCTGATACTAATATCTATCTATCTATCTATCTATCTATCTATCTATCTATCTATCTATCTATCTATCTATCTATCTCTCTATCTCTCTCTCTATCTCTCTATCTATCTATCTATCTATCTATCTATCTATCTATCTATCTATCTATCTATCTCTCTATCTATCTCTCTATCTATCTATCTATCTATCTATCTATCTATCTATCTATCTATCTATCTATCTATCTATCTATCTATCTATCTATCTATCTCTCCATCCAGAAAGCTAATTTGTGAAATAATAATTAACAATTATATATTGTATTATATATGGGATAAATAGGCTGCAGTACAGTTCCAGTTACAAGCATTTAGAAAGCACCAACAAGTCCCGTAGTGCTGTACAATGGGAGAGACAGAATAACAAATATACATACACATTACACACACAGAACAGTAGGCGAGATGACCCTGCTCAAGAGCTTACAATCTAAGAGGAGAGTGTGACACAATAGGTGAGGGTGAATAGAGTACAAGAGGTAGTGGGTGCATGTGGGCAGTGTGGGAAGATGGAGCAAGAAATGAACAATGGGGGATTATGGAGTGAGCCAATAGGCTTCTCTAAAGTAATGGGTTTTCAGAGACTTCTTGAAGGACTGGAGAAACGGGGAGAGTCTGATGTTGTGGGAGAGGGAGTTCCATAGAAAGGGGGCAGCTCGTGAAAA
The DNA here is from genome assembly GCA_009667805.1 of Leptobrachium leishanense. Taxonomy (NCBI): domain Eukaryota; kingdom Metazoa; phylum Chordata; class Amphibia; order Anura; family Megophryidae; genus Leptobrachium; species Leptobrachium leishanense. The sequence continues at coordinate 50,135,270 of CM019064.1, forward strand.
GTCTTGAAGGCGGGAATTGGCGGTGCGGGTACAGGGATCTGATAACGGCAGATCATTGGCTGAGCAAAGTGGCCGGGATGGGATGTACCTGCTAATAAGGGAGGAAATATAGGCAGGGGTGTGGTTATGGAGCGCTTTGTCACTGAGGACCAGTATTTTGAAGTGGATTATAAAGGAAAGAGGGAGCCAGTGAAGAGATTGACAAAGGGGTGAGGTGCGAGAGGTTAGGTGTATGAGCCTGGCACAGGCATTCATTACAGACTGCAGAGGGAGAATCTGGGATCTCTTAAGGTCAGAGAGAAGGAGGTTACAGTAGTCAAGGTGGGAGATAATAAGACCTTGGATGAGCATTTTAATAGAGTTCTGATTAAGAAAGGGATGGATGCCTGCAAAGTTTTTTAGGTGGAAGTAGCAAGATTTGGTTAGTGACTGAAGGTGAGGAGTAAAGGATAGATCGGAGTCCAAGAGGACCCCTAGGCAACGAGCCTGAGAGGTAGAAGTAATGGTGGCACCATTCACCTGAAGGGAAATGGGTGCAAGAATGGAGGATTAGATGGAGTAAAGACGAGAAGTTCAGTTTTGGAGAGGTTGATAAAAAAAAATCTCTTTATGTAATCCATGGTGGGATGGACAGATAGATAAACAGGTTGATGGATGTTAGACTGACAGATGGACAGACAAATGAGGTTATGACTGGACACAAAGGGCGCTATCATCTCGCTAGCGCTCACATAAATGAGCCTTAGTGCTAGCTTAAATAAGGTGATAGCCCTCTGCCTGAATCACCTCCCGATAGCTAAAAGGTTAAAAAAAACATTTGCGAATCGGTATTAGCGCTTTTTAGTGCAAAGTTACTGTACTTTGCGCTCCCTGTGCTTAACATGGGGAGCGCAAAGTGTAAGCACAGAGTAACTAGCGTTAGGATCACAAAGTCCTAATGCTAATTACAAAGAGCTGTCGATAACTAAAAAAGATTGCTACAACTTTTTTTTTTGAGAAAGGATTTTACCAGGAAGGATACATTGAGATTTCTCTCATTTTCGAGTATGTCCTGGGTGGTGAGTCTGTACCGTTAGGTGTCTTGCCCAAGGACACTTACAGGAAAGGTGCTCTTGCTGGAATTGAACCCCATGTCTCCACAGGCTCTCTCCACGCAGAGCATTGATGTTACCTCTACTCCACCCAGCCAGCACTTAGAACTTAGAGCTGATGCTAACTGATTCCGCTGCTGCAAGATCAGTTAGCAGCAGCTGTAACCCCCCAAAAACACAAATACTCACCTCTCATCCCGCAGCGAGAACGGCAGCCATATCTGCCGCTTCTGGCTGCCGGGAGCATAAAGAGATTGCGGGAAAAAAGTCCCCAGTCTTCCTTCACAAATCACTCCGCTGACCTTCAGGATCTCACAAGAGGTGAAATCCTGCCGGTCATGTGACCCAGCAGTAGAAGCTGCTGTAGAGTCCTATGGACTCCATGAAGGGGATGCTCGAGGTGGCGCGTTAGGGCTGCCCCAAGCATCCAGGACCCTAGCGGCCGCTACGGGGCAGGCTGCTGGACTCACCGCCTGCCTTGTATTCTACGGGTAAAAAGTGGGTGCAAAGGGGAAAATACCTAACGCTAATTTTTCCCCTTAGCGTCCCCGTTTTAGCTGTAGCTGCAGCTGATGGGGCCCAGGATGTGTAGAACATATAAGCTAAAGAGAGAAATATAGCAATAGCAGTTTATGAATTGCATCTCTTTTTTTGCGAATTCATCATATTGTATATTACTTCAAATAACAGACATCAGTAAGCTTTGTTATGGCTGAGCTCTTTATCCTCTGTATTTCTTAGTTAATTCCTGTCCTTTATTTCCAGTAAAACGTAGACGAACATAAAAAAAAAGGAAAATGACCACGAGGTTGGTCTGATAGGAAACCACAGTGTCGAGATCTGATTACTTTTCGGTTTCCTTTTAGCTGATGGAAGTTGGATTAGGAAAGTGGCCATATAGATCCATAACACCGGAACGTAAAAAGGTATCTCATTAGGAAATCAGGAGGTCATTAAGGCTGGGATCAGTTTTGCTGTGCTCATAGTCATGTGAGCCCTTGCATACATTGAGCACTTAAGCACATGTCCATCTTCTGCAATAGTGATGTGCCAAAATAAAGAGTTACTGATATACAGTACATTCAGGGTTATTCAGAGAGCGGTGAAAAGCAGGAGAATGACTGGAGAATGGAAAATTCTAGGTCAAAATAGCCAAACCAGAAAAATTCTCCTATTCGTCTCACTTTCCAAATTGGCTATATTGACCTCGAATTTTCCATTCTCCAGTCATTCTCCTGCTTTTCACCGCTCTCTGAATAACCCTGATATTCTTTTATGGTTTGTCAAATGTTTTAGCTTTACATCATCTCTTTTGTATGTCTTAGTCTTTTAGTCTTTGTCTGATTCGTTAAAAAAATGCTGCCATACCAGTCAATTATAAAATGTCTAATAGATAACAATGTAAAATTGTCATGGCTGATTCTTTCAGCCCCCGTCCTAAATTGCCTTTGTCATTTAACATTGAAATATGCAATTTTTCAAGTAAAATTAATATATTCTGTAGTAAATGCTAAAGAACATCCTCCAACCCAAGACACCAGATGTACCTCGGAGTTATCGTTGTCATCTTGCAATGTCATGTGCAGATAAAATGTTCAACTGGAGATACGGAAAACACAATAGCATGGCAAATGGAACAGAACAAAGATGCGCTATTGATTGGCGAACTAGAGGATAATTGTTCAGTTTCAACCATAAATGAAAGATGATTGTTCAGGGATCCATGTGTGAGGCTCGCCGGATTCCAAAGCCATTGTTTATAGGGCAGGGCAATACCAATTTTCCGAAAGGATGACACAGGGGATTGTCAAAACTGTCACCTTTTCCCCCTCCCATGCTTGACAGACACATGAGTGACAATTACAGTGATGGGACCATGCATGTATCGGTATATTCATCAGAGGATAACAGGCAAACAAAAAAAGCATCAGTGCTAAAAAAAAGACATAATCAGCAGTTGTCAGACCTTGTTATATTATGTGTATAATATGGAAATAAAGGGCACTTTGTTCTTTCTCCATCTGTGACATTTTACATACAGCCTAGCAAAAACCCGGATGAGTCTTTCAGACGTGTCTCGACCTTTTGTGAAACATAGCAAAAAAATGATAAGCAAGTACCTTTATGAAGGATGATACTAAATATAAAAGACATACAAAAATCTATATTTGATTCATTAGCTATAAAGGTATATTTCCTGTTAAAATGAAGCCAGTTTACATTGTTACAGGGGATGTCCAGCTTGCAGGAGACCACAAAATAAGTGCTTTCCATCTTTTAAGTCACGGGACGCAATACTCTAGAGCTGTCATGTCATGGAAAGTTTCTTTTTATTCCTCCTCATGAAGGGGTTAATACTAGGATAGAGGGCTTTAGAGCCATTAGTGTGCGAGCCAGACATGAGTTCACGGTCCTTTTTGATGAATATCAGCTCATCTAGGCACTCAGTTGCAAAAAAATAAGTATGCCCTGCCAGGCACGTGTCTCCCTTTCTGCCCCACTAGACACAAATAATAGATGGTTTTTATGGGAATAACAGGAGATCCTTTGGAGTGAGGAAACCACTCAGTAATACATACCTGTGATCTACGATGAATGTTTACATAGAAGGGTGTGAATTGACAACAGAAAAATATGGGGTACATTTGCTTTCCACTAAACACAAGTACAGACGTTATTCCTGTAGCAAAGCAATATGGCTGTCAGCTTCATACATGTGCTTTTCTTCTCTGTAGCCTTGGGTGAACTGTTCTTAATTTTAAGTGTTTGCTTCCAGCTGTCTGGAGGCTAAAATTTTTAAAAAGAAGAAGCAGAAAAAAAGCCCTAGTACTGTCATTTTACCTCTTTGAGGATTTGACTGGTGGATTTATAAATGAACACTGTCCCATGACAGATGAGTCATGCTCCCTGAATGTTTCCATGCTTCCCCACTCCAAATTGTTCCCCCCTCCCCCCCAATAAAAAAATATTATACACATAGCACACATGTGTTGATGGTATATTTGTTATATGTTAGAATATGATCTTTTTGCTGCAAGGGTTTTATTTTGTTTACCACAGACATGTGTTTCTGTTCTTAGAGAATGTTGAGGTAAACAAGACTGCTGGAGGCGGCCATCTTGGTTTTATTACAATTAAAGATCATTGCTGGAAAAGCAAGATTCCCTGATATTTCCTTAGATTACCTTACTTGATATATAGCTAATATTCAGTCTTGATACCCAAAATATAAGACTGCACCTACTTAGATAACATATATATACAGTATGTATAGTGTATAATATACAGAAAAAGAAGGCTGCACCTAACCTAAACATTCATATCTCGTGACGATGCTACTGAAACCGATAAACAAAACATATAAAATACAGATCACTCCACCCAAACATACACCTTCACACCTTTTAAAAACACCTGAATTAGGTTTTAAATAGATGGGTGTTTTGTTACAAGATCTGATATATCAACGATTGGTCCTCTACCCAAGTGAAGTCACCGGCTTCAATGCATGTCAAAGGTCCAGGTGCTAAATTCCAATAGTATTTATCCCAAAGAAGAATTGAAAGGAAAGGCACGCTCTGGTCACCTTTCGAAAAAATATTCAGTCTTTCACTCTTTGTTATTGTATTGTACAGTATCAATGTTTCAGCTCAGTCGACTCTTTATTAAGAAACGTCAATACTGTATACTGGAACATGATAATAAAGGTTTTTTTAATGGATACCTTTTGATGTTTTTTATTCCCACAGAATTTCCACAGGGCTTTCATTTTATGTTAAAAAAAAAGTTGTTGGGGGGGGGTTTGGTCTGTGGAAGATACAGTATCTAAACCACATGTCTGGCTTTCTCCCAAACAAATCACATTAATGAACTACATCACTTGTTATTTTCTCTTTGTTTTGAAGAGGAAAACATTTTAGACCACAGTACTGTCCTCACTGGGAAATATTTGATAGAAATTGCATTTTATCTCATTAGTGGAAAATCCTGCCTAGCTGTGCAGTAGTGGAAAAAGTTTATTTATGATAGAATTTATGAAAAATGCAAGAGAAAATTATACAGTAGTTTCCATTTCTACGGAATCTTATTTATTCATACTATAAATATATTACACTATCCATCTATCCATAGGTTTGTCACAACCGATTTGCTATACCCACCTCTGGTGGTGGACAGTGCGATCCGCTGCCACGTCTTTTTTTTTCTGAGAAAGGATTTTACCAGGATGGATACATTGAGATTTCTCTAATTTTCAAGTATGCCATGGGTGGCGAGTATGTACCGTTAGGTGTCTTGCCCAAGGACACTTACTGGAGAGGTGCTCTTGCCAGGAATCGAACCTGAGTCTCCATGGTTATAGAGCAGTGATGTTTACCTCCACTCGACCCAGCCTTCTTGCTACAGAAGAACACAAAAAAACAGCACTTCTCAGTGTCCTTCCACTGACCTGCTTTTTTATGGAGTCTAGGAGAAGATACAAGCAGTGGCACCTAGCACCTTTGTTGTTATCTGTTAGGGGTTAATGGCTTGCACTGGTTTCTTACAGTAGTGGCTCCCTATTACCAGCTTAGGCTAGGGTCTGATGAACGCATTTTTCGCATTGTCCGTAAAAAAGTGCGTCCGAACGCATGGATGTACTTTTTCACGGAATACGCGATAGCGGTCATATGATGCGCAATTACGGCCGTGATTTTTTTACGGATCCAAACCAGGAAACTTTGGGTGTCTGGACGTTATGTTGGCCGGACATGAGTAGCGTCTGATGTCTCCTAATCACGCACACACGCCGCTATGCTAAACGCAGCGCACTCTGTACGTCAGTACTAGCGGTTCGACGTTCTTGCGAAAATGTGTTCGTTTGCCGTTTGCGTTGCGCGTCCGAACTTTCGTGCGGCCGTGCTTCGTGTGTGGGCCTGCGTTGGACGTCATTTTCTGCTACCGCGGCCTTAATAAAGTGCGGCTAAACACGCGTTCGCCGTGCGTTCGTCTGACCCCAGCCTTAATCGGAACAGAGACTACAGTATTAGTAGCACAAAAGTAGCAATAGCTAGTGTAAATTGCATGTATTAAATCGGATCGGAAATAATTGGAATTGTCAAGAAATGTGAGCACATTTTATTTAGGGGGAGCTTGCATAGCAAAGCTGAACTGTACAGGGGGCTTGGTGACAACCATAATATTCTTCCCGCTAACAAGCATTTCTGTATCCTGTTCCACGATTAATTAACATTGCTCGCATCCTTGACAAATGACACCCATCAAAAAATAGAAGGGTAAAACCAATTGATTAAACGGTCATTAGCTCAACAAACCTGTGAAATTTTGTATATTTTTATGTTTATTGATATCAGGCTCTAGTGACCTGGTGTTGGCAGGATCATCAATGTGTCACATTAACATAAATTAATTATTTAAATGCTGATGTGGTATTGAATATAAAAATCATTGAAGAAATGAAATATATGTTGTGATTTGACCTCACAATATGCTAAATGTTCGTAGATTCAATCGGTGCAATTAAACTACCGAGTGATAATATTATCATGCATATCATTATTTTATACTATGTGATCTGACCACAGGTGTATATTAAAAAGGACAGTGTGCATTCCTATTTCTGTAATTTGTCCATGAAAGTTTAGACCAGAGGAGAAAATCAATAGAAGGTCGGTGTCCGTGAACTCTTCTTCTTGAGACATTCAACAAGAGCCATTTGTTCGTCCATAAATTTAGAACTTAATGGAGATATTCGGAAAGAGGTGGTTGTCCAGGAATTTCTAATCTAAAGAAGACTAGCAGGGTTATTCAGAGAGAGATGAAAACCAGGAGAATGAACAATATAGATCAAATAGCCGATTTGAAGAGTGAGATAAATGGGAGAATTTTTCAGATTTGGCTATTTTGACCTAGAATTTTCATTTCTCCAGTCATTCTCCTGGTTTTCACCTCTCTCTGAATAACCCTGATAGGTCCAAGAGGTGATTGCCATAATCGTATTAATCAGAAAAGACAATCATTGACTATTCATGAATTTGCATGATCTTCTAAGATTGAGAAGACTTTAATCGAGACATGATTGTACGTCCATGACCTTGTAACTTGTAGGGGACATTAGAAGAGAGAGGGTTGGCTATATATTTGGGATCTAAATACGACATCCATTTGAAGATGATTTCTATAAACCTGTAATTGTCTGGATACATTTAACAAGAGTTGTCTGTCCATTCGTTTTTAATTTCGAGAACACATTGGACATGGCTTTTTTGTTCTCAGCTCGACCTAGATGTTGGTCAAGGTTACTGCTTGTCTATGGATTTGTAACGTGAAGAAAGCATTAAGCAAGAAGTGAATATCCATGAATTTGTAATCTAGAGGTGATGTTGAACAATGGTAATTGTTTCTCCACGTCCTGAAAAAGACATGGAGCAAGATGTCACTGTTTGCCCAAGAATTTCCAATATGAATGAGACATTGGGCAACCCCCCCCAACAAAAAAAACCACTGCCTGGGAATTTACAACCTGCAGGAGATTTTTGAGAAGAGGCAATTGTTTTTCCTTGAGTTGCTTATCCATGGCAGAACTTGAAGAAGAGCATATACGTGGCAACAATGATTTGATGATTCTGGAATGAAGCATAGTTAAGGAAGGCATAGTAATCTCTCCCGGTGAATTGTTTATGGTGATATAATCCATGACATGATCTTCAGGTAGCAGAAGATTACAACCAGATGCAGATCCTTCTTTGCAAAGCCTGAAAGTCGTGATTTAGTTCTTGTGTCGTAATGGGAAACTGATATAATTCAGATGAAGTGTTGATGGGTTGCTAAGGGAATAAGCAAAAGAAAAACATGAGATTCTAATGTACATCGAGGGGTAAAATGGAGCGCTTTAATTTCTTTTAAATCAACCAAGGTCGAATCTGTTCCCATAGACAGTTAAATTGTATTATTTTCTGCTAAAAAAAGCAAGTGCTGCGTAATGATTGCCAAGTGCAGTAATGAAAGTTTAATAGTGCATGTTTGTCGTTATATATAAGGTAATCAAATGTTGCACCAATAGAATCTCCGTAAGACAAATGTTTCGTAGGCCATTATTGTGCTGATGGCATATGGATCAATTAACACTGTGACCTCTCACCATGCTAATCAGAGAGACACATTTAACAAAGACTGATTTCTAGTCTGTAAGATGCTAATGCTAATTATTTTCTTAGGACTTAAAACTGTATTGTTTAAGATTTGGATTTGGCATATGGCATGTGTGAACAGGTTTTTCTGTTAATAAAGATATCACTGCTGGACCGAAATCTCTCAAAGAGGATAAACGCATGAATTGTTTTTATTTGATTAATTTTATTTATTTAGCTGGCTGCACCGTTTCCCCTACTGTTTTATTATCCTTGCCTATTTCTTTCTTTCTTGCAGGACTTAATCTCTAAATACCAAATTATTTACTGAATATGCGGCAGTTTATTAAGTGGATTATAGAAGTTTTGCCAGCCATGGGGATAACTTCATTATTCTGGGTGGTCTCAATGGTAAATGGAGTTAATCTCTTGGTAGAAAAAAATTGACTTATCTCTCATTTTAGACTAATATATTCCTACGTCTATCATGTCCCTCGATTCAACTTCGGTATGCAAATCCAAACCTTGTTAAGCAGTCTGGGTAAATTAACATTTTCCTTTTCTTGTTGTATTTACATTAGAAGAATTGTAAAAAAGATGTCTGACATTGTTCGGTTTTAAAATCAAAGTAAAAGATATTCACAATAAATTCAGAACTTATAAAAATGCTTGGCGTGGCCCCATGAGAACCAGCACATCATTGCAATCATTTGAATTATCGGGAGAACCACCACGTGTTTTTGGTGGACTTTATGGACTTGGTCAGAGCACAGTGGGCCAAATTCCATTCTACTCTTTAGAATTAAGGAGCGAGCGTAGGCGTGCGCAGGGAGTGTGCCCGTTGTGCCCAGGCACACCCTAATGTTGGGTGAAGAGTTCCTTGTTCCCCTCCTGCATTGACATTTTAGATGTCCCTTGGATGGTTCTTGATAAATAGCATTAAAAACTGCCAGAATCTCTCATTACAGGTTGTTATTTCTACTGAAGAATGTGCATTTTGGGCAAAATCTTTTAAAAATAAGTTTTCAGTTAAAACATATTCTATGGGTGCACACCCTAATGCAACGGGCTGCACACGCCAGTGGGAGTGAGATAAGTATAATAGTCCCGCTAGTTAATCGTAATACCCCCACTGCCATTCTACTTGAACCACAAACCCACATTGCTGCTAGGTTTTACGGCAGGTTGCTCTTCATTTTTGCTTCCCATAGTTTGTATAGGAAGTACAAATGTATCAAACTTTACCCCAAACTAGGTGCCCTGTACAGAAATAAACCCTGCCTGAGCCCCGCGGTAAGAAAGCAGATTGTACAACAAATGCTTATGCCAGTCAATGACTACGGAGATGTAGTGTATACAACGGCCCTGCAAACGCACCTTCAGAAACTTACTACATTGTATAACTCATTCTGCCGCTTCGTGCTACAATGTAACTACATGACCCACCATTGTGACACTTTAAAAGAACTAAACTGGCCATCGCTGGAGTCTAAACGCACCCTTCACCTTTCCAACCTGGTGTGTAAGAGATTTTCTGGGAAGCTGTCACCCTACCTGAATAAACCGCTTCCCCCAGCAGTTCCCTCATCCTATAACCTCTGATCCAGGACCTGCACCTTACTTGCAATACCATAATACAAAAAGACAGTGGCTCGATCCTCATTTTCCTACAGAGCACCACAATTATGGCATAACCTCCAAGACGCCATCAAATCTTCCCCCAGTCTAAAGTCACTCAAGAGATCTCTATTTACATACCTCAATACGGAATGCACCTGTAAACATGTAACATAGTGACTATATTTCCTACATATTTATTTTCTGTTAATCTGTATATTTGTGTTTTTAATATCTTGCATTTCATTACTTTGTATTTTTCTAACGACTGTAACATCTCAATGTTCTTGAACCCAGGACGTACTTGAAAACGAGAGAAATCTCAATGTATCCTTCCTGGTAAAATACTATATAAATAAATAAACAAATCATAAGCTAGAAATAACAAGTGATTTCAATGTCACTTGTTATTCTCGTTTGCAGACAATATTTTTTTTCAAAAAAAAAACCAGCATTTACACAATGGTATTAAAGTGATTTTTCATTTGCAAAACCAATAAACAGAAGAAAAATTTGACTAAATTATCCCTTACTTACCTCTAGTCCCGTAGTGCAGAAGACGGCACAACCCACTGCCTTCTCTTACCACACGCAGAAAGAAAGCATATACAGAACACATACAGGGTTATTCAGAGAGAGGAGGAAAACCAAGAGAATTGCAAGGAGAAGGAACAATCTAGACTAAATAGCCGATTTGGAAAGTGAGATAAATGGGAGAATGTTTCTGGTTTGGCTATTTTGACCTAGAATTTTCAATTCTCCAGTCATTCTCCTGGTTTTCACCTCTCTCTGAATAACCCTGATAGGGTTATATCCCCAAAAAACAGTTCATATATAAGGCGCTAATTGACCACTCACAAGCTGCTCTTTGCTTGAAGGCTCATCTTAGGTCTTTATTCGAATCCCCAAACGGATGAATTGCCTTATGAGAAAAGATTGACACAATAGTGTAGACTGCCAGATAGCACTTAGTAAAATTTTATATGCTTACAATGTTAAAAAAAGATATAGCATATCAATATCTCAAATATCCACGACCTGGACAGGTCACTGGTTGGTACCGCTCGACGAGTTTCGTCTGGACGGACTTCATCAGGAGCATGTTATTTTATGCACAAGCAGAAAGACACTGAGAACAAACAGTTCTCACTGTTCTTCCACTGACCCTGCAAAACCCATCTTATGCAAGGAGAGAGTACCAGCAGTGGTGCGTGGCGATGCTGCCTGTATCTTTTAGTGGCTACCAAATATTCTGAGCCAAGCTACTCACATAGAGAGCCAGTGATACACAGCCACTTATGGTTCATGGCTGGCGTGAAATACTGCTTTTAGTTTCTCCCTATAACCGGCTCGAGTTGGATAGAACTCAGTGAGGTTTGGTGAACTTATACCTACTGTCCTGATGGAAGCTCTGGAGTAGCAGCTGAAACAATTGTTGACATTTTAATAATTTAAATAAAGAATTGTCAGATTTAGAACGACCTTAGAATGTTGCCTAACTATGACTTTAATATATATATATATATATATATATATTTCTCAAGCTTTTTCTTACCTGTACATAATATTTCCTCTTATGTAATTACCATTCAAGTTATAAATTCATGATAATTCTCTGGTAAATAAACCTCAGAAAGTACATGAATTTTCATGGAACAGCATGTACTGTATGAAAGATTCTCTTTAGGTTCTTTACTACTATTATTATTATTCCTTATTCCAAATAGTTCTTTTCTTGTTTCTCTCTCGCTTTAAATTGATGTTGGAAATCAGCTCTGATTGCTTGGGGACTTTCTAAAGCAGTCAGTATCTCGTGGGAACAGGATGCTTCAAGGAAGACGAGTGTTAAATGAGAGACGAGCACAAAATTGAGACTAGACAGGAAGGAATACACAGGAAATGCAGGCACACACATACAGTATATATGTACATTAACACAGCCTTGCAGTACCTATCCATGAGACGCAAGTAAAGTAATGTAAACGTTATGCCAGTGGGTTGATTCTGCTGTCCAAATTTTGTTAACGATAGGCTCGCGTTCAACCGAAATTAAAAATTATTAGTTGCAATCCTTTGTTCTCAAATTAAAACTCTATGGCCCCTATTACACGCTTCGCGCGGCGCATTTGCGTGCGCGCAAATGCGCTTTTACGCGAGGACAAAACCATTTGCGCGGAACGTTGTAGTATGACGTTCGCGCAAACGATGCACGTTAACGTCCAACGCGAGTGACCCTGCGCAAACCCAGCGCGAGCGCAAGTTCATGCGCGCATCCTATACTTAACATTGTGAGCGCAAATGCATTAGTGCGGATGGTATTACAATCTTCGCGCAAAGTCGTACGAGCGACATTTGCGCGAATTTTCTTAACGTCTTTAAAAACTTGGTGTTAACTGCAAATACGATCGTTGTGGCCGAAACTAAACAACTCAGCAATAAAAAAAAAAATACAGCACAGTACAGATACACATTCTACACATACCCAGACATCAAAAATTAATAATTTGTCAAATTTTTTTTGCTGCAGCACATATACACAGATTAACTTTGACAGGCGCAACAACCTAACTTTAGAAAATGGTTCTGATTGTCTGAATCCCGTGATAAAACAGTCTGCCCACCAATTCCTGCATGCAACGTTCATTTGCGCATGAATTTGCACGTAATTTGCGCACGTAAAAAGTTGAAGGCTGAAAAACTGCGCTTGGAGCGTACTACTGCGTTAATTTGCGCGCGCTAAAGATATAATAGGGGCCCATAAATTGGTTTATTAACAGGTCTAGTCCCATTGACGACATGTAATAGGAAATGACATGCAAGGAGAATACCAAAGAACTACAGAGAGATGCTATAGCAACAAATATGAAGCAGAATAAACTATAAAAAGAGAATTAATACCCTGGCCTGAACTCTTAAACAGTTGACCCCGCCGGTGCTGTGAATATTGCTCGCATAACATTAAAATGGTTCTGTTCTCCCATCTCAATCAATGTAAATCTATTGCAGATGAATGTGCTAACAGTGGATGACATTGTAGAGGTCTATGGAAGCTCAACGATAATGCATTTGCTAATGTAAAATGATAAATGATAATTGAGCTGAAAAGTGCTGAAAGAAGTGATTAGTGGAAGGAATACTGCTTTATTTAAATTACCACTGGCCCATATTCAATGTTATGTTCAGCACTTCTGCACTTCTCCGGAGTTTTATTCTTCCTTGAATAGAGATATGCATACGTACCATCATTATTCTGCATTTGACATCTTAAAAAAGGGTACTTAATCATTGGCTATCAATACCAGTATATAGAAATACGTGTTTGGTGCTAAGGGGGTTTAAGCCACTTCAAATGATATTAGATGCCAACTGTGCACTCAGGCAGATTGATTGTGGACTGACAGGGACTTGGGCCATGATAGTGAAGCCATGCTCTACTCTTAGCCAAAGGATTTTCACACCTCTCCAGATGGAATTGACCACCATTTTTTGAGCTTGCAGATGCTCCATGGCAGGGGTCTAGTCGTGAAAAAATAAGAATTCTCCTTGGTTTCTGCTCCTCAATTAATTGTTGACATGTCACACTTAACCCACCGCCGCACATACCAATTTGATATTAATGGTTTAATATAATAAAAAGATGGGTTTTATGGAATCATTCTGATAATTGTAATTAACATCATACTTTCCTGGTGACTTATTAAGGAGACATATGACTGACAACTAAAAAGTGACAAATAAAACTGACAAATAAAAGATATTCAGTGTATGGGTCAAACGGGAACTCCCCTCCTGCAAAGATAATGGAGGAATTGCATTCCCAAGCATTTCTGTTCATCTTAACACCTGTTCCATAGGTCTCAGTACAAATGCCACTACAAATGCTCTTCTGGTAGTGTTCGAAGAACTCTGAGGTTCAGATATATATTGAAAGGTGAAGTGTTGAAGAATACTTTTGCCATAACAGAAAAAAATATTTTCCCATAGCTGAGAGCATCAGAAGATATCAAGGTAGACAAGTTAAAACAACACTTCCTATAATTTCTAAAAGAAAATCTAATAACACCAAACACAGATAAGCTACCCTATACCCAAAATTCCAAATCATGGATGGTTAAGAAAATGACTATTTTCCAAACATAATTTTTACTCAACTCCGAGCAGTTCCTGATGGCTCCTCTTTTTCTCCAGTGGGCTGCACTACCAACAAAGGACACACTGGGAGATGCTGTGCAGCCCCAATGTGTGACATACTGCACAGTGCCGATGAGCTGCAAATCACGTTCCTCACAAGCGTGTCTCTCTTAGACAGCCCCAGCATGTGCCCCACGGCTCGGCTCCCCTCCCCACCACCGCCTCTAGCTTCGGAATCCTGGTCGGATTTTAAAAAACCCCAAAACTCCTAAATCTGGACCGTTTGGAGCCTAAGCATTCTGGATTTGGGGTGCTCAACCTATAATATACAGTATGGTGCATATGTTCTGATGCCCTGAAACTCGGCTATAGCCACCCTTACTAAATAATTTGTGGCTATCCAAGCTTTGTCCATCAACAACACTTTATATTTTGTTTCCCTTGACAGACCGCAGCTTGCCAAAGAGCCTCTCAGATAATAAAGCTACCAGAAATGCACAGCTCAGTTCCTGTGTAACTGGAATAAGGAGGTGTTTTATCCAGCCTTTAAACAGGAATATTTATGTTCTATTGGCTAATAAAAGCAAATGCCAATATTAGGTTTCGCAAACCCCACTTTGATGAAACCTGTTAGTGTGAGAAGGAACGTATGAATTAGGTTATGAAAGCCGATACTGGCATTCAATGACCGAAACCTGGTCACTGGTTTATGTGTTATATAATATATTATATGGCTGTAGTCATAATATTTTGAATGGATTATTATGCTGTTTTTTGCATTAACTTCCAGTAAAGATTGAATGGGTTTAAAAGTGATTTCCAAAAAATGCTAAACCACAAAGCCATGGGGCACAGGAATAAAGAAGTAGAAAAGCTATTCATATAATAACTGAGCTATTGGAACTATATATCATGCAGCAGAGCTCACTCCTTGGGGGGGTCTTTTCTTTTTTGGAAAATTGGAATCGCTGCCCCATAAATACTCAGTACCGCGATGTTGTTGACAAACTTTTAAAAAATAACTTGAAAAAAGGTACTTTTTCTTTGTCAAATAAAAGAAAATATAATGGATACAAAACAAAACAAAAAAAATCTATCTACATTGTATTGCATTTTTTAGAAAGTTAGTTCATACTGGGTTTCTTTTAAAGAACTGGATCATCTGAAACACTGAAAATGGTGTTCTAGAACCTCGACAATCCCAGCGCAATCAGACACAATCTAGATAAATTAGAGGTTTGTTTAGAGTCTCCGAATCCCCAAACAAAATGTTGAATTCTTTCCTGAGTGAAGGATTTGTACAGTAAGCAGTTTCCAAGCTGTGCAGGGAATCACATCACAATTAGTAGTGGCAAACTCAGCAGATGTAGGTATATTGTCCACTGCTAGGAGCACCTCTCATGTCATTACTCATTAGCCATCCCACAAATGCTTCCACTGACAGGCTGGTCTGTTTTAAAAGGTAAGAGATGTGACTTAAAATGCAGCTAAATAAATCTTGAAGATTCCAATTCCACCTTTCCAATATGCCTCTGCTTCTGTTCAAAGCTCTAGAAAAGAAAAATCATAAAATATTATTCCGGAATTAGCTCAAAAGCACCACTTTCACGGACCGACAGGACCAGGTCAAAATAAATGGTCGCAATGTAAACTCGGTTCACTGAGAATGCTTTTTATTTTCACCATGGAAGACCCAAATTCTCATTCTCGGGATACTCTGTAGTTCACTGTTGCTAATATCTTACATATTCACTTGTTATTTTTTTAAAGGGCACGGCATTAAGTGAATTTTCCTCCTGAAATTAGATTTAGTTATTCATTGCAAGCATTTCATAACGCTGGCTCGTAAAGCTGACATTTGTGCCTATTCTCAATTATGGAAATATGCTGCTCGCACCTGGAAAATTTAAAGTACTTAATGATTTTGCAAGCAGCTAAAATAGTACAGGGTATTAAACGCTCCCAGCTTGCAGTGTTGTGTTTCTGGTATCTCAACGGAGCAAGCCATTCCTCTACCCATGTTCTGACATTTACAGTAGGTCAGAGGAGGAATCGGAGACAATAAAGTTCAGCATAATATTGTTGTTTTTCCCCAATTATAATATTTACTGTTGTTCGTAATTTGGATCTGTCATAATGCTACATAAATATTGTAACGATTCTGGTGTAGCTGCTTGTCTTTCACATTGACTTAACGGGTCAACCCTTGATGGCGTCCCTCATTTTAGTTAATGACTTGCAGATAATTTATCATCAATAATGAAAAAAATAAGGAAAGATAATATGAAAAATACACAAATTAAACCTTATATTGACTGCAGATTTCCGAGGTGGAAACTACAGTTTCATACACAAAGCTCATTCCATAATAGGAAGGGGATGACATGTGCCAGCCAATCAGAATCATCTTGATAATTTCAGAAAAGCAATGTCCATAGTCTTAGAAACCTATGATCTCATTTGATCGAGGAGGATTATTTGATGATAAAGGTGTCGTGGTTTTGACAAGTTGCAGCAGTTGAAAGAAACTATGGTATGTTCATACTTAGCAGATTCTGTCAAGTTGTCCAAGTATCCTTGATGTTTGCTTCTTTGACATTGGTACACATTGACTATTACTTGGATTTTTTAAAATGCAAGAGCTAAGAGTTCCCGCTCTGAATGTTCCCGCTAGGAATTACTGTGTGGGAACTCTCAGATTCCCCATTATTTAAAAACTGCATAAGCTGGAAAAGTCTGAAATGCTGTAAATGGCCAATTGGAGCCACGATCTCCTTGCCTTTCTGAGTGTAGGAACCCAAATCCTTGAATAGCTTTGATTTGACCTACACTCCTGCCAAAATGGAGTCAAGCTGAAACCTATCCCCCAAATAAAATCAGCCTACTGAGAAGGAAACAAAAGCAAATAAAACAAGTAAAAAACACAATGTGTCTCTAACACTTTCGCAAACACAAATTCCAAAAGATGTCTGTCACCAACTCCACAGTGCTGAGCCTCATCAAGACTAGTCCCTTAGCAAAGCAAAGACACACATTAGTGAATGTCAAGATTTCCAATGGAACCCCTATGTTCCTCCTCTCAGTGGTTCAACTAAGACAGAGATCCCACTTTTGCAATTATGAACAAAAACATAGAAACATAGAAAAATGTCGGCAGATAAGAACCTTTCGGCCCATCTAGTCTGCCCAATTACATGGATACTTTACCTGGATTTATCTTTTGTTTTGGATAGTCTTATGAAAACAATCCCTGCTAGAAAAAGTTGAACAAGCTAAAAACAATGCAAATGTTACTTTAATTCACAGGTCACCAAAAACATAAAACAAACTGTCTGGTGGAACATACAAGTGAATTTAACATAAATATAACATGAGTATTAATGGTTTCCTGGCAGTGAGATCAAGCAAGCAATCATCAGAACTCTTACGGCCAGTGTTGGGTAATATTTTAACTTGCGGCCACTGCAGACAGTGTTTTTCCTGACAGTTACACCCACTAGCGATTAGCTCATACATTCCCTAAATGGGATGCATAGTGAATTTGGAGAGTTTACTCACACCATGCATGACTTCTTTCATGGCCATAATGATCATCAGAGAATCCACAGCCATATATTTTACAGAAAAACACTCTTGTCAAAAACATACAAGGCACAAAATGCCCAAGGTAAGTATATGAGCAGAATTTCACAATGCTTCATTTTATTCATTCATTTTATTAAAGTCAGTATTTGTCTATTAACCCCTTATCGGCAGGGGGGTTGTGCCCGGCGGGAGGGTGTTAGTACCGGCTGCTGCAGCAGACCCCTCCTCTGGCCCGCATACGCAACTGACATGCGACGTGTGTCATCGACTGCAGGGCATGACCTGAGTTCAGGCTGTCCTGTGGCAGGAAATGAGTCACACCCAACGCAGGGATGGCATAGTTCACCCTGCAGCGTAAAAGGGTTAAACATTTCACTACTAAAACATGTAATCATGAATGTGCATTGATATATAACATCAAATATAAGTTAGCATATAATAATACGTACATTTCCAATGCAAGATTAGTGTTCTCCTTAAACAAACAAATTTCTCTGAGATCTCACTCCTATCACCATGTATTACTGTAAAGCAGCAACAAAGAGCAGCCTCCACCCTCACTGTATCAAAGCTTTACAGTGCATTACAACAGCTGTGGAAAGGGCACAATACAGGGTGGCCTCTGGGGTCACTCACTACTATGCGGCAATAAGCTACAGGTTGTTGTATGTGCTGAAAATCCCTGTATAATACTGATACCATTAAGAGTTTAGAACTTTCCATCCCAGCATTATTTCTGTAAAGGGTAACTGAATACATGAAAGAAAAAATAAGCAAATATGTTATTCATGTTATTTTAATTTTTAACAATCTTTATGCAAAAAGTGTTATTTTGTTCTATACTTATTTAGGTTTTTCATGTGCATTTCCTTTTTATTTAGATAGTGTTATGCTTAATATTTTTTATTGATATATATTTGACTGATTTGTTGAGGTTTTTGTAGTGAAGCTTTCGCCGTTCAGCAATGTGCTTAGCATACCTTCAATTAGCTTTTCATTCTTTCATTATGTGTAAACAGTTTTTTCCCTAATAAATACCTTATACAAAAGCAAATACATCACCCACATCATTATTCTGTTTTCTGATAGAGGCATTGGCCTCACAAGTCTGGGACAGCTTTCCATTTGGCAAACCTACTGGGTGATAAATGTACAGGAACATTCAGCCTGACGACATATTCTTCATCATTAATTCCTCCCATTAAAAGATGGCCCAGCTACATTGATTCCAACCAGGGGGGTATCATCTGCCATTTAAACATTTATAGCTCACAACAATGGAAATCTGAAGTCCATCATATAAATCTTCTGATGGTCTAGGACATACAAACGGTGCCATTCAACAGTACAAAGCAAAAAGACAATTATTACGATACATTCCACATATACCTATAAATACATCTCCAGCTATGGAAATCACATTTCTTAAACGCAACTATTTATTTTCAGTTTATCTTTTCGGGGGATTTAGAGCATTCCTAAATTGAACTGTAGCAGCAGGGAATAAATATTTCTTTGATAATATTTTTTTATTATGTTATATTCTTATTAACCAATTCAGTAGAACCGATTTTTTTTTACAAATGTTACTCACAGCCATAAACAAATCAGAACTTTTAATTTAAATTCAATATAACAATATACATACAAGGCTATTCAGAAAGAGGTGAAAACCTTGAGAATGACTGGAGAAGTGAAAATTCTAGATCAAAATAGTCAAACCAGAAAAATTCTCCCATTTATCTCACTTTCCAAATTGGCTATTTGGTCTAGATTGTTCATTCTCCTGGCAATTATCAAGGTTTTCACCTCTCTCTGACTAGTCTTGATAATCTTTTCATGTCTTCTTTTGACAGTCGTTCTTGTTTTACAACGCTGCGTAATATGTTAGAGTTTCAAAAAAGTTATTTGTAATGTCCTAATTGTGATAATAAGATAAAATAAATAGCTGCTAAGGATTTCATTTGGAGTTCGTCTGGCAAAGAGCAAATTAAGAAACCAGATTAATTAAATAATATAGATTGAAATAAATTATTCATTATTGTGCAATGACAACTTTACTTGGACAGCTTTGGGTAAATCCCCCCGGCCAGATTTTCTTTGAAGTGTTGTCCGGTAACTTCATACTCCCGGGTAAAGCACAAGCTAAGCAGATTCTACATGTGTGAATTGGCCTTCACAATATTGAACTTTCTATACCGATTCCAATTCTAATTGAATATTGAATCTTTCTCAAGGTTCTAATCCAAAAGTCCATTAAATAAAACCGGTCAGTGGAAGGTCCTGCAAATCTTTGAAATAAACTGATTTTTTTTTTTAAAGCCATAATTCTGATTCCTGTCACCATCAGAATAAAATAGCTATAAAGTTTCTTTCTCTGTTTTAATAATATATATATATATATATATATATATATATATATATATATAAAAAAGGAGTTTATTGGCATATTTTGTTAAAATTCTGTTAGTGATTTACTTTATATCATTGACCATATCTTTTTAATTTTTAATAAGGAATACTGAATTACTGACACTTCACAGCTAAACACACATGATTCCTTTCTGTAGCACAGCATCACTGTGTTGAAATATGAAATACAAAGCCTCAGCAAAATAATGATCATGTGAGGATATTTTTGCATTCTGAACAGGTACGGAAAATTGATTTTCCATAAAATGGCATTGCTTTTGTAGACAGATTTCCTGCAGATCAGTAGATGTCAATCTTAATGGAACATTAAAAGAATCCAATTAATTCTGCATTAATATTAGCGCTTGCTCTTTATATCAGATGCATAGCACTGGAATATAACATATATATTATAAAGGTCTGTGTTCTCTATAAGGCATGACATAACTCAGAAGGCTTAAATTATTCATGCATATTGTCTACTGCGTTATGTGATATTTATTTAACATATTTTATACAACACTCTTAACCAAAGCATTTACAGTGGAGCTAAAAATCACAAGGTGAGGTACAGAAATGGGAACATATAATTAAACATAAACATCCTACTGTGAACAGTCTAGGGGACCCTGATTGTGTGCTTTACTATAACCTAGGTACTGCTTTTATACAAAGAGATACTCAAGACGGCCTAAGATGTTACATTAAAAAGGTGCCATGGACTCACCCAACTTGATGTTAACATCTCTATTAGTAACAGTTTCCTCTTTCCTGAAAATACTCATTTATCAGCTGTTCCCTTTTGGATACCTTTATGGGAGCATATTTCAACCTGTCTGTGGAATGAGAATTAACAGTAACAATTGGAAGTCACTAGTGTCATCTGGAAGGCTGGAAAGTAGGGGGAAGGTTCCAAATAACTATATGGCCGTGTGGGGAAAATTACATATATATTTGGCATGCTGAAAACCTTGTCAAGAGTTCAACAAACCTGATGCAGAATATGATTTTCTTATGGTTAGGTGTTTTTCCAATGTTCATGGTAGCTGGCAGAGATTGTAGCCAAGTCAATGAAGTAGTCGTAAAATGGATGTTTAACTATGTATTATAATAAAATGGCAATAAATGACCTCGCATCCGGTCATTTGGTCTGGTCGGATAAGTGGAAAAAGTCTTCACAACAGGGACAAAAGACAAAATCCTTCAATGGCCTCTTGGTTTAGATTGTTGGGTTTTGGGGACAGGGTAACCAAATGGCAGACCATAACCATAACCGGGTGTACAAAACCATTTTACTGTCTAGGGGGCCCATCTCTTATGCCTCTGATGAAACATGCTACACTTGCAGTTTTGATACACTTCAGTACCCCTTTGTATTAAAATGTGGAATAATGTATAAACTGATAACCTTGAGTCTACACACCACAATATCATAGCAATATTTATTCCATTCATTGCTAATAAACGCAAGGTTGAAGAAAACAAAGTAGACCAGGTGCTTTGGATGGACTGTAAAGGATTTTTATTGTATGGATGCCATCACAACATTTCGGCACTGACGTGAGCCTTGTTGTTGTCTTTTTAAAAACAGGCTGGTACCCCAGCTGAAACGTTTTAATAGCATCCATGCATTAACCCTTTCACTGCTGAGGCATTTCACCGCTGTGTGCTGAGCTCATTTTTACCACTTTCGCTCATCATTTCGGTTCTGGAGATATTGGGGTTCAAACGAACCCCCTATCTCCACCAGGGGATTTCCTTTGGAAATCCCCGGGCAGCTAGGGGTTCCCCGGTTATCTGACATCATCACGCTATGCGTGATGACGTCAGGCAGCGAGGGGGGACCCGGGGTGGAGCCACCATCCAAGATGGCGGCCCCCACCAGAGCTAGGCTGCACTTCGGCGCCGCAAGGCGCTGAAGTGCGACCCGGTGCCTAAGGGGTTAAAGCCAGGCACCACTTAAAAGGGGAGACTCTCCCCTTTTAAGTGGTGCCTGGCTTTTCTTTGTGGGACCTCCCGATCCGGAGGGAGAGGGATCCGAACGGATGCCCCCTCCCTTCCAGGCGATTTCCCGGCATTGCCGGGGGGTCACCTGGAAATGACGTGCATGGCGCAATGACGTCATTGACATCGGGCGGGTCTTAACTTCAGCGTCTGAGGATGCTGAAGTCAGACCACCGTGGGAACCCGGACAGAGAGGTGAGTATCTCCGCCGGGGTCCCGCAAAGCTGATGACGTGTGGGACACGTCCTCAGCACACAGCGGGAGTAACTGAAGACGTGTCCCACACGTCGTCAGCAGTGAAGGGGTTAAAGCTCCTCTATGGTTCATCCAGAGTTTCTGCTCCACTATATTTTCTTTTGAAAAAGGCTTGTGCCTGTGTGGAAATGTTGTGAGAGCATCCATGCCATAAAGCTCATTCATGGTCCATCCAGAGTACCTGGTCCTCTTTGTTTTCTTCTATGATTCATGGGATTTGAGCCACCTCTGTCTATGTGGCACAAGGGATTTGGATCATCTAGCAGACAAGTGCTGTTTCTCTTTTCTGCATTAATAAATGCAGGGAACACTAATAATGTTATGATAGAAAGTTTTCTTTTCTTAAATAGATATTAAACCTACAGCTTTGGAGAGTTTAAAATATACTTGTCACAGCTATAGGAGACCATGACACAGACATGTCAACCAATAATTGTTCGTCTGAACATTCACAGGGTGGTCGTAAAAGTTCCATGAATATCGTGCACTGTTTCGAGAATATCTTAAGACAGTGAGGTCAGATGTCCAATATACTTCAGGGTCAGCTTGATTCTTCATTCCTCCCCTGTTATTTTAATGGGAATTGGAAAGTGGGCAAATAATATCATGGCACACTTGTTATCTAGATAAATCTGTCATTTTTTAATAATGCTATAATTTGTTATGGTACCTTATGCACCAGCACACTAGACAAGTGTTGTTTTTTTTTTGTATCATTTTAACCCTTATTTTGCTTCGACCCATGCCGTAAATTAATAAATTATGATGTTGCTCTTGGTTTGCCCTTTTAACATATGAAAGAAGACAGTGCTAATTATTTTTATATTGAATTCTGGGGATCTCATGCATTATTGTATTACTCTTGTATTAAATGTAGACACTTGCAATAAAGAACACGTTATCTAATGAAATGATGTTCGCAGATAGATAAAACAGTGAGTCTAACCAATGTAACCATTTCTACATTGTGACCAGATATCCTCCTATGCTTAAATTCGGTGTGTTTGTTGTTGTTGTTTTTTTTTACAGTGCTATATTTAGTAGTAAACTCAATTTCTGAGCAGACATCTGTTGTATAATGCACTTAAGATCCTGTATCCCACGGAGCATATACTTCCTTTTTTAAATATGTATGAACTATTATTTAGCAAATCTACTTTCCTCTGTCAAAATAGCATCAACTGTAATGCATGGATGATCCCTCTTCTCCCACAGTGGAAGACATGGATAGGTATAGTCAATCCAAGGTATTATCCACTGAAGTATACATATCCAATATTTTTGTGGCCCTTGTAATGTAGGGATAAGTGTTTGAAATGGGAAAAAGATTGTGTCATCAAAGAATGCTCTCTTGTAAGCTGTTTGTGATTGCATTTTAAGCATGTGAGCTTTTGTACAGATTTGTCGAGTGGGCACGGTTCTATGTTCTGTGAACCCGTGGATTAAAACAGGTCTGGAGATTATTAGGATTTGCACAAAGAAATGGGTTGGAAGCGCAATTTAATCTGGCGGTGCAGCTCCTGTAAAATCCCATACTGCTGAAAACATTGTTTTTTTCCAAGAAATGAGGATGATGATAAAAGCAATACATGGTTTATCTTACATATACATCCAAAATGGACAATCCAAAGAGGACCCTTAACAATCACACAAGTTCCTTATATTCTATCTCTGCTTTCAATGGTCCAGTAAATAAAGCCGCTCTAAACTGTCTGTCGCTGGAATCTAGACGCACCCTTCACCTTTCCAACCTGGTATTTAAGAGCTTTTCTGGGAAGCTGCCACCCTACCTGAATAGGCTGCTTCCCCCAGCAGTTCCCTCATCCTATAACCTCCGATCCAGGACCAGCACCTTACTTGCAATACCACAATACAAAAAGAAAGTGGCTCAATCCTCATTTTTCTACAGATCACCGCAATTATGGAATAACCTCCCAGACGCCATCAAATATTCCCCCAGTCTAAAGTCATTTAAGAGCTCCCTATTAACATACCTCAATACAGAATGCACCTGTAAACATGTAACATAGTGACTATATACAGAATGCACCTGTAAACATGTAACATAGTGACTATATACAGAATGCACCTGTAAACATGTAACATAGTGACTATATACAGAATGCACCTGTAAACATGTAACACAGTGACTATATACAGAATGCACCTGTAAACACGTAACATAGTGACTATATTTCCTACAGATTTATTTTCTGTGTTAATCTGTATATTTTCTGTTTAGTTTTTAATATCTTGCATTGTATTACTTTGTATTTCTGTAACAACTGTAACAGTTCAATGTTCCCAGGAACCCAGGACATACTTGAAAACGAGAGATATCTCAGTGTTTCCTTCCTGGTAAAATACTTTATAAATAAATAAATAAGGTTCTCTGCTTGATATATTTATGTGAGTCTTCATACCGATACTTCTCTTAGTTTAAGAGTATCAGACATATTAAGGTCTCATCCCTGAAGGGCCTTAATCTTTCTATTCTTACCACTTGAGTTTACCTTCTGCCCACCCTAAATATTTGGTAATAATTTGTTAATCTTCCAGTATCCTCTCTATTTTATTCTTCTAGGCACATGGTAATGTGACTGTCGAGTTGCAGACTAAGCAATAAGGCACTCGATGTTTGCTGACGCCAGCACTAGGTTTGTGCTGAGCTTGTAGCCTTTATTATTCAACGTACCCAACTTGATGACATAAAAAATTATCTCAGTGAAGGCTGTCCAGTAAATGGCTTTTTTATTCCTAGCTAAGTTATTTCCGAAAATGGTAATAAGTATTGATATGTTTGGAAGACATAGCAGAAGTGACAGCTGATCCATACCATGGAAAATTCAAAAAAAACATCCAATATGGCAAAAACATGTTAGAGCTTCATAAACCTCAAATTTGTAGGTAGTGATGCAGTGAAGTGTGTGCCCACAATCTCCAAATAAAACATGTTGGAGATAAATACAGATATAACTCTATTATTCACATTATAGAAGGCACAGATAGAATTACGTAAACTTCATTAATTAAATGGGTTTTCGATCGTCATATTATGATAAAAATGCACGGCTTCTACATTGACTGGAACCTTTTAGGTGCAGTTTATTCTGCACAGTGATGACTCTCGCTGCCTTAATAAAAGAGACATTGGTGTCAATTTAGCTGGTATCATTTTTAATCCTATTAACGGGAGTATTCATTTAGTAAGTTCTCTATTAAGGGATTTAGCATTCACTTAAGGTAAAAGCATTTGATATGTATCTGCGGAGGTCATCCACAAATGCAAGATGTCTGCTCCTTCTGCACTTGTTTTCAGAAAATGAGAAGATTGCACCCATTTAATATAAACAAGAATGGCGACTGAAGATCCGTTTTGTAAAAGTGACGGGTATTTACATTTCATTATGTGCCTCATTATGAAAGTGTATACATTTTTAAAACTACAGAAATTATCAAAGACGGATTCTCCCTTTACTCTTCTATTTATTATTTTATGCATAATGTCGTTTACATGTCATCATGAGCCGCCACTCAAGTTTATCCATGAGCTCTTCAGTCTGACTAAGAGAGGTATGTGGGTTCGACACAGTTATGATGAACAAGGAATGATAAAAATAGTCTACACATGCTTGTGCTCCTCATCCTTTACAATGCGATTGTTTGCCGATGTCTCACCAGCTTGATTATCTTCACCAGTATTCCAGGTGTACTGATATTATTTCAGAACATTAACATTAAAGCCAAGGGCCCTATCACCTGGTGTGAGCTAAAACGCACTCGCTAACGGAAAAATCTAGGAAGAGACGCTGAAAGGTAGCGCCCGACGACTCACCAAAAATCACCTTGTCCGTGGTAAAGTTCATTTAGCGCACGCTATGGAAACGCTAAGACCCGGCTGAGACCCAGCGCTAATGCGGCTGTGTACAGGATAGAACTGTTTTTTCCAGTGTAGAGTACCGGGCCATACCTATCCCCCGCCCTCACAAGCTTGTATAAGTATGAACACATCCAGCAAAAACCCCTGTTTATCCATGTTTATATGCACATATATTAATTAAGGCTGATGGGTATTGCATGATAAATGTCACCCAACAGCATGTTGAATCATTACACTGCATTTAATAGATACAAAAGGAAGGCCAGGTGAGCGACAATAATTTCCCTGCTGCAGCATATAAATAATACATGTTTCAGGGCAAGTCATATCCATGTGTCCCTTTAAACATGGTCCAAACATTCACCCTAATAATCAACCGTTTACTTACTATGAATAACCAGCATGAAATGTATAAAATAAGCCAATATATTAGAATTAGGATATATGTGGATAAAGGATACATTTATAATATAGTTTACTGCACCAGCAGCGACATTGCTGACCAAATCCATTACTATGGTGTATGGGGTCAAGAGAACATCAGTGCTGCATTCCTTTCATTTGCCTGTTAATTGCATGTTAATTGCCTGTTAATTGTGGGCAGGGACCTGTTTTTTGTTGGGGGGATTTTTTTGGAGTTAGTACGGGGGTTGAGCAGTAGGTAAAATATTGCAATTAGCGTTGCTCCAGAAATTAGCGCAGGCACACAGTGATCTGTTAGTTACAATAGCGCTAGAGATCTCTAATGCTCCCCATGTTAAGTACAGGATGCGGAAAGTACAGTAAGCTTGTGGTACGAATCGCCAATAGCGACGCGCTTAGTGATTTTTCCCATTTCTAGTGGGAGGCAATATATTTGTTGGTTAGGCGCTAGGCTCATTTAACCTGGCGCTAACGCAAAAACATGCTGACACTAGGGTTAGCTCTCACCAGGTGATAGGGCCCCAAATGTGATTATTTTTGCTTAGGGGCATTTAAACAAGCCATCCATTGGAAATACAATCTGTGATGTCCTCTGTATATTACAAATAAGCCAATAATTGTAAAAGTTACAATATATATGCACATAATCACTATGACGCGTCAACGCCCATGTGTATACAATAGTTTCAGGTTATACATGTCACCGTGTTTTGGCGTGTTCTTGATCTAATTGTGACTCTATGACATCATACCTCCTGAATAATAACTCTTATCACTTGTTATAAATCAATCATGTAATAAACTAGTTTCAATAAATTGACCATTATCTTGATAATTTCTGTAAATTATATACCTCTTATGTTCCACCACGTGTACCATAGCTTGGTTTCAGCCATGAGCCAAATATAGCCGTGGCAGGTTCAGAATATACTAAAACTACCCTACGTCTACTCCATAGGAGATCTTATCTTACTCCTACAAGACTGACAACAATGAGCTTATGCCTAGTCTGCCGATGTGCAACCGCATATCCCAGAAAACCAAAAAGTAGCACTGATGCTTTTAGTATAAAAATTACAACAAAGAAAGTTTGGTTTCTTTTGAGAAAACAACTGACCAACCACTGACCAATTCCAAGCATTTTCCGACAGAAAGTTAAATATATTTGTTGACTGAGCTGCCTGAATTCGGCACTAACGTACAGCTTCCAGAAAGCTAGCATTGGTAATTAGAAAAAAACTCATTGCCTTATATAACCTTTCAGCATGTGACAGATGTGTCATTTGCTTCACAACGGCAACCTAACTACCGGCTATATCGCCAATTCCCATTGCAAATATTTTAATTCTAGAGAACTCTTGAATTTACTAAAGAGCATTAAGGACACTTTGTATGTTTAACTGTGCTTAATATCATGTGAATGGTTTAAGGTTCGATTTGGGAGCTATCCAAATGAAATAATTACTTTGATTCATAAATGGATAGTCTAATAAGAGAACTGAACTGCATTAAGCGATCTTTCCCCGGTGATTTGGAGTATCTCTCTCTTGTGCTCTAGTAATTCTAAGGTTGTGCCTTCTCTTTTTCATGCTAGACTGCCTTTCAATAAATAAAAAATGTAGAATGTGCTACACAAATGTAATATTAACCTAGATTTCCCTAAGGACAGAGGTGAATGGTTTCGGGTCTGTTGGGGGCAAGCAGAAAGCCCATTTTGATGAGAAGGATTGTAAAAAAAAAAACGTGATTCAGGGCGTAGGAATAGTAAGGCTTGACAGTTGTAAAACCTGAATTCGATATTATTTATAATTCTATTACCCTCCTGAAAACATATGTTTGTTTACATTTCCTTAAAATATAATTCACAGATTTCACTGTGACCACCGAGGTGTAAATTTCCAATCTGTTTTTACTGAGAGCAGGTGCTTTTTTATGTTATTTTTAATATTAAGGAAAATATGTATGTACGTGGCTATGTGTGTGACAATATATATCAACACCTGTGTAGTATGTGTATGCATCAAATAATACATATCACAAGAGCTGTTATTTTGAAATATTAGCCAAGGATCGATCTGTGCACATTAGTGGCGTACACACTTAGTCCAGTGGATTATCTAGACATTGCAGTTATTGCACCTTTATGCATTCCATTCGATGTTTGACCCAAACATTACTTTGTCGACTCAAATGGTTCTGTAGAGTCTTAAGAGCCTCGTCTAATGATAAACTTGGGAAGGCAGCGTGATCCATAAAGAAAATAAATGTCAGTGTTATTATGAAGGAGTTTTAAATGTGTTGCTGTAAATTAAATTATAAGTGGCAATTATATCGAACTGACTTAATGGCCATCTCTAAAGAGAAACAAAATTGATACTTAAAATGCCTCCTCGCCGCTGTTAATTGTGAAGTGTTTTCTATTTAAGTTCAGTGCCGCTGGACTGGCCACTTATAAAAAAGACATTCCTCCAAGAGCAAATTACTTTAAAATGTCTGTTGACACCATATAATTATATTTTGGGGTGCAAATCGGTATCTGTGTCATACATGGCTTCCCAGTTATGTTTTTAATACTGTTGGTTAGCTGTTATTACAATTGATTTCAATTAATTATGCACTTACTTAAAACATTCCTTTCTCGTTTTTATTTTCTGAAACAAAATAGAAATGCATTGGAAAAAATTATTAAAAAGTTAATAAAAGCCATAATAGAGGGTTAAGTAACATGACCTGTTACCTTGCTTTTAACTGGTACATGGTGCTTTTGACTGGACTATTGTTTTAGTAGTTCAGTGAAGTATTGAGAACCATCAATTACAATGTTTGACACTGGAGTCCAATAGCCTCTTCCTTCCCTCTATTGCAGGAGAGTACTACCTGTACCCAGAGGTCAAGTCCTAAGATTATAAGTGTGGTAACTCACCAAGACTTCTCTACATCCATGATTCCCGGTATAAAATAAATTACCAGATGCTGTAGCACTTCTTTATGTATGACAATGCCATTCCTTTGGCAAATACAGAGATATGTCTCTGTCGTACTTATCAATTCTGTAATTTACATGCCTAATGGTGTCCTAAATACAGTAGCTAGGGGACAAAATATCCTATAATCTGAGTAAGACATAATAATCAATATTTATAAAATGTCATATGTTAAACCTTCATTTTCATTTTACATATATGTTTATTAGTAAGCATGTCTTGTAGGTTTTATTTTAGGTTATAATTGTGGGCCTGGACATATGGTACGGCAATGGGCCTACACTTTGATTTTGTTTTTATTTCCATCATATTTGAGATGATCTGTACAATACAATAAAAGTTTCAAAACTCTTGGCTTGAAATAACGTTGGCTTTTTGAACAGTTTGCGAAATTGCGCTTGGTTTTTAATCTTTAAATAGCATGCATTTTGGGTGCTTTGAATATATATTTTAATGCAGAAAGACTAAGGATCCTCTCAAACACATCTATTGTAAAACTATATTTATATATGATTTAGCATTTGCAAAATCACTGAACACACACTAAAAAATTGACTAAAAAATACCAAACTCACCTCTCATCCCACTGTAGAGAGGGAGGTCTGATCCATTGCTTCCTCTCGCCAGGAATAGAGTAATATTGGGAACAAATAGTTCCCAGTGTCCCTCCGCCATTCATCCATGGCACCTGCGCCATCCAGTGAGCTGGACGCATTGGGCTCCATGGAGTCCTATGCACTCTAGGAGCCAGTACCTGCAGCGGTGCACCGGGCCGGTATCAGGCTGCCCAGGCACTAATAAAGCACCTAACCAAGAATAGCTGTGTTAGCACAGATTTTTGAATTTACCGCCTTCATTTTTCGGCAGCGATGGTATTCCGCCCCATGTGTTTTAGCTACACTAAAGGATGGTTAGGTTCTTTTGCCGGCATATATAAAACAATTTATCGGAATGGAGTGGGTTTTTCAATTAGAAATTGCAACTGATAGGTAGTAATACACATAACAAAATCAGTTCCAAAGAGTATGACAAATTAAAATTATTGTCTTTTTTGTCTTAAATATTCTCCTGTCATGTTTTAAATGATTACCATTCATGCAATACTATTCACCTTAACAATACAATAAGGCAATTTGAATTTCTAAACTATAAGGCAGAATATTTACATGTTGCATTATAACAGATTATAGATCTCATTAGAATGAAGGAGCTTCATG
Organism: Leptobrachium leishanense; assembly: GCA_009667805.1. Classification (NCBI taxonomy): domain Eukaryota; kingdom Metazoa; phylum Chordata; class Amphibia; order Anura; family Megophryidae; genus Leptobrachium; species Leptobrachium leishanense. The sequence continues at coordinate 50,165,996 of CM019064.1, forward strand.
CAGCATCATAATTTTGGAATTTAATAAGGTGTCTGTCATTTCTGCCTCGAGGCAAGGAACAGCAAGTGGGGAAATATCCAAAGTGCTGTCACCCCTGACTGACACAGAGCCGGCTCTAATTCCTTTTTGTAGATGTATTTTTGGAATTAACTGGAATCTATATACAATAAATGCTGTTATCCCAGCTGTACCGAGAACCATCTACTCGAAGCACTTATTTATTTAATATAACACTATACAGTGTGTATTACTCTTTAAATAAAACCAGCAATCAAATTATAATTATGAAATAATAGACTGAGGTGGAATAAATACTTTCCACTGTGTTGTTTTGTGCAGCTGGCGATTCCTGCTGAATTTGGTGATTTACGGTTGCAGGAATATTGTGACATGCACTTGTTCCAAGATTGTGAGTTGGTCTATATTTTTATTGGTTTAAAGGTGCAGATAAGATATCATTCTTCTTGAAAACCATATAAAATAAAGAGTTATATTTCACTTTTATGCACCTTTCATTGACCTTCAGTATTGCCAGTTTGTCAGTATTGCCAGTTTCATAGCAAATCATAAAACCAGTTTTATTTTTCTATTTTTTTATAATCGTCTTGCCTTGGGAACAATTGAACGAAAAGAACCCCCATTGTATGGAAAATATTCACTGATACAACAAATGAAAAGTGCTAAACTCTATATTCTCCCCAAAAGCAATTTCTCTCTCTTAACTTGTTCTTGGTTTCTTAAGAGGAACATGGCACAATGGTGCTCTATCATTGCTCCTATGTGTTGATCTAAATTTTTCCATTTGGTTTAGTGAAATTAGCTCTAGGTTCCTTTCTAAACTGAGTGTTTCTGTTCAGATAAGAAAAGCAGTGACTTCTAAGATTGGCTTAAATGTCTGGTGTGTATATATATACACTTGAAAACTAGAGAAATCTCAAGGTATCCATCCTGGTAAAATCCTTTATAAATAAATAAATAAGCTTTAGACCAGGGGTTCCTAACCCTGGTCCTCAGGGCCACTAACACGCCAGGTTTTAAGGATCACCTTGGGGAAACCAGACTGAATCCTGCAATCACTGAGCAGCAAATCATATCGCCTGTGCTGTGCTTCAGATATTTGGCATTCCTGGCTCGTCAGCAGGCCCCGAAGACCAGGGTTGGGGACCTCTGCTTTAGACAGAGTCCGTGAGGAGAGCTCTACACTGCTCAGTGTTTGGTTTACCAGTAGAGCAGCCAGTTTGCCTGATGTGCACAAAAATCAGTGATCGACAGAACTGAATCCACCATATCTTACTACACCATAGATTAGTGGTTCCCAAACCTGGTTGTGAAGTACCCCTACCAGGCCAGATTTGCCAGATATCTGAAGCACAGCACAGGTGATATAGTTGCATTTCCCCAAGGAAATCCTTAAAATCTGGCCTGTTAGGGTTGAGGATATGGTTGAGAAACACTGTTGTAGGCTCACTGGTGCATCTGGAGCAATTTCCCAGTGTGTCTTCATCTTTGCTCATTCTGTTGTGCTGTTAATATAGGAGTAAATGTTGCATCATAGAAAGAATTGGGGATACGAGCAGTTGCATGCTCGGTGTCGCTTTGCTCTTCAAATAGGAAAAGTAGTCTTCAGGTAGGGTTATATTTTAGTCTTGTATGTGTCCCGGGGATATTACCAGTGTCAAATACAGACACCAACCGAAAATTAAACATGTCACCAAGACAAAATATGACAAATTCAATCTCAAGTGTGCTTGTACTAGTGAGGTTCAGTTTTCCTGCAAAGTCCCATGATGTTGCATTGGTCAATACAATATCTGATCCCTTGATGAGATATTACAACCTTTACTTTAATTAGCTCTAGGTTCCTTTCTAAACTGAGTGTTTCTGTTCAGATAAGAAAAGCAGTGACTTCTAAGATTGGCTTAAATGTCTGGTGTGTATATATATACACTTGAAAACGAGAGAAAACGCCCTGGTAATCTCCCGACTCGACTATTGCAATAATCTCTTATCTGGCCTCCCTCTGTCCCGCCTCTCCCCCCTACAATCCATCCTGAACGCCTCCGCCAGGCTAATTCACCTCACCGCGCGCTCTGTCTCTGCCGCTCCCCTCTGCGAGTCCCTTCACTGGCTCCCCATCCACTGCAGAATTAAGTTCAAAATCCTTATCCTTACCTACAAAACCTCACTAACTCAGCGCCCCACTACCTGTCCTCACTAATCACCAAATACACCCCAGCCCGCTCCCTAAGGTCAAACAGTGACCTGCGCCTAGCTTCTCCCCGCATCACCTCTTCCCATGATAGACTGCAGGATTTCTCACGCGCAGCCCCACTCTCTGGAACGCTCTCCTCGTGCTGTCAGACTTTCCCCTAACTTCTCTTCCTTCAAATGCTCCCTGAAAACATTCCTATTTAGGGAAGCCTACCACCCAACTCACTGACCAACCATCAATCACTCTCACCTTACAGTCCTCTCCTCCTGTTTCCAACCCCAACCCTCCTAGATTGTGAGTTCTACGGGAATAGGGCCTCATCTCCTCCTGTACTGTTTGTCAAATGTTGTTCAATGTATTGTAACCCTGTCTGTACTGTGCTATTGTACAGCGCTGCGGAATTGCTGGCGCTTTATAAATAATAATAATAATAATAATAATACTTGCCCTGCTCCAGCACTGGTGCTGCCATCTTCACCCTCTGTGGTCGGAGCTTACTGATGCCTTTTGCATAACACTGCAATTGGTCCTCAGTGGTGCTGTTGGTGGACTAACTTATTTGTCAGTGATCCAGCCTGCAATAGGGTGCACAGGGTGAGGTCTGCCTGCAAGACGGCTTTTCCGCTCACAACTGTCACTCACCTGGGTAGCAACCATAGGTCATGAGGGACAACTAAATCTTGATGGGGAATTACACAAAATTCCCCAATTACCCAAAAATGTTGACACATATAGGGAGTGATTCCTGTCAAGTGAACCCAAGTTAAATTGGGCATGACAAGTAGCACTTTAAACCTCTTCATGTTTATTACAATAAAGCAAGTATCCAAAAACATCCGTTTGTGAGAAATAATGATTCATTGCAAAGTAGGTTATTGGAAAAACCATAGCTAAATAATAAAATAAAATCCCATGTGTTTATGGAATGTGCTTTTTATATTCATGATTCAAGATAATTCATCTTCCATACTATGTGATATGCAGCAGCAGTAACAAGCCAGTGGCTGTGTGTCTGTTACTGAGCAGCATCTCCCCTGATGTTTTGCCGAGCAGAATGCTCTAAGGTCCACATTAAAATGCCCTTATTAAGCAGAGTTAATCCATGCATGAAAAGGTGAGTTTTATTAAGACTTTAATTCTCTAGCAGGTTTGGATAATTACCATCCACTGAATTGCTTCTATCGGAACTCAGAGACGCCTGATATAAAAGGTGTCACTCTTGCTGTTCGTATACTGTATTTCTGTCTTCTCTCGTTTTCTCTGCGTGTTGCGCCAATACTGGGTAATTTTCTCTTGATCACATTATTCTCGCCTCAATATTCCACTCTGGGCTTTGTTCCCTTGGTGCAATATATCTTCCAGCATTGACTTTTGATCAATGTCACTAACAATATTTGCCATTTTCTAGGTTCTCAAGGCAGGCTTGTTTTATTTATTTCATTATTTTTCTTTATCAACTGGAAATCATTCTACAAAAGGGCACAGGAAGTGTAGCATTAGAACAGGTACTTATATAATTATACAACCCAGTCAATGAAAACTGGCAGGTTAGCTCACACAGCAAGAATGTTGACTAGCCAGGCCATTATATTCAACCATTTGGTATTTAAGATCTATGTTTCATATGGGGAGGTCTTATCATATGGTCTTTCATATGATCTTATGCGTTCCAGCTCACCATTTAAAGAATACAACCCTTGTGTTCTTAATCCATTGTGTTTTCCGTATTTCTAATCTGATGCATAAAGAATGCACTTTTTTTCCTAACTAGTAGAAGAAAACATAACATTTTCTCTCTTCTGTAAGTACAGAATGTCGGGTTATTTCATATTTTTATCATGCCAGTAACTTCTAGCTCCAGGTTTTACTCAGAAATTCACATTCCATGTTTAGACGACTCACGTTCATACAAGATACAGTTGATCCTTTATGAATGAGTATATCGTCATAGCAACTCGGGGGATGAACAGAAGAAGAAGAAGAAGAGATTGGTGATGCAAGGTTGCTTCGTATCAAAGATGTTCAAGAATGAATGAGAATCTGAAGTTAGAAAAGTGTTGAGAGCTGTAGTGGATAGACAGGAGGATAGATAGCTTATAGAGATCTATAGATATACAGATAAATAAATAGAACACCAGACAAACACATAGCTATATCAACAAATAGAGAGACAGATAGCGGATAGATAAATAGACAGATAATAAAGAGAAAGATAGATGGTAGAGATGTATAGACATATATAGCTCAATATATAAACAGACAAGCAATAGATACATAGATTATTTATATATAAACACTAGGGATGTGCATGGCTGAAAAATTTGTTTAGTTTAGTTTAGTTTTTTAAATAATTTTGTTTTCGGAATTTCGTAACTAGTTTCGTTTCGTATTTCGTTCTGTTTCAGATAGATTTGAAATTTCGAATCGATTCAAATTTCATATATCAATTCGATAGTTGATATCAATTTGAATTTTGGATCATTAGATAAAACCCCAATTAATCACATTTTTCTGTTAAAAGAAAAGCTAGGGTTACATTTTAAACTGTGTCACAGATTTAGTATTTGACTCAAATTAAACAGTGAAACAAAAATGATTTGTTTCATAAAGTCCTTTGCTGACTATTACTTGTATTGTAAGTTAAGATCAATTCGATAGTTGAAATCAATTTGATAGTTCATTTCAAATTCAATAGTTGATATCAGTTATTCAAATTTTTCTTTTATGATGACACAGTATAAAACTAAATAAATTTGTTATATACCGTTTTTAGTTTAGTTTCAAATTCGTATCGTATCGATTCGTTATTCGGAAGTACTTCCGAATACGAATTATCAAATTTCTTTCCAAATTCCGAATTTTTCTGAAACGAATGCACATCTCTAATAAACACTAATATTTCACTGGACCACCTTTTGCCTTGATTACAGCACACATTCACCGTGGCATTGTTTCGATAAGCTCATGCAATGTCACAATATTTATTTCCATTTATAGTTGCATTATTTTGTGGCCAAGATCTTGTATTGATGATGGGAGAGTCGCAGCGCTGCGTAAAGTCTTCTCAAGCACATTATCCCAAAGATTCTCAATGGGGTTAAGGTCTGGACTGTGTGGTGGCCAATCCATGTGTGAAAATGATGTCTCATGCTCCCTGAACCACTCTTTCACAATTTGAGCTTGATGAATCCTGGCATTGCCATCTTGGAATATGCCCGCTGTGCCTATAATATGTAATATGCTCACACCTATTAGTTTAGATAAATCCATCTGGGGACTTTTTTTGCCCAGGCATTGTATACAGGTTGATAACTGGATAGATCATCTATGACTACAGGAATATTAAGAAACTGCCGGTGTTTGCTATTGCTCACTGTGAATCTTCTGCTGTCGCTCTGTGGATTTTAAACTTGTGAATGGTTTCAACACTGGTGTTTTCTATGTCGGCAAACACTTGCAGTTCCTGGATAACCTCCTTTATCTGGTATCAATGTAATCAATGATCCCAGGTAACAGGATTCCTCTATAATTTGTGTCAATGTATTGAGGATCTAAGGGTAAGTAGTCAATGTAATAGAGCAGCAGGAAATGCTGGCAGAATGCTTGGTTGTGTAGGGAGAGGTATTAGCAGTAGGAAAAGGGAAGTGCTCATGCCACTGTACAGAGCACTGGTGAGACCTCACTTGGAGTACTGTGTGCAGTACTGGAGACCGTATCTCCAGAAGGATATAGACACCTTAGAGAGAGATCAGAGAAGGGCTACTAAAATGGTGTACGGCTTGAAGGAGAAAAGTTACCAGGAAAGGCTTAATGATCTTAACATGTACAGCTTGGAAAAAAGACGAGACAGAGGAGATATGATAGAAACATTTAAATACGTAAAGGGAATCCACAAGGTAGAGGAAGGGAGTATATTTAAAAGGAAACAAAGTAGCAAAACAAGAGGACATAGTCTTAGATTAGAGAGGCAAAGGTGTAAAAGTAACATCAGGAAGCATTATTTTACTGAGAGGGTGGTGGATACATGGAACAGTCTTCCAGTAGAAGTGGTAGAGGCCAAAACAGTGATTGAATTTAAGCAAGCATGGGATAGGCATAAGGCTATCCTAAGCAAAAGATAAATCCAGGTAAAGTATCCGTGTAATTGGGCAGACTAGATGGGCCGAAAGGTTCTTATCTGCCGACATTTTCTATGTTTCTATGATACAAACTAGTTTGTAAATTAACCTTTTATACAAATACGTTCATTTGAGAAAATATTTGACATAAAACCATTCAAAGCTCATAACCAGAGGCTTTGTTTATCAAAACACTGGCTGCTTTTCTGCACATCGATAAGATAATATCTATGCGTTTGCTAATTTAGCAGATAATTCAAAAAGAGAAATGCATTTTAATCTAAAAGCGCCCGCAGCGATGTACAGAAACAACAACCCCAACAACTGTACTGCTAATATTATTTCACATGACCAGAGAAGAAAAATTTGCATATTTGTTTGTTAATTTCAGTTATTATACATCAGAAAGACATTGATTAAAATGCAATCTGAGAATGTTTCAGTAACGCATCAAAACGCGGAATCTTTTTATACCAGCGAGAATGTATGATTCAATGATTTCTGTTAATCTACATTTGATTAGAGACATTTTAGATCGTGAGTATGCTATTTGTGCAGAGATGATGTTGATTGTTGCAAAATGTTTGCAAACATTTAAGATCAGCGATTGTTTTTCCCCCAATAAATATAAAAAGGAGGCTTTTATTAATCGAAAAAGTTAAAGATATGCATTAGATTGGGGTCAGACTAACGCATTTTTAACGTGCGTTTAGGCGCACTTAATCACGGCCGCAGTAGCAGCAAATGACAGGCAATGACGGCCAATATACGAAGTACGGCCGCACGGAAGTCCGGCTGCGCAACGCAAGCGGCAAACAAACGCATTTTTTCGAGAACGCAAAACCGCTAGTACAGACGTACAGAGTGCGCTGTGTCAGCATAGCGGCGTGTGTGCGTGATTAGGAGACGTCAGACGCTGCTCATGTCCGGCCAACATAACGTCCAGACGCCCAAAGTTTCCTGGTTTGGATCCGTAACAAATCACGCACGAAAATGCGCATCGTATGACCGTTTTTGCTCACTCCGTGAAAAAATGCTTTCAAAACGTGAAAATGTCAATGCGTTCGGACGCACTTTTTGACGGTCGCTGCGAATAATGTGTTCATTTGACCCTAGCCTAAATCATACACGTTTGACCCTTTCACTTCCAAAAATTTTGATTTTGTGATATAATACAATGAAAATGAGCAAATAAAACCATATTTCCATACATTTCTAATGCAAGATTAGTGCGTCTCCGTGGGTGAAATAAAACTAGTTTTGAGATCTCCTTTCTGTCATCCTACATTATTGTAAAGAAGCCACAAGGAGCAGACCCCCACCAGTCCTGTAACAAAATGTTCAACAAAATGTGTTGCTGTATTACTACAACAGCGAGAGAGAGGGCAGAATACAGGGTGAGCTCTGGGGGCACTCAGTACTGTACAGGGATAAGATTCAGGGGAATGAAAATCCCTGTATAGTACAGATACAAGGCGTTACTGTAATTTCCATACACAGGCTTTATGACACATACAGATATTATTTTTATATTCTATTGGTATTTTTTGGAAGCTGCGTTTCTAATAATCTCATTATGATCACTACAAATCCCCATAAGCAGGAGATCTGACCAGTTTTATTATCTATCTTTATCACATTTACTGTACCTGGCACAAAGGCTATTTCTGCCTGTATGCTGGTAATGCAGACCCTGGTGGAAATTGTGTAAAATAAGGGTCGCCATGTATTGTCTACAACTTTTAATCCCAGAAATATTTCTGTAATGGATACATGAATGCAAAAACACTAAAAATGAACAAATTTACATTATTTTAAAATTAGATGGGGGTTGCGGTTCCTCGCGTGCTGAGGAGACGTCCTTGGCATTTTTAGCTTACTTTGCCCTTTTTGGGTAATAGCAGTCTGACTTGTACATAGTATATAATGGCACCATCGAGCTAAAACCTTATGAGACCAGAGTCGAGACACACTGAAGCGCAGGCCACCTGTGCCGTTGCCCGTTCTACATGCGCTCATAAGCTTGTTTTTGTTCACTATCCTGTTTTTCAGTCAAACTCATTTCATTGATTGATATGAACATTAGTTTGAGGGTTTTAGTAACATATTTATTTGTTTTTAACAATGTGTTTACTCGGGACAAACGTTACTGAATCCCTGCATGACGATGTATATTTACGCATGGTTTTTAATGTATTGAAAACCTAAATGAGCACAGGCAGAGGCGATTACCTATGAATGTGGGGACATAGGAGAGGAAAAAAAAGGTAAAATAGGTAATTGAGCAAATTTGAATTTTGCAATTATGGTGTCAACTTACAAATGAAAGCATGTGAAATATGAGATGTTATTCGGTTGCGTTATTAATTTGGCATCATTTTTTAATGGGACTGAGCTGGGAGATTTGCTTCTGTTTGACCTCATCCTTCATGAAGCTCGGTAGTAGAAGCAATATTTATGGCCGGGGATGGGGTTTGCAGAGCAGCTGCAAAATCCAGATGCCAAGCTCTGGAATGCATTTTAACAGCCACACCATCTGTGTCCCTTACTGGCTCATTTCTTGAACATCTGATTGCATTGCTGACGCCACTGAATTATAGCTCTACCTTCAAAGCGCATAATGTCAAGCTTGTTCCATTATGGCACTCTTTTACCTGCAAAGATACATGGAAACATCTCTAAACAAAGAGAAATCTGTTGTTATGGGCATTCGTATCAATGGTCACCACTCTATTGATATTGAACTATCTATATTTCTACACTGTATCTGCCATCTAATGCTGTGAATATAATCCTACACATTGTATTCAGTTAGCTGGGATCTGACCAAGAAAACTAGCGTAGGATGAGCACATTTTATGCTAAAGTACAGCAGAAAGAGAGCAGACAGAAATGTCTACCTTTTGGTTATTGGGTCGTTAAAAAACAAGATTATTGTACAAAACCAATGTTTTGGACCAATGGTCTCATTGTAGAAGTGTATCTTGGACTCCTTTGTGACTTTCAGAACAAGAGCTCAGCAGTGACATGGATATGTCCTGTAGATATTCGAGTATAACGCGACCCGAATATAACGCGATGGATAGAGATTTATTATGGAAATGAGGGATTTTATTATGGAAATGAGGGAATATTCAAAACTCGAATATAACGCGAGGAGCAAAATTATACTGTACCGGTAAACCATTAAAATCCTTCCAGGTTCTCTTAACACAGTCAGACTCCCCCTCAGGCCAGGGTGCTCTGCTCTAGAATGATTGCAGTTGTTTATAAGTATTAATGCCGCCAGCCACCCATCTTCTTTACTAGCCGTTAGATGGCAGGCGAAGGCGAGCGAGGAGAATGATTGGCTTAAACCGAGCTTGCCCTCTGGCCGTGATGGATCCAACCTCTCCCGAATCCGAGAGTTCCTGAAGTGTTTGCAAGCATCAGGGAGCTCACATTCACTTCAGCGAGACTACCGGAACTTCCGGGATACTTGGGATCCAGAACAAGTCAAGCTATTTTTGTTGGTGTTTTTTTCATGCGATGCAGATGTCTCGAATATAACGCGACCCCTCTAATTTTAAGGTAAATTTTTGTCACCAAAATCTCGAGTATCTACAGGTAATAGGATTCTGTTGAATTATTGGATCTTTTTGGCTTTTAGCACAAGAAACACAGATTTCTACACAATCTAGTGATGCTGCATTTAATTGTAATGAACGCCTGAATGCCTACGGTTTACTTTAATGCTTGCATTTATCTAGCGGATTACAACACGCGATAGCTCATTTGGTTAGTGCATTAACTGTTGTACTTACTCATTGCACCGTTCATGCTCTATTTTTGCATTGATCAGCTCAAGACTTGGCTTAAGTAAACAGATTTTTTTTATCAAACCCACATAAATACATATTTTTGCCTGACAGGGGCTTGTTTAGCACATGTCTATGTTTCTTTGGAAAATACAGTATTTCTGTGATCAGTCCCAGTTCTGGGAAAAACAACCCTAAGCTCTCAGTGGCAGGGCAACCCTTAACCTCTTTCCAATTAGTGAAACAAAGAGTGGGTACATCAACAGTGTGTTTGCCAGAGATATATGCCAAATACATATTAAACATGTGCTTGTAAAGCACAAACACAAATAATCCTTTGGCCTGCAGCACAGACACACAAAACTATGATTAACCTCTTCTCTGGCTGACGTTCGCTCATTCCAGACAATACAGGATAGCTAGACTAGGCCATAAACGAGCCAAGTGAAATAATAGACCTCCTATTTCCAATATCACTGTTAGATCCCATTGATTGTGATTGTTTCTGGCTCAACTAGAGACATTAATCCCCTGTTTATTCAACAGAGAACATTATTTGAAGGGCTCTTCACATTTGACATGTGGTGGCTGGCAATGGCATTCAAGTATCTTTCACTTGGACCCAAGTTGGATGTTTCCAACTGAAACATGGCATGGAAAAACTGGTCATATACCATAAAGGTGTTATATCATTGCATCCAGATGTTATGACACCCGTCATATCTGTTAGTTTCCAGGGTTTGTTCCAATAGCACAATTTTAGCTCGAGTCTTCTTTTTTTATTTTTGTTCTGAAAACTGAATTTTCTTTTATGCCAAAGCCTTGATTTCTGAGAGAGAATCCAAACAAAAGGGAGGAAGAGCTCTCCCCTACCAAAGTGTCCAAATTACTGGTGCCACACAGACCGAGGAGGCTCAAACCTCGTGTCACTCAGAATGGACCATTAAGAAGATAAATCACATGGATACCATCACAATTCTTTTGCTCAGGCAGGTTTTTTTCCAGTGAAAAATGAAAAAGGCTTGTGCCTGAGCCGAAACGTTTTGATGTCATACATGTTATAAAGATCCTTCATGGTCTATTCTAAGTGCCGGGTCCTTTTTATATTCTGAGAGAGACCTCTATCTAGGCAAATTCTTATTTGCAATGGTCTACATCCTCCAACATGGTGGCCCTACATTGCATCTCAGGAGGTTGGGGCTACTTGAAAAGCAGCCTATCCCCTTCTAATTTGCTCATGTGACCTGGTATGATGTATGACCTTTGCAATATTCCAATCAGTAAATTGTCAGATTAACATTGTTTATGTTCTCCCATGTGAGATCAATTAGCCTTTCCCAATGTGTCCTTCAAATGCGTAAGATAATGAAAGGCATTTAACAGCTTTGGAAGATGACTGCTCATTGTATTGTAGGTGGGATTTGTTGCAAACCAGCAGTTAAAGTGATTTATGATTCATTTTCCTCTTTGAAGGAAAGAATCTAATATAGCAGAGCTCATTACAGTGATACATTGTGTGGGAGAAGTACTGTACTCTGCAATATTACACAATATTTAGGTGTTTAAAAATGACTTCTGGGGGCAAAACATGTTCTGACAATTAAAAAATGCTATACTAAATACTAGTACAAATACATATATATACATATATATTAGTATATATTGGCTATAATGTTGATAAACGAAAATAGCTTATTTATTTACTGTACAAAATATATAAACATTTGATACAAAATATGTTATTCATGATGATGGTAAATTAAATTAATGTTAACAAAGGTCATTTGTTGTTTCATACGTAGGGAACAATGCTCAGGAAGTCGTTTTGAACAAGTATTAGAATTTATTGTACTCTGACGGTACAGTAGATAACTTGTCCATCTCGTCTCTATAAGACAGGGGTCATAACCATGGCCCTCCAGATGTTTTGGGACTACATTTCCCATGAGTCTCAGTCAATCTAATGGGTGACTGAGCATCATGGGAGCTGCAATTCCCAATCATCTGGAGGGTCAAGGTTGCTGGCCTCTTCTGTAAAGGCGTTCAGTATGTTTGCGAACAGACAAAGGTAGCCTTTACTAATTGTACAGGGCATCGTACTAGAAGATCTCTTGGCATTGCCCAAATGGTCCTCTTTCACATGGAGAGGTAACCTTTGAAAGCCAGTGGGGTAGACTGTTAATTAGAGAGAGAGGGTTATTGTAGCCTTATAGGTGGTTATAGATGCTGAGCATATATTTTTTAACCCATTGTGCAGGGAGCCCTTGCTAGAGGGGTGTTAACTATACCCTTCTGACAAGACTTAACAAAGCCGAAATGATCAATGGGGGTTGCTGAATCTTTCTTGCAGAGAGGACTGCTTTGGTGTTTCAGCTCTGGCAGCCCTCAGTGATAGCAGTCTGATCTGCATATGGAATAGTCTTCTCTATAGTGGCTCCATGGCGCTAAAACCTTGAGAGACCTGTGAGGAGACCAACGATAGGGCAGGCCACGAGTGCTGTTGCACGTTCTCAGTACTCCTATAAACGTTATTTTTGCTGACCATTGTGAAATCATTTTGCCTTTGCACAATCACCTTTACAGTAGATTTGGGGGTCTCGTTAATTTTCATCACTTTGGAATTGTACGTTAGTCTATTGTTGGTGCCACTTTCATGCATCCAGCAAAGTATGGGACTTACTGAAGCTCAGTGTCACAGTGAAAGAGCCAACTGGTGGCAATGAACACTGCCACTCAACTTGGAATCGCAAGTGGAGTGGTCATGATTGTGTGAAGCCCTGCAGTCACTACCAAGCCTATACTTGGAATATTGGCTTTTGTAAGGATATTTTTTGGCAGAATATAAATATTCGTTTTCTCTCATGTTTAATATGGGAGAACCTGGTATAATGATGTTCTAATTAAAAGAGGACATGGGGATCTTAGGAAACTCTAAACATGTATGAGGTGCTAATGTGCTGTTGGTGGCAGACGATGACTAAAAAGGCCGAGCGACTTGCTACATGGATAATAGCAGAGATCGCTGCCGTTTTAAAAAACGGAAATCCTCTTTTCATCTATTCTAAGTTCATTTTTACTCTTTCAACTGTGACTTCAGAATACTCAGAATTTTTTCACACAGCATTCACTCGTGAAATAATTTATGAGAATTTTCTGAGGCTTTTATCCGTCTTTGTGTTCTTGATAATTATTGTGACGCGAGGTAATTTGCTGTTTGTACGAAAAGGATTGAGCGGCCGTCTGAGTCATTAAAAGATAAAAAAAAAGAAATTTCAAGGATTCATGTCAATATGCGGTGCTGACCGAGCAAGGACCACAGGTAAAGTGATGGAGAGAGGAAAAGAATCCGGTCAAATGATGTCTCCTGGGCTTTCTGGCATATGGCCCATCAGTCAAGGGTCAAGCCCCTTCACAAATTGCTTGCACTTTACATGGCCATCTGCATCAATAAATAACTGCTTCCCTACAGCACACGCACCAAGGTCTGAGATGCAATCATCCCATCCCCCAGCAGAAAAAAACCTGAACACGCACCCTTATGATTATGCAATTCATATTACTTTATGATATACAAAACCAAAGATATCAGTACTCAAGCCTAAATTGAATCCGAAAGTCCATGGCCTTGGTGCAGAAAAATCCAAATACCAATACAGTTTTCCAGAAAGAGATGCACTCGAGGACTTATTTTTAATGGCTATTGAAAAAATGTTCCTTTTTTTAGTAAGTCCTCGAGAGCATCCCTTTCTAGGAAAACTATAGGGGTTATTCGGAGACCAGCGAAATGTCACCGACATTTCGCTCACCGACATTTTGCTGCTGACTCGTTCCCTGGGCTTCAGAGAATCAAATTCCCTGACCCTGCGGTGAATTCGGCATTCACCGCAGGATCCACAAATCCAGGGAATGGATACGAAAATCTGCCGAAAATCCGCTGAAACATCACAGAAAATCTGTCAAAAACCCTGCCGATACGATCCCAAAAATCTGATCGATCTGAAACGCTGCAGAAAACCCACTGAACGTATCCGACGATCTGCCACAAACTCGCTGAACGTGTCTGAGAAAAGCCAACTATCGGCCGAACACAGCACAGACTATCCATCGGAAAAAGCTGACAAGCCGACGAACGAGATAAAAAAAACAACAAAGTTGCACAATTTTAAATGCTGTTTGCAAAAAAACTACTGGATGAAAATGTCTGGAATTTTTTTTTTACTTCGAATTTTTGAATCTTTGATCTTGTGTCAACTTGGTTGTAAATGTATGTTTGTTTTGTCCTATCTCTTGTGCAGCGCTGCAAAGTATGATGGTGCCTTACAAATGATTATCATGATGTAGGGCATTCAGCCATTCGGCTTAGAGGATAGACATACATCCCCAAAGGGCGATCTTTAAATAAGTATCCATTCTTACTTTTGATCATCAGAAAAAAACATCTCAAGTCCAGATAATTTATTCCTGTGTACATAATAATTGCTTTGCTTTTGTGGATTAAAATAAATTGCTTGCATTTAAAAGCAGAGGCTGTTTTTCCTTGGTGGAAGAGGGGAAAAAAATGATTCAGTAACTACAGATCTTATTGTTCATAAATCAAGGAGCGAATATTAAATATCACAATGTTAGATGTGCCTTCCTCAGCGATAGAATACATTAGGATGAAACAAATCGGAGCATTCCAATGTTATCAGGTCTCTTGTGGCATCCATTCTATATTGTCTTAATTGGGAAGGTCAAAAGCAAAGATATCAAGGTCAGAAGAAAAGACATTACCTTACTAGACCTCTATATTGTTAATTATAGGTTGACTTACTCCCCTATACGGGTATTGCCTTTTATTTAGACTTATAATGGTGATGGACCACTTGCTTGAGATGCTTAGATGAGTATCCCTTATGCCATCCTGATAACAAGGCCTAAAATGATCATCAGGGGTTGCAGTTTCTCTCGCGCGGCAGAGGTTGTCTTGGCATTTCAGCTCTTTCCATCCTTTCTGGGTGATAGCATCTGATTTGCATATGGTATAGCCTCCTCTATAATGGCACCATGAAGCTAAAACTGCATGAGCCCTGAGTGGGGACCCACCGTAGGACAGGCAGCTTCTGCGGATGCCCGTTCTCGGCAATCTCATACACTCTTGTTTTGCTCACTATTTTAAGTATTTGCAGTAGTTAAAACACATGATTCCATTGGGGCTTTCAGGTCGGAATGACATGTTCATTTTAAATAGGTCTTGTCATTATTTTTTACCAGAATATCTATTTAAGAGCAGTTTTCCAGAAAATTCAATAGGATGAATCTATATGTGTAACCACATTCTTCATGAATATACATTCATTTCACATTTACATTTCGAACAATGTTCAAATATTCTCTAAAATATTTTTTGTTCTGCCAATTTCACATTGAATTTTTGTTTACAAAAGGAGACCACTGCATCACAGTATCATCTCATGGAGCGGCGTTCTGAAATATGCTATTGTAACAACTTTTGCGAGCGTCTTTGACATCTCTGCGGTTAAAGGCTTGGGAAATATGATATGCACATAATTATTCCAGCCTCGCTAGGCTGATTGTTGTACCCTAGACTAAATGGCAGGTAGCATTGTGTCTCGGATAATTCTCCGCAAAGTTTTGTTCCATTTGCTTTGATTCCCCGTAGGTCAGCATTTCTTCCTGGCATATATTTTATGCCTAGTGGTAGTGTACTTTTTTATGATACAAAATAAATTAAGCTGAAGTGCACTGAATGCCTTTCAGACATCTTCGAGGATATTAAAAGAAAAAAAAACACATACACGCAGAAAACGTCCATGCTAGCTTAAAGCGATGATATGTAAATTTATTAGAAATTGTCATTTATTTGTTATTTATTGCAGTAGTTTCAAACTGCAAACTGTGTAAACTTAAAGAAACATTGATTAAAAGCAATTACACACCTCAAATTAATTCCAGATCTCTAGATTCTCATATGTGGCATATTATTTATAAGGTGAATGTGATGTAATTAAGAAGCTAAATAAGTTTGCATAAATATGCATGTGTATAGATAAATAGAAATAGAGTGATACTATCTTTTGGGAGTAGCCAATAAGATTCTTTTGCTTTGTAGTTGTATGGTTAGCGATACAGGTTGAGCACCCCGTAGGCTGGTGTCAGACGAGCGCACTATGTGCGCCCGTACTGTCTTGTCTTCCACCGTGTCGTGACACTGTGACGGGGCCTGCTACACGCTGTTGCGCGCACATGACAGCGGCCGCAGCTAGCCTCCCCATTGAAATGCTATGACGTGCGTTCGATGGGGCTGCAAAGTGCGATCCTCCATAGGAGGATCGAGCCTTGCAGCGCTGAGCACACTAACTGCACTCAGCGAGGTGGCCAGACAGGCGTCAGAGTGGAAGGAACGTCCACTCTCACGGGCGTTCCTTCCACTCTTAAAAACACTGGTCTGACACCAGCCTTAACTGGAATTATTGACTTCTTCCGAATTTCGGGTTTGACAGCAAAGTGAAGATACAAGATCTGGAAATGGTGATGGTGGTAAATGGATGCTTAGTTTCAGAGTGAAAATGCAAGATCTGGAAATGGTGATGGTGGTAAAAGGATGCTTAGTTTCAGAGTGAAAATGCAAGATCTGGAAATGGTGATGGTGATAGATTGGTGCTTAGTTTCAGAGTGAAAATGCAAGATCTGGAAATGGTAATGGTGGTAAAAGGATGCTTAGTTTCAGAGTGAAAATGCAAGATCTGGAAATGGTGATGGTGATAGATTGGTGCTTAGTTTCAGAGTGAAAATGCAAGATCTGGAAATGGTGATGGTGATAGATTGGTGCTCAGTTTCAGAGTGAAAATGCAAGATCTGGAAATGGTGATGGTGGTAGATTGGTGCTTAGTTTCAGAGTGAAAATGCAAGATCTGGAAATGGTGATTGTGGTAGATGGATGCCAAAATACAGAAGAATCCAAGATCTAGAATGTTCAGGATCCCATGCATTCCAGATAAGGGGTGTTCAACCTGTATAAAGAAATAGGTAGGGAGTACATCTACACAAAATGGAACAAGAGATCAAAACCTTACTTTATTTTTCCTTTTTACATGCAATTACTTCAAACAAAGAAAAAAACAGCAGATTGTGTTTCATAAAGTGCTTTTGTAACACACAAGTCATCTAGTTGCATGTATGTGGTAGTGCCCCTTTAAAGGAAAGGTGATTTGAAGCCAAGCACAAATTTAGGTGTGTTTTTAACCCCTTTCAGTGGTACTTAAGACAAGATAACATGCTCTGTTGAAACAGCGCTTGACATCCGAGTAGAATAAATCTTTAATGTTAAATTTAGTAGACTAAGACAATCTGACTAGCGATGCCTAGATGTCTGCACATCTTTCCAAAATGATTGCTGCAGTCTTGACTAGCACGTACATTGTACAAGACATGAAATGCACCTAATCCCCATTGAACTTGATGATGCAGGTACCATTAACATCAAACTGAGCAGACTCCAAGTCAACATTCAACAGACCTTGGTCACAAATGATAGTGGGGTTCTAGAAGACTGCTTTTCCAGGTTTTCTGTTGTAGGACTTTGGGTGTGCTTATATAGTTAATATATAGTCAAAACCATGTTATTACCAATAAACCGGCTTTACAATGACTAATTCATGAGGACCAAGGTTGGTCAACCTTCTTCCGAAACAGAGGACTTTTGTAGAAATCTCTCACTTCTCGGATCATGGATTCACCTTGTTACTTTTTTTTATTATTGACAGACCAGATGGAGACACAAGGAAGGTATTTTTTAATTAATAGTCCATATATGGTTATGATGGCTGTACAACAGGACTTAGCTCTTCGAGGGATCAGGGGACGGATCTCCTATAAAACTATGAGTAGCTTGAGATATGTATGGCAAAAATTTTTTGTGACTGATTGCTACACGTGGCTTATGAGTCTGTAACTAGATTTGGGTAAAATATTGAAATTATTTGGAGGCCAGTCTTTATTCAAACATGATAGCACAGCCAGATTGGACTCATTCACTTAACTTTAATGAGCTTTGGTCAAGCCATTCCATATGACTTTCACTTAAGGTCTGTCAAAATAACTTAATTTTGTTCATGTAAGGCTTGCGTCAGACGAGCGCATTTGAAGAGCAGAAGGAACATCTGTGAGAATGGACATTCCTGACACTCGACGGCCATTTGGCCACCTCGCTGAGCTCACTTAGTGCACTCAGTGCTGCAGGGCTCGATCCTCCTATGGAGGATCGCACTTGTGCAGCTCCGTCAATGCGCATCCTAGTGCTTTGACGGAGAGGGCTGCTGCACGGACGCAGCACAGCCGCTGTTGCACGTACAATTCGCCCCATCGCAGTGTCTCAATTCTCAATGCTGCAATGGACGCCAGAAGGCACGTTAGTACAGGCGCACATAGTGCGCTCGTCTTACGCCAGCCTTACTGTATATTCATTGAAAACCACAAATTCACACATTGCGCGCGACAACTTCCTTACCCCTCTAGGGATACTATTCAACCATTGAGACGTTAAAGGACAGCCACAAATGGCCATTTTTCATTTGTGGCTCGCCATTAACACATGTATTCCAACTGAGTGACCGTATATCTGCAGGTTGTAATACCTTTGAGCTGCAGGTAGATAACGGCAGCAGTGCTGCATGCCACCGCTGTTATCAGCTCCAGGAGTCCATATAACTCCATAGAGCCAAGTGAGACCTTGCTTGAAAACTTAGCTTGACGTCAACTATGGAACAGGACTCCAAGGAGTTTAGCTCCTGAGAGTTACCTGTGAATAAAAATGTCCATTTGAATTTCCAATCAGACTCTCAAGAACCATAATACAAAAGAATCCCATTCAGCGTTTTTTGTTTGGTTTATAAATGTTGTGTAATGACTGTGCAAAATAAACATATTCTTTTTTAGATTTTCTCCGATTCCAGGGAGTATGTCGTTTAGCAATCCCAGGACAAACATAATAGCATATTTTTAAACCCCCATTGTGAAAAATTATAGCTGCAAGAAAATCTGAATTCAGCCGTAGAAAGTGTTTCATTTAAGATTCTCATTGTGCCGTTAGCTCTGCGTGAATACAACAATATTATGTAGTGTCTTCCCATGTCAGATGGGAAAAAAAGGATAAAAGATGTTATTTTCTTGAGCTTAGAGATATAAAATGAGACGTCTTGATTTGCAGGAAAAAAAATGATGTTTGCCTGTTTTATGTAGAGAACATGCCAATACAAGTAGAGCAAAGTATCACAAATAGCATGATGCATTACATAAAGGTCACACTGAAGGTCATGCTAAAGACAAAGAATCTTGATGTCAGGACTCTTAAAAAGAAAACAAATAAACATGAAATAAAACATGGCATGGTTTGCCAGCTCATAAATATGTTTCCTACAGATAGCGTTAGAATGATATTTAAATTTAAAAAAATGTGATTTAATTTTTTTTTTACAAAAACATAAAGAATTTGTTCAACTTTAAATGCTGCACTCTCCAGGCTGGGATTTATGGCACCTACAAGGAGGTCTGCCAAAAAGAGGACGTGGCTCCAAGATTCAGGTGCCTCAGATTCTGTTCCATGGATGCAGAGCACATTGCCCTGAACTAAACTTCTAAAACTTCAGAATTTGAATGTTGCGCAGCTCACCTGAGTAACTGCACGGGCGATGAATAAAGGGAAATGGAGAGAGAAGGCGAAAATGCCAATTACAGTATATTATCCAATTTTTGTATTTTATTTAGACGTTCAAGAATCCAAACTATTCATCGTAGAGACATTAGATAGATAGTTCTATCTATCTAGCATCTATCCCTCTTTCTATCCCTCTACCTATCTGTCCCACTGTCCCTCCATTTCTCTATCCAGCTATCATTATATCTAGTGTATCCATCTATCTCTGTTTATCCCACTATCAATCTATCCCTCTATCTATCTATTCCTCTGTCTGTCTATCCCTCTCTTCCTCTATCTATCCATCTATTCCTGTATCTGTCTATCCATCTCCCCCTCTATATATCCATCTATTCCTCTATCTGTCTATCCATATCTCCCTCTATCTATTTATCTATTACTGTAGCTATCTATCCATCTCTCCCTCTATCTATCCCAATATCCCTCTCTCCATTTTTCCCTGTATCTATCCATCTATCACTTTATATGTCTAGTCATCTATCCCACTATCCCTCTATCCATCTGTCTATCCATTTATTCCTCTATCTGTCTATCTATCTATCCCTTTTTTTTATCCTGCTATCCCTCTGTCTATCCAGCTCTCCCTGTCATGCCCCATCTCATCACCATCCTCTGACGTTCCTGGCAGCAAACTTTATGTTCTGTTCCACCCATGAACCTGCATGCAGTATAACATCCAGCAGTGAAACAGTCAAACACCAACACGTGACAAACAAAATAAAGGGCTCCGCCCTCACACTGACCAATTGCTGGTTTATTACAGCTATTGTGTGCTTAGAGAGAAGTTCTGTTTACCTGCTGCTCTGCAAAGCCTATTTGTTCCCGTTTATTTTGTTTCCTGGCTCCTGCAATTATTCCACGCTTCCCACCATCCTACAGAATACTATCTGCTCAGTTTCCAGATTTCACCCCTTCCAAACCTTATCCACCTGGTTAACTGTGCAGGAGACTGCATACCGGGTTCATACTCCACACATCCCGGTGCCACCCCGGTACCTGGGTATGACACTCCCTCTATCTATCCATCCATCTCTCCCTCTATCTGTCTATCCATCTCTCCCTCTATCTATCCATCCATATCTCCCTCTATCTGTCTATCCATCTCTCCCTCTATCTATCCATCCATCTCTCCCTCTATCTGTCTATCCATCTCTCCCTCTATCTATCCATCCATCTCTCCCTCTATCTATCCATCATCTCTCCCTCTATCTATCCATCCATCTCTCCCTCTATCTGTCTATCCATCTCTCCCTCTATCTATCCATCCATCTCTCCCTCTGTCTATCCATCTCTCCCTCTATCTGTCTATCCATCTCTCCCCTATCTGTTTATCCATCTCTCCCTCTGTCTATCCATCATCTCTCCCTCTATCTATCATCCATCTCTCACTCTATCTGTCTATCCATCTCTCCCCCTATCTGTCTATCCATCTCTCCCTCTATCTATCCATCATCTCTCCCTCTATATATCCATCCATCTCTCCGCCATCTGTCTATCCATCTCTCCCTCTATCTATCCATCCATCTCTCACTCTATCTGTCTATCCATCTCTCCCCCTATCTGTCTATCCATCTCTCCCTCTATCTATCCATCATCTCTCCCTCTATATATCCATCCATCTCTCCGCCATCTGTCTATCCATCTCTCCCTCTATCTATCCATCATCTCTCCCTCTATCTGTCTATCCATCTCTCCCCCTATCTGTCCATCCATCTCTCCCTCTATTTGTCTATCCATCTCTCCCTCCCTCTATCTATCCATCCATCTCCCCCCCTATCTTTCTATCCATCTCTCCCTCTATCTATCCATCCATCTCTCCCCCTATCTGTCCATCCATCTCTCCCTCTATCTGTCTATCCATCTCTCCCTCCCTCTATCTATCCATCCATCTCTCCCCCTATCTTTCTATCCATCTCTCCCTCTATCTATCCATCCATCTCTCCCTCTATCCATCCATCTCTCCCCCTATCTTTCTATCCATCTCTCCCTCTATCCATCCATCTCTCCATCTATCTATCTATCTATCTATCTATCTATCTATCTATCATCTCTCCCTCTATCTATCCATCCATCTCTCCCTCTATCTGTCTATCCATCTCTCCCTCTATCTATCCATCCATCTCTCCCTCTATCTGTCTATCCATCTCTCCCTCTATCTATCCATCCATCTCTCCCTCTATCTGTCTATCCATCTCTCCCCCTATCTGTTTATCCATCTCTCCCTCTATCTATCCATCATCTCTCCCTCTATCTATCCATCCATCTCTCCCTCTATCTGTCTATCCATCTCTCCCTCTATCTATCCATCCATCTCTCCCTCTATCTGTCTATCCATCTCTCCCTCTATCCATCCATCTCTCCCTCTATCTATCTATCATCTCTTCCTCTATCTATCCATCCATCTCTCCCTCTATCTGTCTATCCATCTCTCCCTCTATCTATCCATCCATCTCTCCCTCTATCTGTCTATCCATCTCTCTCCCTCTATCCATCCATCTCCCCATATCTTTCTATCCATCTCTCCCTCTATCTATCCATCCATCTCTCCCTCTATCTATCCATCCATCTCTCCCTCTATCTGTCTATCCATCTCTCCCTCTATCTATCCATCCATCTCTCCCTCTATCTGTCTATCCATCTCTCCCTCTATCTATCCATCCATCTCTCCCTCTATCTATCCATCCATCTCTCCGTCTATCCATCTCTCCCTCTATCTATCCATCCATCTCTCCCTCTATCTGTCAATCCATCTCTCCCTCTATCTATCCATCCATCTCCCCCCTATCTTTCTATCCATCTCTCCCTCTATCTATCCATCCATCTCTCCCTCTATCTATCCATCCATCTCTCCCTCTATCTATCCATCCATCTCTCCCTCTATCTGTCTATCCATCTCTCCCCCTATCTGTCTATCCATCTCTCCCTCTATCTATCCATCATCTCTCCCTCTATCTATCCATCCATCTCTCCATCTATCTGTCTATACGTCTCTCCCTCTATCTATCCATCCATCTCTCCCTCTATCTGTCCATCCATCTCTCCCCTATCTTTCTATCCATCTCTCCCTCTATCTATCCATCCATCTCTCCCTCTATCTATCCATCCATCTCTCTGTCTATCCATCTCTCCCTCTATCTATCCATCCATCTCTCCCTCTATCTGTCTATCCATCTCTCCCTCCCTCTATCTATGCATCCATCTCCCCCCCTATCTTTCTATCCATCTCTCACTCTATCTATCCATCCATCTCTCCCTCTATCTATCCATCCATCTCTCCCTCTATCTATCCATCTCTCCCTCTATCTGTCTATCCATCTCTCCCTCTATCTATCCATCCATCTCTCCCTCTATCTATCCATCCATCTCTCCCTCTATCTATCCATCCATCTCTCCCTCTATCTATCCATCCATCTCTCCCTCTATCTGTCTATCCATCTCTCCCCTATCTTCTATCCATCTCTCCCTCTTCTATCCATCCATCTCTCCCTCTATCTATCCATCCATCTCTCTCTGTCTATCCATCTCTCCCTCTATCTATCCATCCATCTCTCCCTCTATCTGTCTATCCATCTCTCCCTCCCTCTATCTATGCATCCATCTCCCCCCCTATCTTTCTATCCATCTCTCACTCTATCTATCCATCCATCTCTCCCTCTATCTATCCATCCATCTCTCCCTCTATCTATCCATCTCTCCCTCTATCTGTCTATCCATCTCTCCCTCTATCTATCCATCCATCTCTCCCTCTATCTATCCATCCATCTCTCCCTCTATCTATCCATCCATCTCTCCCTCTATCTATCCATCCATCTCTCCCTCTATCTGTCTATCCATCTCTCCCCCTATCTGTCTATCCATCTCTCCCTCTATCTATCCATCATCTCTCCCTCTATCTATCCATCCATCTCTCCATCTATCTGTCTATACGTCTCTCCCTCTATCTATCCATCCATCTCTCCCTCTTTCTGTCCATCCATCTCTCCCCTATCTTTCTATCCATCTCTCCCTCTATCTATCCATCCATCTCTCCCTCTATCTATCCATCCATCTCTCTGTCTATCCATCTCTCCCTCTATCTATCCATCCATCTCTCCCTCTATCTGTCTATCCATCTCTCCCTCCCTCTATCTATGCATCCATCTCCCCCCCTATCTTTCTATCCATCTCTCCCTCTATCTATCCATCCATCTCTCCCTCTATCTATCCATCCATCTCTCCCTCTATCTATCCATCTCTCCCTCTATCTGTCTATCCATCTCTCCCTCTATCTATCCATCCATCACTCCCTCTATCTATCCATCATCTCTCCCTCTATCTATCCATCATCTCTCCCTCTATCTGTCTATCCATCTCGCCCTCTATCTATCCATCATCTCTTCCTCTATCTATCCATCCATCTCTCCCTCTATCTGTCTATCCATCTCTCCCTCTATCTATCCATCCATCTCTCCCCCTATCTTTCTATCCATCTCTCCCTCTATCCATCCATCTCTCCCTCTATCCATCCATCTCTCCCTCTATCCATCCATCTCTCCCTCTATCCATCCATCTCTCCCTCTATCCATCCATCTCTCCCTCTATCCATCCATCTCTCCCTCTATCCATCCATCTCTCCCTCTATCCATCCATCTCTCCCTCCATCTATCCATCCATCTCTCCCTCTATCTGTCTATCCATCTCTCCCTCTATCTATCATCCATCTCTCCTCTATCTGTCTATCCATCTCTCCCTCCCTCTATCTATCCATCCATCTCCCCCCCTATCTTTCTATCCATCTCTCCCTCTATCCATCCATCTCTCCCTCTATCTATCCATCCATCTCTCCCTCTAGCTATCCATCCATCTCTCCATCCATCTCTCCCTCTTTCTATCCATCCATCTCTCCCTCTATCTGTCTATCCATCTCTCCCTCTATCTATCATCCATCTCTCCCTCTATCTATCCATCCATCTCTCCCTCTATCTATCCATCCATCTCTCCCTCTATCTATCCATCCATCTCTCCATCCATCTCTCCCTCTTTCTATCCATCCATCTCTCCCTCTATCTGTCTATCCATCTCTCCCTCTATCTATCATCCATCTCTCCCTCTATCTATCCATCCATCTCTCCCTCTATCTATCCATCCATCTCTCCCTCTATCTATCCCAACATCCCTCTCTCTATTTTTCCTTGTATCTATCCATTTAGCCCTTTAACTGTCTAGTCATCTATCACGCTATTCCTCAATCTCTCTATTTATCCCGTTATGACTCTGTCTATTATCTATCTATCTATCTATCTATCTATCTATCTATCTATCTATCTATCTATCTATCTATTTTCCCTATCTGTCTGCTGTCTACCACCTTACCTGAGGAGCTTGCCTTGTTCTCTATACCTTTAAAAATGTACAAACTAGTCAAGTGAGGAAACTGAAAAATAAAACATTTTACTGCATACTAAAAAACTAATTTCCAACAAAAGTAATTGCATTTCTGATAAACTGCGACAAGTCCTTGTTGAGTCGATTCCTCTAGCTCCTCTAGAAAGAAACATCAGTCCTCTGTATCGCTGGGAGAAGTGATGTCTTTTTGTTGTAATACTTGTTTTTATTTACTTATATCACGTTCATCACATTTATATACGATGAATACGATGAATAAAAAGGCAATTATTTTTTGAAATACTGTAATCAAATCTATGCTGCACATTTCTAAACCCTAATGAAAAACGCCAACAGTATAAAAACATTACGGCTCTAAATGCACAGCCGACAAAAAGTAGCTCAGTGAATGTTCGCAGCACTTTGAATATTCCTTGCGAGTGAATTTTAAGGCAGATTCCAGAAATCCTAAGTACAGCAAGTGATTTTCTTTAGAATGGATTATTGATAACTAACAGTGGGTCTCAAATTTTGAAACCCACCACAGAACATTTTTACCTAACCGTTTTTCTATCAAAATCGAGTTAACTTGATTTTGCATTGTAATACATTGAAAAGCAATTAGCACATCAATTAGCACATCACAACCTAATTTGTATGCATTTTGAAAGCGAGATTAGTGTGCCTCCTCTGGTGAAATTAAATTACTTGTTTTATTTCCCTCCAGTCTCCCTGTGTTACTGTAAACAAGCTGCAAATAGCAACCCCAGACCTCATTCTAATAAATATCCCACATTTCAGATAAATTGTGTGGTAAAAAAGGTTTCAACAAAAAGCTCTTGGAAGTGAAGGTATTGATATTATGTAAAAATAAAGGACACAATCCTCAGAAAAGTGTGCTCTTATTAAAATAACAATCAACCGTGAGTAATCAAATGTCATCTGCTACCTATAACATTGCATTATCTATTTTTTTATGATTTTTACTCTGGTCCAAAAGTGATGAGTACTTTTCAATCCCTTGTAATATGAGCTTGCTGTAATGAACACAGTTTATGTGCATAGCGTAGATGATGGAGGAGAGCAACGGAACTTTCCTTCATAATAAGCAAGTTGGAGTGGCCATTGTGCAATGCAGATCCATGCCCGAGGACAGCTTGGAATAAGGAGGAGAACGATTAGTTGCTAGGTACCATGTTGCGTTTGATAGTTAAACCATAGCCAATAATTACCGCTACCTATTATGCAGACTTATACAATTGTCAGCGATAATACATACAATTCTACATCTTTTCTAACATGCCATGACACATTGGTGTTTGCTGAAGTCCACAATAGCTTTTGAAAACCTAATGTGCCCTATTAGGTTTTCAACTCTGGAAAACTCACACGTAATATTAACGGCTTGAGTCGCTTTTCCAGTCAAGTCGGCAGCTTTGCTTGCCTCTTGGTTTTAATATTCTTATTGTAAGTTAAGGCTTCCTGTACTTTGTACAGGAACTGCTACCTCTTGTCTAGACTGAGAATAATGAGCTTTTCAAGCAATACCAGCTCGGAGATCCTGCTATTGAGTGATTTTGATTTTGATAAATCAACACATAAAAATTAAATATACGAAAATCTTCTTTACTTACCTCTGGTCCCAACGTGCAGAAGGCAGAGCCATCCACCGCCTCCTCTGGCCATATGAAACTGAACACCGGGAACAAAACAATCCCACGGTCCTTCACTAGTGTCACCACCAGCTCTCCAAGGGTTCCTCTACTCTTATGAACTCCAAGATACTAGTGGTGAGGTCTGTCTCCAATGCTGGTATCATCTCGTGCTGTCAATCTAAAGCCCCCCATATGTTTTTGACCTACAACTCATATGATTCCCTGGCCATCTATTGCTCTGAAAGAATTATGGGAATTGTAGACATCAACATTTGGGGGGTTGTGAGTTTGACAGCCCTGGTTTAGTGGCTCCCTGATATTATGACTTCAGTCACTAATACTGTGGCTTGGTTGTAATAGAGCTGGTAACAGGGAGCCGCTAAGGATTATCATGTTCCATCCATATGTCCACCTAGCATCTCCCTGTTGCCAACAGTGCTGGAATAAGGCTCATTATTTATTGAAATGTTTATAGAGAAAGAATAGAGGAATATCAGTCGGATTGGGATATTATGGTATATATGTGTCAACTGAAAGAATTAGTAACAGCTGACTCTGATTAGAAGTACGGAATAGTTAATGCAAATACATTCTAGAACTGATGTCCTGGGATGGTTGTATGGTATTTAACTGGAATAAGGGATTTTTATTTGCATGCTAAGTGTGTATGTAAGTATGGGTGTGCACTTGTATAAATAAATTAATTATGGCCTTTATAAATAGCCATCGTATGCCTTGTAAATTATTGCATTTAAATATAAAGAAATGAATAAATTGATCATTTTCAAGTGAATAATAAACCAAACTAGGGATTTCAAGAGATTTTTTATGTTTTACCCATTGAAACATAGGGTATTTTTAGTAAATATTGCATTTTACGCACAATGCATAATTTAGTTTTTATTTGTTCGTTGCTTCTTTTTTATTTCTTTCGTTCCCTGCTGGCCATAGACTGTCATTTTGATACATAATCCCCTTGGTTTTCTGGTAAAACAACATTAATTTATCCTTTGAGCTCTATATCATCCTAAAAGTGATAAAGGACCACGCGTTATTACATATTTGTTGGTCATTTTGGCTCTCAAGGTCGTTGTATAATGTGCTGCTCCGGAATAATGCTGGTCTCTGTCGTAGCATAGATGTAGCATTAAAAACGTTAATAATACCTAGTAGTTTTCTAAGTAATCTGTTTTTTTCTTGTTTCTTTTAAGTGACCTTACATGTGGTATCAAATGTTACTCTTAAGGAAGAAACATTTATACCATCACCCTGTGACTTACATAGTCAGAAAACTAAGTTGCACAAAGGGCTGTTTTGTATTATTTTCTTTTTTTCAGTTTAAGTAATAGTCAATACAGAAGAGATATTTTCTCCTTCAACAAATGGTGAATAAATGGCTTCACAGAAACCGTCACTCGCAAACGTTAACAGCTCACATTAGCGCCAAATCAACAAAATACAAATATTCTATTTTGAGAATATAGTTGAAGAGTTGTGAAGTTTCCTGTCTTCGTGCTCTTTCAGTCACATATTACTGCTCGATAAATGCTGGATGGAGTAGAGATAACATCACTGCTCTATAACCGTGGAGACACAGGTTTGAATCCCGGCAAGAGCACCTCTCCAGTAAGTGTCCTTGGACACGGCACGTAATGGTACATTCTCGGCACCCAGGACATAATTGAAACCTAGAGAAATCTCAATATATCCTTCCCGGTAAAATAATTTCCCAAGATAAAAAATAAATAAAAATAGAAGCTATCTACTGCCCTCTTTGAATTATTACAGTTTGCTAGTATGTCACTATTAGACGACAGTGTATGGAATTATAATGCAGGTATATTGGCTTAATAACAGTTATTTCTCTCAATAGGAAAAAAAAAAACATTCAATCTATAAGTTTGCCCTAAAGGTAGTTTTTTAAATTCAAGCCTTCAGAGGATGGACCGTTGCTTGCTCCTTCTATTGTGATGCTAAAATAATATTGAAATGGTCCGGGAACCTGCCTTTTTGCCGCTCCTAGAACAGATCATGATCATGGAGAAAGTTATAGTTGTTGTTGAGTTCCAAATGAACGTTAACTTCATTTAACCAGAACTATTCCAATAGCATATTCTGGCAGTCCATCCACTGGACACAAGTAGAGTATATTCTGGAGGCGCTAGCCACTAGTCTGGCTTGTCACCGACACAAATAGCCTTCAACATCGAAATCAACAGAAAGTTTCCAAATTACAGGGGTTCTCAAAACTCTGAAAGAAATGTTTCTGGAGCTAGCGGATAAACACTTTTCTAAGGGTGTTTCCTACGTGACGTTGTGTGTAGGACCATCAATATCACCATTGTGATACCAACCAGCATCAAAGGCATCTGCAACACATATCTTATATCACAAATGGAACAATTACTTACAAACTATATAAATACAACCCCCCCCCCAAAAAAAATTATCACTTTTAATTTCAAACCAGATAAGGGACATTCGAAAAGTGTAGATGGGACCCAAACAGATGGGACCGTCTTAGCCAGCTGATACCTGTTCTGTGACACCTGTGGCCAGCTTTCCACCACTTTCCAAAATTCATAATGTTAACAACCTTGTTTTCTGAATGTTTTGCCATTCTTAAGACTCACAGACCCATTGGATAGTTTTATTAGTTTTAT
Organism: Leptobrachium leishanense; assembly: GCA_009667805.1. Classification (NCBI taxonomy): domain Eukaryota; kingdom Metazoa; phylum Chordata; class Amphibia; order Anura; family Megophryidae; genus Leptobrachium; species Leptobrachium leishanense. The sequence continues at coordinate 50,195,520 of CM019064.1, forward strand.
TCTCAAACTGGACACAGAAAATGAGACTGTCAACCTTTGAGTGTTCACCCTACATTGAGACAAACGGCACTGTCAAACAGAATCTCCAGGCGGAAAGGTGAACTTTTGGGTGTTGGTGCGAACTATCTTATGTTGTCCTTTCTGTCTAGCTTCTAAAGTGACCTCTACTGTAAGATAAGTGAGACTGCTTTGTGTTTTTATTGAGAACACTGTGTTTCTCTGATTTACTGGTGTAGCCTTCAAGGCCTTATTTTGTCTTCAAAGGAGCAGAGGTTTCTGTGTGTTTTCAAGTTTAATAGAGAGAGCACCATATAATAAAGTATAAATCAGGCGGCTGTAACACACGATCATTTCATGAGCCTGTGGGTTCCTTTCGGTTCCTTCTTCTTCTCTTTAGCAAAGAGCAGTAGAAGACAGTTGGCATAGTTGAATCGGTCTCTAATTGTTATTTCTTACCAGCTTAATGCTACATCACCCGGCCTTTTACCCAGCAGGGAGCCAAGGTGGCCCATAATTATTATAGGGTTACCAAAATGATTTTTGACCTTTCCTAAAGGATTCTCACCAGGGGAGATAGCTTAGCCGGAAATTGCACTCTAAACCTCTCAAAGGAGCTGCAATCTCTTTTTGGAAAAAAATATCTTGGTACCAATAAATCAAAAGTGGGTAAGATGATAAAGGTTTATTTACTTAACCCCTCATGACCCAGGGATTTAGCAAAATTCCATTATTGTATCATGTGCTTATAAAACCATTGGTCTTTATCTGATAATCATAAAAGAGATGAACTGTTTCTTATTTATCTGTCTATGCACACAATTATACACACAACCAGACACATGTTGAAAGCTAATACATTGTTTTCTTGCACTTGACGCAAACTCTCAAATATATTCCAAAATGTATTAAATCAAGTAAGTACAGTAGATATCTGTATCAGTAACTATTTTTGTTTATGAACAAATTAATCCTCTATATGTTCTGATAATAAGATGTTGCACATTTATCTTTAACTGATTTTAGGGATGTGTATGGCTGAAAAATTTGTTTCACTTAGTTTCGTTTCGTTACGTTTTTAAATAATTTTGTTTTTGGAATTTCGTAACTAATTTCGTTTCGTATTTCGTTTCGTATTGAAGTTTCGAATCGATTTGAAATTCAATAGTTGATATCCATTTGATAGTTCATTTCAAATTTGATAGTTGTTGATATCCATTTGATAGTTCATTTCAAATTTGATAGTTGTTTATATCCATTTGATAGTTCATTTCAAATTCAATAGTTGTTGATATCCATTTGATAGTTCATTTCAAATTCGATAGTTGATGATATCCATTTGATAGTTCATTTCAAATTCGATGGTTGATATCAATTATTCAAATTTTTCTTTTATGATGTTGACACAGTGTAAAACGAAATAAATTTGTTATATACCGTTTCGAATTTGTATCGTATTGATTCGTTATTTGGAAGTACTTCCGAAATATGAATTATCAAATTTCGTTTCAAATTCCGAATTTTTCCCAAACGAATGCACATCTCTAATTTTAACCACCTTTTTGTATAGAGGAAACGGGAGACGGGATAATCTTCTATGCATTTATTGAATGACAACAAATACACCCTTTAAAAATCCCACCAGCTGTTCATTTAATCCTAACATTTAAAATGCTGACCTCCCTGGATACGTCCAAGCCTCAGTAGCATTAGTGTTCACATTTATAACTGTTTTCCTGAAACAATGACAATCCCAGCGCAGCATGTCAACATACCATATGGATGTTACTGGAGAATTGTGTACTCCTTCACCCTCTGTTTTTTTCATTTTCTTTTTAAAGAAAGACCCTGTCTCTCCAAATAACTTATACACAATATGCGAGGAAAGTTCCAAAAGTAAATATTTAGTCTGGCGATGCTGGATTGTTAAAATAGTTCAACCATGTCAGTTGGTTTAATATGTAGCTTCTCACTGTAAAATGCAATTAAAATAAAAGCATAACATCCTTATATTGAAAAAAGGCAATTAATGATGTTTTTTTTCTATTCTGCTGCTATTCTATGATATTTGGTTGAATTTATCATTTTAATTGAAAGAAATCTGTTGCTGTCAGTGTGAACCCCCCTCCTCCTCCTTTCCAATAGCACATTAGAAAAGACTAACAATATGGATGCGTAGGGGTCCCAACAATTCCCTTTTTTGTTTGCAGAGTGTTTGGGAACAGACAGATCCTAAAAGACTCAATGAATCCTTTCCGCTCTTCTTCCACCCTATTGATTGGGCACCACCTAGAACGCAACAGGACACAATCACCTATGCTCTTGCCTACCTCAAATATAGAGTTGCTGGGATCAGTAATCTCTCCATTGCCTTATCTGTAGGCTTATATATGGATGACGCATTCCTTTCTTTTTGTTTTGAGGAGCCATATGGGAATTACTGAGTAAAATAAAGTCTTGAAATCATTTGTTTGAGATACGGAGTTTTCTGAAAAACTGACATTGACACACTTTAATATAAGCACATCCCTCCGGTACAACTGTGGAGAAGTCTCGACTTTACGAGAAACGGGTTCAACCTAACCAACAGGTCGCTGATCATCGCTACAATCATAGAAAGATGACTCGATCCCACTCAGAAGACGCCACCAGCGAGTGTCCTTGGGCAAGACACCTAACGATATGGATGCGCCTACCTCACAAAATACTTGTACTTCTCAAAGATTGTAAGTTCCCTTGGGAACAGGGACCCCCTGAATCAGGCCGTATCATCCATGTGTGGAATTCTAATGTATCAACCCCTTGTACACTGAACTTGTATAGCGCTGCGGAATATGTGGCGCTATATAAATAAAGGATAATAATAAAAAAAAGCAGAGGAAAAGGAACAAAAAGTGGCGACAGACTATGGCTGATGAAAGAGTTTGGAAAGAATGATGATTACGAGACAAGTCTTCTGTCTGTGAAATGCGTGGGGCTCTATTTAATAAGATCTGAATTGCCACTGACTCCTTGGCTCAAGTTATCACAAAAGGAAACCTCGTAGGGAAGGTTTGGGTTGCGGTTACTGAAGAATAGGTGCTCACCCAACAATATAGTTCTGCATGACTATGGGGGTTATTCAGAGAGCACCGAAATGTTGTCGACATTTCATTGCGCTCCATCGTTCTCTACACTTTCCTGCACTTTGAGGAATCAAAGTTCCCCACCCTATGGTGAATTCAGCATTCACCGCAGGGTCCCCGAAGTGCAGGGAATCAGCTACTGAATGCCTCTGCCAATCCACCACAGACTTGCCACAAACCTATTGCTTGCCGCTGCCAACCCACCGCAATGCCACCGCAAACCTGTCGCCCGCCGCCACCAACCCGCTAGACATCAGTCGCAAACCTGCTGGAGGACTGCCGACGAGGCGCCGAACACAGTGCAGACCAACCACAGGAGAAAGCCAACAAGCCGTTGGACCTGTAAAAAAAAAAAAGGTTGAAAGTTTGAAAATTGAAATACTATTTTCAAAAAAACTACTCAACGAAAATGTCTGGAATTTACATATATGGTCCTATGAATGATAATAAAAATGTATGTTACAAAAAGAAGAGAATCTGCAAAACGGAAAAAAATATTTTGCCAAAAAAAACCTTGAAACATGCCTAAAAGATCCTAAAAAATCTATAGATAAAGAGATTTTTTTAAAGCAGATTAAAATAATAAACTGATTATTAGATATTGAATAAAAATGGGAATCTTTTTAACATTGAAGCCTATGGGGTTCACCTGATTTAAACCTGCCGAATGAAAACACTGAACAACAGGGCATTTCGGCAACTTTTCACTGCTTTTCGGCGTTCTCTGAATAGATTAACCATTGCTTCTCTATGGAGGATTTCACGGCCTTCAAACAGGCACCGTACTTGCTGGCAGTTTGCCAAGATTTGGTGAACTGCCTGCTCTCTGAATAGCCGAATGGCCCCAAAATGTCACCGTACGGAGAAGTTCCCTGTTCAGTGCCATTTCGGGGCCAGATCAGCTCTCTCTGAATAACCCTTTATGTCTCTTTATTGTATCTATTGGTGTCAAAACATTAGTTAATGAGCTTTATGAGTAGAGACCTGACATACCAACATTTTCAAAGCTAGATGTGTATTTCATGTTATTTTAACTCTAATGTTGCAGGCAGATTGCAGAGTGTTGTCAATTTCCTACTCAGCGGAAAGACTTCAGTAAAAATCATCTGGGAAACAGATGAGCTTTGTGTATCCTCTGTTATGTAAAACTAATTTGTGTATGCGTTTCAGATGAAATTTAAAAAAAAATCAGCACCTATTTGTGTTTTTCCAGCAATGGTCTTTGCACAATTCTATACAGGACTTGTGAAAATAACTTTTTTCCCCGTTAGCTAAGAAAGTGTTTGCCAGGCAGTCCGGTGGTGTTTACACAACTGCAAACTTTTTCCTTCTCTGAGATAAACGACTAACGGGAAAATGATTTAAGTTGATGGAAAGTGATTTACTTCCTTTTATGCTGTCGTTTTTGTTATTGAATGACATTTCAGATCTTGAAATGTTGTTTTTTCTTTCTTTTCATTTTTTTTTTTACGAAGATTAAATTCATACTTCAATGCTGGTCGAGCGTGAAATTGTCTGGAGAACTTGTCAAAGCTACCTTAGGTGCAAGCAAAAATAAAAAGTCAGAGTAATATTCTTAGGAAATTTAAAAGATGTGTAGAATAAAATAAATGTTGGTTCCATAAGAACCAATCGTATGCTTTAAATAAGTTTGTGCTGGCCACGGCAGGTACATAGTAATACATTCGACAAGGAATCACTCCTTATATATGTGTTAGCTCAGACACTTGTAGAAAAGTTTAGTTAGGGAGTTAGTCCTGTGCAGCTGTTACTGTCACTCATTTCTGTTGGCATGCCGCTGGGCTGAGTGACAGCTGAGAGCGAAGAGTCGTCCAACAGGAGCACCCTCTGCTAACTCCAGGCAACCGATTGACTGTCAGTCAGCGCGCCAACGTTACTGCTGAGAGCCAATCATTCAGTGTAGTGAACAGTGCTTAGTGTTTCTCAAAATCAAATTGTATTTACCCAAAATGTAACAGCAACTCTATATCACATCCAGAAAAATAATGTTTTCATTCCTGCTTTTCCTATAATATTTCCACATTCCTAGCTGCGTTTATACAAGATGCTAAAATAATGTATATCTTGCATAGATTTATGCGTTCGCAACATCTACCACTGTTTATACAGTGGTTTTAAAAGGAGGAAACATTCCAACGAAAACCAAAGAGGAGCGTTTTAATAAATGTGGCCTTTTTCCCTTTGTTTTGCTAAGGGTTCTACAAATTCTACACATTGGAGATGTTAGACTCCATAGTTTTTCTCCATGTGTACAAGACAAAAAAAGAAAGGGCCCCTACTGGACATATGCCAAGAGTGTCCACTTTCCTTTTGAGATTTAGGAAATGCACTGTGTGGTGACCAGATGGAGCTTGTCAGATTAGCAATGAGAGAACAGTAAATAGCAAAGTCATATTTCTTCTTTCTAGAAGCACAATTGAATCCCGTCCTAATACATGTGCATATTTTATGGTTTTAGGCAAGCAGAAGGTTGGCTGGTGGTTCTACCTCTAGCTATCGCCTCCGGGCATTTTCTTCTCCTTTCTGAATAATAGGGAACGTTAGCAACCAGTAGCTTAAAAAAAAAGCAACGAGAGATGTCTCCAGGGCACAGTCAGGCCCCGTGTCGCGTGAGCCACCAGCCAGAGCAACGGGATGACTGCTCCACAAGGGGTTTAGTATTTCCACATAGATTTTATAGCTTTGCCAGCTCATTACGTTTCCAAATGTCAAAAGTGATTTAAAAGGTTAACATTCGATGAAGATGAACAATGATGATATTCAATTTCCAAAAAAAAATCTATTGTGATCTTCTGTTTGTTTACTGCTTGAGAGAAATCAAGACGCGGCTAGCGTGTTCACTGCATTCCGATAACTTCAACAATAATCCGACATATTGTTTCGTGACTCATTTTTGATGCGGAAATTGGTTACAGAATATTTCAAGTCACATATTCTGGCCATTACTTTTCTATAGATGTTCTTTAGACATTGAACAATAATCTGCTGGAGCTTCAATATACAGTCATGGCCGAAATTGTTGGCACCCCAGACATTTTTCCAGAAAATCAAATATTTCTCACAAAAAAGTATTGCAGTAACACATGTTTTGCTATACACATGTTTATTTCCTTTGTGTGTATTGGAACAAAACAAAAAAGGGAGGAAATTGTCGGTAGAAAATGAGTAAATTACCAGCTGACTGGAGTAGAGATAACATCACTGCTCTATAATCGTGGAGACCAAGGTTCAATCCCGGCCAGAGAACCTCTCCAGTAAGTGTCCTTGGGCAAGACACCTAACAGTACATACTTGCCTACCATACAATATCGGCTGTGGAGTCCAGTGGTAACGTCTCTACCCTTCCACCGTGGACAAGCAAGTCAAAACCACATTCAGCACATCCCTCCAATACAACTATGGAGAAGTCTCGACTTTCGAGAAGCAGGTTCAACCTAATCACCAGGTCACAGGTCTACAATCATGGAAAGACGACCCGATCCCACTCAGAAGACGCCACCAGCGAGTGTCCTTGGGCAAGACGCCTAACGATATGGATGCGCCTACCTCACTAAATACTTGTACAACTCATAGATTGTAAGTTCCTTGGGGAACAGGGACCCCCTTAATCAGGTCATCATCCATGTGTAGTATTCAATGTACACTGATCTTGCAAATCCCTGCAGAATATGTGGCATTATATAAGTAAAGGATAATAATAAATTGATTCCAACTAACATAGTAAATTCAAGATATTTTTCCTTTTTCAAGTGTTTTTTCTTTATCTGGAGTTTTTTGTTAGTGCGCCATTTACATTGCTATAACATCTCACCCCCCCTCTCTATCATTTCTGAATCCATCACATTATACATTTCTCCTAGTTGTGATGCATGCAGTACAGGCACACCTTCCCTTCAAAGAAATATCAATTACTTGGGTCAAACTAGACAGAATTATGCAGTTAGAGTTTTCAATGTGGTAGCTAATAGGGATGCCCGTGGGTATGTCAATTTCTCCCACTCCTTATTGATGAGTTTCATGACCCTTCATTATGCACTGTTAACTCGCCTTTACTCACACCACTCATAAGGTAACAGGTCATCAATAATCTGCAGGAATACTTCATTTATTTTAGTCTATTAAAGGTCGTTTTGTACGCCTAACATGCAAACCGAAAGACAAAGGAATCAGAACGACGGTTATCTATATTAAGCGGGTAACGCGATTCACGCTTTTACTACCAGTTATGATAACTTGTCTTGTTTCTATAATTTCTATCAGTGATACATTTATAATTATAACATCAGACATTTACAACCACAATTCTCCAAAGCCAGTAACTCCAGATAATTTATCAGATTGAAAAAAAAGGCAAAAAGCAGCAGAATTGTCTGTTTTCATAATTAGTGTACTATGGAAACGACCATAATTTCTTGCAACCATCTGGTTCTGGCTGAGGGCAACAATTAAAGCAAAGCAACACAGTGGCATAATGTACAGCGATGTAGCGTCGTTTTACCTCTACGGTCATTATCTCACACAAAATGTTCAGACATACATTTACACCGTGATGGTGACATTTTGGTGAATCTCAGGTTCTTCTGATAATAATTAAAAATTGGGATCAATAGAAAGAAAACATTGTAATAAAAGAAAAGACGAAACAGAAAATTAATTGCAGAGCTGAAGATAAAAGACAAGGGGCCAAATGACATTCTTCACACAAAAACGCAAGCGCAACGCGTGAATTTGTGCGCCAAGTGTTAAACGTTAACGCGCGGAAATCAATGCTGGAATTACAATCCTCGCACATTTTTTCATCCATCGAGCAATAACGTGCGTTAAACGGCTGCGCACAAATGCTCAGGCAGTAACGTTGAGCGCAGAAATCAGTGTGCGGACTGTTTTTTTCACGCAATTCAGCCAATCAGAATTAAGAACCACAATTATCTCACGTTAAGTTTTTGCGCCTGTCAAAGTCGATCTGAGTATATACTGTATGCTGCAGCAATAATAAATACACGCACAACTTCTCAAATTTATTGGTTTGGTATGAGTAGAATGTGTAACTATACTTTGCTGCGTAATTTTTTTTTTGGGCTTGTGTATTTGGTTTCGTCCAGGTTGTTCAGATTTGCCATTAACACCAGCTTTTAGGAGTTGCTAAAATTATGCGCGCAAAGGCTATACGTTAAATCCTGCGCATAGATTGTAATACCATCCGCGTATCAGCGCACATACTCATTTGCTCTCGCAATGTTAAGTATAGGATGCGCACTGTAAAGTACGCACGCACAGGGTTCACGCAGGTTCACCCACGGTAGACGATTACGTACATTTGTTGCGCTGACAATGTAATACGACGTTCAGCGCAAAGGGTTTTTCCCCTCGCGTTAATGCGCTTTTTGCACTGGCGCAAACGTTTGCGCGAAGATTGTAATTTGGTCCCAGATTTATATAATGTAATGTTATTATAATTCATTTTGGACAAAGCTCTGGGAAAAATACAGCACTGTGTAAATGACAGGGGTGTAACTACCAGGGGCGCAGAGGGTGCCACCGCACCCAGGCCCTTGAGTCCGGGGGGCCCACAATTGCCTACCTGGGCCTGGGGTCTATATATATATATATATACAGTAATTCTTTTTTCAATTTGTTTTATACTTATTTGTGAGTTTTACTTTGGAGCTCTGTGATACACTCACACACACCACATATTACTGTGAGTTTTGTTGCCGTCAACCTCTGTGATTTACACTGATACACAGCGCACATTACTTTGAGTTTTATTGCTGTGGAGCTCTGTGATGTGCTCATACACACTGCACATTACTGTGCGTTTTATTGCTGTGGAGCTCCGTGATACGTTCTTACACAACGCACATTACTGTGAGGTTTATTGCTGTGGAGCTCTGTGAGATATACCTATAGTGCACATTACATTAAAAATGGGATGGACTGAAGTGATCAAAGTGGACCTGGAAAAAATGGGACACTGATTGTCTGGAGTCAACATTGTGGACCTGGAGGGGGCCAATGCATGTTGACGGGAGGGGGACAAAATATGTTTTTGCCTGGGGGGCATCATGGTTTCTGCACTTGGGCACTGAGGTGTCTAGTTATGCCTCTGGTAAATGATGATGAACATAATGAGTTGGAAGCATTATCGAAATGACCACTCAGACACAGCAAATTCAACCTTCTATAATAGGCAAAAACGTTTTCCTTCCTTCCCCAAGCACTTTTTGTTACATAGTTACATAGTTATATAGGCTGAAAAAAGACATGCGTCCATCGGGTTCAGCCTCTCCCACATAACCTACTGCTGTTGATCCAAAAGAAGGCAAAAAACCCAGTCTGAAATGCTTGCCAATATGCAACATACTGGGAAAAAATTCCTTCTTGACCCCAGAATGGCAGTCAGATTTCTCCTTGGATCAAGAAGCTTTTACCCACATATTAAATATTATAGCCCTTAATATTCTGTGTCTGCAAGAAGTCATCTAATCGTTTTTTAAAAGTCTGTACAGACTCTGACCCAACCACCTCAACAGGCAGAGAATTCCACAGCTTTATTGTTCTCACCGTAAAATAACCCTTCCTATGCTTTAAGCTAAATTTTCTTTCTTCCAGTCTAAATGGATGACCCCTTGTCCTATGTATAGACCTGTTAATGAATAGGTTATCAGACAATGGTTGATAATGGCCCCGTATATATTTATATAAGGTTATCAGATCCCCTCTAAGGCGCCGTTACTCTAAACTAAACAGGTTTAAGCTTGTTAATCTTGCCTCATAACTTAACCCTTCCATTCCCCTTATTAATTTAGTTGCCCGTCTCTGCACTTTTTCTAACGCTATAATATCTTTTTTTTTAAGACCGGTGCCCAAAATTGCACGGCATATTCAAGGTGCGGCCTGACCATTGATTTATACAAAGGCAAAATTATGTTTTCATCCCGTGAGTGAACTCCCCTTTTAATGCATGCCAATACTTTGCTGGCCTTGGCGGCTGCTGTTTGACATTGCACATTGTTACTTAGTTTGAAGTCTATGATTATTCCCAAATCCTTCTCCTGCTTGGATTTCCCTAACTCCGTACCATTTAGGGTATAAATTACTTGTGTGTTCTTCACTCCAAAGTGCATAACTTTGCATTTATCTACATTAAATTTCATCTGCCATTTAAGTGCCCAGTCCCCCAATCTATCTAAATCCCTCTGTAGCGAAGTAACATCCTGCTCACATTGTATTACTTTTCCTAGTTTTGTGTCATCTGCAAACACTGATACATGACTTTCAATGCCTATCTCAAGGTCATTTATAAATAAATTGAATAGTATTGGTCCTATAACAGACCCCTGAGGGACACCGCTTACCACTGGTGTCCATCTTGAAAATGTACCATTTATGACCACTCTCTGTACCCTATCTTTTAGCCAGTTTTCTATCCAAGAACAAGTATTTTCATCTAGATCAATTTTTCTTAATTTAAATAGTAACCTTTTGTGTGGAACTGTGTCAAAAGCTTTGGCAAAATCTAAGTAAATCACATCCACTGCGACCCCCTGATCTATACTTCTACTTACTTCCTCATAGAACGTAATTAGGTTAGTCTGACATGATCTATGTTTCATGAAACCATGCTGATTTTTGCCAATAACATTATACCTCCCAATAAATTCCTGAATATTATCCCTTAGTAACCCCTCGAATACTTTCCCAGCCACAGATGTTAAGCTCACAGGTCTATAATTCCCTGGCACAAATTTTAAACCTTTCTTAAATATAGGGACCACGTCAGCTTTTCTCCAATCCTCTGGTACTATTCCTGAAAGAAAAGAATCTTGAAAGATTAAGAACAGAGGTTTACATATTTCAACACATAGCTCTCTCAGTACTCGCGGGTGAATTCCATCTGGCCCTGGGGCTTTATTCACATTGTTTAATTTCTGCAAAACCTTGTCCTGAGTCAACCAGTCACTTTGTATTAGTAATTTTTTATTAATGAATTGCATATCTCCTGTTATAGGTTTCTCTTTGATAAATACTGAAGAAAAATAATAATTTAAAATTTCTGCCTTATCCTGATCTTCAGTTAACAATAACCCTGACTCAGATTTTAGTGAACCTACATTTTCACTCTTAGGTTTTTTGGAATTTATGTACCTAAAGAATCTTTTAGGGTTGGTCTTGCTCTCTTTGGCTATTTCTTTTTCATTTTCTAGTTTAGCCCATCTAATCGCATTTTTACATTCTTTATTGGCTGCCCTATATGCTTTATTTGTTGAAATAAAAAATTACATCATAACATTTATTTGACATCTAGGGTAAAACAGACATTTTGCACAGACAGTGTTGTTCTAAGACAGTTAAAAAATTACAATAATGTAAATTTGCAAATTTTTCATATATTCACTTAGCTGTCACGGAAATATTGTTGGAATTAAAGATTCTGATCTCTAGATTGTGCCCTTTATCGTACACGTTTTCAGTCTCTGTGTATTCTGACCCCTCCCTGGCTGTTGTAATACAGCAGCAAAGTTTCTGAACTTTTTCTTACAATGGGTGTGAGTGCTGCTCCTTGCAGCTTGTTCACAGTAAGATAAGGTGAAAAGGAGAGCGATAAGACAGTGGATTTCGTTTCTCCACACTCAGCACATTAGTCTTGCTTTAAAATATATGCAAATGGAGTTTTGAAATACTAATTATTCGGAGTGAAGGGGATAAAAGCAATACCTCTCTAATTATTCCTTCTATCCTTATTTTCTGTATTGTTGCAGCACTGTTAAAATACGTTTAACGCAAGATCTGAAACCACCGTATTAAAACTGCATGTAAACATGAAGGTAAAATTGGTAGTAAATAGTGTCTTATAGAGACATTTGCCCATAGGATTTTCAAGATTGTATTCCAGAATGAACAGCTCTGCTGGTGTTTGGAAGAGAATGGTTAGAGTGGGCTGTGGATGAAAGCAGCTGGTGGGAAAAATGTGTAAGAGTTGCATTGGACTTGCAGCAGTATAGATTTATAAAATATGTACAAAGTAGCCCCTGACATGCCAGACTTGACAGCACGGTAGAAAATAAACACAAAATAGCCAAAAGCACTTCTCTTTAAAAAAAATGATGCTCTTTTATTGTACCATAACAATAAAAATGCGACAGTTTGACCCAAGCCTTGAGGCTTGAGAAAGACCCACACGTGGGTAAAAACATTGTCTTTTCAACTGTTATGGCACAATAAATAAGAGATCAGATTTAGAAACTGGTTAGCGGAGAGTTACAGCAGCCAGAATTCAATACATGACCATATTAAAGAAACAGCACCCTGTCAACGCAAAGCAATGCACATCATCTTCATCACTGGTGTTATTGAACCTGAACTGGTACACATCGTGTCACTCTAAGAATATTAGTGATTGTCAATCAGGAAAACAGTCAAAGCTTTGTATTGGATCACTTGTAATGGCAAGTCCTACTGCTTCTCTGTCTATAAGAATGACAGTACAGTTCTAGGCTGCCATGTTACCCTGGTAAATAGCCAGATGAAGGCCTGACATCCATTTTTATCCCTTTATTCTGTTTATACATGTACAGTATGTGTATTTTTAATGGCACACATAGTGTTACTTGGCACTAAATATTTACTTGCAGTTATTGTGTGATCAGGATGATGCTAACCTTGTTTATCCTCACCTGTTTACGCATTCCCTTCAGCAATTGAACAAGAGGTCCTTAAACTACTACGATCCTTTCATCCCACTACCTGTCCCCTCAACCCCGTTCCCTCATCTTGCCAAAACACTCTCCATTTCTCTTGTAACATCCTTGACCCACACCTTTAATCTTTCCTTGACCTCTGGGGTCTTTCCTGCTCCCCTCAAACATGCCACAGTAGTTCCAATCCTAAAAAAGCCATCTCTGGATCCGACTGCTCCCTTCAACTACAGTCCCGTGTCCCTGCTCCCTTTTGCCTCCAAACTCCTCAAAAAGCTTGTGTATGCCCATCTGATTGACTACCTCAACACCCACTCTCTTCTTGACCCTCTGCAATCTGGCTTTCGCTCACTGCACTCGACGGAAACAGCTCTTGCGAAACTGACCAATGACCTTGCAAATGCTAAGTCTAATGGGTGGTACTCTCTGCTGATCCTTCTTGACCTCTCTGCTGCCTTTGATACAGTTGACCATTCAATCCTTCTGCAAACTCTTAACGATATAGGACTTCAAAGTACTGTTATTTCATGGTTTGCTTCTTATCTGTCCCAACATTTGCTGGAAGTACATCCTCCCAGCAGGCTGTCTCTGTTGGGGTGCCCCAAGGTTCAGTACTGGGCCCTCTACTTTTTTCAATCTACACAGCCTCTCTAGGCAAACTGATCAGCTCCTTTGGATTCCAGTACCACCTATACACTGATGACACTCAAATATACCTCTCCTCCCCGATCTCTCTCCGGCTCTCCTGGATTGAGTCACTGATTGTCTCTCTGCCATCTCGAATTGGATGTCTTCTCGCTTCCTTAAACTCAAACTTGCCAAAACTGAAATTCTCATCATTCTTCCCTCCAAGAAGAACCCAATACCACATATCACTCTACGAGTAAATGGAACACCCATTAGTCCGACGCCTCAAGTTCACTGCCTCGGTGTCACTTTTGATTCCGACCTAACGTTCTCTCCCCACATCCAGACAGTGACAAAATCCTGTTACTTTCAACTCAAGAACGTTGCCCGTGTCCGCCCCTTTCTCACACATGATACTGCTAAGGTGCTGGTTCATACGCTTTTCATTTCATGACTTGACTACTGCAACTCGCTCCTTATTGGCCTCCCCAACTCCCGTATCTCTAATGAATGCAGGTGCAAGGCTTATTTTTCTCACTAGACACACCTCACGTTCCTCCCCACTCTGCTGATCCCTCCATTGGCTTCCTGTACATTTCAGGATACAGTTTAAAATACTGGCGCTCACATTCAAATCTCTCAATAACTCATCTCCTCCCTACATTTCTTCATTACTCCGCAAGCACGTCCCATCCAGACAACTCCGGTCGGCACGCGATCTCCTCGTGTTTTCTGTCTACACGTGCATGGCCAACTCTCGCCTCCAAGACTTTTCGCGGGCAGCACCAGTCCTGTGGAATGACTTGCCTTGCCCTATCAAACTCTCCCCTAATCTTCAGGCCTTCAAGAAATCCCTCAAAACCCATCTCTTCAGATTATCATACTACAACACTGACACAACTCATCCCCCTGCATAACTCACACATGATTGAAGTTGCTTCAATGGCCCCACCATTCCCAAACCACTGGCACTAATGATCCTGCTATCTAGTGAAATTCCTCTAGTCTTCCTCAACCTCACTCTCTCTAGATTGTAAGCTCCTATGAGCAGGGCCCTCTACACCTGTTGTTTCCATCATGTGTCCACTTATCTCGTTCCCTTTGATTATTGTAAAGCGCTGCGGAAACTGTTGGCGCTATATAAATAATGACGATAATAATAATCTCTTTGGTGTACACAATCATATTGGTGATCATCCCAAGAATTTTCATCTAGACCAGTGTTTCCTAAACCTGTCCTCAGGTCCTCCTAACAGGTCAGGTTTGTCAGTTATCTGAAGTACAACGCAGGTGATACCATTTGCTGCTCCGTGATTTCAGGATTCAGCCTTCATTTCCATAAGGTAATCCATAAAATCTGTCCTGTTAGTGGGTCCTGGGACAGTTTTTTGAGAAACACCGAACTAGACAAATGGCTTTATCTCTAGTCCCATAACTCCACCATGTATTCTATTCAAAAAGCTTGCATCAGCTGATTTACTCTGTTGGAGTGCATGATGTTACAGTTTCTATAAGTATTTGTGTTTTTTTTTTACCTATTGCACTCTCTAAAAAGTTCCTCCATTCACGACTGTTATTTATCTTCTGTTCTCGGTAACCTAAGCCAACAAGACTCTCGGCACTGGTGTACACAACAACTTGCTAAAAAAAAAACTATCATTAACGGTCATATTCTTGATGAACTTAGTATCACCAGTGGTGAAAAAGCTCTTCTTTTCACCGTGAGCTACTCAATGCATGTATGGTTTTCTATGTCTTTATCGTGGCATAAAGTGATTTTGCCATTGTAAAATTATTTCGCACCAGATTTTGGGAGCCCATGTTATTTTCTCTCAGCGTTTTGGCAAATATCGATCTGCCTGGAATGTTTAGGATGTGTCTAAGTACGGTAGGGGCCCGTAGAGTTGAGTAGTAGCTGCAGTTAATACTAGTGTAGGATACCAGGCTGTCTGTTTATATTTCTAAGTGGTCCCACAATAATTACAGAGACATTTACTATAGAAGTATGTTTCATGCTGTATCACTGTTTGGACATAATCTACCAGCCATATGCCACTTTTATAAAGACAAAAATAAAAAAGTCAATTTTTACCAGTTAAAGTCAATTTTCTGCAGTGTAAAGCAATGCCAGTGTAAATATCATATTAGCAGAACCAGATACATCTCTCGTCTCTGTTTCTCAAATTTGTTTATAATTTTGTTATTGTAATTGTTTATACTTTATGGTAAAGCGTTCTTATAATGATAAAGGCTCAAGTAAGAAGCCAAAATATTGGAGTCATTGACCCAATAAATCAGCTTAATGTTATTCTGGCAGTGTGACCAACGTTTGTCTGGTCTATATAGATCCATTAGGAGCTTGTAGCATTCCTTAGCTGTGTGGAACACGTCTGGAATTCATTCCTAAGGCAATTGCCCTTCAAACACTTGCTTGTGGGAGTATATCACTGTCATGTTATGATGTCATGTTATGATGTCAAGTAAACAAAATCGAAAGCATTTGGACTAACAATGTTAACCTCTTAACACCGCGGGGCGTACTATGCCATCCACATAGCGAATGAGACTGAATGCCACTTGCGGCATAGCACGCCCCACTGGTGTCTATTGGCCGCGACAGGCCTGACCACCAGTTGGGGCGTGACAAGTGTCATTCACTGCCATGGGACGGCCTGCACTCAGCCAATGACGTGTGACGCTCGTCAGCTGAGTAGGGGCCAGAGGAAAGGCCCATCTCAGCAGCCAGGAAGCAGGGCGTTCTACGTCCCGCTGACTTTAACGCCCACCCACCAGGCACAACCTGTCCGGCGGTAAGGTGATAATATTATTTCTTATAAAAATTTGACAATCACAAATTGACTAAGGCAAAATCTAAAGAATATATCAACAGATTTTCCTTTTCATTGGAAAAAATTTGGTATTTGTCCCACGCTACGGATCAGTCGTGCCATGTCACGTCATCAAAGTACTTCATTTAATACTTATATATGGATATCTGCTCAAATTAGAATACGACCTCAGTCCACATGACCTTTTCTCATTTCACAATACTCTCTTGTAATTTATGTTTACCAGCATTTGGTTCGGACCCTGTTGCATTGAGATAGGTATTCAACTCAAAATGACCTGCTCTTGCTACATAGCAAATACATACACCGGAAGAACAACCAAGGCTATTGTGTAATGGTGGCTATGTGTCCTTGGCCATAAACCAATTCACTTGTCAATACCAAGCACAGCACATAGGGGATGTCCAGGCCTGTATAAACATAAATACACTTCTGGAATTTATGATTTTATAAAAGTGCAACTGAACAGAATTAACTGACGGGCAAATCGAGTGACTTCAGTCTGCTGCTACATTAGATGTTTCGTGTTCTCCTTCTTTATTACAAACTGCCATAGGAATGGCGGACTGCTATTTAAAAAAAAAATCTGACATCAGCCAAAATCTTGACAAACCTTTAAAGATTATATACTCTTCATAGCTGCGTCGCTGCGAACCTTTTAGTCATGCAACTATTCCCGGTCCCTAATTGTTACCATCGGATATAAACCCAAGAAGCCACCAGTGGGACTAATTGTGCAGCAGAAGAGAGACGGACCTTCGTGCCATTTGTGTTGACATAGCCTTTCCGGAGTTATATGTTACATTGTTTTATACTGGCTGTGATATAAAAGTCCACCTTTTTATTTTTGCGGTGTTCATTAGTTGCGTTGGCCTTTCTAAACTTCATCCCTCAGGAGCCAGCGGTGATTGTGACAGATGGTTCCTGGAGCGGAATTGCACTGGGGCATTGCTACGTTCGCTCTATCTCTGTCTGTTGGTGCTCTTTCTCTCTCTGTTTTTTTTTTTCGATTCAAATGCTGGATTCCCTAAGCGCCGCTCTCCAGAGAGACGTAAATTGCTGTAGTTACGTACAGAGATCTTCAGAAAACACTTGCCAGAATAAAACTTTCTGAAAGGGCTTATTTAAAAATAAATCAGCTATTAAAGTTTTTTTTTAAATGTATGTGTTTTAAAAAAATATGTATTTTTACATTTTACTTGATGTAAATTTCATATTATCTTATAATAAGAATGTGCTTATTTTTTTTTCTCTTAAAAACATCTGCAAAGGGGCAAAACAGTTGCTTGCAGTAGTTGCTGATCTTACAACCCAAAAATCCTGTGCTCACCTATAGATAAGGGGCAGATATTCATCTAAATGCTAAAGTCATATATTTTCTTTGTAACTTGTGACAAGCTGAATTAAATGAAGGAAGCAAAGAAAAACCGTCCTAGCTTATCCCTGCTATATACGTAGCATATTTTTCGCTCCATAAGACGCACCTGACCATAAGACGCACTTAGTTTTTAGAGGAGGAAAACAGGAAAAAAAATATTCTGAATCAAATAGTGTAATAATGGATAATGCCCCAGCTCCTCTCATGGGAATACTGCCCCAGCTCCTCTCATGGATATACTGCCCCATCTCCTCTCATGGATATACTGCCCCAGCTCCTCTCATGGATATACTGCCCCAGCTCCTCTCATGGATATACTGCCCCAGCTCCTCTCATGGATATACTGCCCCAGCTCCTCTCATGGATATACTGCCCCAGCTCCTCTCATGGATATACTGCCCCAGCTCCTCTCATGGATATTGCCCCAGCTCCTCTCATGGATTTTGCCTCAGCTCCTCTCATGGATATACCCCCTGCTCATGGCTACCCCCAGCTCATGGATAATGCCCCAGCTCATGGATAATGCCCCAGCAGCTCATGGATATGCCCCCCCAGCTTATGGATATGCCCCAGCTCATGGATATGCCCCCCCAGCTCATGGATATGCCCCAGCAGCTCATGGATAATGTCCCCAGCTCACCTCCCACTGCCGCCGCCGCGTGTTCGGCTCCCTCTGAGCGTCCAGCGGCATGGAGCTTGGGCACTCGCCTGGGGGAGCACGTGACCAGCCGTGATCTCGCGAGAACTCGGCTGGTGACTTGGTTCCCCCAGGCGAGCGTCGAAGCTCCATAGCTTTGGACGCTCGCAGGGAGCGAACACTGCACCGCACAGTATTCGCTCCATAAGTCTCACCCACTTTTCCCCCCACTTTTTGGGGGGAGAAAAGTTCGTCTTATGGAGCGAAAAATACGGTAATTAATAAAAATATTATTTCTGTTATATATTTCTTAAAAAATGTGTTTTACTTTTTCCGTGGTTATTGTCATGGGTAGCTCATGATTTACGATGAAACCCATGTGCTGTTACTCTGTTTACAGATACTTTATCCCATGAAGGAATATTTTAGACATGCAAGCGTGCGTACATTTTCTCTTTTAAGTTAGTATGATAGTAATTGTAGCGAATTTCAAGCAAATGAAAAAAAAATCCAACCTCCCAGATTTTTTGCAATCCTTCATTTTTATACTCAATTTATGAAGTTTTTCCTATATTTGGTTTTAGAACCTAAATTGTTAACCTTGAATGTTACATTGTCTGTTACAGTACATTCTTCGCGCAAATTCGTCCGCGCAGCGCATTTTTTTTTGCGCGCAGCGTTAAGCGTTATCGCGTGAAAATTAACGGCGGTATTACGATCCGAACGCATTTTCTCATCCGTCCAAAAATAACGTTCGTAAAAACGACGCACAAAACGAAGAGTGCACAGTAACGTAGCGCACGTAAATCAGTGTGCGGACTGTTTTTTTTCCGGGATTCAGCCAATCAGAATTAAGAACCTTAATTGACATCAATTTACCTTAATTGTCTCCCGTTAAGTTTTTGCGACTCTCAAAGTAAATCTGAGTATATATGCTGCAGCAATAATAAAAACACGCACAAATTCACAATTTTATTGTTTGGGTATGTGTGGAATGTGTAACTATACTGTGCCGATTTTTTTTTTCGTGCTGGTGTTTTTCGTTTTGGCCAGAATGTTCCGATTTGCAGTTACCACCAGCTTTTAAAAGACGTTAAAATTATGCGCGCAAACGTCGTTCGTAAAAGGATGCATATCGATTGTAATACCATCCGCATACCAGTGCACAAACGCATTTTTGACTTTTTTTTCGTGATTTCGGAAATTTTCGTGTTTTTCGGAACGTCTGTTCTCCTCGTTTCAGAGTGTCTATTCGTTTTGACGTAAACTAATGGTTTTTCGGATACGATAATTATACGATACGATAATTCTGCCGATACGATAATTTTGCCATTGAGATTTCTCATGTTTTACAAGAAGGATACATTGAGATTTCTCTGGTTTTCCAGGAAGGAAACATTGAGATGGGAATGATACAAAATTTAATTACAGAATCAGCGATATAAATACGATGTCCGAAATTACTGAAATGGAACCGAAATCAGGAATGGAGCCGAAATCACAAATGGAACGAAAATGAATTTCGATTTTACACATTTCTAGTCCATTCGAAAATTCCGAAAGTTTTCATTTCGGCACGAAAATTTGTTCGGATCCGCCGTTTTCGGATCTGAAAATTTTCGGAAAATCGGCCGAATCCGAATGCACGAATCGGGAAATTTCGTGACAGTTCCGAAATTTCGAAACCCGAAACGCACATCCCTAATGTTAAGTATAGGACGCACACAGTTCATCACGCTCGCGCAGGTCCATCCGCGATAAACGATAACACGCATCATTTGCGCGAATGTTGTAATACAACGTTCAGCGCAAAGGGTTTTGCCCCTCGCGCAAAAGCGCATTTGCGCGCGCAAAAACAAATGCATGAGGAATGTAATAGGAGCCAAAAGGTTTATTTTCTCTTATTTTTTTTCCTTTTTAATTCCTCAGGTTACAATGTACAGTTTATAAAATAATTCAAAATAATATAATAATGATAATAATAGTAAATAATAAATAATAATAATATATTTGGAAAATTGTCTCTTATTTACATTTCACAAAAGTTAATCGCGTTGTCTTTGTCTGTCTGTCTGCCCTGGTCCCTGTGCATCCACATTGCCAAATGTCCTCAAGGTGAAGAGACTGTTGGCCGTTTCCTGGCGTCATTCGCGGTGGCATAGCACCTTTCACTTGAGAATTTAAGTGATAGTTTGATATGTTTTGATGATGCCTTATATATAAGCATAATTTGGAGGAGTGGGGGAGTTCACTGGACTGACATTTGCTTTGCGGTAACAAGCTGCCAAGGTTTGGTGCCAAGGGGGCTTTTGGGCCTGATTTAAGAGAGCTGACACTGATGGCTTGTTATTTCATATCTTTGAGCTGTCAGGGAGACAACTGATGTCAGCATAAAAATCTTTAAATCA
The DNA here is from genome assembly GCA_009667805.1 of Leptobrachium leishanense. Lineage (NCBI taxonomy): Eukaryota > Metazoa > Chordata > Amphibia > Anura > Megophryidae > Leptobrachium > Leptobrachium leishanense. Next base: position 50,216,260 of record CM019064.1, read on the forward strand.
CGGCAAAGCTTGCATCTATTGATGTCCATAAAACAGAAATCAAATTGTTGCCCCATCGAGTTGCCTATACTGACAAGTCAACAAAACAACTTGTCATCTAAGGGAAGAACATTATTTCTCCTCTGTCCGAAACCAAGGACTCCTAGATCAGGGGACATTTCTGATTCCTTTGTAATAATGTTGCTGTTTTTTATAACTTCAATCATAGTGGCGAGCATTCGGTCTGTGAGGGGGGAAAAAATGATGGAACTCGTTAAGTCTTTTTGATGAAAACAGCATGCATTTTATTGAGGTTGCATGCAGGTATTAATTAATGGTGCACATCTCAGCACATTGTCTTTCATGTACGACAAAGACATTGATGAATGAGCGTACATTATTCCGTGTTCTCTTATGAACAATAAGAACGAACCACCTGGTTTTGTTAACTCTATCCAGTATCCGGTGGAAGATGTACATGAAGAAAGAGGAAGACTAAGTCTGCACTAAAATTTAAGAGATAAAGTACATTTAAGAGCATCTTATCAACCCAATGGTTCTGTAATTATCTCTTTCCACCAATTATAGTGGAATTTGCAAAAATCACTGCCACTGAAAAGCTGTATTTCTATGACAGATTTAGAAAGTGGAAGATTGTGCTTTCCGTCTAACCATTCTAGATAAATGTAGATGGGTGTCTTCCCAACCTCCTATGAAGGATATATATATATACAGCATGAGTGTACCTTATCTGAAATACTAGATGCTTTTTCAGATTCCTGATTTTTTTTTTGGAATATATGGATATACTAATGTGAGATATTGTGAATGGGGCCAAAGTCTGAGCATGAAACTCATTTATGCTTCATATACAGTGTATATTATACACCTTATAAACACATCCCAAAGGTCATTTTATAGAATATTTTTTATAATCTTGACCCCGTCACATGAGGTTAGGTGTGTAATATTCCACTTGTGGTTTAGCGTTGGCGCTCAGTTATAGTTTTCAATGAAAATAAAAAGAATATATGACAGTATGATGGTTGGCCGAGTCACTTGGTGGCCTGAGCCGTGCTTGCTGTAGAAGCTACAAAACTAGTGGTTTTCTGTCAGTCAAATGCAGATATATTTCTATATGTCTATTTTTCATATTTCTTTAGTTCTTCAGAGGATCTAAGGGTAAGTAGTCAATGTAATAGAGCAGCAGGAAATGCTGGCAGAATGCTTGGTTGTGTAGGGAGAGGTATTAGCAGTAGGAAAAGGGAAGTGCTCATGCCACTGTACAGAGCACTGGTGAGACCTCACTTGGAGTACTGTGTGCAGTACTGGAGACCGTATCTCCAGAAGGATATAGACATCTTAGAGAGCGTTCAGAGAAGGGCTACTAAAATGGTGTACGGCTTGAAGGAGAAAAGTTACCAGGAAAGGCTTAATGATCTTAACATGTACAGCTTGGAAAAAAGACGCGACAGAGGAGATATGATAAAAACATTTAAATACGTAAAGGGAATCCACAAGGTAGAGGAAGGGAGTATATTTAAAAGGAAACACAGTAGCAAAACAAGAGGACATAGTCTTAGATTAGAGGGGCAAAGGTTTAAAAGTAACATCAGGAAGCATTATTTTACTGAGAGGGTGGTGGATACATGGAACAGTCTTCCAGTAGAAGTGGTAGAGGCCAAAACAGTAATTGAATTTAAGCAAGCATGGGATAGGCATAAGGCTATCCTAAACAAAAGATAAATCCAGGTCAAGTATCCATGTAATTGGGCAGACTAGATGGGCCGAAAGGTTCTTATCTGCCAACATTTTTCTATGTTTCTATGTTTCTATGTTTTTATCATATTGAAATGCAATTTCTACGCAGTGATTTTAAAGCTGATGATCACATCCAAAGTCTAGCACCCCTGTAGTACCGGCCTCAAGCAGCTGATATAGTGAATGTCTTCTGTCCATCGGTATGAAAGCCAGTTGGAAGTGTTTAGTTTAGTGATTAAAACAGATTGATGGAGATAATCCTGATGAGTGAAACAGCTTCAAAAAAGCTCAGGCACCTCTTCAGGGACACTGACCAGCTCACCATCAGTTCATTCCTACTACAACTCGGTCGTGTTCGCTTTCTCGCATCTTCTGCCAGCCAGGCCTTACATTTATACAACTTCATTAAAATTCCTTAATAATTAGCACTGGGTTGATGAAAATAACTTGTAATCCATCTGTCCTCAAATGTATTCACTTCTTCCTCCCAGGACAAAAAGAGTGAAACATTATAACAAAACCTTCCTTCGTTATTTCCATTTTTTTTCTTTAAAAACATACACAGAATGATGCAAAAGTACCACTAATGGTGAAATAGTGGACCCGGTGTGGCACCTATTGCAATATTCCTAGGCTTATGCGTAGCTATGGCCATGGCGTGCGGCTTGAATGGGGGTGCATTGTTATAGATTTTTGCATATCTCATTTGTAATTTCTGGTAAAACAAGGAACCTGTTAGTTAACAATCTATATATTAAGATCGTGACGGGAAAGTCAGGATAGCATAAAGATCCTGTAACAGTAACGTCAACCTAAGGAACATTTGGAGACGGACCAGCTGTCAGCCATATGGAACCAGATGTGAGATCACCGCATTACCTCACTTCCTGCCTTAATGTTAATTGTATCTTTGACATTTTGAATAATTCCTGAAAACCTTCACTGGATTCTGCTAGCACAGAGCAGGATCGTACGATGTGCCCTTTTTCATCTCGTGAGAGAGGGAGTAGACATCTATAATGCTGAAAGATTGGTCAAAGCCTGGCTTTTATCCTTGGTAAAATAAAGAAAAGTCCTACCAATAATGGTCCTTTGGGTCCTGGTGTTAAAAACTAGAACTACTCTCTCTAAATTTAAAATTCAAAGATTGTGTGTCATAGTCCATGATTAACCTAACACATGCAGTCAGTGCATTGCTCATTTTAGATGGGTGTTTGTAGATTTGGGGTTATATTTCGAATCCTGCTTATAGGAACCAAGCCCATGGGCATGCAAGCCTCCACCGGTTCTGCTGTGACCTAAGCCCTGTCATCTGTAGCCAGATTTTTTCCTCTGGAGCCCTGCTCCAGTCTAGCTTTTTGACTGGGAGGGCTTTTTCACGTCCAGTGGTTAGTCCTCACCGTCAAAATGGCACAAAAACGGCACAGACACAGGGAAGTGCGGGCGCACAAAAGCATAAGTGCGCTCGTGTTCTGCCAGTTTTAAGGGTGTGGCCCGTTCCTGCCTTGTTTTTGCATACTTCCTCACGGTGTGTCCTCATGTCTGTATGCCCTCTTCCCTTGTACCGAACCCTGCTGTGTTCCCTGATAACTACCTTGCCATGTTCCTGGAACCCCGGCCTCGCCTTGGTTCCAGGTATTAAACCCTGCCGTGTTCACAAGTCTGCCATGTTCCTGCTGACTCCCATTCCTGCTATATGGCCTGGTATCCATCATTCCTTCCCTGTGCACTGATTGTATGTATACCTATCCTGCTGGGATACCTGTGCCCTGTGTTAATAATAAACCCCCTGAAAGTCACCAGCATACCTGCCTGTTGCACCTGTTATTCGTACATAATGGGCTTGTCCTGTCAATCCCCGCACATACCCTGACACATGTGGCTGCTGACATAATAGTTGCGGGACTGGATTGTTCTGAGTGACAAATGGACACTAGCAGCGCATAGAGGTGACTTGGCATAACAGCCAACCCAATTCAAGTCATAAGAGCTAACAGCTGATTCGTAATTGTCAATGGCCTCACTGGTGTCGGTCCATGATATGTTGTCCCTATTTGGGTATAAAAGCTAGAGCAAGAGGAAACATAGAAAGATGATCCCAACTTAAGATCCATACATGGACAGAAATTTTCTATGTATTTGTGTCTATTTCAGTATAAAATGCATTATTTTCTAATGCTAAAGTCCTTGGTAAACACAGCATTTGTTGAATGTGGGCCTACAATTCTCACATTCTCTAAATAAATGAATGTGAAGCTCTGGTAACCCCACAAACTATTGTTAACAAATTACAAATAGATAGTTTTCATGTAATTTTTCTAGTGTTTATGTTAGGCCTCAAACCTTGTTTTGTTTGCAACAACAAAAAATGTCCCCCGCTTCTAATTAAGTGTAAATTAATAATGAATTGATATGATTCACAACACTCTTCGTCTTTCCAGGATTATAATTACCACAGGCCATGTCTAAAAGATCTCTAGGCTCGCTTCTTTTTTGTCTGATCCATATAAAAGGTATTGTCTGAAATGTTGATTTGACGATTGCTATTGCTAAGCGGTACAATATGGACTACATCAATATGTTGCTTTCAAATGTTAATACACGCGGCGAACATAAGTGTCGGAATATTACAAACCTAATGAGAATTTTTCAAGGCATTCAACTTCGTGCCTGAACATTAGTATGAATAGGAAACCTTGATGCGAATCAGAAAATGAATGTGTTTTAGAATAACTGTAATTATTAGAAAAAGCAAACATAATGCAATTCCTGAAACATGTTTCACACTATTTTTTTTATTTCAGCGACAAACAATTTCTTATAGTATTACAATTGTAGGAAAAAAATTGAAGAATAAGGTGTTTGGTTGTCAATGCACGTATAATAATTTTACGTTTGTGAGAGCACTGAAAACAGGCATCAGCCTAAGTGTCTTGCTCTTTGAGTGCCCCCTTGGGTCTCAAAAGGGTTGTCATTACAGAGACGACAATAACATTTGCAAATCAGGCTGCTATCACCCAAAAAGTGTGGCCGAAACGGAAATGCCAAGGAAGTTATCATTCCACAACAGCTTTATTACTCCCAATGATCATTTTGGCCTTGTTAGGCCTCTTCAGGAGGGTAGCGCTAATACCTTTCTAGACCTCTCAAACATGGGGTCCATGTCTGGATTACCATCTAAGCATATGACATTCAGGTTGAGTTCATGAGTGCACTGGAAATGGGCAGTGGCATAACTGGCCTACCCTTTGGTGAATCCAGTCTCAGGTCTCATAAGGTTTTAGCTCAATGGTGCCATTACAGAGAAGACTTTACCATATGCAAATAAGTCAGCTATTGTCCGAAAAGGGCAGGCACAAATGGAAGCCAACAACGTCTTCTCTACACTGGAGATACAGCAACCCCCAATGATCATTACGTCCTTCTTAGGTCCTGTCAGGAGCGTATAGTAGCTGGTAACTCTATAGGTGCAGCAGTCTAAGGGTACATGTAAGGATTACCCACTAAACCAGTGGTTCCCAATCGTGGTCCTCAAGTACCCCTAACAGGTCCGATTTTTAAGGATTACCCTGGAGAAAAGACTGAGTTCTGCAATCACTGAGCATCAAATCATATCACCTGTGCGGTGCTTCAGATATCTGGAAAACCTGACCTGTTAGGGCGTACTTGAGGACCGCGGTTGGGAATCACTTTTCTAAACGTATTGTGAACAAAATAGGTTTATGGGCGCAGTCTCAGTACTCTCACAAACTCGTTTTTTTACATGTCATAAATTATTAAACTTGTCCAAATTTTTAGATTCACAAAGAGCAGTTTGAAAAAACACATGTCAGACAACATGCTCTTTCTCGTATTGTACGATTGCCGTTGTGTAATGTTGATGAATGAGCCCAAAGAACAATCAAATGAGCACAAATATATATATATATATATATATATTAAAAAACAATGTACAATTTGGATGTACAAGATAAATAGTATTCTATAACTACCCCAAACAAGCTATTGATTCATCTTTGGCACAGACACAACCACAAATATGAGCGGCCATTTTGAATTCAACAAATTCATAATTCCAAACAATAAACCAGTCATTTTGATGGGAATAATGATGCTTCAAAATAAAATAGTGTAAAACAGCTCCTGAGATATCCTCAATTTAGACTTCAGGGGGAAAAAAAAATCTATAGCAACCACATAAAAAAGTCACACTAGGCAGCAGGATTTTTTTTTTTTCCAAGGGAGTTGTTGATAGATGACGTAATAAAATATTAAAATTCAGAAATATGCTATTGAAGATCTCTGATTTATTGCCTTCTCTCAATATAAATCTTTGATCAAGTTGGCTAAATGTTCTATCCGCCTGGTATTATATTATTATACTCTGTTCTTTTTTCACGTTTTCCATTTATTTTACATCTCGATTCAACGATATATCGATATTTTTTTTATTCATTATTTTATTTTTTTCTTCAGTCCAGAGTTATTTGCAAAACCATAATATAATTCAAAGCCAAATGAGTTGGAAATTCAGTTTTACGATTTTGGACTAAAATGTGTGATTTCCATTTTATTCCCGGTAATCTTTACTTTAGTCAGTGACCCTGATAGATTTTTTTTTTTTTACCTTCTTTATGCAATTTCCTTGCCAGTCATATCCATTTTTAGCCTCCGCACATAGGTATGTGTCCTCCTGACAGCTTTAATTGAAGATCAGAGCTGACATTAACAGAACAATAAGGTGACTTCAGCGCTATACCCTGGCTTTATCACAGACAGATACGTATTAAAGTTAAAATGGTTTTTATAATTGACAGGGCAGGCTCTGAAAATTATCTAACAAATACCATAAAATGACACGCATTTTCAGGAGATCCATTATCGCGCCTCGTCCCTGAGCTGAAACACTCGTGCGGCCGTGAATAATGAATAAATTGTAGATTGTGTGTTCCTACATGTAAATATTTTTCTTTGATTTGCATCTGAAATGCATACGTCACGAATGGGCTCCAACACAAATCTGTTTTTTCTTATGTCTTCTTAATTAATTCTAATGTAACCTTACATCAAAGTAACATCAAAACACATCTCGGCGTTGCACGTTAATATATTTATATGCTGTGATTTCTCTTTTGAAAAGGGACAAGAAATGCAATATTCTGGCTTTATACACAGTTCTATAGACAGACAAGCTCCATATATAAATATCTAAAATATATTATGTGTATATAGACGCACACACATAGAGGCTCCAACAGTTTCTGAAAATAAGCTGTCCGTCCTCGTCATATTTGTCTTTGCAGTAGAAGTTGACAGGTGAATAAACCCCTGAGCTTGATGGATTGGAGCCATCCTATCAGATTCATTTGATACACAGTAGACATTACGAATGAAATCAACGCAGTGAAGGTTCTGCCCTCATCTACAGCTCATCAAACATTATTCTCATCCATACTGAGCTAATTTAATCATTTTTATCTAGTAATAATAATAATAAAAACCAAAGTCGACCCATAGCGTGCATGGGAGTATATATAACATTTAAGGTAAGCAGGCGATTTCGGCTCGCAGTCTTATCGCCTCGGGCATACAGTTTAATGGGTTGATGTGAAGCCTTGTACATTATATCGTTAATGACATTTTGAGGACATCTGCAGTTGGTAGAAAGAGAACAATAAGACTAGGCATTTTCCCGGGATGTGGTTTATTTTTACATCATTATAACAAGGCGCGGGGGGGGGGATACTATTCTTTCAAATTAAAGCACAGAACAGATAAATTGTATCTCTTGGCAGAAAATATTTTCTTTTAGGGACATTTGTCCAAGAATCACTGGCGGCCAATTGTCAGCGAACAAGAATGCTGCTTTCTTTTTTTTTATTCTCTGACTTTATCTGTAGAACAACACATGCCAGAGGCTTCATTTAAGAGACTGATTAAATGTCTCTGTTTCCATCCAGTTGGGTTGACCTATCCCTAGGTGCCTGGCTAGCAATTTCTTTCTTGTAAATAAATAGATAAGGGAGTTGATAGTTAAGTTCGGAGAGGATAGGATGGCGCTGACAGACGTTTAGGATAAGTCAATCTTCACGGTTTAACTTTATTTAATTCTCACTTTCATCCATTCCCAGGTGTAGACAGGTTTCTAGCCACCTGTTGTTGCAATAACATGCCCATGATTCTCAGTCTCGGCGAGACAAACACTGGCTGAGGATCCTGGGAACTACAATCGAACAACAAGTAGGGTTTTAACTCTTTAATATCTGTGACTATATCTGTCTCTAGGATTCATATCCGACATTCACAACTCTCAGGACTCTCAAGAAGACTTAGTCAATGGCAACATGAATGTTTCCAACCATTATATAACAGAGTTTGTCCATAACTCAAACAGGAGGGTTTCTTGATGCTCACTGTTGAGTGCCGCCATTGCCTGTTTCTTATAGGCTGGTTCTTCTGATCTCAGTTGGCAGTTAAACATCGGCACATCTGATTGGACCTCAGATTGCTGTGCTAATACTGTAATCAAGAACGCAGTGCCTATAGGAAAGCATGATTTCTTTCCAAAACCAAATCTTTATAATCTACTGGTGGTTTAAAACAGTGCCATTACTGACTGCACTATATCGTTATTACATCAATGCTCCGTACCGTCACTCATTAAATGACAGCCGATATTCTGGATTTTTTATCTTGTTAATCGTATTTTGATGTGCCCAAATAACAGAATATTTTGTAATAAATACACTTACTGTGTATTTTTTTTTGTCCAAATTCTCTTACTTGTCTCCTTATCTCATGCATATATCTAAACCAGAGACCATGTCTGATTATCTCTCCCCTAATGAGTTATTATTCCTCTTGCATTGCTTCCACCGCAATTCCTCTTGACTGAGAGCCTATATCTTTGGTCATCTTAAATTGTGTTATATTTTATGTAGGTACACGTAACGTACATGTTGACATGTAGAAAATGTAACAAAAATAACCAGACTATTGGAGGATGTGGTGAGACCGTCTTATTGAACTAACTAATAAACTACAAGCTGTCAAACATCTCCTCTGTTCCCTATCTATCCCTATATTTATATTTCTATCTCCCTATGTCTGTATCTATCTCTGTATATATCTCTGTATCTATCTATCCCATATCTATCTATCTCTGTATCTATCTATCTATCTATCTATCTATCTATCTATCTATCTATCTATCTATCTATCTATCTATCTCTGTATCTATCTATCTCTGTATCTATCTATCCCTATGTCTGTATCTATCTATCTATCTATCTATCTATCTATCTATCTATCTATCTATCTATCTATCTCTGTATCTATCTATCCCTATGTCTGTATCTATCTATCTATCTATCTATCTATCTATCTATCTATCTATCTATCTATCTATCTCTGTATCTATCTCTGTATCTATCTATCTCTGTATCTATCTATCCCTATGTCTGTATCTATCTATCTATCTATCTATCTATCTATCTATCTATCTATCTATCTATCTATCTATCTATCTCTGTATCTATGTATCTCTCTATCTATCTAGCTATCTATCTATCTATCTATCCCTATGTCTCTATCTATCTATCTATCTATCTATCTATCTATCTATCTATCTATCTATCTATCTATCTCTCTATCTATCTCTGTATCTATCTATCTATCCCTATGTCTGTATCTATCTATCTATCTATCTATCTATCTATCTATCTATCTATCTATCTATCTATCTATCTATCTATCTATCTATCTCTGTATCTATGTATCTCTCTATCTATCTAGCTATCTATCTATCTATCCCTATGTCTCTATCTATCTATCTATCTATCCCTATGTCTGTATCTACCTATCTATCCATCGATCTATCTCCCTATCCCTATGTCTGTCTGTATCTTTCTATCTATCTGTCGCCTATCTATCCTCATATTTATATATCTTTCTATCTATCCTATATTTCTTTATCTATTTCTATCGCTGTCATCTATTTATCCCTATATTTCTCTATATTTCTAGCTCTATTTCTATATCTATCTGTCTGTCTATCCTTAATTTCTATCTCGATTTATGCATATATTTCTATATCTATCTATCCATCTCTCTGTCTGTATTGATCCTTATATTCCTATATATATCATCGCTATATCTATCTATCTATCTATCTATCTATCTATCTATCTATCCCATATCTATCTATCTATCTATCTATCTATCTATCTACGAGTTTGCCACAGAATGTAATCATGTATGAGATTCCAAAGCTTGTATTCCTTCTGGTTACTAGGATACCTCACCTTGCATTTCCTCAGAAGACCCCCCAGAATTGAAGCCTTTGTTTATAACCAGCCATCGCATCTGTTTCCCCAATCAAATTTACCACATTCCATATGGCACTAAAAAACTCTCATTCTTAGATTTGCGCATATTATTTCTCTCAACATATGCTGAAATCTGTGGATAACCACCATAGCCTTCCTGCAAATAGTACTCCATTTATCAGAGATGATGTACTGTGGGGGAATGCCATGAGCAAACAAAGCAGAAATCATTCTTGCTTTTATTTATTTATTTACGCCCTTTTTTTTTCTGGCAAGAAAATATTGAGATGTCTTTTATTTCAATCTACTAAAAAAAAAAAAGTCTCTTGCTAAAAAAAAAAAAAGATATAATAAACCCCACCTAGACTAATTGTGCTTATTCCTAAAAATAATAGATATTTATATGAATACGAGAGGTACACGGGCTCAGTATATGTCACTCACACTAGTAATGGATGTTGCTGTTGACTTTCAATCCATGTAAGTCCTGTGGACTCCAGAAGAGGCTTCCAGTGTTGCTGCTGATGTCTATTACTTGATCCTTAATATTATGAGCAGAACCACTAATATAGCGCTCGCTCGTAATATGGAGTCGCCAAGGAATAACGGCTCACAACGCCATTTTCCATTTGCAGTTTGTGACATAAGGTCCATCGTTTACACAAAAAATCCCGATGGGCTGCTGTCCTGAATGGGTTAAAAAAAGTAGGATAATGCACCCGAGTGGAAAGATATACGTGAGATTTTACGAGGAATGGATTGGAGCACCGTGTTCTGAGCTCCGATGCCTCGTCAAAATCTCTAGGTATTTCATTTTTACAGGGCAAATGTAATTATTGGTAAGTTGGAGGTTGCTGCAAATCCGAACGTCTCTGTGATATAGTGATTTTCAGCAAATCAAATACATTGTATCGCACAGTAAATCTGCAGGTATTAGCTCCAGCCCTATCCCAGTGTCCTTGTGTTGCTCCGCTGTGTTTTATGAGTCGAATGACTTATGAATAAGAACAACGAAAGGCTAAGAAAAGGATGAGGAGAACTTGGGGGGTTAATGTCTGTCAAGGTCAGCGATCAAAAGTTCACGCAACTGTCAGCAGAGCCTCTCCAGAGATGATGAACTCTGCGCAGACAGAAAATAATTCACCTGTGATTGAAGAATCCTAGTTTAATAACACAACGAAAAACCCAATATCTTCTATTCTACAGACCTTAGGAGCAATGACATACCACATAGTGACTTGAAATCATACATGTAACGTGTTAAATGCGCATTGTATGCACATGTTGCATTAACAAAACCAGGGACATATGGATGAAGACTTTAAAAAATCATTTAATGTGCATGTTCTCGAAGAGTCCCTGCAAATGCTTATGTTCATCAGACGCGTTTTACTGTTGGTTTGTAACGTTCGTATTAATAACACACATGAACTGTTGTTCTTTTTTCTTTTTTCTGCAATTAACAGAATTTTTACTAATCCCTGTTTGTTTTTTCTCATTTTTCCTCCCCTATGCGTTCATTCTGGCTCCCTTTAACATTCTGAATTCATGTAGGTAAGTACCATATGGTATATAATAATGTTTCTTTTTTTGACATCTTATGAATTGATAAAAAAATGCCATCTTTATAAGCTGTTGAAGAAATATTTTTTGTTTCTTTTGTATCGAACGTTGTGGAAATGTGCTCGGGGACTGATTAATTGCAGGTTGACCAAGTCAACCATTTCAAAGAGAAGATATGCAAACAGTACGCAGTCAGTTTTATTATGCAGAAATATATTATGCTTGTGTATCTCCAGATACAGTGAAAACATTAATAAACTCAATATACAGCATCGCTGCTTTTTATATATTCAGTTACAGACCTCACAAATTATCCACTGAGTTCATGGCAAGCTCCAAAGTCCAGTGTCTATAGTAATTCTGGCCATGCGTGGTTTGTCTCCATCTAATGCAAGGGTCAGCAACCTTGGCTTTCTAGATAACTATGAACTACATCTCCCACGATGCTCAGTCACTCATTATCTTGGCTGAGGCTCAAGGGATATATAGTTCCAAAACATCTGGAGGCCCAAGGTTGCTGACCCCTGTTCTTATGCATTGTCCCCCTGATATCCAAATAGACACTAAGCACATCCACAAGGAAGTCAATCATGCTGATGGTTGGTTTGTCTTAGAGCAGGGGTCAGCAAACTTGGCTCTACAGATGTTTTGGAACTACATTTCCCATGATGCTCAGCTACTCATTAGATTGGCTGAGCCTCATGGGAATTGCAGGCCCAAAACATCTGTAGAGCTAAGGTTGCTGATCCCTGCCTTTGAGTGAGACCTGGTCTGAGCCTCTTGAGCAGAAAGCAGAGGTTGCGCATTAATGTAACATTTTGGAATATATGTGGCCATATAGCTTAATGTTGTGTTTCAAAATAGAACTCTTGATTTCAGCTGCATTTCATTTTGTCTCCATCCATTTTCCTCGCCCCGTTGTCATTGCTCTTAATCTCCCTCCCCTACTTTATTTTTAATATCTCCTGCACCACAACTCTCAATATCCTTCACTTTTGATATTTCCCATGTCCCTTCACCCCTAAAACTTTTCCCAGTAGTCTCCCATAATCTTCTCCCTTTGTCTCTGTGCCATGTCTTTTCCCGTTGTGTCTCCCCTCTTCCTTTTGCCGCTTTTCCCCACCAACTCTTCCCAACCAAATGGTCTACCCATTTCACGTCACAGCATAGTATCATCCCTTTTCCCATATCATAGTGTATGTCTCCTTATCTGCCTTTAACAGTTAATATATATTCTCCTTCTCATTCTGATATCGCTGTCCTATGACTCCAAGCTTCACAATATCTCTGTATTTATGAAATAATACATCCATGACCTGTCTGACGTCTACAAACATAAACTGGCTCTTGTGCTCCTTTACATTAATATTTCCTTTTAATAAGTTATTCTAGTACTAGAAACAAGAGTTTCGAGTGAAGTTATTCTGTTTATAGGAAAGCAAGAGCTGGGCACCAACTCTCCATTCCACCCTTACCCAACATCTTCTGTGCAGCATCTTCTCTGCCCCTATAGCAATGTTTCAGTGGGCATGATGCTGTCCACAAGACCTTTCTTTGAGACGATTCACATGGCCGTATCAAAATGCTGTATTCTAATTTTTACATATTACACATGTTTTTTTTTACGCATTTTATTATCAAAATGATACCGTTAAATGAGATGTATGCACTCTAATTTCACCTTCAAACCTGCCATGAAGTTTAAAGGCCCTGGAAGCAGGTGGAGGTGGCCACACCAATGGACCATTGACAATTTGTTGGTTACATTTTCCTTAAATAGTTATCAGGTGCAATTTTCTTTCATTGATAAGACCCTCGCTAACCTTAAAAAATTATGGTTGTGGTATCTTTAAGGACATCTTGCTAGATGACCTTTTGTGTTCCATCAACGTTATGGATGTTACGTCAACCCTTACTGGGATTGTGTATTAACATATATAGACTAAAGTCAAAAGAATATGTATGTGTCACAGATATCTTTGTGAATATGTATTGTGATATAGCCACTGGACACATGAGTCAGTGCTTCAGGCTTTTCATTATTGGGCAGCCACGGTACATGCAGAGTACTCAATACACAGGAAAACAAAACAAATATAAATCAAAAACCTACTCCTCCTGCGGAGTCTAATGAAACCTTTGTATCCCCTCACTATAATATTGGGCAGCTAAGCCGATTATCAATAAGTCAAAAATAAAATAAAATGTACTTCCCTTAGTATCTTCGGGGCTTGTCTCCTCCTCTGCTGCACCCAGCACAAAAACTGCCCTGTCAGAGGAAACCACTGTACCTATAAAGGCAGGGCAGTGTTAAACATTCGTCAGCAGAGAATCAGCGCATTAACCCTATAGGGGGAAAAGGGTTTTCTCCATCCACCTGCTAATAAAACTGTGGTCTATTACCCTGCCCCTAATCATACCTTCACAGTGTATATATATATATATATATATATATATTTGCAAAAAAGGTTGCGACGGCACTCCAGGACTGTAAACTTTTCTTTTTTAGTATGACATGAGAGTCAACGTTTCAGCTCCTCGTTTAGAGCTTTCCTCAGGACAAAATCATTACATTTTACAATGTACAAACACACGTTTATACACGCAATGACTAAAGTGTACTCACCCCTCCCTGAAGCCGCAGCGTTCCCATCCGCGTGTTCATCCCGGTCTCATCGGGATGACGTATTGCGTAGTCACGGTAACCCGGGACGCAAAAACATGACTCCTTACACCCAGTGACAACAAACAGAACATAAATGACATCCTAAACGGCATACCCTCCACGGACCCAACATCTAAAATGTAGACGATATATACAATCTAAAGCTCAAAGTGATGTTTAAGGGCCTAAGCAGCAAACACCGATCTGAAGCCAGCTGCCTAATGAACCGCCTAATATACACTGTATATTTATATATATATTTATACACACGTGTATTATTGCAGAAGCCATTTGCACACCACAGAGCAACACTCCCCATATGTGCTACACTCCCCATATGAAGCAAGGAACTCTGGGTAGGATATGCAAATGACATCTGTCTCACTTTTATGCATCCTGGGTCTCTTATTACACAGAACCCTTAAATCAATGCCATGCCATACTAGATGGCTTTTTTTTTTAGCAGAGATAAGGTTATGCAACTGGTCAAAGCTATATACGGTATATATATATATATATTAGAGAGAGAGAGAGATAAAGAGGAGATCTTCTAGAGCGAAAAGATGAAAAATGATGTTGAATTCGTTTTTTTTTTCCCATTCTCGGCGCTCTCTCGTTTAACTTACCTAGCAGAGGGTTAAGCACAGCAGGAAAAGCTTTGACGTTGCAGCAGCCACTTCCAGTTTCTACCGGGGCTTCACCTACATATTCAGGTTTCTGAATTTAATGAAAGCGTTAGAGGAAAGTCAGAGGATCTGAAAGACAGACAGAGTGGGCAACAATATTAAAGTAATTGCGATCCAGTGGTGTTTGGCATCCCTGTTCATTTCTGTCTGACATTACTTTGCACACAAGTACCTGAACCCACCAGGGGGAGAACAGCTGGATGCTTTATTAGTTTTTATGTTGTACATAAGGAAGACATGTTTCCCATTGTTAAAGTGGGAAAGAAAATGAAAGCTCTGGGCATCATTAAAACTATGAAAGTGAAGGATATGTCAGCTTTATTCCCTCAACACCTGGATAGAAATTTTACTATTAAGTCATAGAGAAAATAAACAGACTACCTTGTCTAGGACAGATTTATTGGATGGCTTTCATTGCCGCGGTACTATTCAATATTCGGCACTATAAATATTTTCGCCACTTGCGTCGCAAATCTCGTCCCAGAGTCTTCTGATAGAATAGATTTCCATGTCGTATTTTGTGATAGGTTACCTCCGGCGGTAGTTAAATATGAGCTAAAGAAAATAGGGTGATCAGAGCATCACAATGTTGGAGAAACGGAATGTGGCCCTCCAAATATATTTTAAAACATAATAATCGAAAAAAATAAATGTTTTTGCATCAACCTAGAGTAAAACACACACAAAAATTAACTATACTTATTTATAAAAAAAATTTGGATTAAATTGGATTATCCTGTCCTCTGTTACAACCAAAAAAAACAATATCGTAAGGATCTAGGCTTGTAGCTATAGGTGGCAGGTGTTACCATTCAAATGGCTACTACCACCAAAAACGAAATGTCCTTTTTGGGTCTATCTCAAGTTGCTGATATCTTGCATGTGTTTTGTTTATCTCTTGTATGTTTATTTAAGAAAATATTTTCCATTATATGTGTCACTGGGTGCATCCATTGTGTGATCTTTTGTTTTGTAAACTGCCCCCACAGTATCTTTACATCACTTGCTCCTCACTATGTGGCATTGGCCATAGAAAGGAGTCTATGGGTCCGTCACCGACTCACATCCTTGTATTGTGCACTGAGGAAGTTTGGAGGCAGGAGTGAAATGCTTCTCTTTGGTGATGATGCTCTCGCCATGTGATTGTAGAGGAGTTTGAAACCAGGAAATACAGGAGTGACTTCTCGCACCAGGACAGACGGTCATAGAGTTACTCTGCTTTATGGACTCTCTGGGACTTCCAAACCAGGAGATTACTGCTTTTATTATTCGTAAATGGAATAAAACCTATTTTTAAAAGAAAAACATTATAGGGGTTATTCATCGAGCACTGAGATTTCTGTGCCCTCTCCTCTGGTGTCCTTTGGCGACCTCAATTCGCTGGCCCTGCGGTGAGTGCAGCATTCACCGCGGGGTCCCCAAAGTGCGCTGAAGGGATCCGCCGTTCGCCATCAGTCATCCAATCGAACGCAGCCGACGATCTGCCGAATGCCGCAGAAAGATCGCCGAATGCAGTTGCAGCTGACGACCCGTCGAACGGACCACCAAAAGCATTTACAAACCATTGAATGCAGCCGACGACCCGCCGAACAGACCGCCAAACACTGACGGAAAAAGCTGACCAGACGCCGTACAGGAGTAAGAAAAAAAAAAAAAGTACTGCAACTATTGAAAGGAGTTTTTTTTAAAAAAAATTATGCATTAAAATGCCTGGAAATAATATATAAGGTCATATGACTAACAATAAAAAGGCCTGTTACAGAAAAAAAAAAAAAGCTGTAAAAAAAATCAGAATCAAAAATTTCGCCATAACCCCCTAAAAAAAGTCAAAAAAATAAATAGATAAAGAGACTTTTTGCTGCAAATGAAAAGAAGAAACGGTTGAATAAATATTTAATAAAACAGGGATTTTTTTTTACATTGAAACGTATGGGATTCGCCTGCTTAAATTTGTTGAATGAAACCACCGCAAATCTGGGTATTTTCACCAACTTTTCGCTGCTGTTTGGCATTCTCTGAATGGATTAAACGTTACTTCTCTATGAGGAAATTCACTGCTGCTGAATTGCACTGTATTTCACTGGCAAGTCGACGATATTTGCCGAATTGCCAACTTTCAGAATACCCAAATTGCCACAAAATTGCACTGTACAGGAAAAGTCACCATTCGGTGCAATTCGGTGAATAACCCCTTATATCACAGCTCCATCCATCAGCTCCAGCGTGGCGATCCTCTGCTATAAAGGAGTCTGATCCTCTGCAGGTCGTTCATGTCTGAGTGGAATACGGTCACTCGCAGTTTTGTGAGTGGATTCCGATAATATTTTATTTATCGTTCAGAAAGCTATTATTTTGCGGATACTGATTATTTACAGGGTAATTCAAAGAGAATCGAAAAGTCGGCACACGTTCGGTGACTTTTCGTTCTCTTCAATTCGGTTTGTTTTGCCGATCCCATTTCGGTGACCCTGCGGTGTATTCAGCAAGCACCACAGGGTCCCCAAATTGCAGGGAAAGGCTGCCGCAAACCCGACGAAAACTAACCGCAAAACCCAGTGAATGCACGTCGAAAACCCGCAAAAACATCTGGATTAAACCGCCGAAAACTACCGCAAAACCCAGTGAATGCACGCCGAAAACCCGCAAAAACATCTGGATTAACCCGCCGAAAACCATGGAAAAACCTGAGCAGGAGCCGATCACACACAGCGCAGCCGCCGTAAAAAGCCGACTCCGCAGACGAATGAAGTGAATAAATTAGGAAAACAGTTTGCATGAATGTTTGAAAAGTGAAACGCTGTTTGCAAAGAAACTACAGAACGAAAATGTCTGAAATTTACATATGATCCAATGAATGATAATAAAAAGGGCTGTTACAGAAAAAATAAGTAAACTTAAAAAAAAAAAAAAAAACAGAAAAATGCTTAAAATATCCTAAAATAATCTATAAATAAAGAGACTCTTTACTGCAGAATATTATAATCAACGGTTTATTAGATATCGAATTAAAACGGGAATATTTTTAACATTGAAGCCTATGGGATTCTCCTGAATAAACCTGTCGAATTAAACCACCGAATGGCAGGGCATTCCAGGAACCTTTCACTGCTGGTTTGTGTTCTCAGAATAGACGAAGCATTGCTTCTCTATGGGGATTTCACTGCCCTCGAACAGGCACCGAACAGGCACCGTATGTGCAGGCAATTCGCCAGGATTTGGCGAATTGCCTGCTCTCTGGATAGTCGAATGGCCAGGAAAGGTAACCGAACGCTGATTTTCAGCGTTCGGTTCCCTTTCGGCAGCCATTCGGATCTCTTTGAATAACCCTGTTAGTTTCACGCAGCATCCATTGGTAATATTGCTAGTGGGATTGAAGATTGCATGTATCAGGAGGAATGAACAGTTCTAAGAATATATTTAAGGAAAGTGACTGGGGAGAGTAAAGCATGAGTAGTGACTGGAAAACCTTTATTGTGAGTTGTTATGGTAGAGAAAGAGCAATGCGTATTAATTCATACCAGTGGTTCTCATCCCTGGTCCTCCGGTACTGATCTATACTGGGAAGCACTGATCTATACTAATTACAAAGATACAGTTGCAATATCTGTTAAAACAATGGCAGTGTCTTATTCTGAACTGTAAGTTAAACACCCAGCAAATGGCAGTGGAATATACGCCCGGTACTTTGGATATTTGTGAGCTACATGACCCATGTTGCTCAGCCATCATAGTTACATGGTAGCAACATATACCAAAAACCAGCAGGCCACACCAGGAGCTTGACCATATAAAAATATTTATTGTGAAGCGACCACAGGGGTCCTAGATTCAAGCGACGTTTCGGCAAAGTGCCTTAGCCATGCATGATTAGGGCACTTTGCCGAAACGCCGCTTGAATCCAGTACCCCTGTGTCCGCTCCACAATAAATATTTTTATATGGTCAAGCTCCTGGTGTGGTCTGCTGATTTTTGGTATATACTACTGGTGGACTGCGGATCCTAGACGGTGGAGCACTCCGGCACCGACCCGGCATTTGTTGAGTCCCCCAGTGTTAACCACGCTGTGTTTGACTTTCCTTCATGGTAGCAACATAGTGATGTTGGTTGGAAAATGACCAATGTCCATCCAAAGACCAATTTCAAACATATGCCCATTTCTCCTGGGATCAGGAAATAATGCATTAACATTTTAATGGTTATATCCTTATGTATTATCAGCCATCCTTTATGGCAGTGTTTCCCAACCTTGGTCCTCAAGTTCCCCTAACAGGCCAGGTTTTAAGGCTCACCTTGGGGAAATGGCTGCAGACTGAATCGTGCAATCACTGAGCAGCAAACCATATCACCTGCGCTGTGCTTCACATATCCTGCAAACCTGGCTTCTTAGGCTAAGGTCAGACTAACGCAGTATTAACGTGCGTTTATCCGCACTAAATCACGGCCGTGCTAGCAGCAAATGACATCCAATGCCGGGCAGCATACGAAGAACGGCCGCACGAAAGTCCGGCTGCACAACGCAAGCGGCAAACGAACGCATTTTTTCGAGAACGTCAAACCGCTAGTACTGACGTACAGAGTGCGCTGTGTCCGCTAGCGGCGTGCGTGCGTGATTAGGAGACGTCAGACGCTGCTAATGTCCAGCCTACATCACGTCCAGACGCAAAAAGTGTTTTATTGATGATCCATACAAAATCATGGACGAAAATGCGCATCGTATGACCGCTATCGCGTATTCAGTGAAAAAATACGTCCATTCGTTCGAACGTACTTTTTCACGGACAACGCGAAAAATGCGTTAGTCTGACCCTAGCCTTAGGGGGACCTGAGGACCAAGGTTGGGAACCAATGGTAAGAAATAACATCTCAGAATTTTTATTCACAACAATTATTATTATTAATATTCTTTATTTATATAGCACCAGCATATTCCTCAGCCCTGAAGAATGGGCACAATATACACTAGTGGCCAAAATTGTGGATACACCTTCTGATTTTGTCAGTTTTGGTTGACAAGGAAATTCCTCTGCTTCCCTGGCCTGGAAATAGCCCTGACTTGAATCCCATTGAAAATCTGTGGTCAAGATTGAAACGCACGGTCTCGATCAAGAATCCGAGCAGCAAGCTATTGAGACTATAATCAATTCCTGGCATCATTTGATCACAGAAGAGGGTGTCAAAAGATTTGTAGAGTCAATACCTAGAAGGTAGAAGGTGTCAGGCAGTAGTTAAGGCCAAAGGCTATCCAACACATTACTGAAAAAACACATTGTGACAAACTTGAAATTATCATTTTTATGCTGTATAATAGCCAAGATCCATTATGGGACATTTGCAGCAAAAAGTGAACTTATTTAAAGATTTTTTTTTTGCTATTAAGGCATTCAATTACTATATTAAATTTAATTTGTGCTATGACATTTTTGGAGATTTTTATATAAAAAGTACCTTAAACTGCAGAAATTTGTAAAAATGTAAAGTATTTCCTCAATTTTGGCCACCGGTGTAGACAGAGTTACAATACATTGAGACTGAACAACATTTTGACGAACCAGTACAGGAGGAAACGAAGGTCCTATTCCCGTGGGAACTCACAATCCCCTGTGTCAAGGTTTGATATAGCTGGTACGCCATAAACATGGTCCAACAGGCAGCAGGTTTTGTATATCGGGTCTGATTGAAACATTTGTTTGAAGCGTTGCCTTCATGCTGGCGTTAGATCTTCTTTCAACCTGCGTCCTTTTTAACATTATACTCAATCATTTCAAGAATGCAACATGTGTTCGCAATGAGATTCCAAATGTTACGAACCGGTGGTGAGCACGTGCCAGCATGCGCTTGCAATCTCTCTGACGCTCGATGGGTTAAATGCTCTGAGTCGATGCAAGTGCTGTCTGTTTAATTTTCCCTTTACCATGGTCAAATCTCTATAAGCACTCACCGGGCAAGCGAAAGATCACACCAAGGTGCTTCTAGCACAGAAATAATGATCGTTGACAGCTGATATATAACAGCAAATCGGGAATGTAGTAGTAAAAATGACTAATATTAAACCATTTAGAGTTAAAAGTGAGATACTGGCAGCTTCTTAGGTGAGTAATAAAAAAATGCATTGAACATGAAAAATTAAAGGTGTTATGTCTGCTAGAAGTCATTTTCTATACCCTACTGGGAGATTATCAGAATGATGAAAGATCTTAGCCTCCAAGAAATCCAGACAGCAGACTTCTTAGATTCTGTGGAATATATGATGCTTAGCAACAAAACTGCATGTAATAAAACCCCAGGCATAAATATAACCTTTTGCTTTAAGGAATCTGTTTGGTTTACCCACTCAAAGCAATTCGGCATCTGGTATTATCCCTGAGAGGAACGCGAGTAGGAATGCTGGAAGCGAGCATTAAATCTCAAATTTGTTTGTACCAAACAACAGCACTTTAAACAAGCGCTGCGCCGTTTGGGGTGAAACCTCTGGTTCTGCAGCTTGCTCATTGCAAAACGCTGTCCTAACAAGCCCTGCTGTTGTGTGTAAGACCTTCCTCTCTATAGTGATGAGTAAAAATGGCTTTACTTGCAAAGGACTGAAAAGCCTTCAATATAATGTACTTCAGGAAGAACGTAGAATCTTTCAAGACGATCATAAGGCGTTATTCAAAGAGCACCGGAATTCCACCGGAATTTTGGTGCTCATTCGTTCCCGGAATCAAATCCCCCGACCCTGCAGTGAATTCAGCTTTTACCTCAGGGTCCCCGAAGTGCAGGGAAAATCCGACGAATCGAAAATAAAATCCTCCGCAAAACTGAAATTATCGGATCCGATCTGATAAGCCATAAACACACCCCCCTCCCCGGAAAACATCGGATCGGATTCGATAGGCCGCCTCAAACCCGTCAAATCCGCAAAAATGCCTAAAAACAAAGATAGGCAAAGAGACTTTTTGCTGCAAATTAAAAGAATAAATGGTTTACTGAATATTAATAAAAAAACAGGAATATTCTTTACATTGAAACCTATGGGATTCGCCTGATTAAACCTGTTGAATGAAACCACCGAACATCAGGACATTTCACTGACATTTCTCTGCTGTTCGGTGTTCTCTGAATAGATTAACCATTGCTTCTCTATGGGGATTTCACTGCCACTGAGCAGCACCCATATTTCGCTGGATATTTGCCAATATCAGGCGAATTGCCAGCTTTTGAATAGCCGAATGGCTCCAAAATTAAACCGTACGGGGAAATTCACTGTTCGGTGCAATTTCAGGGCCAGATCAGCTCGCTCTGAATAACCCTGATAGAATTTTTCCTGAAATCGAAAGTGAATTAAATGCGTTAAAATGGTTAATATAGAAAACCGCCTCAATCGTGGATCGGGAAACGTTTCTCTGATTTCACAAACTTAGACAAGAGGTGTCCAGGTTCAGCAAGGGTACTTATCTATGAGAAAGGTTTAATAACTGAGGGTTTTTTTGTAGCGAAAGGGCTAATGGTTGTTATGGTCATGATGGGAGTTGTCCAAGTTGCGAGGAGACTCTCAAAGTTCACTTTGCATCCCATTTCATTAGCGTGTGCGCTGGTCGCTCGCTACAACATAACTGCCAGGTGAAAAGTTGGCTATGATGGCTACAAGTTAAATTGTGGTCCGACACTCGCTGGTCGAGTTAGTATGACTGTGTGCACATTCTGGTGCCGGGAAATCATTAGTACTTCTATAAAGTTAATTTAATGTTTCTGGCACATATGTGCTGAAAAATGTCATTCACAGTGTTGGTACCAAACACTCAAGCTTGGGACTGAAACGTTGCATCTTCCATTAAAGTTGATGGTACCGTTCTTTTTTGTTAAGGTACTGCTGTGGTCGGCCTCACTGGCCCAATGAGCACCCTGCGTTCTATTTGCTTTATTTACTAAGAGTGCAGCTCCCTTTTATCGTTCAGCTGTTTAAAGTGGTTTTGGCTTGTTTGGGATACTTCCGCCACTTTTTCTTGCATTCGTTTTTCATATGATTCTCGTTCTGGAATGTGAACATGGCATCGCTGTCACTGATCCACCTGTGGGTGGAATGCAAGTGTTCCTTGTCATTCTACAAGTGGGAGTAGATAGGGTTCAGAAATGAACTAAACTGAGCCTTTTTGTTCTAAGGGGTCAGCCTTACGGCACTTCGGAGTCGGTGACTTTTTTCTGAGAAAATGCATATTTTTCTTCACTTTGGAAATTTTGCATGAGGTTTCAAATGTTTTGGAGACAAATTGTTTTTTATGTGTTTTAGTTGCTTTCAGGGTTATTCAAAGAGATCCGAATTGCTGGCGAAAGGTAAACGAACACTGAAATTCAGCGTACGGTTACCTTTCTTGGCCATTCGGCTATTCAGAGAGCAGGCAATTCGCCAAATGTTGGCGAATTGCATGCACATACGGTGCCTGTTTGGTGCCTGTTCGAGGGCAGTGAAACCCCCATAGAGAAGCAATGCTTCGTCTATTCAGAGAGCAAAACCCAGCAGTGAAAAGTTGCCGAATTGCCCTGCCATTCGGTGGTTTCATTCGACAGGTTTATTCAGGCGAATCTCATAGGCTTCAATGTTAAAAATATTCCCGTTTTAATTCAATATCTAATAAGCAATTTATTATAATATTATGCAGTAAAAAGTTTCTTTTATTTATAGATTTTTTAGAATCTTTTAGGCATTTTTCCGGATTTTTTTGTGAAAAAAAATCAGTTTTTTTTTAAATAGTTTTTTCTTTTTTCTTTAACAGCCCTTTTTATTATCATTCATTGGATCTTATATGTAAATTTCAGACATTTTCGTTCTGTAGTTTATTAGCAAACAGTGTTTCACTTTTCAAACATTCAAGCGTACTGTTTCTTTATTTTTTTTCACTCCATTCGTCTGCAGTGTCGTGTTTTTCTGGCGTCTGCTCTGCGCTCTGATCAGCTCCTGCTCGGGTTTCTCGGGCTTGTTTGGGGTTAATCCAGATGTTTTTGCGGGTTTCGGTGAGCCTTCGTCGTGTTTTGCGGTTATTTTTTTTCAGGTTTGCGGCAGCTTTTCCCTACACTACGACGGCCCTGTGGTGCTTGCTGAATACACCGCAGGTTCACCGAAATGGGATCGCCAAATCGCAACGAATTGAAGAGAACGAAAAGTCACCGAACGTGCTGTGACTTTTCGATTCTCTTTGAATAACCCTGATAATCTTTCCTCAGCTATTGGCTAATTTTATTTGGGGTGACTAAATCCCAACTTTATTTTGGACTGCATCCAAGTCGGCTCACAGCAAATGTGGTCTCCTATATCTATAATGGCGAGGAGATCTTAGTTTTTGGGAATGTTGAAGGTATCTCTCTCAGCATTTGTATTTTTTTTTTAAATCTGAGGAATATTGGATGTAAGCAAATGATTCATTCAGGAGAGGCTGGTTCTCAACACTAGGGGGCACTGGACAGAGGTGGCAAAAGGGCTTTCAACATATACAACCTTAACAATGACTTCACTTTGGGCATCTGGGGAAATCCAGTGACCAGCCTAAATGTAGTCACTGTGTGAAGAAGGTTAATGACAATCTTCTCAACAATGTTCATGTATGGTGACTAGGGCATTTGTCTGTCCTATCTTGTTCATTCATATTATATAATGTGGAACAGAGAAGTGCACATTTTTAGACAAAATACCTTAGTTGCAATATTTTATTAATTAATATTATCTGATGTCTGAGGAGAAGAGGATTGTGGTAGGTGAACTTCAATCCCCTTCCTGCTGCAGCCACCAGTGTGTACCAGCTTCGGAGCACTGTGCAGGGCTTCCCCGCGGACATGGTGCTTGGAGTCAGCGTGACTCCTAGCAGCATGTCACATGCTGGGGCTGCCAACATGTGCCACGGTCTTAGGCCCCGTTCACACTGTGCGATTTATCGCGCGGATTTTGCCGCACGGTGTAGCTTCTCCAATGCATTTCAATGGAGCTGTTCACATCTTGCCGCGCGACGTCGCATGACATCGCATGACGTCGCATAAGCATGTCACTGGTACATGACCCTTTTTTCGCGATTTGCTTTCTGCGATTTTGCGATTTGTATTGGTGGTGCTTTGCAAAAATCGCAGAAAACAGTGATGTCGCGCAACGTCACGCGACATTATCGCACCATGTCGCGAATATGAAAAATAGCGGAAAGTCGCGTGATTTTCAAATCGCACAGTGTGAACGGGGCCTACAGCACTGCTCTGGAGTCAGATTCCCGAGCGGCAAAACCCATCCAGAGCTACCCTAATCCAGAATACTAAAATCCGGAACGCTCAAAAAATTCCAGTTTTCCGAGTCTTCCATATTTTAGCATTTATGATAAGAGGCGCCCGACATGTACATATAATTATAATTTTTTATTTTTTTTACTACTAATTTCCTTTCAGTCCTGGCAATTCCTCACCTTTCCTATTGTGTCCTTTGCCTTCAAAAAGACAATTCATCCCTAGTGCTCTGTTTAGCGATTACAATGTAATGTCATTTTTCTTCGTCTGATTCAGGAAAGGACAAATAAGCCGTGAATTTGGGACATCTCATTACCTTCCACCTTAGATGCGCCGTCTTACGCAAATTAATAACATTTGAGGCTTACCCGCTGTAGATGAATGATCGTACTGTATCACTGCCTGCCAATTTACAAAATTTGGCTTCAAGTCTCATATGAGATCATTCACCTTGCCTTTTCGGAGTGGAGGTCGCAAAGAAAACAAAAGCTTTTACTGAGATGGAAAAGACACACTTAAATGAAACGATCAGGTCGCAGGCTTCCCGTGGCCCAGTTTGTGCCAGTCTCGCTAATTGACTTAGAGCAGTAGCTGGGGGTTCGGGGAACTCATGCAGTTAAAATTGAATGTGCTACAACTTGTTGTCAACCAGGGGACGTCTCACTGCACATTTCACCACGAGAGCCATGAATGACGGATGCAATCAGTGAACAGAAAAAAAATCATCATATTATGAGCCTGAAGATGAATTTCCTTTTTTTTCCCCCCCGTCAATCTTTCGTACTAAAACCCAAAACTCAACAGCATTTCAATATGTTACTATCACTGGACCAAGATATTCCCTGGTCTTAAATATTGTAGCTAGCAATCAA
Organism: Leptobrachium leishanense; assembly: GCA_009667805.1. NCBI lineage: Eukaryota > Metazoa > Chordata > Amphibia > Anura > Megophryidae > Leptobrachium > Leptobrachium leishanense. The sequence continues at coordinate 50,242,349 of CM019064.1, forward strand.
TCTTTAGCTTGAAGTGACAAAACGTTGGATACTGCCAGGGTGTAGTGTCATGCTGTATTTTTTATATCCCTTTTTTGATTGTATTTCTCATTTTTAATCATATTTTTGCCTTCGCAAATGGTAAAAGCTAGTTTGAATATTGATATTCTGCTAAAAAAAAAAATAATCCGTCATATCACTCTATTTGTTGATGTGCACTCAGATTGATATTGACCATTACTATGCACTCTCTGGCCGTTGCACACATTAGGAAGATATCCAGGGGGGTGCAATGGACATGGACGCATCTCTCAGCCAAACCATGTATGGCCAAAGGTAAATGCAGCTGGTAGGGAGATAGGAAGATCGTCCTAACTGGAGATGCAAGAGTAAAATGACCAGCAGCTACTGCATAAACCACAGCTTTGATTCATGCAGCCACAAACATAAATACTTCAACCGCGCCAACAATATGAACCCACTACCCCCCCATGGACATGCCTCCTTCCCGGGTCTCTTTAGCTGATCAATACCAGACCGTTCTATCGACATATGGTCTCGATAATTGAAAAATATTTTTGTAAATGTTGACAGACACACATTAGTGGAGTTGAACTTTGTGACATATTTAAAGCATTGCTATGGTCTTGGACCTAAACTGATGTTTGCAAATCTCTGATGCCTGATGTCTAGGATCTTATTGACTTCTGTGTTTTTCCTGGGCCAACGGCAAAGGCTGGAAGGTCCAGAGGATTTACATCGCAGGTGATTCTTCCCTCTCTACAGAGTGCACACAGCGCCTGAGCAGTGCAGCTCCCTGGACATTTGTCCAGGTTGTCCAATGGAAAATCGGGGCCATCTCAAATCACAAAAATCCCTTGTGAAATGCATTCGGGAACATGATTATCTTCATGTACTGGTATGACCAAGGCAAAGAGATTGAGTTAATGTGGCCTGGTGTGTCCCTTTACACAACCGTGCAGCTGATGTCTCTCGTCTATGCAAACCCAAAACAAAACTGGTATTGAATTGGTTAAATGCATAACATAACAGCATCTCTCTACAGGTTTTAATTCCAGGAAGAATTCATGTTTGACAGCAGTTTTTTAAGAAAAGAAAATTCATCTTTTCAGTCAAGAAAACCCCTATGCTCAGCAAATCAACATTAATTAGGCCTTTACACCTGCTTAATCAGAGTGATTTGCTTTTATATAATGATATAATGATTAACGAGCTAATGCTGCAAACCAAAAGTTTCCTTTTTCCTTCCTCAAGGATTTACACTTAAAAATAACACAAAAATATATATTTCTTTGACCCTCTTATATATATATATATATATATATATATATATATATATATATACATATATATAAATATATATATTAAAGCAGCGGCAACCAGCTGTAGCCAAGTGAAAACTCAGAAGTGCCTGGGTGCAAAGCCTGATGGAAAATATGCAAACCAGAAGAGAGAGGGGCGCACACCAGGGCTTAGGAAAGGATCATAAAAATAATGTTTATTGATTAAGCATTAAAAAAAGATGCCCGAATGCATCAAAAAACGACATTTCGGCCCTCACAGGGGCCTTTATCAAGGCCCTTGATAAAGGCCCCTGTGAGGGCCGAAACGTCGGTTTTTGATGCATTTGGGTATCTTTTTTTAATGATTAAGCAATAAACATTATTTTTATGATCCTTTCCTAAGCCCTGGTGTGCGCCCTTCTCTCTTCTGGTTTATATATATATATATATGTACAGCGAATTTTTATAAATGCAATTTGTTGCCTGCATATTATTTTTTGGAGTCGCCATTTATTATGTGCGTAGGTTCTGTAGATAGAATTACCTTGTTAATACAGGAGAATGATCAAATCAATCAGGCTAATGTTAATTAACAAGTAAAGATACAAACACGTAGCATGGAAAATGTAATTTAGATTTTACGGAGAGGTAGGAGCATTTGTTTATGATAAACTTGGATAAGTCAGATTGAGCTCATTTAATAAGGATTTAAGTTGTATGTATAGATTGTGATACCCACAGCTGTGTATATATTTTGAGAAAAAGCCCTAATAAATGTTGACTTATCAATCAATTTATTGGTCCAGAAGTCACTGCAGACCTCTTGTTCCTATGAACCGTGATACATCAGAGCGATTAAGACTTCCTACAGGTGGTCCTCTTCTTCTCTGACCTATAACCAACAAAACAGACAGGGTTATTAAAAGAGAGCCAATCTGGCCCCGAAATGTAACCGGACACTGTAATTCAACGTACGGCTACATTTCGGGGCCATTCGTCTATTCAGAGAACAGACAGTTCCAAATCCTCTTGAATTGCCTGCACATACGGTGCCTGTTTGAGGGCAGTGAAACCCCCATAGAGAAGCAATGCTTCGTCTATTCCGAGAACACAAAACAGCAGTGAAAAGTTGCGGAAATGCCCTGCCATTCGGTGGTTTCATATGACAGGTTTATTCAGGCGAATCCCATAGGCTTCAATGTTAAAAAATTTCTGTTTTAATTCAATATTTTTTAAACCGCTTATTATTTTATTCTGCTGTATAAAGTCTCTTTATTCATAGATTTTTGTAGGATCTTTTAGGCATTTTTGGGATTTTTCTGGCAAACTTTTTTTTCGTCTTTTCTAACATCGATTTTTCTTTTTTCTGTAACAGACCATTTTATTATCATTCATAGGATCTTATATGTAAATTCCAGACATTTTCGTTCAGTAGTTTTTTTGCAAACAGCATTTAAATTTTCAAACTTTCAAGCGTACTGTTTTTTTTTTTTTTACCTCGTTCGTCTCCGTGCCGGCTTTTTCCGGTGGCTGCTCTGCGCTGTGATCGGTGGCTAGTCTGGTTTTTCCGGTATGTTCGGTGGGGTTAATCCAGCTGTTTCTGCAAGTTTCAGTGAGTGTTCCGTAAGTGTTCGACGGGTTTGCGGTGAGTGTTTTCCGTGTGTTTGCAGCGAGTTTTCCCTGCACTATGGGGTCCCTGCGGTGCTTGCTGAATACTCTGAAGGGTCAGCGAAATAGGATCGCCGACTCACCTCGAAGTGCGGGGAACGAAAAGTCACCGAACGTGTGGTGACTTTTCGAATCTCTTTGAATAACCCTGAGAGTGGTGCACTCTCCAACTTGGATTAATGGAACAAAAATGGAAATCGATGGCTGTTGAATTGATATGGTCCAGGAGAGGCAATCTCCAGCAGCATCTGTACAAAGAAAGGATTGGGTACACCAGTTTCTTCTACTAGGACAGGTTTACTGCAGTTACATTAAGAAGCAATGTTTTGAAAATCATGAGCAAGATTTAAGGGAGAACAATCAATGTTTCAGTCCTATCCAGGAACCTTTATCAAACATGCTTGATAAAGGCCCTTTGATAGGGTTGCAAGGTTGCGTGTTCTCCAATAAATCCTGCTCCTTTTTTCTCATGCCCCGCCTGATGTCAACAGTTCCATTTTGGATTTTGGTGATATGTTCTGCAGTCAAAGAAACCAAAACGTACTAGCACTCTCGGGCTCTGCTGAAGAGTCTTTTTAGTAGATCCTTTACATACTAGGGTGTAAATCAATCATCTAATAACAAGAAACTTCAACCGAGACCAGGAGTGCTGGTACTTTTTTGGTTTCTTGGACTTCATTCCAGATGTGGCAAATACCGAGTATCAAGTGCACCGTGGAATGGATCTGTATGAGAGTGAGGGATATCTAAACCCTTTCTGTTTCTTAACGTTCAGCAGTCGGTCCATGACTACTCGTTATTCCGTCTTGAGCTGGCGTTCATAAAAGAATACCGGCACAGAATCCCCGGTGTTAAGTGAATTTACTTTTGCTCGTGCCGACTTTTCACTGTAGCAGCTCACTCTTACCAAATGAGCCAGAACAGGGTCCAATATGTGTGGCCACCCACTGCCGATACATATATCTGTGCCTCCCGCTAAGTACAATGGAGAACTTTTTTTCGACCTTTGTTTTCTTAATATTGCCTCATCCACAGTGATCTTTAGGGTAGAAATCCCTGGGAGACATGTGCGGACAGAATTCTAATATTATTAAAATGCTGTATTCTTAAAAAGGGGATATTATAGTCATAACATATTCATCTCTACTATCTTCTGGTAATAATTGGAATGAAGGTGAATTTATTCATGTTATGGCTATACAAATTTATTCACACTGGCGACCGCGGATGTAAACCTATTAAGGGGCGCACGTGATTACTACATATGCGTTCGGCAGTGCTGTGTGCGAAGGATCGTGTTAATGGCCATGTTCAATGACAAATGGTGCTGTGTGGGCCTAATTGTAGTAGTGTGCAAGGAAATAAAGAGGAGGCTGGGCTCCACTGCTGCATTTTCATGATAAAAACACGAGACAATGAGCCGAGCACTGAGTACTACATCAAACAAAAGCTCCTTTAAAATAATAATCAGCATTACAGGATCTGTCAGTGTGCTCATCTGCATATGAATTTTTATTCTGTTTAATTTTAACCCATATTGTCTTCAGTGTTATTTAGACACATGGCAATACAACATAAATTAATTAATTAATTATACAGAGCGGAATGGAGCAATGGAATTCAATGTATGTGACAACAATATGGGAATATCATTTTTGGGGAAATATATAGAATACGTTCTACATGTATACTGGACTATAGATCTTTGGAATCAAACCCCTCCCCCCTCTGATTAATTATTTTTTCCGAACCCTATTCTGATTGTCTCCCTGATTTAATTAACCATGCTTAATATGGCCTTATTGTAGCTTGCAAGTCCAGGCAAAACAATGCCATTATCTCAATGCAAGTTGATTTCAGGATGATATTAGTCACATGGACGTGTAGAAGAGGTACATTTATCCAATCAATGTATGCAACGTTTACCCATTATATCTTTATCTCACCAATTCAGAAGACACATACTATACACTATTACATTTTATTTGTTTACTGCCAACATTTATTGCTATTTTATGCTCAACTATAGTAATATGTTATGGAGCAGATATAACAATGTCATTTTTTTCCAACATTGAGGGCCATGAACTAAGGATGGAGGAAAGGCATGGCTTGCATAATGTATCCTGATCTTTGGTAAGCCATCCATGATACAATTTGACATAGTTACACCCCAAACCATAGCCTCCATGATTCAGAAACACCCCTCCTACAAAGAAACATGTCGGATAACATGTGCTTGCTTGGCCAACTGCACTACCTCAGCGAACTCAGGGTAAAATTTTGTGTCGTTAATTTAGTGTAGAGTACCTGCATTTAATACCCCAATCCTGGTACCTCAACAGGAGAATCATCTTTTGAAGATCGTAGAAAAACCTGGAAAAGGGAAACATGGTCTAAAAATTTGTCCACCTAAACCTAAGATTTATGGGAGATATGCAATACAGACTCAACACACTGTACTTAACCAGCTCATGACCATCCAGTGGTCAACTGGGCAATAATTTGATGGTCCGTGATGGTCAGGAACTAAAGGTTAACCGAGGAGATCAAAGAATCTACTTCTTTAGTTCACGCAGGGTTTTTACGACCCTAAAGATGGCTCTCCAATTAGCTAGGCATCTAATTACAACTCTGGATGGAACTATTTCATCATATTGGTAGCAGGGATGAGCGTTCAGTTCGGATCTTTTCAGATTTTGAATCGGACATCGGCCGTTCGAAAGTTTGCGAACTTCGAACTTTTTTGGGACATTCGCCAAAAGTTCGATTTTTAGTATAAAAAATGCTTAAATACTAAAAAATCTAGAAATAAAGAGACTCTTTACTGCAGAATATTATAAGCAACGGTTTATTAGATATTGAATTAAAACGGGAATATTTTTAACATTGAAGCCTATGGGATAAAACATTCTTGTTACTAAAACATCAGGCAGACATGGCCCTCTAATCATGCACTGTAGAGGGCAGTCTGCCGGGGCCTCCCAAGGATCCCCTTGAGGAGCATGCGGCCGCTGGATGACAGAGCTGCGACTGTGCGGGCTAGCTGCCAGGGTGCACGTGGCAGAGACAGGCAGCGCAGGGAGGGAGCCACTGCACCTGTGGCCACTACAGACCCCCCCCCCACAACCAGGATCCAGGGAGCCCCCACTGACCACCAGGCTAAGGTAAGGCGACACATTTCTAAAAAAAATAAAATCAGAGGACATTTTTAAATGTCCCTGGGAACATAAAATAAAACTTTTTTTTCTTTCTCTACCTTGCTGAATGTATTTAATTATATATATTAGATACATTCAGCCAGGTAGAGGGGGTGGCATGTGGGCTGCGCGAGGTCTCAGGCAGTGGTTTGTTTTTTTTGTGTGTATATTTTTAGCAAATTTATAAGGGAAGGTAAGGGCAGGTATGATATATATATATATATATATATATATAGATAAGATATATATCTATATTCTTATAAATATATATATCCAGACTTGTATTACACACACATTTTGGCAAATAACCCCCCCCCCTCCAATTTGGCTGATCCCTCCAGAAGAAATGTTGAACCCGATAGAGCAGAGAATGATATATATATTCTCTGCTCTGTCGGGTTCAACATTTCTTCTGGAGGGATCAGCCAACTGGGGGGGTGGCGCATTTAGTTGAGATTGTCCACATGCCACCGCCCCATGTGCGTATGTGTATATATGGTCTGAGGTCTGTGGGTGGGTATATATATATCTGCGTGTTGATATATATGTATATGTAGGTCTGCGTGTTGATATATATGTATGTGTCTGTGTGTGGTATCAATGCATCCCTACTCTATACACAGCGCTCTGTGTCCCTATAATATATATGATCAGGGGTTACCTTTTTTATATATTTTTATACTATGCCTATTAATTTAACAGTAATTTCTGATGTATTTTATTCAGTAGAAACTTTTTTGCCTATATAACATGTGCTTTGTGAAAATAAAACGTTTTTGTGTGTACATTTTAATTTTTAGTTAGTGGATTCCTGTCCAGTGCAGTGAGAAGCAAACGTAGTGCAGTGTAGACACGCTGCGAGGCGAAGTGAAGTCAAGCCTGCAAAATGTTTGCTTCTCTTGGCTTCGCCACGCTGTGCGTCGCTACACGCTCAGTGTGTCTCAGCCTTTATTCCCGCATCGCTAGCTTACCGAATCAGTTTGTATACTTGTTACTGACCCTGCTTGTACTGAGGACCCGATCTGTTGCCGACTTTGCCTGCTATTTCACTATTCTCTCTGTGTATTCTCTGCCTGTTCTGTTTGCTTCCTGTTGCTACTGGTGTGCGCCGATTCTCACCATATACAGTAGCGCAGTACAAGTACCTAAACATTGCTGACCCGGTTTTGTTATAGCTGCTGATGTAACTGAATAGATCGGGGATCTCTTCTGCATTACCAAAACCTCCACCACTGCACTCTTCCACAATACCTCAGGGGTTACAGTGTGAATGCACTTGCTGCCACCAAAGGCAAAATATTTGGGAGCACTGACTCCTGTACCAGATTCATATAATTTTAATATTTGATCTCAGGGTCCACCACTGCACTCTTCCACAATACCACAGAGGTGTTATGGTGTGAAGGCACTTACTGCCACCAAAGGCAAAATATTTGGATGTACTGACGCCTGTACCAGATTCATATTATTTTAATATTTGACCGCAGGGTCCAACCCTGCACTCTTCCACAATACCACAGAGGGGTTACGGTGTGACGGCACTGTTGCCGACACTAAAGGCCCAATTTTAAAGCACCTATTGTGACTTTCATCCAAAGCCTGCATAAGTTTCACCATAATTTAGCCCAAAAAATCACTAAACTTGTTCTGCGTGTCCTAAACGTCTCCTCTTTTCATACAGGCTGCCGCCCCAAGCAGTTGTTTATGAGTAGATTAAAGGAAAACCATTTACCAGGTTATGGGGACCTCCTAGGCACAATATTTGAAGGAATTTTTCGTTTTAATTCTTAACCTTTATTTCATGGAAAACTCACTGTTCCTTTAAAAACGTTTTTTTTTTTACTTTTTGTCCTTGTTTCCTGTCCCCCAGGGCACTACCCGGATCCCCATACACCTTTTATGGCAAATATCTAGCATATATGCAGGGCCGGTGCTAACGTAAGGCGGCACAGGCGGCCTTACTATCTGGCTTTCTGACAGTTTGAGGGGGTGAAATTTTTGACCGGCCGCCGGCCGGGGAGAGACCCGGCACAGCGCAGCACCACCTCAATCTGGTCCAGCGAGCGGAGGTGGCGCCCTGCCAATGTCGTCATTGGTGGGGGCGGGCTGGGCGCCGCCATCTTGGTGGAGACCAATAGGGGCAGAGTCTGCCACTATCTGGGTCTCCACGAAGATGGCGGTGCCTGGGGGGAGGTTCTCCCTAGGCGAGCGGCCACTGGAAGCATGCAGTTTCGCCGCTCGCCAGGGATGGGAACCACCTGGCCAGCACGCGATCTCGCGAGAACGCGGCTGGTCAGGTGGTTCCCAGCGAGTGGCCAAGCTGCAGCATGCCAGCGGCCGCTCGCCTCATGGAGAAAACGCCGGCGGAGCCAACATAGGGGCAGGTGAGCTTCTGCCTTGGGTGCAATATATACCCACATGTGAGCTGGGGCAAATGTACCCATATGTGAGCTGGGGACAAATTTACCCATGTGTGAGCTCGGGGGGCAAATATACCCATGTGTAAGCTGGGGGCAAATATGCCCATGTGTGAGTGAGGGGCAAATATACCCATGTGAGCTGGGGGCAAATATACCCATGTGTGAGCTGGGGCAAATATACCCAGGTGTGTGCTGGGGCAAATATACCCTTGTGAGCTGGGGGCAAATATACCCATATGTGAGATGGGGCAAATATACCCATATGTGAGCTGGGGCAAATATACCCTTGTGAGCTGGGGCTATATATATATCCATGTGAGCTGGGGGCAATATATATACCCTTGTGAGCTGGGGGCAAATATATCCATGTGAGCTGGGAGCAATATATATGTATCTGGTCTGGTCTGGTCTGAGGTCGCTATATATATATATGTAATCTGGACATGTTCTGGTCTGAGGTCTCTGTGTATATATATGTATCTGGACATGTTCTGGTCTGTATATATGTATTTGAGTGGGCATGATATCGGTGAATACCTGAAAAAAAATATTGGTACTTGTACTCGGTCTTAAAGTGGTATCGGTACAACACTAGAGTGTGTATATATGTATGTGTGTATATATAGATATTATTATGGCACCTCTATCCTGATTTGGCTTGACATGACACGGATGGGGGTGGCACCAAAACGCACCTTCGCCTGACTAGACTAAAATGCTTGCACCGGCCCTGCATATATGCCCTCTTGGAGGGCACTCTAAAAATCTAACGTTCGGGTCCTATTGACTTACATTCAAGTAAGTCGAGTTCAGTTCAAGTAAGAGTTCAGATCGTGTTCGAACTCGAACTTTTGAAATTGTTCAAGTTCGAAGCCGAACCAAACACGGGGGCGTTTGGCTCATCCCTAATTGGTAGCACACTACCGGGGTTATTCATTAACCATTGTTATTATACAGAATAGTTTGGGGGTGCTGGTGAAACCACAATTAATTCACTATGTACGGAATTCCACCATAGTTCTTCATAGTTTGCTATGGTTTTTCTACCTTACGTTTCAGCAAGAATTCCACCGTAGAGTCTGCAGAAGTTGTCCAGTGTAGATTTCACTGTTGTTTCCACTGTAGTTTAAGTTGTCCAGTGTTGTTCTTACCTTACTTTTTGTCAGTGTTCTATGAAGATTTTTGCTTTAAAATTGAAGACTTATATTCAACGGAGTCACAAACAGCAGTAGATCAAGGCTAAATGGATAATATAGCTTTTATGGAAGAATAGCGGTGGTGCCATTGTTCACTGTTGTTTGAAGCAACTTCGTCTGCCAGTTTAGAATTTCACTTATGTGTCCAAAGATCACCATAGTTGCAAGAATGGTGATTCCCCGCCCCCTTGTTACAACTACAGTTATCTTTGGTTACAAAGTGATGGTTACTGTAAAACCACTACATTTTAGGCTATGTTCAGACAAACGAATTTTTTGCGTCGTCCGTGAAAAAGTGCGTTTGAACGAATGGACGTATTTTTTCACAGAACACGCGATAGCGGTCATACGATGTGCATTTTTGTCCGTGATTTTGTACGTATCATCAATAAAACACTTTTTGCGTCTGGACGTTATATTGGCCGGACATTAGCAGCGTCTGACGTCTCCTAATCACGCACACACGTCGCTAGCGAACACAGCGCACTCTGTACGTCAATACTAGCGGTTTCACGTTCTTGAAAAAATGCGTTAGTTTGCCGCTTGCGTTGCCCGGCCGAACTTTCGTGCAGCCGTACTTCATATATTGCCCGCCATTGGGCGTCATTTGCTGCTACTACGGCCGTGATAAAGTGCGGCTGCACGCGTGTTCGCACTGCGTTCGTCTGACCCCAGCCTTAATGGATTTTATTTCCTAAAATCCAAAATTTACAAAGGACTACTCTTCTCAATTCTACAAACTCCCCACTGAATAAATCCAAGATGTGTTTTATTTCTTTGTAGAGATTAACTATTATATTATTTTTTTTTTACACTTTTAAATTCAATCATTAGTGGTCCTTTATTAAAAATGCAGGAAATTGATACATCACTTAACAGTTTGGGGCTAAACCCTGGGGAAAAGAAATATTAGTGAGCGAGCTGGCCTTTGTCTCCTTATTTATCCTAAGAGGAATAGCTGACAGAGGATTATTAGGATTTGACATATTAGCTTCATTTAAATCATTTTCTCTTCAATCTTTGCTGTGTTTTTCTTATTTGAAAATTTGTGAAATAAAATCAAACTGTGGTTGCTTTATATGAAAATCATTAAATAACACCAGATACATAATGCTCATGATACACCTAGACGTTAATAATTGGATATATAATTCAAATTATTATGTTGTTTTATTCCACTTAGCGTTTTCCAACCCTGGTCCTCGAGTCCCCCTAACAGGTCAGGTTTTGCAGATCACCTTGGGGAAATGCAGACTGAATCCTGCAATCACTGAGCAGCAAATATCACCTGTGCTGTGCTTCACATATCCTGCAAACCTGACCTGTTAGGAGAACTTGGGGACCAGGATTGGGGACCACTGCACTAACAATTGGATTTTTCTATAGTGACAGATAATTGCAAATTTACCACTAGAAGAGCTGAAAATTAAACATGTTTCAGATCCAGTTCAGCTGTTTTGACCAAATATTTGTAATTTTCAACTCCTCAATCAACTTTTTTTATTTAGCGCAAATATTTATCCTTATTTGTTTCAAGTATAATTTTGTTTGTCAGGTAATTAGTTTTGTCTTTGTTAATGTTTAACCATTTAGTACTGCAGGGCATTCTATGCTGTCCTGGGGCAGGCGGGCTTAAATGTCACATGCCCGTGTCTTTCTGCTTCTCCTCCAACCCGCCTCCTTTTCAAGTGTCCGATTGGCTGCAGGGGGACTCAGGAAGGACCCTATGGCTTTTAATCCTGCCTGCCGTGCAGCATGCCAAGGCATTAAAGTGTTAAAGAGGAAAGTTTCATACACCATTATGTATGACTCTTCCAAAAACATAGTTCAATAACCTCCGTTAAGTGTTTCTACAGCGAGCAAAAAATGCCAAGGCAAGCACAGACCTTACATCCCCAGGGCACTGTCAGCTGCCCTGAGCTAAAACCGGGATGCAAAGTGGAAAAATTAGCTCCCCTTTTTGTCCCAGTTTCCCCAGAAGATTGCGGGGCATGCGCTGAGTCCGGCAGTCTGCGCCTTAGCGATCGCTAAGCTCGCGTCTGCTGGGGGCAGCGCTACATCATCATCTCCAGCATCCCCTCCATGGCATCCATAGGACACCATGGAGGATCGTGCTGCCGGGTCACATGATCGGCAGGATCTTGCCTCTCGCGAGATCCTTCTGGTCGGTGGAGTGATCGTTGAGGGAGACAGGGGACTTTCTTCCCCCGGTCTCCCCCTGCTCCCGGTGACAAGAAGCAGCGGATCAGGACGTCGTTCTCCCCGCGGGAAGAGAGCTGAGTATGTGGTTTTTGCGGGGTTTGAGCTGCAGGTAACGGATTCTGCAGCAGCGCAATCCATTACCTACACCTCTGGGCTGGTGGTAACTTTTTAATGCGATGTGGGCGCAGCGCTATGATGTCCTTTTAAGCTAATGCTAACTCTGACGCTAGTGTTAGCTTGAAGGTGATAGAGCCCCTAGTGTTATAAAAGGGGATTAGAAAAACGAAAAGAAAAAGACTATTTTTTATTTATTGTTTTTGATAATCATGAACGTCTATAAAATAATAAGAGCAGTATAAATCGCATGCTTGGTTTTCGATATGAACACTCATTAGCCACATGCTTTTGTTAAAACAACTGTAATTCTATGTTTCCTAAAAAACCTTTTGCTACAAAAACACTGGTTGTGCATAACTAGCGGCTCTGGTCTGGAGCTGTAAATTGTGATTCTTGGCAAGGAATCAGTTCGGTGAGCGCCAGGGGCATGCGATATAAGCAAACACTGGTTATTTAGTTATTGCCGAACTAAGCTATTTAATTGATAAATTCATATCAAAGCAGATGGTGGAAACATTCACATCAGAGCATTTACGCACCTATTATGTATTTGCTCATGAAGTCCATAGTAAACCGTCAGCCGATTTATTTAACTCCTTGTGGATAGACATTTATATAGGGCGTTCCATGTTTATTAGCATGGATTAGCTTATAAAGGCAGATCATTCTGCTCTGGGTATTCCCGGGGATTTTTATAAGTGCAACTCTAATCTTCCGTTTTACCCTTTGAAAAATTGTTAATATAGACTGAAATACCGGTGCTTTTATGTAGATGGGGGAGAGGATCAGCGGCTCCTTTACAGATATCAATATTGCAGCATTTTACTAGAATAGACTTTTCTAGTTTGTGCAGATTTCCAAACTACAAAATAAAGTATTATAAGCTTATTTTAGCATTCTACGGGCTAAATTACACAAATCACGCTAAAACGGGGGCGCAAAGGAGAAAAACCTGCGCCTGCAGGATTCTTCTTTTGGCCCCCGTTTTAGCACGATATTACAATGCATGCACTTAAAAAGCTGCCTGCATTGTTACCGGGCGCTAAGCCCCGGGATGTGCGCAGCGGCGCTAGAATCCACTCGATGGAGTCCATAGGATTCCATTGAAGCAGACATCGCCGGTCACATAACCTGCCGGATCTCGCCTCGCGGAATCTGGCAGTTCAGCGTAGTGATCCGCAGGGGAGACTGGGGGACTTTTCCCCCTAGTCTCTCCCTGCTCCTGCCGGACGGAGGAGGCGGATGGAACCGCGGTCCTCGCCGCGGGATAAGAGGTGAGTATCTGGATTGTTTTGGGGGGTTTCTGGTTGGTGCTAACAGATTCTGCACCAGCAGAATCCGTTAGCACCAAGTCTTGGCTGTGGTTAACTTTTTGTTAACCGCAGCCGGACGTTAATCAGCGTTAGGACTTTGTAATCCTAACGCTGATTAACACTTTGCGCTCCCCATGTTAAGTTTAGTATAGGGGTTGCAAAGTACAGTAACCTCGCGCTGAAAAGTGGAAGATTCCAAACGCTAACGGATTTCTTAACCCATTAGCGTTTGGATTGTAATAAGTGGTGGCTACCAGGGCTAACGTTAATGCTCACTCAGGTGAGCGCTAATGTTAGCACCAAGTATGTAATGTAGCCCCCCTATACCTCTTGTTTCTGTTTTCATAGATTTCATTTTGCCAAAATTGCTTGAGGTACAATGGGATCGAGCTGATTTTTTTTGGGAAAAAAAATATATACTGGCTGCTTATTGGCTGCCGGATTCAGTTGAAAAAAATGTCATCCCAAGTCGATATTTGAAAAATGGCGCTGGTTTGAAAAGAAAGTTGGCTGGAGAAAAAAAACCTTATTTTTCAGCCAGGATTTGTGCTCTTAAACATCTTTTTTAGAAAATGCCATTGCTTAATGAAAGGATTCAGTCCTAATCCCTCTATTTCCCTGCCTGAAAATCCATTTATCAACACCTTTTAGCACTTTTTTTGAAAATTAACCTACTGATAAATCAGAATTGAATAGCTAAAGCTGATATTCCCTTTAAAAAGTATAACCACGAGAGCCGATATTGGAGCCCATTTTTTTATTGGGAATCAAGATGACATTTAACCCACATTTGAAACTCCCAAACTGGAAAATGGGCAAAAATTAAATTGAGCCCAGCGTTGAAACTATAAAAATAATGATACTCTTAATAAAAAGGAAAAACAAAATTAATATAATTAAACTTTAAGGCTGGGGTCAGACGAGCGCACTAGGTGCACCTGTACTGATGTGCCTACCAGCGTCACACGGGGCCAGTCACACGCTGTTGCATGCGCCCTAATTGTGTGCGCAACAGCGGCCGTGCTGCGTCCATGCAGCAAGCCTCCCCCCGTCAAAGTGCTACGATGCACGTTCGACGGGGCTGCAAAGCACAATCCTCCATAGGAGGATCGAGCCTTGCAGTGCTGAGCGCACTAACTGCGCTCAGTGAGGTGGCCAGACGGACATCAAGTGGAAGGAACGTCCACTCTCACGGATGTTCCTTCCGCTCCTCAAAATGCTCGTCTGACCCCTGGCCTAAGCTGTTTTTTTGGTGTCTGGTGAGGAAATATATGGAATGTATCCAGTTTGATGGTGCCCTGAAACTAAATTATGTAACGGCATATTTAACAGGTACAAAATCGAGGGCGATTATGTTGGATCCCTAATACACAGAACCATATTTCCATCTGTTTCTTATACCAGGTGTGTAATTAAGGTTAGAAAACCTACATTTACCACGTCTTCTACTCTTATTTCTTTTCCTCGTGTACAGAGATAACCATTTATTATAACAGATATGTGAACAAGATACTGCCCACCTTCTTCTTTTGTAATTATAATCTCTTGGCCCTCTATATATTCCCTTTAATTGTGATTTAATGCGTTATATGTATTCAACCTCCTTAGGTGCAGTGTCAAGGAGATTCCTGGAAGCTGTGACATGTGATTAAAATTAAATTTAGTCACTTTCTCCTCAATCATAAACATGTCAGTGAGTATTCTTCTCTATATATGTTACGGGTAAAGTCCGAAGTGCGGTTAATCCTAGGATTACCCGGGTAATCCTGACATCACCCAAAACCGCTGGGTAAAGCTGCACAAAAATGAAAATTTCGGACTTTACCCGGGTAATTTTAGGACTAACCAACCGCCCTTGGGTAACTGGAAGAGCTAGAAAATTCACACTTTACCCGGATAATGTGCAAGTCTGAAGCTTCACCCGGGTAATCTGAGGACTATCCACAGCTTCACCCGGGTAATCTGCAGAGCATCCAACCCAGCTTGGGTAACAGTGAATTTTGCTATTATCTATGGATATTATCAATGAAAATGGCAAAAGACAAACATTAAAAGTATTTAGGATATAATGAATATACAGAGTAACAGGATATGTTTCTTATATGAATGTTAAAGAGTTACATGATCTTTATTATGTGTTTTATGTGCTTATATATCATTTATAAAACATAATAACCATCAGGTTACTCTTTATATAATATCTTTATCTTCATAAATTAATTTTCAGACAGTTAATGCACAGAGTAACATGACAGTTATTTAGTGCGGTTTGTGACTGGATATAATTTCGTTAAAAATAACAAAAAATAATTTTGTTATCAGTCACATAACAGTTTGCAGCTTTACCCGGGTAATCCTCGGAATTCAGTCAACTCTAACCTGCTGAAAACCCATGAAAAGCAGAGAACCCAGAGGCGTTTGGATACTTTGCAGATTACCCAGATAAAGTCCGATGTTTCGTTGCACATCACACTTTATCCAGCAACACTAGGGTAATGTGCGAATTACCCGGTTAAAACAGAGCAGACAACCGGAGTACCCAGAGGCCTCTGGATACTTTGCAGATTACCCGGGTAAAGTCCGAAATTTCATTTCACTTCAGACTTTTGCTAATGACGCCTGGGTAATGTCAGGATTAATCACACTTCGGGCTTTAACCGTAACATATATATATAATTAATATGATTGTTTATACAGAGAAGGCACCCAGTACCTTCATTATGTCTTCATCTTCTGCTCTTGCAGATTATTCATGTTTCAAGTTAAGATCCAAAATGCCCTTTTTTCCCTCTTAAATTCTGGTGACAGACAAGACATCGAACGCCGTTATTCTTGGAAGACGAGCCAAAGACCTACTGTTCAGTTCCCACACTTTTTATTTTGATGCCTGGGGCACAGAGCGATGAAAAGAATATCAAGGACACTGAGTGCCGACACAAGGATTAAGCGGGCCAAGCATGTCACAGTTGGTGTCCTTACCAAATGACCCA
Organism: Leptobrachium leishanense; assembly: GCA_009667805.1. Taxonomy (NCBI): domain Eukaryota; kingdom Metazoa; phylum Chordata; class Amphibia; order Anura; family Megophryidae; genus Leptobrachium; species Leptobrachium leishanense. Next base: position 50,258,738 of record CM019064.1, read on the forward strand.
CTCACTCAAAGCTTATCATCCTTCTATAAAATGTCTGGGCACTTTGCGAAACATTAACGATATCCACGCTGCTCACATTTTTATAGATTTGCTTCATACTGGGTCTGGAAAAGATGAATAAAACTGCTTCTCTACGCAGACCCTGACCCCTTTCGTTTCCGTAGCGTAATTTCTTTGTGAGCACAAGCCGGCAATTGAACAGATGATTGTTGCGGAGGGTCAATAGAATAAGGCTATATTGGTTGAAACATCGTTGAAAGTGATGGAAATGAGTCCTTTGTAAACAGTGGGGTGAGGACGACACAAAAAGAAAATGTTGAAAGTAGAGAACGATAAAAAAATAAATATATGTAGCAGATGGGCAAAGCGCATACCCGACCACACTAACAGCGCTTTGTTTCATGAATTGTCTGGTCTCGTAGCAGCTTCACGTTAAAGAGGCCCTTTTATCAGAGCTGTGGGTGTTTCGGAGATTATTTTGGTGGTGAGTCTCTGTTAAGATGAATGTGCCTCTGTTTCTCTCTGCTGATTAGCAAAGTCCCAAATGGCAAGTGTGATAAACTCTGCTCTTTTGATGGCCTTTCTTTCCTTTCAACTCAAAGACCGAGATCACAGAGAACATCTCTCGGTAACAAGACTCTGTTTTTGTCCCTTGGTACTCCCTTAATACGGACTTTAAACACACGTCGCCCCTGCATTCTTTCTGTGTTCCTATAGATTGCCGATGTTTCAATTCACGGGAATATGACTGCATACATACATTATTTATACTCTCCGCTGTTAACGTTATTTTTTTTAACTAATGAATTTTAAAGGACTTCAAAGAGATTTTACTTGTGAGATGTATTCCTTGATAATTTTTAATATTTCGATTATCATTAAAATGGTCGTTTTTTTCTTCAAAGGGTAGACACAAAAACCATAAATAGAAAAAAATGATAGACTGATAGAGACATAGATAAAAGGAATGATAGAATGAATGAATATATATGGATAGACAGACATACAGATAGATATTCTGATATTTTGTTAAATCATATGAAAAAGGATAGGCGAGACTCAAAGTTTCCAAGCTCCATAACCAAGGATTCCTTTGTTTATAGTGTCAAATGAAAAACACGGGTCAATCATTCTCTTGCCCATGTATCTATAGTATATATAGGTGTGCTCAGATGGGTGACTGCTGGATGGACTATTCCTGCTGTCCATTTGAGGTCACCATGTAGACAGTTTTCTATTGTTTCTTCCTTGGTTCGCAATAAGAACACTTATGAAAAGTGTCCGTTCATGATTATTTACCATTGTAAGTAATAGTAATGTTCCATGTGATCAAACCCTAACGATATGGGCTGTACATGCCATTCATCTGTAAAAATAAACAGAAATCCAAATAACTATAGAAAGAATCATGGCAAACTCAAAAATAAACTTAACCTGTCACGTGCAGGCGAACCAAGGGGGACGATGGTAAGAACCCAAGGATGCAGTGACACACAAGAGACCTAGATCGGGTATGAACCGGTGTTTATTGGGCAAACAGGTGAGTGAAAGCACTGGTGAGGGTGAAGGCAGGAATAGGGCTGACTGAGGGGTATGGCAGAAAGGAAAAACAAAGGAAGGGAGGAACAGGACACAGAGAGACACTGAGGGCAACACAACAGGAGACTCATGTGAAACACTAGACAGGTGGGACAGGAAAAGGGCTGTCCGATGTCTTGAAGAGACGTAGCAGCAGGGCTGGAGACCAGAGTTGAAGGGCACTTGAGGTAGGAGACCGGAGTTGCAGGGCACTTGGAGATAGAAGACTGGAGTACTGTGGGTGGACAGCAAGGTTGGAGGCTGGAAGTAGGATCACAGGAACAGCAGACCGGGAAACAGGCTTCTAGCTAGTAGGGTTGCTGGAAAGTGAGCAATGCATAAGCACTGAGGAAGGGGTGAGTCCATATTATAAAAGGGAGTCCAAGGCTAATGAAAAGTACATCTGTTGTGCCTGCAGGAGAGCTGGAACAAGCAGGAACATAGTAGGAAATGTTCTGCCAGGGACTGTGATGGCAGAGCAGCACTGGCTTGGGCCTTCCTGTGGCGACGATCCATGACATAGCCCATAAAGCTTTGAAACTTGCTACAAGCCTTTCATTGTGACATAGAGGACATTAATAGATATTTACTATTGGATTGAATGAGCATTTTGCATCCTTTGTTTTACTGGTGTTAAATTTAGATGTTGATATGGAATCCTCTTAGAGTCGTACCTTCAATGGATGACTCTGCTGTGGTCAGTACTTGATTAACGGCTTGGGTCTAGAGTTGAACTTTGGGTGTATCTCTTGTCCCATCCCTGTCAGACCAGCTGTTCCTCTGCCTTATTCTTCTTACCTCCGGTTGTGCGACCACTCTATCCCTTTGAATCTCATTGTGTTGGTGGCTATTGGTTCTGACATAAGCAATTTTTACTAAGCTTATTTTGCAGTTGGGCCTAGAGCTGCAGCACCAGTACCCCCTTGTGTTAATTGGGCCCTCCTTGTAAAGGTCTATTTTGTAGCAATCTCAGCCCCAACAAACTAGAGCAATGCAGACACAGTACTTCCCTGATTATCCATTATTTGGCCTGGACCAAATGGGCCGATTTTGGGGTTTGGGTCAGGAGCTGCAGCTCCAATAGTGCCTGTGTTAATCTGGTCCTCCCTGTGGTAAGGGACAAATTTGCAGCAAGCTTGGCCAAGCAGACACAGTATGTCTCTGATTATCCATTTTTCTGCCTGGATCAAATGTAAAGTAATTAGAAGTCAGTTCCTAAGTAACATTACTCTTATTTTATTTTCAAATCTTTAATACCTCAATTTTTTATATCGAACTTGATAGGACATGTTAATATATGTGCTAATTTTCTAGCAAGCTGTGATTGCTCTTCATAAAAAGCAGACCATTAATAATTTTCACATTTATTTTTACATCCCACGCTCCGATAATCACATATTATTTGTCTTCATAATATTATCACGGGGAAAAAAGGGACATTGAAAGTAAATACACACTCTCCTCCAAGGCTGCTGTACGGATTCCCGTAAAGTAAGGGAAAAAACACAATCAACATTTCCCGTATTTCTCATTTCTATTATTTAATATCAATATAAGCAGAATATAGATAAATCAATTAATGGAAAGGAAAATGGTTATTTTTTTATAGCATTTTTACAGAAATTAAGAGGAACAACAAGGTACGTTGTTGCATTTCCTTTGTTTTGTCTGACAGATGGGACACGGTTTTGCTTCTAAAGCGTTGAAAACATATATCAGGCGCCTGTAGCCCATCGCTTTGATCATCTTCTTGTTTTATTTTCCAGTTCTAATGCTTCATAATGTTTTTTTTTTTTTTTCTTTCCAGCTTAAAATGTTACACGAATATAATTATCTAACTGATTTTAATCACTTGGATGTCTGCTTTGGCCTTTTAATTATTAATAAAATAAAATCCATTGATTTCCTCCAGTTGTTCGAACAACAGTCAAAGCTAATCTTGCCGCAGGCTGGAAAGTCGGAGAGATGAACAGCAAATCCATTGGCTAAACATTAATTTCATGGGATTTAAGATAGATTTTTTTTTGAGAAGGTATTTGCCTATGTTGCTTTCTTCTCTCTCGCTCTCTCTCGTTTCGTCTTTACGAGTCTATTGTGAAGTCTGCGGGCCTTTGCTGTGGAAGGGAGAGAATTCCTGCTGAAATTATATATAGCAAATTAATGTTATGAGTGTCATATCGAAAGACTTGGGAACCCTTAGATGTATGTATCTGCTCATTGATTTCCGAGCTTTTGAAGTCCTGTGTGTTGTACAACAAAAGATGGGACCGGTCACACTTATAATGTGCGACGGCGGACAAAATTTGCAATAAATTTCCATATATTTAAGAATAATGAGCCTCTTTAACCAAAAAGCAAAATGTATCGAGGGGAAAATCTAAAAGAAAACATTCGGAACTAGGCTTTGTTATGACGATTGCTACATGAAGCATTATTCTCCAGAATGTTTGTGTCTTGATAAATGAGGCTCTGTGATACTTTTTTCAGGTACAGTATGTTCCTCATTGAGATAACATTTACAGTTTAATTAAAAAGCTTGAAAAATCATAAAAAAATGGATTACGTCTAAAACATACAGGGTTATTCAAAGAGAGATGAAAAGCAGGAGAATGACTGGAGAATGGAAAATGCTAGTTCAAGATATCCAAACCAGAATAATTCTCCCATTCATCCGACTTTCCAAATCGCCTATTTTGACCTAGCATTTTCCATTCTCCAGTCATTCTCCTGCTTTTCACCGCTCTCTGAATAACCCTGATAGTCTCTAGAGCAGTTCCCTTCCAAAATGATTGCTCTAATAAAAAGACTCTAAAGCCTAGTCTTGGACAACCTGTCAATAGCTTTTATGTGCTGTCATCATATGCTCTGTATGGGAAGAAAATGGGAATTATATGATCGATATTAACCACTTGAATGCTAAGGACGCGCTCAGCGCGTCCTCAGCATTCCCGCTGGTATGCGGAGGACGCGCTGAGCGCGTCCTCGCATTGGGGTCAGCGTTCGGCCGGGTTCCGGCCGATCGCTGGCCCCTCCGGTGCGGGCTGACATCCTGGATGTCAGCCCGGCATCCGGAGCAGTGGCCGCCATTATTATGTGTCATCGCGCCCCCGCGATGACACATAATTCAGGCGCCCCCCCCGCATGTGCGGAGGAGGCGCCTGAAAGGGAGGGGGGGGAGGTCCTTCGGACCTCTCTCCCTCCCGATCGGCGGCTCACAGGGGCTTAACCCAGGCATCATTTGGAAGGGCACAGCCTGCCCTTCCAAATGATGCCTGGCATTAACCCCTGGGGAGCTGGATCGCAAATCGGCGCTGAAAAGCGCCGATTTGCGATCCTTCCCGGGAGCTGGCCGACATCTTGGATGTCGGCCAAGCTTCCGGGAACTCCCCCAGAGGACTGGCGTCATCGTGCGCAGCACGATGACGCCAGTCCTAGCATTAACCCCTAACTGCACGAAGTGTGGAGATAGGGAGTTCCAATGAACTCCCTATCTCCCGATCCGTGGCAGTTAGGGGTTAAATTTTGATATCGTTGGATCGGCCAGAGCATGGCCGTTCCAACGATACCAAACATGAAAGTAAAAAAAATTGTAAAAAAAAAAAAAAAAAAAAAAATAAAAAAAAAAAAAAAATTAAAAAAAAAAAATAATAAAAAAAAAAAATAAACACTTTTTTTTTTTTTTTTTTGTTTTGTTAATGCAGAAATATTGTTCCCATTTCAATTATAATGTGAACAATGATGCTGCATTAACGATTTTTGTATGCGGTGCGTTTGTTAAAAATGGTGTCATTTTCCCCAAAAAAAAATGTAACGAGACCCCATCTCTAATTTTTTTAACAAGCGCACCCCATACAAAATATAACCGCAATTGCTCGCATGTTAAAATGTGGAAAAAAACACTTTACACGCTGTAAATTATTGAAAATACATATTTTATTGCATTTTTTGTTATAATATACAAACATGACATAACGTATACATATAATAATGACATATTATGAATCTACCGAGTCTGACGGAAAGAACGATATATAATATGTCGATGTCATATACTAAAATAAGCCTTCAAAACACGTTTAAACATGATGCGCAAAACAGGTACAAAATGACCTCAGCACAGGGGCGGGAAAAGCCTCAGCAGCGAAAGGGTTAAAAGAGACAGGTTCTAGCAGGCAACATGACTGTGTGACCCAAAAACCAATCTAAAGGCTCATAAAGAATGTGTACTGTAGCTTCCACGAAGAACCATGTTGCCTTCCTCTGTCTATCTGTTTGTGATGTTTGCTAAAGGGCTAAAAGCAGGTTGGGTGTCCAGTCGCAACAAGTGAACAAGAAAGGTCTTCACCGCCCTTCACATCGATGTTTTTAATGTCTTCTGATAAAAGGATGCTATCTACAGCATAAGCTAAAATAGATTAAGAAAATGAAACAGGAAAACCTCAACCGTAGATACAATACATTCTTTTAGAATGTCTTCTTAGGTCAACTCCACAACCCGGGCACATCAATGGCTGTGTTTTCCCACCAGTGTCCAAAGAGTTTACCATGAAGCCGAGGATACTAGCGGATCACAATGTTTAACATCCATTTCCGAATGCTATACTTGGATTAGTTTAGGACACATTTAAGGGGTTATTCAATAACAGCCGAACTTGTCACCGAATTGCACCAAACAGTGAATTGGCCCGAACGGTGCAATTGTATGGCCATTCGACTATTCAGAAAGCTGGCAATTTGCCAAATATTGGCTAATTGCCAGCGAAATACAATGCCATTTGTCTCAGTTCACTGCAATTCGGCGACCTTCGGTGGCAGTGAAATTCTCCATAGAAAAGTAATGGTTAATCTATACAGAGAACGCCCAAATGTTGGCGAAATGCCCAGATTTTTTGGTGCTTCAGTTCAACAGGTTTTAAAAGGTGATATCCCAAAGGTTTCAATGGGAAAAAAATTACCGTTTTTATTTATTTTTTATTCAACGGTTTTTATTTTCATTTGCAGCAAAAAGTCTTTTGATTTTATTTTTTAGAATTGTTTAGGAATTTTTTGAGGTTTTTTAGGCAAAATTTTGGATTCCTCTTTTTTATAATGGCTTTTTTTTATTCCGCAACAGACCTTTTTATTATTATTTATAGGACTTTTTTTATTAGTTTCATGCATTTTTTTGGTTCCAAACGCCTTTTTTAAAATTGCCTTTTTTTTCCTTTACCTTCAGTTCGGCAGCGTTTGGTGGCTGATCGGCTTTTTTCGACAGCGATCCACGGATCACTTCGGCACACTTCGGGGACCCTGCGGTGAATGCTGAATTTGCCGCATTGTCGGCGAACTCAACTCGCCGAAGTGCACCAAACGAGAGAGCACCAAAATGTCCGTGCTCTCTGAATAACCCCTTTAGTCATAGGTTTGCCATTTTCTTTAACTTTTTTACATTTTTGTAAATATGTCCGGAATGCATCACAATCTAAGGTATTACCTCCCTACCTGTAGATTTTGCCAGATCAATAATTTTTTAATAGGAAACAAATTTAGAGCAGGGAAGTGTGCGTGTGATTTCCTAATTAGTGTTTGACCTTTCTTTGTCATAGTTCATGGCTTTGAATAGTTATTGCTATTGAATATGTGGCTGGCGATGACAGGCCGAGAGTCACTCATTATGTTATCTCCTATAGCTCCGACCAATCTAATCTCGCCAACACACCGCTGTACGTGGATTTAATGTGCGCTGCATTGTGCATAGTCACAAAGAAACGGTTCATTAATATTTCTTTGCTTTATACTTCTGACACAAGATCTATATTTCCAGATAAGATAACCACTTTAGTGCCGAATAACACAGCTTTTCTAATATATTGATCTTTTTTTCCCTGTGACCCAGGCGTGGGTAGACAGCCTTTACAGCCTAAATTACAGTAGGTTTCCCGACGTATCTAATAGGCATTTACTATTGTGGTCTAAATACAACCCCCACCACCGCCATCTTATGGTAAATGGGCTATTTTTAATCCACTATGTGTATAATATAATTATTAGAATATGGTTTGCAAGACATGATGCATCTACAGTTACATATGTGCACATTCGTATGCGTTTATATAAGTTCAATATAAAGCAGTATATTATAATACTCTCCGCTTCTAATAATAATATGACCATGTTCTACAAATAGAGATTAGGGATGTGCGTTTCAGGTTTCGGAATTTTCACGAAACTTCCCGATTCGTGTTTTCGGATGCGGCCGATTTTCCGAAAATTTTTAGATCCGAAAATGGCAGATCCGAAAAGTTTTCCGAGCCGAAACGAAATATTTTCGGAATTTTCGAATGTACTTGAAATGTGTCAAATCGAAATTTATTGCTTTGAAACGAGGAGAACAGACGTTCCGAAAAAACGAAAATTTCCAAAAATACGAAACGTCGATACAAAAAACGAGCTAAGTGACACGAAAATACGAAAACTGGTCGATATTCCGAAACCATTTACAACTCGGAAAAACGAAAATTTCCGAAAATACGAAAAGTCGATACAAAAAACGCGCTAAGTGACACGAAAATACGAAAAATGGTCGAAATTCCGGAAAAAAAATGTACGCGAAAAACGAGTCGAGCCGAACCGAATCGAAACAGAAATCAGTTGAAACGAGCCGAATCGAAAAGTTTAAAAATCCGAAAAATCGAATCGAACCAAAAAAAAATCTATGCTCTATGGTGAGGCCCGATCAGGTCTCACAAGGCTTTAGCTCGATTGTGCCATTACAGGGACAACTGCTCCATATGCAAATCAGACACTATCACCCAGAAAGGACGGCCAGTACTGAATACCAAGGACGTCATCCCTGCACGAGAGATGCAGCAACCCCCGATGATCGTTTCGGCCTTGTTAGGCCTCGTCAGGAGGGTATAACTGACACCCTCGAGGCACATCAAGCAAGGGGTCCACATCTGGATTACCCTGTTGACTTGTAGGACACTAGTGCCTTTGCTCGTTCTCAGGACCCTCACAAACCTCTCTGTTTCTCTCTTGATTTTGTGTTTGACCCCAAAAACACTTCTTTCTAGATGACATTGATAACACTGCTTTCAAGCAGGTATCTGAGAAACTCGGTATTATGAGCCACAATCATGCACAGGAGATATGCAAGACTATAGGGTCTATTCAGTAACAAAAACATGCAGGGCGCACACTCCTTAACAATCCCGCCACGCGGTGCCACACAGAACAGCATGGCCCATGTCCTTATTCACATATAAAGACGACTGATCCGGGCACTCAGGTACAGCAGATCTTGGGAACCTTTATTACAGGCATATCTCACGCAACGTTTTGACTCTATATGGAGTTGTACAGAGAAAGGCTCTGTTGTTGAGATATAGCCATAATAAAGGCTCCCAAGATTTCCTCTACATGAGTGCCTGGATTATTTGTCTTTTATAGGGTCTTTTCAGTCATATCCAAATTGATGTTGAGTAGTGCTACTTGGCTTGTCATAGCCTGACCTCCAGTTGCTTGATTAGGCATGGATGATCGCTAGCATGTGTTTGTCCAGGGAGTCAGCTGTCAGTAAAGTAGCACTAATCAATTATGGACCACATAGACTATCACAAGCCTCGACATGATTGGGGCTCAAAATAATGAGTTCCATGATGATTCCTTGGTGGCAGTGTCATCAACAGCATCTGGGTAGCTAATAAAAAAGTAACAGTAGTTAGCCATTTCCACGGGGCAGTAGAGTTACTTGGCCATACTAAATTTTCAGACTAGACCTGAAACTGTAGCACAGGAGCAATGCCAGAAATCTCCATTTTACATTAATTGGCTGAAAGAAACATCACAGAACAACATCTGTTGACATGTGACACATAGCTTGGGTTGAGGTTCTGCAGTTGTTTCAGCAATATGGGGTCAGAAACTTGTTCATGGCCGAACAGTATTTGTGTTTGCCTTTCCCACATGTTGAAGGATCCAGCCAACCAAGTAAGTACAAGGGTAACAAATTTCAAACTTTCTCATGTGACTGTGAGCAGGTTCACGGAGTCCTCCATGCGGTGCATTTTAGAGTTTTTTTCTGGTGTCCACAAGCAACTTACTCCCAAATGGAGTAACCAGATATAGAAGGACAGGAGGGTCTTACAGCCATATTGTTAGTAGATCGTTGACGACTGCTTTTGCTAATACTGATATTTAAATGTCACTGTCATCACTGAGCTTTGCATAAGTGCTGTAGGATTATATTATACAGCAAACCTATTGATCTGCAAAGTTCCTTCAGCCGGCGATGTAGGATTTAATGTAAATTGCCAAGAACATGAGACGGAGCAGGTTTGTAAACACACATTGTCAATCATAATTTGCACGTAAATATTCATTATTCCATCACGTACTTGGTGAGCCTTGTCTTTTGTCATTATGTTGTGCTATAACTAACCCAACTGCATGTGTGTACTGCTCAGTTATGTCACTACACATCAAATAAAAATGTGACATTATTAGAATTTCAATAACCTGTGGAATTTACATAGATGGCGTCTCCGATGCCAGCTCTCTGGCGCTTGTGTTAGACGGCCCTAGAGGCAGCGATTCCTCTAGCTTACCAAACAGACGGTTATTTGATTGGTTTTACTCACTATATGATATCTTTATGTAATTAATCTTTCACTGTCAGAAGTTTCCCGTGGAAGATAAAATGTTAAACCAAGCTGATTGTATTTATGATTTTAAAAATGGAGTAGATTTTGGCAAAATACTAGAGCCAATATAACCCCATCAAAATCTATCAGGGTTATTCAAAGAGATCCGAATTGTGGTCGAAAGGTAACCGAACTCAATTCAGCGTTCGGTTACCTTTCCTGGCCATTCTGCTATTCAGAGAGCAGGCAATACGCCAAATCCTTGTGAATTGCCTGCACATATGGTGGCTGTTCGGTGTCTGTTCGAGGGCAGTGAAATCCCCATAGAGAAGCAATGCTTCGTCTATTCAGAGAACAAAAACCAGCAGTGAAAAGTTGCCGAATTGCCCTGCTGTTCGGTGGTTTCATTTGACAGGTTTATTCAGGCGAATCCCATAGGCTTCAATGTTAAAAATATTCCCGTTTTAATCCAAACCGTAGTTTATAATATTCTGCAGGAAAAGGTCTCTTTATTTATAGATTTTTTAGGATCTTTTAGGCATTTTTCGGAATTTTTTGGTGAATTTTTTTTTTTTTAAATAGTTTTTTCTTTTTCTGTAACAGCCTTTTTTATTATCATTCATTGGATCTTATATGTAAATTTCAAACGTTTTCGTTCTGTATTTTCTTTGCAAACAGCGTTTCACTTTTCAAACATTCAAGCAAACTGTTGTTTTTTTTTCTTTTTCCACTCCATTCGTCTGCGGTGTCGGTTTTTTCCGGCGGCTGCTTTGTGCTGGGATCGTCAGCTGCTCAGATTTCTCTTGCGTGTTAGGCGGGGTTAATCCAGATGTTTCTGCGGCTTTCGGTGTGCGTTCGACGAGTTTTGCGGTGAGCGTTCGTCAGGTTTGCGGCGGCTTTTCCCTGCACTATGACAGCCCTGTGGTGCTTGCTGAATACATCGCAGGGTCACCGAAATGGGATTGCCAAATCGCACCGATTTGAAGAGAACGAAAAAGTCACCGAATGTGCAGTGACTTTTCGATTCTCTTTGAATAACCCTGTATGAGACGTTTTCTGAAAGTTGTATCACATGTTGCGTTCTAAGTAAAAATGGATGTAGTTTGCAATACTAAGGGGGTTATTCACAGAATGTTGGTGTTTGCCAAACGTTCCAAACACCGGCGTAAATCATTGTTGTTCTAGCGGCGACAACCACCGGCATTTGACAAAAGAAAGATCCAGTCAGCAGCAGGAGGAGCTTTACTGTGAAGATTCTCCTGCCAGTGTATAGATTTTACTTTTGCAACTTCTGCAAACACCGCTACACTTTGAATAACCACCGAAATATTCTACTAGGCATTTATAAAAGGTGAATTCTTATATGCTGCCAGGCCTTACTCATGACCAGTGACGTGACGAGGACAAACAATCGAAAGTCATTCAGGCCATGCAAAAGTTATGGATATGAATTGCTTGGTGTACAAAACCAGAATGTTGAGAAGTACGAAGCAGGAATTAGACTATCAGGTCTATTCACTAAAGGTGAAACCCAGGAGTATTGGCAGGAGAAGAGAACAATCTAGACCAAATAGCCAAACCAGAAAAATTCCCCCATTTATCTCACTTTCCAAATCAGCGATTTGGTCTAGATTGTTCTCTTCCCTTGCCAATTCTCCTGAGTTTCACCTTTAGTGAATAGACCTGTTTGTCAATAAAAAGACTGACGTAGAGGTAAGAGACTAACATGACATTTGGGGAAAGGATTTTTTACCATGAAGGATACATTGAGATTTCTCTTGTTTTCAAGTATGTCCTGGGTGGTGAGTATGTACCGTTAGGTGTCTTGCCCAAGGACACTTACTGGAGAGGTGCTCGTCGGGATCGAACCCATGTCTCCACAGGCTCTCTCCATGCAGAGCAGTGACGTTACCTCTACTCCACCCAGCCAGTACTATTCCATCTATCACTGGAGATGTATGGTGGGCATATGCAAACCAAAGCTCCGTATATCGGAAAATGACTGGCCACCCTGAAGAACACCCAAGGTACAGCCATGCTCGTAATAAGATATTGACAGGAAAGACCATAGCAGAAATATTGCAAACAACTGCATAGCTGTAAATAAAATGTTTTCATTTTTCCGTTTCTTTCGGCATGTGCCAAATCCTGCAAAGTGTATGCTATAATTAGTCCTACTACTAGGATCTGCTTTATTTATATCTTCTTTCGGGTGCCGGAAAAAATCCCTACAGCCGGGTTCCCTACAACATCCCGATGGCCAACTTCCAGACAGAACAAGTGCCGGACATCCCAACTTCCCTACACGGCAAACTTCATAGACTTCCAGACATCCATGATCCCAGCGGCTAACCCTAATACTAACACCCTAACCTAGGTTTAAGGGGGTTAGGGCTAGGTTTAGGGTGGTTAAGGGTAGTGCTAGGTTTAGGGGGTTTAGGGTTAGGGCTAGGTTTAGGGGGGTTAGATCTAGGTTTAGGGGGTTAGGGTTAGGGCTAGGTTTGGGGTGGTTAGGGCTAGGTTTAGGGGGGTTAGATCTAGGTTTAGGGGGTTAGGGTTAGGGCTAGGTTTAGGGGGGTTAGATCTAGGTTTAGGGGGTTAGGGTTAGGGCTAGGTTTGGGGTGGTTAGGGCTAGGTTTAGGGGGGTTAGGGTTAGGGCTAGGTTTAGGGGGTTAGGGAGTAGGGTTAGTGTTAGCCGCTGGGGAGTTGGCCGTCAGGGAGTTGTTTGTGTAGGGAAGTTGGCTGTGTAGGGAAGTTGGCCGTCAGAGAGTTGTCTGTGTAGGGAAGTTGGCTGTGTAGGGAAGTTGGCCGTCAGGGAGTTGTCTGTGTAGGGAAGTTGGCCGTGTAGGGAAGTTGGCCGTGTAGGGATGTTGGCCGTCAGGAAGTTGTCTGTGTAGGGAGTTGGTCGTCCGGATATTGGCATTAGGGAACCTGGTTGTAGGGATTTCGACCCAAACCCCTTCATTCTTTTTAATAATATTATTTGTTTTTGTTATAAGCCCCCCTTTATGTCAGTGGGTGTACAACTGCCCGCCACGTATGGAAAGCCTTCCTTTGCCATGTTGACTCCATTGTACAGCGCTGCAAAATATGTTGATCCTTTCTAAATAATTGGAACTGTTCACTATTTTTACTTCAACAGCAGATCTGTACAACATGTCATCACGGTTGCATTTTTCTCAGAGACTGCGCAGCAGGGTGTTAAGGGGGTTGTGTTTTAAGTATCTCTTTCGCTAGTATAGATCTAGTAGCCAAAATACAACATATAGAAACTGCCAGGGTGCCCACAGGGCCTTGCTGCCTCAGCATTTGATTGGTAACCCTATACAGTATATGCCATAGAATATTAGGGGGACATTCTGATTGGCTGATTCACTTCTTGATATGACAACAACACATTGTACTAACATATAAGTTGAAGAATCTCAAGTTCTAGCGTCATGGTTTGTTTTGTTTTTAATTAATATTTATTCCTTTGTTTATGTAAAATAAAAGATATGTTTATCCTCTCGCGCCCTGGTGGGTCCGTTTATAATTTAAATATTCATGATCACATGGCTACCTAAATATTTGTGCAGTTTATTAATAGATGTATTTTCCATTAGAGTAACTGAATGCATAAACATTATATTTAAAAAAAAGAGTGTCTTATCCCCTCACTCATTGGTTAGAAGCTTCACGATGGACTGCGCAGGTTTTACCATCTGTATCAGTAGTTAATTAGGGTGAAACATGAGGTAATTATGGCTAATCCCAGCGCTTTCCTGCTGGCCTTGTGCCTGTCAGGCTTTTTTTTCTGTGACCAAACCACTTCCAGAGCCCGTGAAATATTGCTATTAGTGGGAAGGGGGATTAGCAAAAATAATGCCTACCTTTCCCAATGCAGCATGTGAGGGCAGCCTGCGGCAAGAAGTTCTGAAGAATGCCATTAACTGTGCGCTCCTTAACGCTTTGCTGCAAATATCTTTCAACAAATAACATTGTTTTTATCATCCTGGGCAAAACACAGTTTATTGCTAATATAAAGTATTTTAACAGTGAGATAACTAGCCAGATGGACAGAGACAGACAGACAGATGCAGAGGGAGAGCAGTAGATAGGCATTGTATATGAATGGATGGATAGATAGGTAGACAGAGAGATACAGAGATAGATAGATAGATAGATAGATAGATAGATAGATAGATAGATAGATAGATAGATAGATAGATACAGAGATAGATAGATAGATACAGAGATAGAGAGAGAGATACAGAGATAGAGAGAGAGATACAGAGATAGAGAGAGAGATACAGAGATAGAGAGAGATATAGAGAGATACAGAGATAGATAGATACAGAGATAGATAGATAGACAGTGAGAGAGAGAGATAGATACAGAGAGAGATAGAGAGATACAGAGATAGATAGAGAGATACAGAGAGAGAGAGATAGATACAGAGATAGAGAAATACAGAGATATATAGGTAGATAGATAGATAGAGAGATAGATAGAGAGATAGAGAGATAGATAGAGAGATAGATACAGAGATAGATAGATACAGAGATACAGAGATAGATACAGAGAATGATAGATACAGAGATAGATAGATACGGAGATAGATATGGGATAGATAGATAGAGAGATAGAGAGAGAGATAGAGAGATAGATAGAGAGATAGAGAGATAGATACAGAGATAGATAGATACAGAGATACAGAGATAGATACAGAGAATGATAGATAAAGAGATAGATAGATACGGAGATAGATATGGGATAGATAGATAGATAGATAGATAGATAGATAGTGTGATAAAAAGTAAGACATGCATTTAGATGGATAGACTGACAGACAGATATTCAGACAGACAGACTGATAGGCAGATATTCAGACAGACAGAGTGAAGATACAGACTGATAGACACATAAATAAATGGATAGACAGCCAGATACTGACAGGCAGACAGACAGACATATAGTTAGATGGAGAGCTAGAAAGAAAGACATGTGTTTAGATGGATAGACTGACAGACAGATATTCAGACAGACAGAGTGAAGATACAGACTGATAGATAAACGGATAGACAGGCAGATACTGACAGGCAGACAGACAGACATATAAAAAGAGAGATAGATACAGACAGACAGACAGACAGACTGATAGGCAGATATTCAGACAGACAAACAGGGTTATTCAGAGAAAGGTGAAACTCTGAACTCTTGGAGAAGTGAAAATTGGAGGTCAAAATAGCTGATTTGGAAAGTAAGATAAATCGGAGAATTTTTCTGGTTTGGCTATTTTGACCTAGAATTTTCACTTCGCCAAAAGTTCTCCAGAGTTTCACCTTTCTCTGAATAACCCTGATAGTGAAGATGCAGACTGATAGACACATATATAAATGGATAGACAGGCAGATACTGATAGACACAGACTGATAGACAGACATACTTTGTATATGGATAGATAGATAGATAGATAGATAGATAGATAGATAGATAGATAGAAAGACAGATAAACATGCTGATAGATAGACATATAGGATAGACAGACAGACGTATAGATGAATAGCCAGATATACATATGGATAGACAGACTGATATATACTTACAGACAGACTGACAGACGTATAGCTAGACAGACTGATAGACAGATGTATAGCTAGACAGACTGATAGACAGACTGATCTATACTTACAGACAGACTGACAGACGTATAGCTAGACAGACTGAGAGACAGACTTATAGATATATAGCCAGAAATATAGAACGATAGACAGGCAGCGTAGATGTGTGCAGGGGGTGTGCCCAGGCACCCCCTAATGTTGGATGAGGAGGTCCTCTTTCACCTCTCACATTGACATTTTAGGCGTCCCATATCTGGTTTGTGATGAAAAGCATAATATCTGACAGTGTCTCCCATTACAGGCTTGTTATTTCTAATGAAAATGTGCATTTTGTGCAAAATCTTCTAAACATAAGTTTTCACTTACTAAATGTTCCATGTATGCACACCCTAATGTAACGGGCTACGTGCGCAGACAGTGACAGACAGACAAAGAAGCCGACAGACTGATTGCTAGATTCGCTCAGCAGACCTACACATAGAAAACCAGATAGATATTGATACTTTTTTCCTATCCAATGTTGAGGTACACGCGCCCATCAATCCATGTTCAGATTTCTAGTTGCCGGTAATGGTAATTCACAAACTGAACATTATTATTTGCTCGGTGGAGTTCTTATTCGACATCTTGCTGTTTTTTGTCACTTTCTTCCCATAAAAAGTTGTGTTATCTTTATCCTTCTCGTTCCTCTATTTGCCTGAAACTCTTTAGCCAAACGTAACCCTCCATCCCCATAATGTTCTAGCTGTCAGCAGCTCGCACAGAATGATGGGATTTGTAGTTGCAAAGCAGCCGGGATACTGACATTGCTGTTATCTCTGGTTTAAAAAGGAGAGCGAGGTGTCCAGCCCAGCTGTCTTTTAACGCATCAGTGATGTTGTGCCGGGAAACACTCAGATATTAAAATGATGTAAAAATAGTTTTCCCACCAACCAATTGATTAAATAATAACATTTTCAGCTACTTCCGACAGCTAATTATCGTCAAGACGGCGCTGGCTGCAAACCTCCTTACTGCCCTGACTCTTCTCCTTTGTTATCGGAGCACAATATTCAACATATGTAGCTGGGAGAGAAGTGTATGCTTGAAGTATCTCAGATTGATCTATCCTGATGGATCTTTCATGTGGAAAGTAACTAGGCCCCCATAACAGAATAATAATAGCATGAGATCACAAGGTAGGCATTTTTACCATTCCAGCTGCTGCTGACAGAACATAAACACACTGGTAAGAGGCCGCTTAAGTGGCGCGCTGCCGCAGCTGGACATGGCACACGCACACCTGGCGCTGACAGGGTTAAAAACTGCTTTCGTGCATCTCGTTTTCATCATGAATAAAAAAATAATAGGTTGTTATGGCGCATGAACAATATTAAGCAGGGTAACACAGATACCCAGCATTCTTTTACCCTTGCACCCAAACAACGGGCCCTATTCCATGAGGAGTGGTAATGATTGCGGGAGGCCCAGTGATTATTGTGTGTCCTCACGCAATCGTTACTGCGCTGTTTGCTATTTCAACTCATGTTACTGACTGGCGTTTTCAACTGCTTGTTTGACCTTCTTATACTTTGTATATGAATATCGGCAGTAACCTGCCAGCAAGTTTGTGCTCACAGATTATCCAACGTAATACGGCCCGATGATATTTTAGGACATTTATATTGGTAAACAGTGATCAATCTGTCCATCCCTCTCTCTCTCTCTCTATCCCTCTCTCTTGCTCACTCTACCTATCCTCTATCTATCTATCTATCTATCTCTATCTATCTATCTATCTATCTATCTATCTATCTATCTATCTATCTATCTCTATATCTGTATCTACCTATCCGTTATCTATCTATCTACCTATCTATCCGTTATCCATCTATCTCTCTATCTCTCTATCTATCTACCTATCCGTTATCTATCTATCTCTCTATCTCTGTATCTCTCTATCTATCTATCTACCTACCTATCTATCTCTGTATCTCTCTATCTATCTATCTACCTATCCGGTATCTATCTATCTCTCTATCTCTGTATCTCTCTATATATCTATCTATTCTTTAAATATCTATCCCTCTCTCTCTATCTGTCCTTCTCTCTATCTATTCCTCTCTCTCGCTCTACCTATCCGTTATCTATCCATCTATCTATCCATTCTTTAAATATCTATCCCTCTCTATCTACTCCTCTCTTGCTCGCTCTACCTATTCGTTATCTATCTCCTCTATCTGTTCTTTAAATATCTATCCCTCTCTCTATATCTATCCCTCTCTCTATCTGTCTTCTCTCTATCTATCCCTCTCTCAATCTGTCCTTCTCGCTATCTTTTCCTCTCTCGCTCTATCCCTCTCTCACTCTATCCCTCTCTCTATATCTATCCCTCTATCTATCTATCTGTCCTTCTCTCTCTCTGTCCTTCTCTCTATCCCTCTCTCAATCTGTCTTTCTTGCTATCTATCCCTCTCTCGCTCTATCTCTCTATATCTATCCCTCTATCTATATCTATCCCTCTATCTATCTGTCCTTCTCTCTCTGTCCTTCTATCTATCCCTCTCTCAATCTGTTGTTCTTGCTATCTATCCCTCTCTCGCTCTATCTCTCTATATCTATCCCTCTATCTATATCTATCCCTCTATCTATCTGTCCTTCTCTCTCTGTCCTTCTCTCTATCTATCCCTCTCTCAATCTGTCCTTCTCGCTATCTATCCCTCTCTCGCTCTATCCCTCTCTCTATCTCTCTATATCTATCCCTGTATAGAGGACAGAGAGAGAGAAGGACAGATAGATAGATAGAGGGATAGATATAGAGAGATAGAGCGAGAGAGGGATAGATAGCAAGAACGACAGATTGAGAGAGGGATAGAGAGAAGGACAGAGAGAGAAGGACAGATAGATAGATAGATAGATATAGATAGAGGGATAGATATAGAGAGATAGAGCGAGAGAGGGATAGATAGCAAGAACGACAGATTGAGAGAGGGATAGAGAGAAGGACAGAGAGAGAAGGACAGATAGATAGAGGGATAGATATAGATAGAAGGATAGATATAGAGAGATAGAGCGAGAGAGGGATAGATAGCAAGAAGACAGATTGAGAGAGGGATAGAGAGAAGGACAGAGAGAGAGAAGGACAGATAGATAGATAGAGGGATAGATATAGAGAGAGGGAGAGAGGGATAGAGCGAGAGAGGGATAGATAGCAAGAAGGACATCCGCCTGTTCTCTCCTCTGGCTCTCAGGGTGGCAGTCATCTACCGCCCACCGGGACCAACCTCCCAGTTCTTTGACCACTTTGCTACCTGGCTTTCTCACTTCCTGTCTTCTATGCCTAATTCTCGGGGACTTCAACATTCCCATTGACGATCCTTCCGCCCCTGCTGCCTCCAAACTTCTTTCACTCACGTCCTCCCTTGGACTCACACAATCCTCCCTCCTCCCTACCCACCGCGATGGTCACGCTATTGACATTGTCTTTTCCAACCTCTGCTCCATTTATGAGTTCAAATGTCGCCCTTTCCCCATCTCTGACCACCACCTTCTCTCTTTCAACCTATCTGGAATTCCTAAACACCCTGCTCCCCCACCCCGCACACACACTCACAGAAATCTACATGCTGTGGACCCCCATCAATTCTCCAACCTACTTCACCACCTCCCTCATACCTCATCCTTCACCTGCAATGATGCTGCCGCTAGTCACTACAACACTACGCTTATCTCTGCTCTAGACACTCTTGCTCCTCTTCGACTCTGTAAGGCCCTACGCCGCCAGCTTCAGCCCTGGCACACCTTCCAGACTCGCTACCTGCAAAGATGCTCCCGCACTGCAGAGCGTGCCTGGAGGAAATCCCGCTCTGAAGCTGATTTTGTTCACTTCAAGTTTATTCTCCGGTCATACACCTCTGCCCTCCACTTGGCCAAACAATCCTTCTTCTCATCTCTTATATTTACGCTGTCCTCCAACCCTAAACGGCTCTGGTCCACCTTCAACACCCTCCTCTACCCACCTGCACCTCCCCCCACAGCTGCCTTCAGCTCTCAAGACCAGGCAGACTACTTCCTCAGTAAAACTCTAACTATCAGAAGCAACATCCCAACACAAGATAGTTATCTGCCACCACCACTCCCAGAGGTCCCCTCTGCCACCCTCTGCCGCTTCCTCCCAGCCACTGAGGAGGAAGTCAATTCCTTATTGTCCTCCTCACATCTCACCACGTGCCCGCTCGACCCCATTCCCTCACATCTAATTCGTCCCCTCTCCTCCTCCCTCACCCCTGCTCTCACACACATCTTCAACCTATCTCTCTCCACTGGCTCCTTTCCATCCGCCTTCAAACACGCGCTAGTTACCCCTTTACTAAAGAAACCATCCCTAGATCCCAACTCTCCATCCAACTACCGCCCTGTATCCCTGCTTCCCTTCACATCAAAGCTCTTAGAAAAACTAGTCTTCAACCGCCTCTCCCTCTTCCTGTCCTCCAATTCCCTACTTGACCCCCTGCAATCTGGCTTCCGTCCCCTACACTCAACTGAAACTGCCCTCACCAAAGTCACCAACGACCTCCTACCTGATAAAAAACATGGCCACTATTCTATTCTCATCCTGCTTGACCTCTCGGCTGCTTTTGACACTGTTGACCACCCCCTCCTTCTACGGACCCTCAACTCTCTGGGTCTCGGTGACACTGCACTTGCTTGGGTTGACTCCTATTTATCCAACAGGTCCTTCTGTGTGTCCTTTGCTGGTAACTCCTCCTCCTCATTGACTCTATCTGTTGGTGTACCTCAAGGCTCTGTCCTTGGTACTCTGCTCTTTTCCATCTACACCTCCTCCCTGGGCAAAATCATCAGCAGCTTTGGCTTTAATTACCACCGCTACGCTGATGACACTCAGATCTACCTCTCTACCCCTGATCTCTCTCCCCCTGTCCTTTCAAAAGTCAGTAACTGTTTATCTGGCATCTCCTCCTGGATGGCCTCCCACCACCTAAAGATCAACATGTCAAAGACTGAACTCCTACTTATTCCTCCCTCCAATGCCTCCCCACCTCCTGACTTCTCTATCACGGTGGAGGGTATCACCATCTCCCCATCAAACCAAGTTCGCTGTCTTGGAGTTACACTTGACTCTGCTCTTTCCTTCACCCCCCACATCAAGTCTCTTTCCTCCTCCTGCCGATACCAACTGCGTAATATTTCCAGAATTCGGCCATTTCTTACCGCTGTCACCATAAAACAACTCATACACGCCCTGGTAATCTCCCGACTCGACTATTGCAATAATCTCTTATCTGGCCTCCCTCTGTCCCGCCTCTCCCCCCTACAATCCATCCTGAACGCCTCCGCCAGGCTAATTCACCTCACCCGCCGCTCTGTCTCTGCCGCTCCCCTCTGCGAGTCCCTTCACTGGCTTAGTTCCTTCACTGGCTAAGTTCAAAATCCTTATCCTTACCTACAAAACCCTCACTAACTCAGCTCCCCACTACCTGTCCTCACTAATCACCAAATACACCCCAGCCCGCTCCCTAAGGTCAAACAGTGACCTGCGCCTAGCTTCTCCCCGCATCACCTCTTCCCATGATAGACTGCAGGATTTCTCACGCGCAGCCCCCACTCTCTGGAACGCTCTCCCTCGTACTGTCAGACTTTCCCCTAACTTCTCTTCCTTCAAACGCTCCCTTAAAACATTCCTATTTAGGGAAGCCTACCACCCAACTCACTGACACAACCATCAATCACTCTCACCTTACAGTCCTCTCCTCCTGTTTCCAACCCCAACCCTCCTAGATTGTGAGTTCCTACGGGAATAGGGCCCTCATCTCCTCCTGTACTGTTTGTCAAATGTTGTTCAATGTATTGTAACCCTGTCTATACTGTGCTTATTGTACAGCGCTGCGGAATATGCTTGCGCTTTATAAATAAAGAATAATAATAATAATCTATCTATCTGTCCTTCTCTCTCTCTGTCCTTCTATCTATATCTGTTCTTTTATATATCTATCCCTCTCTCTATCTATCCCTCTCTCTGTCTGTCTGTCCTTCTCTCTATCTGTCCTTCTATCTAACTGTTCTTTTATATATCTATCCCTCTCTCTATCTATCCCTCTATATATTCCTCTCAGTGAAGGAGAAACCTTGGCACCCCGGATGTTTTGGAACTGCATGTCCCATGAGGCTTAATCACAGATGTGGGTGCCTGAGCATCATGAGACATGTTGCTCAGAAACATTTGGCCCATATCCAATATATAACTATAGCTTGAATGTGTTTTGGTAAATACTGGAAGAAAATAAAATTGTCCTTGTGTCCAAATATATATGGACCGCACTATATGGGCCCTATTACATTCTTCGCGCAATTTCGTCCTAGCAGCGCAATTGTTTTTTGCGCACGGCAAAATGCGTTATCGCGCGAAAATTAACGTGGTATTACGATCCAAGCACATTTTTTCATCCGTCAAAATTTTTTGTGCGCAAAAACGACGCGCAAAATTGTGCGCATATTAACGTTGCGCGCAGAAATCTTTGGGCAGACTGATTTTTTTTAATGCTTGTTGCTTTTTTGTAGGTGTTTTAGCCTTTTTATAAAAGTCTCTGTTTTTGATCATTTTCTCCCGTTTCTTGGGGTGAATTGATTACTGGTGCAGGTTGTGTAGGAGTTCTCAGCAAGCAATGCAAATGAGTTTGTGTGTGTGCATTGATATGTTGCGCTGTTGGGGAGATCAGAGACATGTGTAGATGTTTTATACCTTTTTTTCTGCCTTTTTTTAAGCTCTCTTCATTTCCTCTCCTGGCTTTCTGCTCTGCAGCGATTGGACAGGCAGAGCACAGTGATGGTGGATCATGGATTTTAGTGACATCCATGTAAAATTAGTCACGGTGCAAAAAAAGAAAAGAAATGATTGGAAATCAGAGTTTTGTGGATTCCCCATTTCTGACCGTTAAAGCTGGGCGTTTCTGTTTCCCCAATGGCCAGGACGGCGATCAGAGCCTTGGGGTTTGCGGGTGTTTCCCTTCACCCTCCTCCCCACACATCAGGCCGTTGTCAGGGTCCTTTGCAGGGTGCTGGTGCCGGTTTTGGTGCCGGGTTTCCCCCCGGTCGCTCTCCCTCTCTCGCTACGCGCTCGCAGCCCGCAGGTCGCACAGGAATACTTTAGCGAGTCTCTGCGTGCAGTGCGCCAGGGAAGCCGGCAGGTGTCGCTGCTGAGGGGCTGGAATTCACCTTTTCCGTCCACAGAGGGAGACTCACAGCCTGGCAGAGCGTGAGCTCCTCTACACCCCCCCACACCCCACACTGTGCTGAGATCAGGACCGGGGGTTCACAGAACCCCAAAGCCTTCACCCCCAAATATCCCATCACTGCGTGATTGCACTGTAACAGACAGACAGACAGACAGACGAATATAGTGAACGATTTATTGCATAAAATGACAGGCACTACTATTTCCCTGATATTTCAATTTGCTGCTCCCTGTACCCCGGGATTTACACAATAATCACACAAAAAACTGAAACAACTGATAAATATTATTGTTTGGGTATGTGTAGAATGTGTAACTATATTGTGCTGTATTATTTTTTTCGTGCTGGTTTATTTAGTTTCGGCCAGAACAATCATATTTGCAGTTACCACCAGCTTTTCAAAGACGTTACGAAAATTCGCACAAACGTCGTCCGTAAAAAGGTGCGCGAAGATTGCAATACCATCCGCATACCAGCGCACGAACGCATTTGTGCTTACAATGTTAAGTAAGGGATGCGCGCAGGAAATGTCGTTTGCGCAGGGTCACTCGCGTTAAACGATAACGCGCATCGTTTGTGCGAACGTTGTAATACGACGTTCAGCGCAAAGGGTGTTTGTCCCTCGCGCAAATGCGCATTTGCGCACGCGAAACAGACTGAGCGAAGAATGTAGTAGGGGCCCTCATCTGTTAACTGCTATCTATCTATCTATCTCTGTATCTATCTACCTATCTATCTCTGTATCTATCTATCTATCTATCTCTGTATCTATCTATCTACCTATATATATCTGTATCTATCTACCTATATATCTCTGTATCTATCTACCTATCTATCTCTGTATCTCTCTCTATCTATCTATCTATCTATCTATCTCTGTATCTATCTATCTACCTATCTATCTCTGTATCTATCTATCTATCTATCTATCTCTGTATCTATCTATGTATGTATATATCTCTGTATCTATCTATCTATCTATCTATCTATCTATCTATCTATCTCTGTATCTATCTCTGTATCTCTGTATCTATCTCTGTATCTATCTATCTATCTATCTATCTCTGTATCTATCTATCTCTGTATCTATCTCTGTATCTCTCTCTGTATCTATCTCTGTATCTATCTCTGTATCTATCTCTGTATCTATCTATCTCTGTATCTATCTATCTATCTATCTATCTATCTATCTATCTCTGTATCTATCTATCTATCTATCTATCTATCTATCTATCTATCTCTGTATCTATCTCTGTATCTATCTATCTCTGTATCTCTCTCTGTATCTCTCTCTGTATCTATCTCTGTATCTATCTATCTCTGTATATATCTCTGTATCTCTATCTATCTATCTATCTCTGTATCTATCTATCTCTGTATCTATCTATCTATCTATCTATCTATCTATCTATCTATCTATCTATCTATCTCTGTATCTATCTCTGTATCTATCTCTGTATCTATCTCTGTATCTATCTCTGTATCTCTCTCTGTATCTATCTCTGTATCTATCTATCTCTGTATCTATCTCTGTATCTATCTCTGTATCTCTATCTATCTATCTATCTATCTATCTATCTATCTATCTATCTCTGTATCTATCTATCTATCTCTGTATCTATCTATCTATCTATCTATCTATCTATCTATCTATCTATCTATCTCTGTATCTATCTATCTCTGTATCTATCTATCTATCTATCTATCTCTGTATCTATCTCTGTATCTATCTATCTCTGTATCTATCTATGTATCTCTCTCTGTATCTATCTCTGTATCTATCTATCTCTGTATCTATCTCTGTATCTATCTATCTATCTATCTATCTATCTCTGTATCTATCTCTGTATCTATCTCTGTATCTATCTATCTCTGTATCTCTCTCTGTATCTCTCTCTGTATCTATCTCTGTATCTATCTATCTCTGTATATATCTCTGTATCTCTATCTATCTATCTATCTATCTCTGTATCTATCTATCTCTGTATCTATCTATCTATCTATCTATCTATCTATCTATCTCTGTATCTATCTCTGTATCTATCTATCTCTGTATCTATCTCTGTATCTATCTCTGTATCTCTATCTATCTATCTATCTCTGTATCTATCTATCTATCTATCTATCTATCTATCTATCTCTGTATCTATCTATCTCTGTATCTATCTATCTATCTATCTATCTATCTATCTATCTATCTATCTATCTCTGTATCTATCTATGTATGTATATATCTCTGTATCTATCTATCTATCTATCTATCTATCTATCTATCTATCTATCTATCTATCTATCTCTGTATCTATCTCTGTATCTATCTATCTATCTATCTATCTATCTCTGTATCTATCTCTGTATCTATCTATCTCTGTATCTATCTCTGTATCTATCTCTGTATCTATCTCTGTATCTATCTCTGTATCTTGCTATCTATCTATCTATCTATCTATCTATGTATGTATATATCTCTGTATCTATCTATCTATCTATCTCTGTATCTATCTATCTATCTATCTATCTATCTATATATATATCTCTGTATCTATCTCTGTATCTATCTCTGTATCTATCTATCTCTGTATCTATCTCTGTATCTCTCTCTGTATCTATCTCTGTATCTATCTATCTCTGTATCTATCTCTGTATCTATCTCTGTATCTCTATCTATCTATCTATCTATCTATCTCTGTCTATCTATCTATCTATCTATCTATCTATCTATCTATCTATCTATCTCTGTATCTATCTATCTCTGTATCTATCTATCTATCTATCTTCTATCTCTGTATCTATCTCTGTATCTATCTATCTCTGTATCTATCTATGTATCTCTCTCTGTATCTATCTCTGTATCTATCTCTGTATCTATCTTCTGTATCTCTATCTATCTATCTCTGTATCTTCTATCTATCTATCTCTATCTCTGTATCTCTCTCTATCTCTGTATCTATCTATCTATCTATCTATCTATCTCTGTATCTATCTCTGTATCTATCTATCTCTGTATCTATCTATCTCTGTATCTACCTACCTATCTATCTCTCTATCTATCTATCTATCTATCTATCTATCTATCTATCTATCTATCTATCTATCTATCTATCTATCTATCTATCTATCTATCTATGTATCTATCTCTGTATCTATCTATGTATGTATATATATCTCTATCTATCTAATCTATCTATCTATCTATCTATCTATCTATCTCTGTATCTATCTCTGTATCTATCTATCTCTGTATCTATCTCTGTATCTATCTCTGTATCTATCTATGTATCTATCTCTGTATCTATCTCTGTATCTTGCTATCTATCTATCTATCTATCTTGCTATCTATCTATCTATCTACCTATCTTGCTATCTATCTATCTATCTATCTATCTATCTATCTATCTATCATCTATCTATCTATCTATCTATCTATCTATCTATCTATCTTCCATCTGTATATATATATATATATCTGCTATCTATCTATTATTCCTCTGTATATATATATTTCTGCTATCTATCTAGGTATGATACAGCTGTATGCTCCTATAAAGTATATATTTTTCTCTTCCTCAGTGACTTGGGTCTTGCTAATATTTAAGCACAGAGATTCTGTAACTAACAGGATATTCGCTTTCATTTTACTTCTAATGCTCTTATGCTTTAGTTTTCTATAACATAAGAGACATATTATTTGGTGTAATTCTGCTTCATTGTTCCAGACGTCTCTGAGAATCAGGTATGAAGGCACTGGAACATCCACACGGCATCTTTACCCTAGTGTACCACTTCTCCTCTAGCCTCTGGCCCCCTTTTAGCAACTTGCTTCCATTCCGCATGGAAGGGCGGAAAGGGATCCAAATGCTTCCTCCTGTGGGGTTTACAAACCTGCTCTGTTATCTGGGAAAATCCAGGTCATTCCTGAATTTTTTTTATTTTAATTTAAGATTCGGCGCCTCTGTCTTGCTTCTCTCTAAATCTGAAGGGTTCGGCTAGGGTCAGACTGAGGCAGTGCGAACGCGCGTGCAGCCGCACTTAATCACGGCCGCACTAGCAGCAGATGCCGGGCAATGACGGCCAATATACGAAGTACGGTCGCACAAAAGTCCGGCTGCGCAACGCAAGTGGAAAATGAACGCATTTTTTCGAGAACGTGAAACCGCAGGTACTGACGTACAGAGTGCGCTGCGTCCGCTAGCGGCGTGTGTGTGTGAATAGGAGACGTCAGACGCTGCTAATGTCCGGCCAACATAACGTCCAGACACAAAAAGTGTTTTATTGATGATCCGTACAAAATCACGGACGAAAATGTGCATAGTATGACCACTATCACGTATTCTGTGAAAAAATGCGTCCATTCGTTCGAACGCACTTTTTCACAGACAACATAAAAATGCGTTCGTCTGACCCTAGCCTTCACCCTTGACATGGTGGGGAGATCTCGGTCGCGTGGTATAAGTAACCCAGGTTTTGCCTTTTTAAGTGTTTGTCTTTTTTTGTTGCTATTCACTATCCTTATAAAACTTTGCATGAAGTATAAATGATTAAAGGGCTTGTAACTTGCAAAAGGGTAAAAAATAAATGTTTTTTACATTATAGTTTGTGGTTTTGTAACATTACTGGAAATCATATTTTTTATTTTTTTTAATGAGCTTCATTTCTGTTAAAAATGAAGATCTGCTGCTTGTAGATAATTATACATTTTCCACCCGTTCTGAATAATTCATATAGGAAAACCCATTTGGCAACTTCCCATTCAAGCTGGTCGTGGTGCTGGAATATATCAATAATGCATTGTTTTTAACCCGTTAGTCACCCATGACATGTCATTACGTGTTACAGTAAAAGGGATTTGGGTTGAACATAGGCTCTTAGAAGTCAAAATCCAGCTATGGTGATGATTTCGGTGTCTACCGACCAAAGGACATATAAACTACGTAAGAAGTTGGGTCATGTGACTTATATATTAAAGTGATATGTGGTCATGTGACTCATATATATTAAAACATCTGAAGTACATTACCGATTACACTATGAAAATGCATGCGGAACCGTAACCTTACGCCCCTAATGTGATTTTAATTTAACTTTTATTTATTTACCTTCAAGCCTGTAAAAATTACACCATCAAATTACGGAAAACACACTTTCACGATGATCACGTTAATTTAAGTTGCTCTTTTTCTAAGGGGCTGCTCTTCTAATTAAATATTGGTTCAATCTGGCACTCGTAGCATATGATATTCATTTGTTGATTGTTTTACATATGTAATAGGATCTTTTATTCATGATTTAGGCTTTGAGTGAATTCAGGTTTTGGTACCATGGTTGCTGGATGCGACGGGCGTTTTGTTTATTTAGTTAGGTTTTTATATACATTTTAAAGCAACCCCTGTAACGCTCATAAAATCCTATTCCAGTAGTAAGAATTTGTTCTTAAAGGGACAGCCTAGCCATTCAATAGATTATATAAATACTATTTATGAAATATTATTAAATTATTCAAAAATTATAAAAATATTTTTTATATTATTTATAAATTAATTAGTATTAAATGGTCATGGATGGGCAAGTGTGCCTCACTCCTTCACCTAGCAGGTGTCCCAGAAGGCTGGTTTAACGTTCCAGAAAGCTGTCAATCATCTCACTCTGATCAGGATTTAGGTTGGGAATATACAAATCAGTGTATTTAACCCTCACCCCATCCCACTGTTTAACCTTGGAGTGTTACTTTAAAGAGTCCTTGATCCAAAATAATTTGCTGCTATTTCCCGTCTGCAGCTGTACAAGACATTGATAATATAACATGGGTTTGGTTGTACGACACTGGAGAAGCCTTTGTAAGGATCAGATTGTTAAATTGAGAAAGAGTCCTGTCCTCACTGTGACATTTATATATATATATAAAGCTTCTATACCTGACGAAGGGAGGAATCCTCTCGAAAGCTTGTACTTTAAGGCTGGGGTCAGACCACCGCACTTATAACGTGCATTCTGGCGCACATAATTACGGCCGCACTAGCAGCAGATGACGGGCAATGACGGACAATATACGATATACGGCCGCACAAAAGTCCGGCCGTGCAACGCAAGTGGAATTTGAACGCATTTTTCTGAGAACGCTGAACCGCTAGTACTGACGTACTGAGTGCGCAGCTGCGGCATAGCGGCGTGTTTGCGTGATTAGGAGATGTCAGACACTGCTAATGTCCAGCCTACATAACGTCCAGACGCAAAAAGAGTTTTATTGACGATCCGTACAAAATCACGCCCGAAAATGCGCATCCTCTGACAGTTTTTGCGCATTCCGTGAAAAAGTACGTCAATGCGTTCGGACGCACTTTTTCACGTTCGCGGGGAAAAATGCTTTCGTCTGACCCTAGCCTAAATGTAACGTTAGTCCAATAAAAAAGGTATCGCTACAGACTGCTATACTCGTGATATATATATATATATATAGATTGGGCTCACAATACTCTTTGTTCACAGTTCATACAGTCTGCAGAAGCATTCATTTGAAGACAAATTAAATACAAAATATATTTTTTTATAGGTATAATTGCATTCGTCAAGCAGATATGTACTGTACATAAGGGCCATATTACATAGTTGGTGCTAACTTAACCAGAGCTGTTGTAAACTTCCCAGAGCCATTATAGCCTATGAAGGTTTTAAGTTTACAACAGCTCTGGTTAAGTTAGCACCAACATTGTAATATGGCCCCTAATGTTTTATTCTTTTTTTCCTCTTTTTGGAATGAAGGGTCTGAATCTGATCCGTATGTGTTTTTTTTATGAGCACTGTGCAATGTAGTATACAACAACAGAATACATTACAAAGTCTATTACATGGCCACAATGTAGATATCAATTTCAGCACCTTGGACAAGTTTTATGAAGAACACAGTATAGAAATTTGACTGCTGCGCAGCACACATATAAACATGCAGAGCACACGTTGGGAATTCATATATTTTGTGTATATATATATATGTGTGTGTGTGTATATATATATATATATATATAAAAAATAAAACCGGAGAAGGTTGCACTCAACCTCAAAACTAAGCGGGTGCATCTAAGACATCAAATACAAAACATCAAGAAAGAGCACTCCATATTATTGACCAACTTTTTCCACCATTTGCTGTGAAAAAACAGTTTTAAAAATGCTCGAAAAACCTGACTGAGGTAAAATGATGGGGATTGTGTTCACAAAGTTATGATCATAGTTTGCTTAAGCTGGTCACAGTCACCAATGTACCCCATCGTTGACAGGTCCTATCTAACTTGACCGAGTCTGCACTTACAGGATCAACTCACCCTGGAGCTCCCCGGCAGCTCGAGGCCTTTATAGGCTGTCATGGTGGGTACCTGTGAACAGGGAGGGGTGCACACCAAATGGGAGTTGTGTCAGCTCTCTATATATATAAAATAAAAAACAGCAAAAGGTTACACTCAACCTCATAACTAAGCGGGTGCATCTAAGACATTAAATACAAAACACCAGGAAAGAGCACTCCATATTATCGACCACCTTCTTCATATATATATGTGTAAACTTTATAGTTGCAGACGACATCCCAGCAATTCAAAGAACTGTATCACAGAGCTCATGTGCTACAATCCCCATATGCAGCACAGAACTCTGGGTAAGATATGCAAATGACATCTGCAATTTTTCATTTTTTTTACATCCTGGGTCTGTTTTCATACAAAACCCTCCAATATATATACATTTGTGTGTATATTACAATTTTGTCTTAATAATTACAAATTATTGTTTTCTGGACTATTTTATTCCAAGTATTTAGGATTGCAAGGTAGGACAAAATGTGCAAAACTCATTATCAACACATTGTAAGCACTTGTGCATTTACAGCCTCAAAAACCATATATTTGTTTATTTTTGAGGTATTAATAAACGCGGTTTGGGAGCATATTTGGGAACTCTGCCAATTCTACTAAATAGTAAGTTTGCACATGTTAACATGGCACCCAAAAATCCCCTATTATTACAAATTATAATATTTAAATATTTATGCTGCACTGAATGCGCTCCAGACCGCAGCTCCTTCACGTGAGTTCACAGGTAGTTTGGTCAGTTTTGAAGTTTGATATATACAGTTACAGTTATACGTCTTTAGTGAATTCGCTGTTGTTGGTCATACCTGAATTCACATTCAAATTTTTTTAGGTTTGCACCAAGACTTTTCAGACTCAGATCAGCCTAACCCTTTCACTGCCACGATCGAGTTAAGTTGATCTTCGAAAACATCATCAGGTACTCGAGATCAAGTTATCGCGATGTGGATATAGTGTAGAAAAATATAAAGAAACTGCGTTTATTGCAAACGTTACATATTGGCTCCAGAATATGTCCCTAACGTTACAGTACATTGGATGCAAAAGTCGATTCACAATTACTCTTTGCTTTGCTAGGACTAATCTCTTTTGAAGACTTGCGGCAGTCTCAGCTGTAATACTGGGATTTACCAGAAGAGGGAGTCATCTGCCTGTCAAAACAAAGCAAACCATCTCTAAATGCACTATAATTATAATTAGAGTGTATACACTGTCTGTGTGATATGATGGTTACAATGTTAAGAGGTTATAGGCTAATGTAAAGTGGTTTTCCATAAAACTGTTGTTCCCTGAGACTGGTTTTATGGAAAACCACTTGGCAGGGAAAGGAATTAAATAAATATGTCAGGGTCTCTCAGTGGATTATATAAGTTTCTGCATTGTGCTTGTTTTTTTAGAATGTTATATAAATATTGAACATTCTGCTACTTCATCTCTGCTACTTGTAGCTTTGATACTTCAATGTTTGGCTTCCTGAGAACCCTAGTGTAAAAGGATCGGCGAGCAAGGGGTTACTCCTCAATGTGGAATACCACTTACAATTGAAAAAACAAGTTCCACTGCTCCCTGTTAAATGCAGCAGGAGCATTTGTTGTTGTTGTTGTTGTCTATAAATCATTAATGGACCAAGCGAGAATCTCGTCAGGAAATGGTCTCATCTCTGATGGACGTGATGGATACAATGTGTAGGCATCGATGCTAGACAGGTTTCCTGGTACTTCTGCAGAGTGCCTCTCCTAAGGCCAAGTGACAATCCTAATCAAACATCCGACTAGCTAGAGTAACTAGAAAAGATTTCCGCCAACCAACATGCCTAATATATTAAACACAGAACTATAAAAGAACCAGTGCGTCTCACATGCAGCGCCGCGCGAACAGAAGTGTTTATTGTTAAACTTAAAGTTTAAGAAAGGAGCCAGAGGAAGGGCTTGGCTTACTGCGTTAAACACTTGGCACGGTTACTGTTAAGTCTCTGCACTTGGCAGAAACGCAGCATAAACAGTATAGTTTATTATCACACAGTAGGAAGGATTTCACATTCTTGTTTCTCTTTGCAAGATTTCACTTCTCGAGTCAAAAGTCGTGTTTTTCGTACATTTTCAATTGAGAGCAAACAGTTGGCTAAATACATTGAGCGGTAGCTTTGGCAGAAAGACTCGGCGAACTCTCGAATATACTGTCACCGCTTCTTCTTGCGATCTCTGCTTTCTATTTTTCAGGAATAAACACGGAATTAAGAATCGATTAGGAAATGATAATGTTCCCTAATAATTCTGTGTTCCAGTGGCTTTTACGGAGTGATTAGGTTTAGATGAGGGCCCGGGAATAAGGCCCTCATCTCCTCCTGTACTGTTTGTTAAAGGTTGTTCAGTGCATTGTAACCCTGCCTATACTGTGCCTATTGTACAGCGCTGCGGAATATGCTGGCGCTTTATAAATAAAGAATAATAATAATAATAATGAGGCGCTGGTTTGATAAGAAGAAAATGGACAAATAGAGGTTTTAGCACTTTTTTTGGAGCTTGTACATCACTGGAACAAACTGGAGTTTATTTACTAAAAAAGGATGATAAAGAAGAGTTAATTTAGCAAAACACCGTGGGGTGGACTTTGCTGTCGTCCTGGCAGCAGGGGGGCCTAAACATCCCATGGTAGCACAGCAAGCCCCGTGGCTATCTGACACTTCTGTGGCCTACCTCCCATCCCTGTAGCCAATCAATGCCATTGGCTGCAGGGGGACTGTCTGAGACTGCCCCATGGCGATTAAGTCCTCCTGGCGGATTCCTGGCACTAAGGGGTTAAAATAAATTTGATATTATTTTTCTCCAAAACAGCCACGCTGAGTGTGATTATCTTTCTCAAGATTAACAGGTACTGTATGTGTTGCAATTTTAAAAGTGTTAGAATGTTGTGGTTTTTGTTGTTATTATTATATCGTCACTGTTTATATAGCACCAGCAGTTTCTGCAGAGCTTTACAATAAGGAGCAGGGAATTAAAGGTGATACATTTACAAAAAAATACCAAGAGCCAGAGGCAAGAACTGTAAAGAGCTCTAATCACAGGAGCTTACAATCTAGAGGAGTTGGGGTGAAGAGAACAAGAGGATTAACATTTTAGTGCTAGGGATCAATAGTACAAGGGTTTGTATCAGAAATGGTGATGGACAAGATTGTAAAGCAAGCTATGAAACCTCTAATCATGTGGGAAGGGTGGGAGAGGAGAGGGTTTAGTCAGGAATGTGTTTCGCTAATCTAAAAATATGGGTTTTGTGGGATTTGTTGAAGGATTGAAGATTAGGGGAGAGTCTGATAGGGTGAGGTTGGTCACAGGACGGGTGCCACTGTTCAGAAGTCTTGTAGGTGTCACATCATTTTAAACCAATAGTCCTCTTGTGGGATTACTTTACGCAGGGAAGCCCTAGGCACAGTAAATCACCACTTGAAGAATAAGTAGCTTCTACCAGGAAAGGCTCTCCTTTCATTGAGTCATACACTGAATGGTTGGTTTAGGTTTTCTTCATTCCATAATGCTGAAAATGTTTGATGCTAATAAGCAAAACATAGGGCCCTATTACATGCTTCACGTAAAAACGCACACGCAACGCGTGAATTTTTGCGCGAAGCGTTAAACGTTAACGCTCGTAAAACAACGCTGGTATTACAATCCTCGCACATTTTTTCATCCGTCAAAAAAACAACGCGCGCAGCAACGTTGCGTGTGCGGACTGTATACTCACGCGATTCAGCCAATCAGAATTAAGAACAACAATTGTCTCACGTTAAGTTTTTGCGCCTGTCAGTCAATCTGCGCATATATGCTGCATCAATATAAAATGCACACACAACTTCTCCATTTTATTGGTTTGGGTATGAGTAGAATGTGTGTAATAGCTTTGCTGCGTATTTTTTTTGGGCTGGTGTATTTGGTTTCGGCCAGGTTGATATAATTTGCCATTAACACCAGCTTTCAAGAGTTGCTAAAATTATGTGCGGAAACGCTGTGCGTTACAAACTGCGTATAGATTGTAATACCATCTGCGTACCAGCGCACAAACGCAATTGCTCTCACAATGTTAAGTATAGGACGCGCAAAGTACAGTAAGATCGCGCAGCGTTCACGCAGGTTCACCCGCGGTAGACAAATACGCTCGTTTGTTGCGCTGACATTGTAAGACGACGTTCTGCGCAAAGGGTTTTGCCCCTCACGTTAATGCATTTTTTCCCCCGGTGCAAACGTTTGCGCGAAGATTCTAATAGGGCCCTTAATGTATGACGATTAAAAAACACCCAAGTGTTCATGTCAGCCTCCTGCTCCTTTTTCCACTGGTAACCTCTCAGTATAGCTACATAAGGAGGGTATGGTATATTCATTTTCTGTTTTCAAATGTATCTTCTTGCAGTGTTCAATGTTATCCTTAACATATTCTATTTACCATCAACTGCATCAAGCTTCTATTTAACCCCTATTCTATCAAGTGATTTTCCAAAAAAACATTGTCAGGAACCAGTTGGTTTTTGGAAAATCTTTTTTAATTAATTATACAGTAAGAAATATTTGGGAATATTCCCAGTGTGTTCCTTACTGTAATAACCTATTTGGCAGGCAGATGGTGCCATCTACTGGCCAAATGGAGTCACAACAGCTAGAGCTGCAGCTCGTGGTTCCCTGCATCGGGTGCTGAAAGCCCAATATCTCAGGGCATTCTTCAGCCAAATTTACATACAGGGTTATCCAAAGAGATTCGAAAAGTCACCGCACGTTCGGTGACTTTTCGTTCTCTTCAATTCGGTTCCTTTTGCCGATTGCATTTCGGTGACCCTGCGGTGTATTCAGCAAACATCACAGGGTCCCCGAATTGCAGGGAAAAGATGCCGCAAACCCACCGAAAACTAACCGAATGCACGCTGAAAACAAGCAAAAACATCTGGATTAACCTTTGAAAAAGACAAACAGGAGCCGAACAGGAGCCGAACATGAGCCGAATCACACAGAGCCGAAGCAGCTGTGACGTAGAGGAGGCAGTGAATAAATTAGAAAAACCATTTGTATGAATCTGGGAAAATGAAACGCTGTTTGCAAAGAAACTACTGAGCGAAAATGTCTGAAATTTTCACAGGAGGTCCAGGGAATGATAATAAAGAGGGCTGTTACAAAAAAAATAAGTAAACTGAAAAAAAATTAAAAAAAAATCGGACTTTTAATAAAAAAAAAAAAAATCAGAAAAATGCTTAAAGTATCCTAAAAAATCTATAAATAAAGAGACTTTTTGCTGCAGAATTTTATACTGAACGGTTTATTAGATATTGAATTAAAACGGGAATATTTTTAACATTGAAGCCTATGGGATTCTCCTGAATAAATTTGCCGAATGAAACCACCGAATGGCAAGACATTAGGGGAACCTTTCACTGCTGGTTTGTGTTCTCTGAATAGCCGAAGCAGTGCTTCTCTATGGGGATTTCACTGCCCTCGAACAGGCACCGAACAGGCACCGTATGTGCAGGCAATTCGCCAGTATTTGGCGAATTGCCTGCTCTCTGGATAGCCGAATGGCCAGGAAAGGTAACCGAACGCTGATTTTCAGCGTTCGGTTACCTTTCTCAAGCAATTCGGATCTCTTTGGATAACCCTGATAGTTTTAGCACCTTGGCATTATGCCCACTGGGCTAAGTCTTTGGGGGCACCTTCTGCAGCCCAAAAGCAAATGAAATTAGTTTGCAGCAAATGGATTTCATTTGCTTTCGTCCTTCACAGCTGCAGATGGAGATAACTCAATATGGGGACCTGATGGTGCCTTTGAAGTCCCGACTTATCTCAAATTCGGTAGTGAAGGGGTACAATTTTGAAAAAGAGTGCAAACAATGAATTTATGAGATTTTTGGGAATACACGCCATATTATCACGTCGTTTCCTGATGGTTTCTTTCCCTGTAAGATGATTGCAATCCCCCTCATCTCTCCTCTTTATCATTGGACAAAGCTGAATGCTGTTCTTCTTTGAACATGTAAATTAGGGATCAGGTGGCTCTTGAAGGCTACTTTAGAAAAGAAACAGACGCATTGCAGGCAGAGAATTGTTAAATTGCTAAAATGCTTATT
Organism: Leptobrachium leishanense; assembly: GCA_009667805.1. Classification (NCBI taxonomy): domain Eukaryota; kingdom Metazoa; phylum Chordata; class Amphibia; order Anura; family Megophryidae; genus Leptobrachium; species Leptobrachium leishanense. The sequence goes on from CM019064.1 coordinate 50,295,233, forward strand.
TTACCTGACAATGTATAAAAGATTCAAAGACAACTAGGATGATCCTGTAAAGAACTCTGAAATTAATGAGAGCTAGCGATACACAACCATGACAGATCTGCATAAACATACTCGGTCGCATACTTCTTAAAGGGATACTCTGTTACAAATAGAGTTCCCCTTTTTTGCCCTTAATAAATAAATAAATAATTGCGTAGTTGCTGCTGACAGCCTCTGCCCAATTATTTGTTTCTATTTATTTTTGCTGTGTCCAACTCCCCCTCTTCAGCTCAGGGACTTCCAAAATCTAGATGTCCCTGTAGCTTTACTACACAATTTGCGTGGCTACACAAATTTGTAGCATAGGATCTGTTAACTGCCCATCTTGCACTTTACGTACGCAAGTTCCGTAGCACCTGTGCAGAATGACGGATCAGAGCTGTGTGCGCATGCGTAGAACCGATCCTTCAGCCACGTGCCTAAGACCGCTTGCTATCGCAGGCAGTCTCATAGAGTGCGATGTCTGCACGCTCTCTGCCTGCTGATGTCACTTGTTGTGACCGATCTGGTGACCGGGAAATTAAAAAGTAATGATGAGTAGAGTGTCCCTTTAAATTAACATTAGTCACCAATTTCCTAAAATTATGATTTTCAAACCTCATCCATTACTGGATCTCGTTTCCACTGTGGATATTTTCCTTTTTTTTACCCCTTTCTGTTGGTGCACATTGAGCCATTTTTATTTGCGTTTTGTAATCAAATTTAGTCATAAAGCTGTCAAGATGTAGCAGTGAGAAAGTGGCGGAGTCTCTGATAAATCCTTTACTGTTTTGCCTTGTTAGCATGCCCAAAGACAGAAACTAATTGGACCACGATTTACAATACATCAATTTAACGCTATTGATCTTTTTTTGGAAGAAAAAAAAAAAATGAAAGTAAACTCAGGAAAAGTCTCCCTCATTACTGAAAGAATGATGTATTGACGCCGCATGACAGGACTTTTGTCTACAAATCAATGTTGATGTTTTGGTATACTCTATCTAAGAATAAAACCTGGTCACCAAAGGTCACACAAAGAAAAGGATGTTTGGGATTATTGGCCGCAAATGAACATATCATGTATACTGGATAAATGATAGCTGTGAAGGAATGTGTATACAGTACTGACGGTACATACATGGGGAGGTAAATCGTAGCAGAGATAGAAAGAGCAAGCCAGGAAGAAGAGAGCACGCCAACTCATCCATTTTAAAGATTTTAACATTTTTTTAAACCATTTTAAAGATTTCTGGCAAATTTTTAAACTCTAAGGCTGGGGTCAGACCAGCGCACTTTTAACGTGCGTTCTGGCGCACAGAATTACGGCCGCACTAGCAGCAGATGACGGGCAATGACGGCCAATCTACGATGTACGGCCGCACAAAGGTCCGGCCGTGCAACGCAAGTGGAATTTGAACGCATTTTTTTGAGAACGCAGAACCGCTAGTACTGACGTACTGAGTGCGCAGCTGCGGCATAGCGGCGTGTTTGCGTGATTAGGAGATGTCAGACGCTGCTAATGTCCGGCCTACATAACGTCCAGACGCAAAAAGAGTTTTATTGACGATCCGTACAAAATCACGCCCGAAAATGTGCGTCGTCTGACCGTTTTTGCGCATTCCGTGAAAAAATACGTCAATGCGTTCGGACGCACTTTTTCACGTTCGCGGGGAAAAATTCTTTCGTCTGACCCTAGCCTTAAGCTCAGGGACGTTGTGACTGGCTTGAACAACATACGGCCATATTTTGTGAACTAAATTTTCATAATTTATCAGCGCAGAGCTTTCGGGTTAAAAAGTTGCTAAAAATCTTTAAAATGGTTTAAAAATGGTTAAAAGTTTTAAAATATATGAGTTGGTGTGCTCACTTTGTGGTTTGTCGTATCTATCCATGTTGAGAACACCCACTTGTTATGCTTAGTACAGGAAGGAAGCTGCCGTATTGCTTGCTGTATAATATATACGTTATATATTGTAAAACAAATAATTTATATAATATATATATATATATATATACAGTATATATATATAGTATATGATCACAGAAGCCATTTACACATCACAGCAATTCAAAGAACTGCATCACAGAGTTCTTGTGCTACATTCCCCATGTACAGCAGGGACCTCTGGGAAAGAAATGCAAATGACATCTGTCTCACATTTTTGCATCCTGGGTCTGTTTTCACACGGAACCCTCCAATCAATGCCATGCCGTACTAGGTGTTTTTTTTTTTTTTAGCAGAGATCATGTTTACGCAACTGGTCAAAACCACTCCTGGACAGCGCTGTTTTGGGTATATTGGACCCTCTTCAGCAGGAGCTAGGCATGACCCAGTTGCAGTGGATGCTTGGACCGTAGGGCAAATCAGTACTTACTTCGGTTGTGGTAGAGGGCAAAAAAATTAGATAAAAAGCCTCCATGCAACAACCAATAAGGTTTATTATTGCAGAAGCCATTTGTACATCACAGAAATTCAAAGAACTGCATCACAGAGCTCCTGTGCTAAATAGGCTTGTGCACCGATTTTTTTTCGGTTCGATTCGATTTTTCGGATGTTTAAACTTTTCGATTCGGCTCGTTTCGACCGATTTCTGTTTCGATTCGGTTCGGCTCGACTCGTTTTTCGTGTACATTTTTTTTTCGGAATATCGACCATTTTTCGTATTTTCGTGTCACTTTGCTCGTTTTTTGTATCGATTTTCCGTGATTTCAGAAATTTTCGTTTTTTCGGAACGTCTGTTCTCCTCGTTTCAAAGCAATAAATTTCGATTTGACACATTTCAAGTCCATTTGAAAATTCCGGAAATATTTCGTTTCGGCTCGGAAAACTTTTCGGATCTGCCGTTTTCGGATCTAAAAATTTTCGGAAAATCGGCCGCATCCGAAAACACGAATCGGGAAATTTCATGAAAATTCCGAAATTCTGAAACCCGAAACGCACATCCCTAGTGCTAAATTCCCCATATGCAGCAAGGAACTCTGGGTAAGTTATGCAAATGACATCTGTCTCACTTTTTTGCATATATATATACGAGAACAATTCACAGAGGTAAAAAAGTGTTTTGCAGATCACAAACGTTTTCTAAATACTGACAAAACTGTCACAATGCCAATGCAGCTGCCCCACAAACACGCCTTCATAAACTTACTGCAATGTATAACTCATTCTGCCGCTTTTGCTACAATGGAACTACATGACCCACCATTGTGACATGTTAAAAGTGCTAAACTGTCCGTCACTGGAATCTTGACGTACCCTTCACCTTTCCAACCTGGGGCTATATTATAAAGTTGGTGCTAACTTAACCAGGGCTGTTGTAAACTTACCAGAGCGTCAAGCCTTGAGGAAAAGAGAGTCACACTCTCAAAAGCTTGTCTTCTAAACGCAACATTAGTCCAATAAAAAAGGTATCACTACACACTGCTGTACTCTTATTTTTTTTATATATATATATATATATATATGTTCCATTTCGGAAACATTCTAGAATGTTTAAAGTGAGTGACTGATTTCTAACATTCCACAACAAAGTATCACTCCTTTAACAAAAACACCAACAGCTGTCGATCAAACCCTTATCTGGATCTTTTCTCATCAAAATCTCCTTTTTTTTTTCATTTCCAAGCATCTCGTGCCTGTTTTACATTTTAATACCATAAAACTGCAGAGTGTTGTATATTTAATCACTAAGGCCTTTTCTCAGACAGTAATAATCTGTTCTAATGCCATGTCAGCACGACAAGGATTTTTTTCTTCCTTTCTTGTATTTTTTTCTTTATATTGAGAAATAGTTGACCATTCTTGATACCCTTGAATTCTGTACATGAATTTATCCAAAGGATTTAAGCGTCCGTGGTTTTCGATACATTCTTTGGTCAAGGACCTCTCTGTCTGTCTCTCTGCGCTGCTGATAAAAGGGTTCGAGCCGCAATGTCGTAGAGATTGTATTTTCTGCTTTAATGAGAACGCACTAATCCTTTAGATCACTTTAAAAAAAAAGTCCCCCGGGGACGAAATGCAACCGTCTTTAAATGATAATCTCGGGAACTCATTTTGGCTTATACATTTTTCATGTGGGCCAGATTAAAACAATCTAAGTATATTACAGCCATAAACTAGAAGAAACAAAATATGCTCCCGATATATATGCATAATAATTACAGACATTCAGCGGAGTTCTGAGGTGCATTGAATACAGAGAGAAATACATTTGTGGAATGTAGAATTTAGTTTTTATTCTACAAATTATTTTATAAAGCTGATAGAAACTAACCCCTTCCCCACCAAATGATTTCCCATAACACCCCTGGCAGGACCCAGTGGTTGTATGGACATTACAATTAGGGATGAGCCGAACACTCCCCGAGTTCGGTTCGAGCCCGAACCCGAACTTCCCATTTGTTCGGGACCGAACCCGAACCCGAACCCCCATGCAAGTCAATGGGGCTGAAAATTCGGTTTTTTAGAGTGCCCTCCAAGAGGGCATATATGCTACATATTTGCCATAAAAGGTGTATGAGGGTCCGGGTAGTGCCCTGGGGGACAGGAAACAAGGACAAAAAGTTTTAAAAAAAACGTTTTTAAAGGGACAGTGAGTTTTCCATAAAATAAGGGTTAAAAATAAAAACGAAAAATTCCTTCAAATATCGTGCCTAGGAGGTCCCCATAACCTGCTCGTGAAGTGGCGTATTTGTAGGATGTATAGAAACACTTAAAAACAAATAAATGACGTTTCTTATGACGGTAAATGCTTTTCCTTTAATCTATCCATAAACAACTGCTTGGGGCGGCAGCCTGTATGAAAAGACATTTTAGGACGCGCAGAAAAAGTTTAGTGTTTTTTTGGGCTAAATTATTGTGAAACTTATGCAGGCTTTGGATGAAAGTAACAATAGGTGCTTTAAAATTGGGCTTTTAGCGTCGGCAACAGTGCCGTCACACCGTAACCCCTCTGAGGATATGAATCTGATACAAGCGTCAGTGGCAGTGCACCCAGATATTGTGCCTTTAGTGCCAGGCATGCAAGTACTATCATACAGTAACCCCTCTGTGGTATTGTGGAAGAGTGCAGGGGTGGACCATGCAGTCCTATATTGAAAAGTGTTTTTTTTTATCTGTTAATGGGCGTCAGTGCACCCAGATATTGTGCCTTTAATGCCAGGCCATCAAGTATCATCATACAGTAACCCCTCTGTAGTATTGTGGAAGAGTGCAGGGGTGGACCATGTGGTCCTATATTGAAAAGTGTTTTTTTATCTGTTATTGGGCGTCAGTGCACCCAGATGTTGTGCCTTTAATGCCAGGCCATCAAGTATCATCATACAGTAACCCCTCTGTAGTATTGTGGAAGAGTGCAGGGGTGGACCATGTGGTCCTATATTGAAAAGTTTGTGATCTGGTAATGGGCGTCAGTGCACCCAGATATTCTGCCTTTGGTGCAAGACTGCCAGGCCAGCAAGTATCATCATACAGTAACCCCTCTGTGGTAGGGTGGAAGAGTGCAGGGGTGGACCATGTGGTCCTATATTGAAAAGTTTTTGATCTGGTAATGGGCGTCAGTGAACCCAAATATTCTGCCTTTGGTGCAAGACTGCCAGCCAGCAAGTATCATCATACAGTAACCCCTCTGTGGTAGGGTGGAAGAGTGCAGGGGTGGACCATGTGGTCCTATATTGAAAAGTTTTTGATCTGGTAATGGGCGTCAGTGCACCCAGATATTGTGCCTTTAATGCCAGGCCATCAAGTATCATCATACAGTAACCCCTCTGTGGTATTGTGGAAGAGTGCAGGGGTGGACCATGTGGTCCTATATTGAAAAGTTTTTTTTTTTTTAATGGGCGTCAGTGCAGCCAGATATTGTGCCTTTCATGGCAGCAAGTGCCTTCACACCATAACCCTTTTGTGGTATTGCGGAAGAGTTCAGTGCTATCTATTCCATTACTTCAGCATCAGGGGATTGATAGCTGCTGATCCAGGACTGATTCATTTTTATAAATGTCAGCCGGTCTACAGAGTCGGTGGACAGACGCACTCTTTTGTCTGTGACAAAACCTCCAGCGGAACTGAACGTCCTTTCTGAAAGCACGCTAGATGAAGGGCAACCTAGTAGCTGCATAGCATATTGGCTAAGTTCTGGCCAGTGATCCAATCTCAACACCCAGTAAGCCAGTGGATCATCTGCTGGAAAGGTATCCAGGTCTGCCCTTGCCCCTAGGTAGTCCTGCACCATATGGTGAAGACGCTGGCAATGGGTGCCTACATTTGACGTCCCTGGGCGTCGAGGACTAAAAAAAATTAAAAATGCATCAGTCAAGCGGCCCTGGCCTTCACCGCTATTCCTCTGATCACCTGCAGCCTCAGAAGCACGTGTGTCAGCACTTGGTAATCTGATAGTTCCTGGAAAGGTGTTACACAAGTTTCGCTTTAGAGCGTCCTCAAGTTTTGTCATCCTGTGCTCCCTCTGTGCGGGCAGGATGAGCTCTGCAATTTTCCCCTTGTATCGTGGATCAAGAAGGGTTGCCAACCAGTAATGATCCCTCTCCTTGATAGCACGAATCCTGGGGTCCTTTAGCAAACTTTGCATCATTAGGGAGCCCATGCAGCGTAGGTTGGAGGTGGCATTAGCTGCCGAGTCTTCCTGGTCAATGAGGATGACCGTATTGTGCACTTCCTCCTCCCAGCCACGCACAAGCCCTTCTGTTTCTGGGCACACAAAACCCTGCCTTGAGGAATCCCCACCTTCAATGCCCCCACTACTTAAATAGTCCTCTTCCTCCTCATCCTCCTCCTGTCTGATCTGAGTAGGACCCGCTGGAATGCTGTCTGCGGAAAGACTGGGGCCTTGAGAGCTAGGGAAGGCCTCCTCTTCCTCCCGCTGCTCTGCCTCTAGAGCCACATCTATAATTCCCCGCAGAGTGTGCTCCAGCAGGAACACTAAAGGAATTGTGTCACTGATGCATGCACTGTCCCTGCTCACCATCCTCGTTGCCTCCTCAAATGGTGACAGTACAGTGCATGCATCTTTGATCATCAGCCACTGCGGGGGGGAAAAAAAACCAAGTTGACCTGAACCTGTCCTTGTGCCATACTCACACAGGTACTCGTTGATGGCCCTCTGCTGCTTGTGCAGACGCTGCAGCATTGCTAATGTCGAATTCCACCTGGTGGGCATGTCACAGATCAGACGGTTTGTGGGAAGGTGGAATTCTCTTTGAATTTCTGCCAGGCGAACGCTTGCTGGGAATGACCGTCTGAAGTGGCTGCAGACTTTGGCCTGGATGAGAAGCTCTGGCAGCCCTGGGTACTTGGTTAGGAAACACTGTACCACCAATTTACCCTTGCGTAGGGCGGAGAGAAGGTTGCTGCCATTATCGCAGACGATCATTCCCAGCTCAAGCTGGCGTGGTGTTAACCATCTCTGCACCTGCCCCTGCAGAGCTGACAAAATTTCTGATCCGGTGTGGCTCCTGTCCCCTAAACAAACCAGCTCAAGCACAGTATGGCATCTTTTTGCTTGAGCCATTGCGTAGACCCTGTCAGGCGTCGGTTTAACTGCCACTTCGCCAGAGACAGAGAAGGAGGAGGAGGAGGAGGAAGAGGTGGTGGTGGTGGAGCAGACAGACCTCATACAAGCAGCTTTCTGGAGGCGTGGTGGATGAACAAGCTCCAGCACAGAGCCCCGTCTTGGATCCCTCCCAGCTGCAATCAGAGTTACCCAGTGTGCCGTGAAGGAAATGTAACGACCCTGTCCATGCTTGCTGCACCACGTGTCTAAGGCTGGGGTCAGACGAGCGTAGTGTTCACGTCCGTGATTGCGCCTAAAAGTACGTCCGTGATAGCATGAAAGTAAGTCCATTGGAGCCTGACACATGAAGTACGTCCGCACTGAACTGCGGACGCACAACGGCCGCGGCAAACGGACGCAGGTTAGGCAAGAACGTAATACTGCTAGAACGGACGTGCGGAGTGCGCTGCGTCCACAACGTCTGCATAGCTTTGTGTGTGAGTGATGGAGCATGGTCAGACGGACTGCATTTATACGTCCAGCATTTTTGACGGACAGAATGTTTTTTCATTGTAATTTATTTTCCCCTCCTACATCCGTCAAAAAATAACTTCAGTGAAAAAACGGACTGTGTGACCACTACTGCGTCATCCGTACTGACGATGTCCGTACTGCACGGACGTACAGTCCGTAGAAATCACGCTCGTCTGACCCCAGCCTTAAGTGACATGCACCTTGCTGCTGTCTGCCTTTCCCAATGACTGGATAACATTGTCTTCCAAGTGCTGGTATAGTGCTGGAATGGCCTTGCGTGAAAAGTAATGGCGTTTTGGAACCTGCCACTTTGGTACAGCGCATTCAGCAAATTCACGGAAGGGAGCAGAGTCCACCAGCTGGAAAGGCAGCAGCTGCAATGCGAGTAATTTTGCTAAGCTGGCATTTAGACGCTGTGCTTGGGGATGGTTGGGACTATATTTTTTCTTTCGCTGCAGCAGCTGCGGCAACGTAATCTGACTGCGTAAATCTTCAGCTACTGGGATGATGTCACATTGTGAGGAAGGACCTGCTGGTTCATCCATTACTGTAGCATCATCCCTGTCGGTGGAGGTTGTAGGCAATTGCATGGCAGGACATACAGTGTGGGTAGAGACAGATGAGGAGGAGGAGGACCTACGCAAAGTTTTGCCCCAACGGGATGTGTGGCACTTGTTCATATGTCGCCTCAAGCATGTGGCACCCAAGTGTCCGGTGTTTATCCCACGCTTCAGCCTCCTCTGACATAGATTACAAATAGCAATGGTGGGGTCTGCTGCACAGTTCTTAAAGAACTCCCAGTCAGCAGAGTTCCTTCATGTGTTCTTTGAGACAACAGCGCTCTGCACCGGAGCAGCTCTGACATGTGATGCCTTGGACTGGCTAGTGCTACGGTTGGTCACAGAGGATGTTGTGCCTCGTGTTTGCTGTGCCTCCTCCTCCTCCTCCTCCCCCTCCTCCTCACTTGATTCCTCAGTTCGATCTGGCACCCAGGTGCAGTCAGTGACCTCATCATCATCAATGTCATCTTCACCCCCTATCTCCTCGTCACTGGAGCCAACTTGGCAGTATGCTGCAGCTGCTGGGGCAACATGAGTGCCAGTTATTTGTGTGTCATCACTGGCACCCCCTTCCTCTAGATTGATTATACTCCCTTGCTCAACCTCAGAGATTGAATCAGAGCACTGTACTTGCTGCGCATCCTCAAGCAGCATGTCACTCTCATTGTAGTCAAACAATTCAGCTGACTCCTCCGTGTGTGATAGCGAGGCTACGGCAGGAGTAGCTGTGGACATGGAGGCTGCATTAGATGCTTTGGCAGCTGAGGTGGACTGTAAAGCACTAGAAGCCTGGCTGGCAGAGGATGAGGAGGATGAGGATGGCCTGGTTAGCCAATCCACCAAGTCCTCTGTATGTTGCTGCTGCTTAAAACGGCCAGCACCAGTTAGAAAGGACAAGCGTGCCCCTGCAGAGGATGCACCATGTCCACCACGACCAGAGACACAGCCTCCCGACACAGGGGCTGCTTGCCCTCTTATCTGTGGCTGGGAGCGTCTGCCTGTCCTTTTTGTTCTTTCAGACATTGTGAGTGATATATAGATTAATATATACAGAACTCTGATTCAACTCTGGTATAAAGATTTAAATAACTCTGGTATAACTCAGTGAGACACACTGGTAGCTGGCAGCCAGTGACAAGAGACAGATCACCTTAATTCACAAATGTTTTAAATAAATTAGTGAGCCCCAAAATACAGCGTGGTACTGTATTTATGACGAGACACAGATCACCTTAATTCACAAATGTTTTAAAGAAATTAGTGAGCCCCAAAATACAGCGTGGTACTGTATTTATGACGAGACACAGATCACCTTAATTCACAAATGTTTTAAAGAAATTAGTGAGCCCCAAAATACAGCGTGGTACTGTTTGTATGGCGAGACACAGATCACCTTAATTCACAAGTGTTTTAAAGAAATTAGTGAGCTCCAAAAATAATTGCTGGCTGTGTGACGAGACCCAGAAGATCACCTCAATTCACAAATGTTTTAAAGAAAGTTGTAAACCCCATAAAAACTTGCTGGCACAGTGACAAGACACACATCACCTAAATTCCCTGATATTTGGTATAAATGAGACCCAAAAAGACTTGCTGGCACAGTGTGACAAGACCCAGAAAATCACCTCAATTCACAAATGTTTTAAATAAAGTTGTAAACCCCAAAAAAACTTGCTGGCACAGTGATAAGACACACATCACCTAAATTCCCTGATATTTGGTCGAAATGAGACCCCCCAGACCCCCCCAGTAGCGTGGCAGACCGGCAGTAACAACACACACAACTATCTTCTCTGAAATGCGTGCAGAAGTGCTGCGTTGAAACCTTATATAGTGTGCTGCGGGACTTAGCTCTGTGAGCCCATGATTGGGCAAAATTTGCCCAATCAGGACTCTGAGCGGTGATTGGCATAATGTTCAACCAGTCAGGTGGTCAGGTGCAAGGCTGTAGCCAATTACGAGCTTCAGGCAGTGGGAAAATGCATTGTGGTCGAACATGCGGCGAACACCCGGAAATGTTCGGGGTTCGCGATCTGCTCGAACAGGCTAAGTTCGGGTCGAACCCCGAACCGTCCGAACCCGAACAGCTCATCCCTAATCCTCATGTGTACAGTCATCACTGACCTATCACCTCATTGTTCAAAATGGAGATATCCATAGGTGCAACCATGTAATGCTACATCAATTTAAAGCAACAAGGATAGAAATAAATAGATATAAAATGATAATGGAAAGAAAAATCACTTGACTTTACTCATGCTGTGGTTGAAGACCTTAGCTAGTCCAAAAGAAAGCAAATTACGTGTGCTACCAGCAGGTGACCTGAAACATTATTATCTCAACGGAGAGGGGTTTTTATGGTGTAGATGACTTCCCATTACCCAAAACGTAAATATATACAGATGTATCCCACTGTGTATGTTCGCTGTCAGTAAGCCCCATTTGACATACAGTGCCCCCCCCCGCTGGCCAAAATTCGCTACTACATTTACATTACTCTGTTTCTGTGAAGGAAAAATGGATCTCAAAGCTTTTTAAATAATGTCAACACATCAGCTGTTGTATGAAGAAATGTGTGGTGTAAACTCCTTGTCGGCGCTTGTTGTTAGTGTATGTATGGTAATACTGCTGCTCTTCTAACGATACGGTAGCACCGTTACGCTGGTACCAGTTTGGATTTGTAAGAATGTAGGTTTGTATCGTTATTGAAAGGCGCTGTTTGATACCTCTAGATTGGTCAGAATCCAGAATCCTGGATCCAGGGGTAGTGAGCTGTAATAGGCTATATTTTTAAGGCAGTAGGATGTGCCTCTGTAAGCAAATATGTGCTGTATGTAGATCTTGTACACGTGGTCACGTGTAGTAATGATGTGCACCTTTATTATAGAAAAAAAGGGGGGGGGGAGATGTCTGGTTGGGTATAATTAGAGTATAGGTGTTAACCTCTACAATAAAAGATCCAGTGATCTAGTAAATCGTTCCCCTTCTTTTTTATTCCTTGTTATGCTGCATCTTGTGGCGAAAATGTAGTATAATGCTGCTCCAAGGTTCTTTCTTGTATGTTGCTGCCACCTAGTGGCCGGAAAGTTTTATGGTTTCTCTGTGTTGGATTACTCCTGTAGTATATCCGTCTCTGTGTCGGGGATGCGCTGCCTCTCTCTCTGGTTTCACCGGGTCTTAACCTCATGAGATAAGGAGAAGGGGACATAGCGCAATTCTGTGGTGTGAAAAGGTATAGATGGAATACAAGAAGTATCTTACTCACGTGGACAGGAGCCTCTGATGTATCAGGCTCACTGTTACTGGCGTTTATGGCCCATATAGGTGGCCAATATCCCTTCTTTGGTCGTCACTTCTTTCCTCGTTCACTGGGTTCAGTCTGGCTGTGAAGTAAAGCTGCCAAGCGGGGCCTCAGGGCTAAAACTGGAACTCAGGAACAAATCAGGATACGAGTGGAAGGTTGTATAAAAAAGGATTTATTATTAAAACGTATTTAACAATATATATAAAATACAGGGGGTATATCCAGGACGCGTTTCGCCACAATGTGGCTTCCTCAGCTGGATGATGTGATGAGCGGTGTCCTTTTCTTAAGTACTCTTCGGTAATGTTTGTGATAGGTTCTTTTTACTTTCGGTTTCGATTTTTTGCGCGTTTTTCCTGCGCATGCGCACTGCCAGTCGTGAGTCTAAGTGGGTCACGTGGATCTGTGAGCCAATCGGTCCATCGGGAGGGCGGTCTTCTTTCAGATGCGTGTTCCTGTTCTGTCTGGGCTATGTGAGCCTATATCAGGGATACGCTGTGTGGTTTTGATCCGTGCATAATGTGGCTGTGGTTTTATTCCAATAATTAAAGTTCACAAATGCTGTATCGTGGGATCTATTGGATGAGCTGAATGGGAGAAGGGTTGGCTACAAGTACATAGTGGAGCCCTATGAATGAGGTCTTTTTTGGGAACCTGAAATATCTGTATCACTTCATTGTCCTGGGTGTTGATATGATTGGGGGGATCACAGGATGTAGGTCTGGATCACCTACTGGGAATATGATGATAAAAATTAGTGTGTCTATTCCACTAATAGGGTCTTGTGGGTTAGATTGGTATATTTAGGAGGAGGGATAGTCTTTCGTTCTTTTATTCTTCGGGGATGGTGGTACTTCCAGTAAAGGTTCTTAGTGTCAAAATTCTGTGGGTACAACGTCTGTGTCTAATAGCACATGGATGTGCTGGGATGACTATTCATTTTTAGAATATCCCTGTATTCCTAAAAGGTATTCCTTATGGGTAATTTATTGGGATTATGGTATATTAATAGGGAGTATTAATGGTACTTGCAAAAGGAAGCTATGCCTCAAAAAATATTTCCTAAAAAACCCCCTGGAAAGGGCAGAAACCATGCAATATTACAAACACACGGATCTTAAGGAAAAATCAAAATTTTTCCCTAGATCAATGATTACACCGGAAATCTCGACGTTTGAAAAAATGGTTATCCGAGAAATGGAGAGGATTAATATCGGTAAAAAACAAAACCTATCAAGGAAAGAACGAGAAGCATTAGATGAACTCAGAAATGACAATACCATCGTAATAAAGCCTGCGGACAAGGGGGGAGGCATAGTCATCCAGACGACAGAAAGGTATGAGAAAGAATCACTAAAAATATTAAATGATCCTAACACATACCAAAAGCTAAAAAAAGATCCGACAGAAGAGATCAAGGAGAGATTCTACAAATACCTGGATGAGGGACATGAGGAAGGTATTATAAACGACAAAGAACACCACTACCTCAAAATCACCCACCCCGTAAGACCTACCTTCTACCACCTACCAAAAATACATAAAGATGCAAAAGATCCACCAGGAAGACCTATTATATCAGGCATTGACTCCATTTCAAGCAGAACCTCAGAGTACATCGACAAACTCCTGCAACCTATAGTTTCAAAGACAGAAACACACCTGAGAGACACATTAAGCATCATAAAGCAATTGGAAAAAATAACCTGGAAAGAAAACTACATCCTGGTGACCAGCGACGTGAGATCCTTGTATAGCAACATCCCACACGAAAATGGAATAGAAGCAATAAAAATCCACCTAGACAAGGAGGACGACATACCAAGTGAGCAGAAAACCTTCATACTGGAGGGGATAAAACTAATCTTGAAAAACAACTACTTTTCCTTCAATGACGAATACTACTTACAGACAAAGGGAACTGCCATGGGAACGCGATTCGCCCCAAGTTTCGCTAATCTATATATGGACAATTGGGAGAAGAACATCCTCAAAGGAAGAGACAACGACATCGTGATATATAAGAGATACATCGACGATCTCTTCCTGATATGGAATGGAGGGGAAGAAAGATTAGAAATATTCCTAAAAGAACTTAATACACAGGACCCCAACATCCAACTTGATACAGTATGGAGCAGAGAAAGCATCAACTTTCTAGATCTAACCATTTTTCCGGAAGGCAACACTATTCATACACGAACATTCTTCAAACCAGTAGACTCGAATAGCTTCATCGGCAGAGACAGTTGCCACCTCAACAGATGGCTAGAGGGAGTACCAAAAAGCCAGTTTATTCGAATGAGGAGAAACTGTTCTAAACTGACGGACTACACCACCCAAACATCCAAGCTGACGTCTGATTTCATAGAAAAGGGCTACGACCCGCAGAAACTGGAAAAAACCAAGGATGAAGTGGCAGGAATAGATCGACAAGACTACCTGAAATACAAAGAGAAGACCACACAAAACCAGCCACAAGAAGGGGTACCAGTGATATTCACGTACAGCCAGCAAGATCGGGAATTTAAAAATATAATAAGAAGGTTCTGGCCAATTCTCCGGGAAGATCCGATGTTACAAGAGATACTACCGAATAAACCAAAATTCATCTGCCGAGGATCAAAAAATCTAAAATCTCGACTAACTACCAGCGAACACGCACCAAAAAAAGGAAGCAACCCCTTCAAACAAAAGGGAGGCTTCTACGGTTGCGGGAACTGCATAAGTTGTCGCAGTACTGGGAGTAAAAAAAGACACATCACCAAAGTCAACAATAGAAGAGGAGAATGGAAAATTAAGGACCTCCTCACATGCTTTTCGACGAATGTAATATACCTCCTCATTTGCCCATGTGGCCTCAAGTACGTCGGCAAAACCACAAGGGCGGTAGGTGTAAGGATCAGAGAACACATCAGAAACATTGAGAAAGGCCTGGAAACCCACAGTGTACCCGCCCACTTCAAAAAAACACATAATTGCAATCCAAGAAATCTGGAGTTTTTAGCTATCAAAAAAATCCGAAATGGAAAAAGAGGTGGAGACCTGGCCAAGAAAATAGGACAGGAAGAAATGAAGTGCATTTATGAATTCGACACTATGCACCCAAAAGGCTTAAATATGGATTTCGAACTATGCCATTTTCTATAACAACATGCCAACATTGACGAACCATTTCTTCCACCATTTACCACCTATGATCACTCTAACCCTCCAGCCACAAAACACAGATCTAAATAAGTTATAACATGCAAATCAAAAAGACTAAGCCCCAAACAAGCTCACACGATCAGCCTAGATTTTAATCAAGAGTCGGCTACCAGTGAATCTAACCAACCCTATATAACACTCAAAACACCGACCCAAAACGTATTGGGCATCTAAAACCGTCAAATACGATAGTTTTAGTCATATCACCCCACAAGGACACTTACATTATATGCAAGTACCATTAATACTCCCTACTAATATACCATAATCCCAATAAATTACCCATAAGGAATACCTTTTAGGAATACAGGGATATTCTAAAAATGAATAGTCATCCCAGCACATCCATGTGCTATTAGACACAGACGTTGTACCCACAGAATTTTGACACTAAGAACCTTTACTGGAAGTACCCACCATCGAAGAATAAAAGAACGAAAGACTATCCTCCTCCCTAAATATACCAATCTAACCCACAAGACCCTATTAGTGGAATAGACACACTAATTTTTATCATCATATTCCCAGTAGGTGATCCAGACCTACATCCTGTGATCCCCCCAATCATATCACACCCAGGACAATGAAGTGATACAGATATTTCAGGTTCCCAAAAAGACCTCATTCATAGGGCTCCACTATGTACTTGTAGCCAACCCTTCTCCCCCCATTCAGCTCATCCAATAGATCCCACGATACAGCATTTGTGAACTTTAATTATTGGAATAAAACCACAGCCACATTATGCACGGATCAAAACCACACAGCGTATCCCTGATATAGGCTCACATAGCCCAGACAGAACAGGAACACGCATCTGAAAGAAGACCGCCCTCCCGATGGACCGATTGGCTCACAGATCCACGTGACCCACTTAGACTCACGGACTGCAGTGCGCATGCGCAGGAAAAACGCGCAAAAAATCGAAACCGAAAGTAAAAAGAACCTATCACAAACATTACCGAAGAGTACTTAAGAAAAGGACACCGCTCATCACATCATCCAGCTGAGGAAGCCACATTGTGGCGAAACGCGTCCTGGATATACCCCCTGTATTTTATATATATTGTTAAATACGTTTTAATAATAAAATCCCTTTTTTATACAACCTTCCACTCGTATCCTGATTTGTTCCTGAGTTCCAGTTTTAGCCCTGAGGCCCCGCTTGGCAGCTTTACTTCACAGCCAGACTGAACCCAGTGAACGAGGAAAGAAGTGACGACCAAAGAAGGGATATTGGCCACCTATATGGGCCATAAACGCCAGTAACAGTGAGCCTGATACATCAGAGGCTCCTGTCCACGTGAGTAAGATACTTCTTGTATTCCATCTATACCTTTTCACACCACAGAATTGCGCTATGTCCCCCTTCTCCTTATCTCATGAGGTTAAGACCCGGTGAAACCAGAGAGAGAGGCAGCGCATCCCCGACACAGAGACGGATATACTACAGGAGTAATCCAACACAGAGAAACCATAAAACTTTCCGGCCACTAGGTGGCAGCAACATACAAGAAAGAACCTTGGAGCAGCATTATACTACATTTTCGCCACAAGATGGCAGCATAACAAGGAATAAAAAAAAGAAGGGGACGATTTACTAGATCACTGGATCTTTTATTGTAGAGGTTAACACCTATACTCTAATTATACCCACAACCAGACATCTCCCCCCCCCTTTTTTTCTATAATAAAGGTGCACATCATTACTACACGTGACCACGTGTACAAGATCTACATACAGCACATATTTGCTTACAGAGGCACATCCTACTGCCTTAAAAATATAGCCTATTACAGCTCACTACCCCTGGATCCAGGATTCTGGATTCTGACCAATCTAGAGGTATCAAACAGCGCCTTTCAATAACGATACAAACCTACATTCTTACACATCAGCTGTTGTGTCTAATGTGTTGAAATTTCAGGGGCATCTTCTGGAGTCCATCTGCAGCCGAATCTCATTGAAAATAAATACAGTTCTTTGCATTGCTCCAGAATTAGTCCAAATAGGGTATACATTAGAGGTTTGCGTTTCATTTCATAAGGAATCGCAATTCGTCCGAAATTCCGTTACTTAGTATTTCGGAAGTAATTCCGAAATAACAAATTGAGTTCATATCAATCGCAATAGAAACAAAACAATGTATAACACATCGATTAGTTTCAATTCAATAAAGCAAATCGATTCGTTATGACGTTTCACTCAGGTGAAATGAGTGCCAATAGACTGAACCAATCTCTGCATTTCTTTGCTTGAAAAGGTGACAGTGCCTGGATAATCACCGTTCTGCATCTGTCTTCAGTCTGCAACCAATCAGATCATATTTTGATCGTGTTACAGACAGTTGTCCAATGAAAGGCTAGGATGGTCATGTCATCACCATGAGGGTGGTATGGTTTAAATACCACTGGCATAACGAAACAAATCAATACGAAATAACATAACTAATCTTCAGAAATAATTAATCTATCTGAAATACGAATAAAGTCAACATAACGAGTGCAACAAAATGAATCAATGAACTTAACGAATGCATCCGAAAAGAAACAATTTTTTTTCCGTATGCACATGTCCAGTATACATGATATCGTGGCACTGTCAAATAGGGCTATTACAGTAAAAAAATACATTAAGAGTATTCACATCACTGGTTTCTGACAGTGATTTTATAGAAAATCACTTGATAGATAACCGTTGGGTTTACAATTGATTAGGAATCTAGGCTCTAATTTTAACATTTGTATTGAAAATTAGACAGGTCTGGCACACAACCAATCGGCTAAGTTTAAGTTATTGCATTAACCCCTTCACTACCAAGTGTCACGTACAGGCACCGGGGTGCTACCGGGATGGCAAGGTTCTGAGCCCAGGATGCAGTGATGCACCACTCCAGGGATGTGTGGTGCGCGGTGATTTGCAGAAATACAAATGGTTTGGATCAGAGGGGCAGGACATGTAGAAGGATTGACAATAGGGAAACAGAAAAAAAACAGGACAATGGGACAGGACAATGGGATCTTGGACACACTGGATACTGCAGGTATGGAGAGACAGGAAGGACTGGTAAAGAAGGTAGGATTCAAGGTATTTCTGGAGAGCTTCAGCAGAAAGGTCCTCTCTCTGGTGAGATTATAGACAATGCTGCAGCGTTGTGGAGAAGGGGGCATGGCCCTTTATTTAGGAAAGCCAGGTGGTGTAGTGTTTCACTGTGTGTGTTTAACTATTAAACAGTTGTGTGCAGGAATCCCAGTGCTGGTTTTGAGATGAGCAAGGTTTGAAGGGGGCTGCCAAGGCACGGTTTAGGAACCTGACACCAAGTGATTTAACCCAACACTTACTGCCAGGAACCAATGTTTTTTAGAAAATCATTTTTAATTAATTGTACAGTAAGATATATTTGGGAATATTCCCAATGTATTTCTTGAGGTAATAACGTACTTGGCCAGTAGATGTCTCCATCTATTGGCCAAATGGAGTTACTTCACTTGCAACTGCACCTCATCGCTCTGTGTTGTATCTGCTGGGAAAGGTCTATTAGACACTTTCCTCATGCATTTTAAACAGTTTTAGTACCTTGGGCATCGTGCCCACAGGCCTGAAACTTTAAGGGCATGTTCTGGAAACTAGGCTTGTGCACCGATTTTTTTTTTCGGTTCGATTCGATTCGATTTGTTCGGATGTTTAAACTTTTCGATTTGGCTCGTTTCGACCGATTTCTGTTTCGATTCGGTTCGGCTCGACTCGTTTTTCGTGTACATTTTTTTTCCGAATATCGACCATTTTTCGTATTTTCGTGTCACTTTGCTCGTTTTTTGTATCGACTTTTCGTGATTTCGGAAATTTTCATTTTTTCGGATCGTCTGTTCTCCTCGTTTCAAAGCTGTCTAACTCTATTCGTTTTGATGTAAACTACTATGGTTTACTTTTTTATACTTTATATATTTTTTTATAATAAATTTTTGGTTTGTTTTTCGGATCCGATAATTCATTCTGTCGATACGATAATTCTGGCGATTCTATCGTGTTTTTTTTAAATTAAATAAAGATCCTTTTTCTCTTATGAATATACATTTCACAACTTTATTTAATCACATTAAAAAAATGGTATGAAAGCCAAGGAACAAAAAAAAATGAACAAAACGATTTAAAAAACGCTAAACTGACCCGAATGGTCTGACTTTAAAAATAAAAACCAGAACAAAAGGTTTTAAAACGGAAAAATAGTTGATCAAAATGATCTGAAACGAAAAAAATAAAAAAAATAAAATGATTTAAAACAGACAAAAAAAAAATGAACCCTTTCGCTGCTGAGGCATTTCACGGCTTCCCTTCACGCCTGTGTGCGGTCTGCTGCTGAGCTAATTTTTAACAGTTTCGCTCCTCTTGTTTAAACGCGTTTTGAAGCCTTATTTTATAATATGACCCAGACATGTTATATATCGTTCTTTCCGGCAGACTCGGCAGATGATTCATAATATATCATTATCATATGTATGCGTCATGTCCTGTCTGTATATTATAACAAAAAATGCAATAAAATTAGAATTTTCAATGTTTGTTTTACAAGGTGTAAAGTGTTTTTTTCACATTTTAACATGCGAGTGTTTGCGGTTATATTTTATGAGTTGCGTTTGTTAAAAAAAATTGAAAAGGGGACTTGTTATATTTTTTTGGGTGAAAATTACACTATTTTTAACAAACGCAGCCCATACAAAAATCCTTAGTGCAGCATCATTGTTCACATTATAATTGAAATGGGAACAATATTGCTGCATTAACAAAACAAAACAAAAAACCTGTTTATTTTTTTTATATTTTAATTTTTTATAATTTTTAACATTGTCATGTTTGGTATTGTTGGAAAGGCCATGCTCTGGTCGATCCAAAGATACCAAACATTAACCAACCGATAGCTGCCGTGGATCGGGAGATAGGGGGTTCCAATGAACCCCCTATCTCCACCATTGGTCGCAGTTAGGGGTTAACTCCAGAACTGACGTCATTGTGACGAGGTCTTGGGACTGTCGGCAGCTGCCGTTCCCCCATGCTGTTGTCTTCCTGCAAAGACGTGACCATGTTGGCGGGCAGCGTCTTAACGGGCAGCGGTGAGAGAGAGCTCATAGCTGGGAGGAGGTGTTGCGTGATGCTGCAAACAGGGACAAATAAACTAGACCTGAGCCGCACTAAGGATCTTTGGGTTGTGTCGGAGAAGACTTCACGCAGTGCTGCCATCAATATTTTTTGATAAATTCTTGGTTATACAATGAATGTGACTGTGGACAAAAATCCGTGTTGTTGTGACATTGCCTAAGCTTAACAAAACCAGGCCACGTCGGTAATCAAATCTCAAGGCAGTACAACAAGGTTGTGTTAGTGTGTGACATTTTTTGGCCAGGCAGGAAGTGTAGAATGTGCACAGTCACATTCATGGCCACAAATATGTTGACAAATTTATGACAAAGGGTCCATAGAAATGTCAATAAATTTTGTACATATAATTTTAACAGTGTGGAAACCAAGCAATACATATTAACTTATTAAGTAAGGAAAAGCAACGCACACAAACAGGAAAATATATAAAAAATAGAAAATTTATTTACAACATGCCAAGGATGGCAAACTGCCCAACGGGGGCACAAACATAGGGGAGGAGGAGGCTAGTCTCACTGCCGCTCCAGGATGTCAGCGGCATTGCTTATATGCTCCCGCAATTCCTGGAGCAGTTCCTGGATGGAATCTATGGTCGTAACAGCCAGGCGTAGCTCGCCGATCGCCATCCGATTTATTATTCTAATGCTGGACGTGTCCGGTCTGGCTTCTCCTTCTATATATCCAATAAATGAAAGAAGGAAAATACAGTAAGTAAAGCAGGTTTCTATTTTTGACTGAAAGTCTTGAAAAAATATAACAGTAGTATATACCAGTGCTGGCGGCCTCCTGAGGCTCCGACTCCTCCTCCGACTCCTCCGACTCCTCCTCCTCCACCACCACCGTCAGCATCTCATCCGGTGCTATATCTAAGAAATTAAAGAAATAAAAAATACAGTAAACAACAAAACTGATTTATTTTTGAACACAAGTCGATGCAAAATACAACAGTAACAAAAAAAAACCTGGACTCGCGGCCTCCTGCTGCGGCTCCGGCTCCCTCTCTCCATCGCCCTCCTCCTGCTCCTCCTCCTGCTCCTCCTCTTCCTCCTCCTGCTCCTCTTGTGCTATACATAAAAAAATTTAATTAAAATACAGTAAACAAAAAATGTTTCTGTTTTTGACCAAAAGTCGTTGCAAAATAAAACAGTATATACCAGCGCTGGTGGTCGCCCATGGCTCCTCCTCCTCCACTGGGGCACTGGTGCCCACCGGGGCAGATGCTGCCTTCTTCCTGTCTTCTGCCAAATCCAAAAAATAACACGTAAATAATGCAGACTGGAAAAAATGGTATATCTATACAATATATTGCCGAAAGTATTGCGGCACCCCTCCACTACCCACTAGCACTACCAGCTTGACCCACCACTACTCCCATCTCATAGTTCTAAAGTCACAAAATATTTATTTATTTCCTCTGCACATAGACATATATTATCGTTCAATTATATATTTTTTTCAGAAGTAAACATTACGTTTATTCAATAAAAACTATTATTTGTGTTGTGTGCGTACAAAACGCATTGTGCCGACTGCTTTTATTTATTTTATAGAAGGCCTCAGCCTCAGTTTCACTTTCAGTTTCTGCGAATAAAACTGTGGATATTGCAGAAACAACAGAAATCCGCCATTTTGTTTTGAAATTTGCATCTAAAGCGTTCAATAATGACACTGCTGCAGCAAACTGAATTGCTGCGCTGCAACAATTCAGCAGCTGCTGAGGATGTATTGAACGCGGCTCTGTTTGGATGCACTTTCAGAAGAACTACATGTCCCATCCTACCACTTAGGAGAGACACAGAGATTTTTGTTGATGCGCAGATGGGAGCCAATATTGGGCAAGCTGCGGGTCTTCTCGTATGCATCACTCAATCACAACAACCCCCCCAGCACACTACAGTACACACAGTGCCAAAAGAAATCCAGCATTGTAATTTCATCTACATACATCAAATGTCACAATTTTCACGAATACGTAAAATCACAAAAAAGAAGAGCTATGGCAAAAATGCATGTATGACGAGTTGTGAAAACGCAAAGCTATACACAATCACATAGCATGAAAAAAGGACTAGATAAATCAACGTATTTCTGTGCACATTAGCACATGCAAGCACATTATTATTATTATACAGGATTTATATAGCGCCAACAGTTTGTGCAGCGCTTTACAATATAACATGACACTTACGTTTGGCTATGACACGCCGGATGTGCCTCAGCTGCTCCTCCTCACGCATCTTGAGGTCGGACCAGCGTTTTTGTAGCTGGTCCTTTGTCCGGTCCTTCCTGAACAGCTCCAGGATGGTGGTGCGAACCTTATCGAGGATACGGTCCTTTCTTGCATTATTCTTCCTGCCGTAAGGGCCCTTACGGCAGTCGTAATCTTTACGATCAAAGATGCGGACCAGCTCCAACATCTCGTCAAATGCCATGTTGCTGGCCCGCTTCTTCCTGGGTGGTGTCTCATGGGTGCAAGAAGATGAGGAGGTGTCTGAATGGCACTCGTCTCTTGCAGCCATGATAAATAATAAAAACAATATTTTTTGGTCTGTCCAAAAAGTTGTCAAAAAACTGGCTCAATAAAGTTACGACATCCGCGCGCATGCGTGACCTGCGGACGAATCGGATCCAACCCGATTACGAAGGAATTATCGTATCGACAGAATTATCGGATCATTGGAAACAAAAACAAGTGATACGCATTACAAATACAAAATTTACAGAATCAGCGATACCAGAATGGAACCGAAATCACGAATGGAACCGAAATCATGAATAGAGCAAAAATAAATTTGGATTTGACACATTTCAAGTCCATTCGAAAAATCCGAAATTTTTTCGTTTCGGCTCGGAAAACTTTTCGGATCTGTCGGTTTTCGGGTCCGATCCGATTCGGAAAATCAGCCGCATCCGAAAACACGAATCGGGAAATTTCGTGAAAATTTCGAAATTCCGAAACCCGAAACGCACATCCCTACTGGAAACCAAACGCAAATGAAATTACACATTTCATTTGCTTTTGTATTGCTTGGCTGCAGATCGAGATAACTCGATATTGGTCACCTGTTGGTGCCTAGGAAGACCCAAGTTATCTCAATCTCGGGAGTGAAGGGGTTAACAAAATACAATTAGGATGCTCTGTGCTGGACAAAATTAAAATATTTTAATATTAGTGGTAAGAGTGTAATTGGAAGTGTGGAGTGAGGCATGGCATAATTAATGAGAGGGGATCTCAGCTGATAAATGTAGATGTCATTTGTTTTAGGCCAGCAGCAGCAAAGTAAAGAATTCATTACTAGCAGTGTTGGAAGACTTTACTGGATAAACAGTTCACCATTAATTAACCAAGTTCTGTATGTGCCGGCGAGAAATTATTGCTGTTGCTTCTTGTGAGTTCCATGTTAATAAGAAATGTGTGCTTCCAATTATGTAGCTGTCATAGGTAGGAAAATTATGTAGCAGAAAATTAGCCACGAGCTGTATAATTAATTACATAGTAATAAAAAAAAGAGAGATTAGAAAGTAGTTCAGGGGAGGTGGCTCTCATTTTCTTTAGGGTTTTATGCCTTAAGTGCACTTTCAAATTATTCTGTAGAGCAAGAAATATAGTGAATTCAGAAAGTATTCAAACCCCTTCTTTGTTTCAATTTTTTTTATATTGCAGTTTCATGTTGAAATGTCTTAAATATATTCGTTTTTACAACATCTAAACTCCATACCCCACAATAGCAACAGAAAAAAAATCATTTTTTTACACCATTGCATATTTATATCAATGTGACGTTTCAGATTTTTGCTAATAAGTATCCAGACCCTTTCCTTTGACACTGGAAATTTAGGTCAGATACATCCCATTTCTGTGGATCATGTTCGAGATGTTTCTATACTTTGATGGGAGTCTACCTGTGGCAAATTCAATTGATCTGACCCAATTTGGAAAGACGAACACCTGTTTATATAAGATCTCGTAGTTGTAAATGCAATCAGAGCAAAAAACAGGTCATGTGGTCAGAGGAACTTCTGACATAACTCATAGACGAGACTGTGTCCAGGAGCACATCAGCCGAAGGTTAAAAAGATAGACATTTCAGCTGCAGTGAGGGTTCCCGAAAGCACAGTGTCCTCCAATATTCATAAATGGAAGGAGTTTGCAACATCCAGGATTCCTCCTAGAGCTAACAGTCTGGCCCAACTGGACAATCGAGAAGAAGGGCCTTGGTAAGAGAAGAGACAGACAGACAACCTATTCTCATTGGTCTCTTAGATTGTCTTCGCATAATCCAGGGACCTCTATTATTATTATTCTTCTCAAAAAGTATCCAAATACGGGCCCTATTACAATCTTCGCATTAAAACGCTCGCGCAACACGTGAATTTGTGCGCCAAGCGTTAAACGTTAACACGCGTAAATCAACGCTGGAATTACAATCCTCGTGCAATTTTTCATCCATTGAGCAATTATGTGCGTAAAACGGACGCGCACAAATGCAGCAACGATGCGTGCAGAAATCAGTGTGCGGGCTGTTTTTTCTCACGCGATTCAGCACACACAACTTCTCCAGTTTATTGGTTTGGTATGAGTAGAATGTGTAACTATACTTTGCAGATTTTTTTTTGGGCTGGTGTATTTGGGTTCGGCCAGGTTGTTCATTTTTGCCATTAACACCAGCTTTTAGGAGTTGCTAAAATTATGCGCGCAAAGGCTGCGCGTTAAATCCTGCGCATAGATTGTAATACCATCCGCGTACCAGCGTTCATTCGCATTTGCGCTCACAATGTTAAGTATAGGACGCGCGTAGTACAGTAAGCTCGGCAGGGTTCGCACAGGTTCACCCGTGGTAGACGAATACGTGCGTTTGTTGCGCTGACATTGTAATACGACGTTCAGCGCAAAGGGTTTTACCCCTCGCATTAATGCTTTTTTTGCACCGGCGCAAACATTTGCGCGAAGATTGTAATAGGGCCCTACATGTTTGTTTGTTTATTTTGAGTATGTATTTTGCCAGGATGGATACGTTGAGATTTCTCTCGTTTCCAAGTATGTCCTGGGTAGACTCCGTTAGGTGTCTTGTCAAAGGACACTTACTGGAGAGGTGCTCTGGCCAGGATTCGAGCCTGTGTCTTCACAGTTATAGAGCAGTGATGTTACCTCTACTCCACCCAGCCGGTTGCAGTGAAATTCACCGCTTGCTCACCTTGCCATCCTGTTGAATTTGTAAGATAATTATTTTGAGGTTTGCCATGGGACTTTCTCAAACATATTAGGCTTTTGAACTTTTTTTAAATAGTGATCTCAAAATATGCCCCACCCAGATGTTTCTAAACAACACCTTCCATGATTTTCTTGGCAGCTAGTGCATTCAACATATTCTGGGATTTATATTCAGTCAACATTTGGGGGCCCCAGAGTTTGAGATCCTTGGTTTAAAATATATATACAGTAAGTAACAGCCAGCTCTTTAAGGGGAGGTCACCATGAGTCTAGCAGGATAACAATAAACATTAGACAATATTAACACTTCACTTTCTTTTAGATGTTTGTAAATGTATCCTTCAAACAAACCAATGGAGACAGTGATCAAGTCAAGAACTTACAACTTGCAAAGCCTGGGAGCCGCAAATAATGCAGCGCAAACAGATGTGTGCACCTTACGTATGAAAGTTCCATGGTGCCTGTGCAGAATGATGAATCAGAGCTACATGCATGCGCACACCCGGTCCAGTGACTGCCTCTCTCTGTGTTCCGACGTCACTAGTGACCAATCTAGTGATCGGCAGTCAGGAAATCCAAAAATCCTGGCTACTGCTGAAGCTGGGTGGGGTGGTGGAAACTCCTCCACTTCACCTAGTATATTAACCAGATCGGAGTAGCAGGGGGGCACTCCTCACATCCCGACCACTTTATAAATGTAAAGTGGCCAGGGTGAATAGAATGTCCTTTTAATTTGATTACTCTTTATTCAACTATAACCATTTTATAATAGCATTTATTTGTATTTATATGGAAAACATCTATTTACTAATATTTACCCAACCATCCTGTACTCTCCCAGCTACACATATACAGTACATTCAAGAAAGAGCAGCAGGAAAGCAGCTTATACAGAACATTAGTCTAAAATGTATTCATTCTATCAAATATTCGAAGTCTAAACCCTGAGTTATTGTGTCCCTTATCTTATCTTCTTATGCGATAAGCCACTTGGGTCATTAATCACTGGAAATAGCAAAATGTAAACGAGTAGCAACATTACCAATTCAAATTGAAGCCATGTGGTATTTTTAATGAAAATTTATTTTGAGATTGTTTTTGTAACAGTCCCATTCTAACAATTGAAACGTTGCACAGCACTTTGACTAATGCACTTTAATCCATAAGCGCTTCCATTTTTGTTTGTTTTTTTCTGCATTACTCTGACCACATAAATATGTCTTTTAATATTCAGCAGAACCACTTCTTTTGCATACATTAAATGATCATCTAGTCTTAGGACGCAGAGTTTTTTATGTATCCCCATACTTTATTGATTAAATGTCTGCATGTTTCTGTTGTGCCGTATCATGGCATTTGGAATATTGTGATAAACAATAAACAAGGAGAGTCAAAGTTTCCTTGTGGGAACAACTTTTATTGAGACAATGGGCCACATCAAAACTTTTGCGTCTGCTGTTTTCCATTTGCGGCTCGCCTTTAATGTTTGTATTTTGACCGAACCTCTTTCTCAGCAGCTCGAGCTGTAATACTAGCGATACTAGCTGTAATACTGTGATACTAGCGCCACTAAGCACTGCTCGCGTTATCAGCTCTAGGAGTCCATAGGACTCCATGGAGACAGACGCGATCTTGCGGGAGCTCTGAAAGAGCTTGCGCGAGTGGGATCCTCCCAGGATAATGGGAGGATACGCGGAGAAACATTGGGAATTATTTGTACCCATTGTTCTGCCCCCCAAGTAGCAAGGAAGCTGCCCTGCTCTCTCCGCAGAGGGATCTAAGGTGAGGATGGAATGTTTGGGTGAGTTTGCGTTCCTGTGTTAAGTGATTGTGCAAGCAAAATGGTAATGTAACCAACAAAGTGTCAACTTTGCAATTGTGTAGAGGCAGGTTCAAATCCTAATCAGAACCCCTGATCAGCACATCTCTACTCACTGCCGTTCAACTATGGAAAACAAGGTTCAACCTCACCTCCATGTCTTGACTTTACATGGAATGCCCATCCCAGGTCAGAAACTCCTCACATCAAGTGTTATTGGACAAGACACATAACAATGTGTGCCTACCTCACAATGCATATTCCTTTAGGTCTGTAAATTCCTTTGTAAGCTATGCCTGCTAGTCTAATGTTTCACCCTATTGTACCCATCTATTGCGGGAAAGTGCCGGCTGGGTGGAGTAGAGGTAACATCACTGCTCTATAACCGTGGAGACTGTGGAGACACAGGTTCGATCCTGGCAAGAGCACCTCTCCAGTAAGTGTCCTTGGGCAAGACACCTAACGGTACATACTCGCCACCCAAGACATACATGAAAACGAGAGAAATCTCAATGTATCCTTCCTGGTAAAATCCTTTCTCAAAAAAATATACTGTATATGTCGGTGTTCTAATAAAGTATTATTATTAAGTCATTATCACACAGGTCAAGTTGAGCCGGAAAGCTTGGGAACACAGTTCCTCCATTAATTTTTCAGGAAGAGCAGAGTTCCCTTTTGGCCCAAACACTGAAAAGCTTTTACAAGGTTCTGATCAAACATTTCTTTATGATGACAAAATCCATGCATGGACTTGGCACTCCAGAAACAAAGACATATTTTATTTTCCGCAGCAACAGTGATGTTTTCTCAAGCTTCAGAAAGGCTGAGCATTCAGCTGAAACATCTCTATTGCTGCTGTAAATAAAATACACCCTTGTTTCTGGAGTGCCGGGTCCCTGCTTGGGTTTTTGTCTTCCTACTGGTGACTTCCCTGGGCACCCAATTTCTACTAACGCTCTGAAGCACTGTTGCATCATACCTGAGTCCCTCATCCCCTTACTGCTTCTCATGTTTCTTTATGAAGTCACAAGAAATGTATGATTAATCCAATTATCATAAAGATTCCCAGTTTATCATTATTGTAAAATAGTAATATCAAATTTGAGTGGAGGGTGGCGGGTTAAGTGCGACATGTCAACTGTTAACCGTGGAGACACAGGTTTGAATCCTGGCAAGAGCACCTCTCCAGTAAGTGTCCTTGGGCAAGACACCTAACGGTACATACTCGCCACCCAGAACATACTTGAAAATGAGAGAAATCTCAATGTATCCTTCCTGGTAAAATACTTTCTCAAAAAAAAATTGGGGAGCAGGAACCTTGTAGAGATCCCACACCTATTTTTAGAACTAGATCCCTGCATTATCCCCTTTATTTACAAACACATAACAGTAAACACAGTTTCTGAAGATTAATCGCCGTTGAATACTTGCCAGTTTTAACTAGCCAACCGATCAGCTGATTGGATTTTTTAGGTCACCCCCTATCCCCACCACGGTTTTGTTACTATTTCCTTTATTAAATCAGCTTCACCTGTCACTACTCTCAGACATTGTGAATTTTGCACAACACAGCATTTTCCGGAGTCCTGACCTCATTTCTTATGCAGGGCTATATGTACAGCAAATTGGAGATAATAAAATATATAATGTGATTTAATGGACGGCCGTACAATTCATAGAAAACATTCAGCTCGAGCCTTTTGATCACTGCACGATAGAATCCGCCATAAATGTAGCCTTGTTTATGGGGTCATAGGTTTTGACCTGTTTTGAATACGTTTTCAATCCAATTCAGGATTTGCGTTCATCAGATGCATAATAAGAGGGTGAAATGTGCAGTATGGAACACGATGATAACATGTAGAATAAATCACGGAGCTCGTTAGACCGTTGTGTTTCATTGTGACACAAAGCTTGATTTCTGCCCTCAAGAACGCTTACACAGAAAAAATGCAACAACTAGTAAACTATAGGGGTTATTCACAGAGCACCTCTGTCGTTCCCCACACTTTGGGGAATCAAATTTCCCCACCCGGTGGTGAATTCTGTATTCACTGCAGGGTACCCGGAGTGAGGGGAAAAGCCACCGAAAGAAAAAAAATAAACTGTAAAACTCCACCGTTTTATTTTTAAAAAAATATCATCTTATACAACGTCGTAAACCCACCAGCGGGCCACCAAATGCAGCCGACGAGCCGTTACACACAGCGTCGACCAGCCGCAGTAGAAAGCGACAAGTCGCCGGACGGGTAAAAGAAAAAAATAACGATTGAAAGTGTTAAAATTTAAACACTGTATGCAAAGAAACTACTAAAGGAAAACGTGTGGAATTAACATATATGGTCCTATGAATGATAATAAAAAGGTCTGTTACAGAAAAAGAAAAAAAACATTAAAAAAAACGGGAAAACAAATTGCCGAAAAAATCCCCACAAATGACTATAAATAACCTAAAAAAATCAATAAATAAAGAGACTTGTTGCTGCAGTTTAAAAGAATAAATGGTTTATTAGATATTAACTAAAACAGGAATACTTTTAACATTGAAGCCTATGGGATTCGCCTGAATAAACCTGCCGAAAGAAAACACCAAACAGCAGGGCATTTCACTGACATTTCACTGCTGTTCCTTAGTCTCTGAATAGATTAACCATTGTTTCTCTATGGGGGATTCCACTGCCGTTGAACAGGCACCATACTTGATGGCAATTCACCAAAATTTGGCAAACTTCCTGAATTCTGAACAGCCGTATGGCCACGAAATTGCACCGTATGGGGAAATTCACCATTTGATGCAATTTCGGGGCCAATTCGGCTCTCTCTGAATAACCCTGTTTGAAATGACAGACAATGACCTTTCTACGGATACCTCACCTGACCTTGTAGGGTTTCAATATGTGGATATATACCTCTATCAGAATTATTCAGAGAGAGGTGAAAAGCAGGAGAATGACTGGAGAAGTGAAAATTCTAGGTCAAAACCAGAAAAATTCTCCATTTATCTCACGTTTCAAATCAGCTATTTTGACCTCGAATTTTCACTTCTCCAGTCATTCTCCTGGTTTTCACCTCTCTCTGAATAACCCTGTATGGGTCTAGAATTCCCTACACCCCACCAACCCACTCTTATACAATCCCTTCTCTCCAGGTATGTTGGAGCTAAGGGATTCTCCTGACTTAATACTACAGTTGTGTTCAAAATTATTCAACCCCCACTGAAATTGAGTGTTTTGGCCAGTTTGACATTGATTTTGATCATTCAGTCATCTTGCTTACAATTAAATCAAAGATGCACGTGTAGGTCAGACAAATATAACATAACATTTATAATGAAATAACCACAAATGTCTTTTCTGTGCTCACATCATTATCAGTTTTATTCAACCCCCAAGTGACATTCAATCTTAGTACTTAGTACAACATCCTTTTACAGTTATAACAGCTTTTAAAGGTGAAGCATAGCTTGACACAAGTGTCTTGCAGCGATCTACGGGTATCTTCGCCCATTCGTCATGGGCAAAAGCCTCCAGTTCAGTCACATTCTTAGGCTTGCGCACTGCAACTGCTTTCTTTAAGTCCCACCAGAGGTTCTCAATCGGATTTAAGTCTGGTGACTGCGGTGGCCACTCCAAAATGTTCCAGCCTTTAATCTGCAACCATGCTCTAGTGGACTTGGAGGTATGCTTGGGATCATTGTGCTGTTGAAAGGTCCAACGTCTCCCAAGCCTCAGGTTTGTGACGGACTGCATCACATTGTCATCCAATATCTCCTGGTACTGAAGAGAATTCATGGTACCTTGCACACGCTGAAGCTTCCCTGTACCTGCAGAAGCAAAACAGCCCCAAAGCATGATTGACCCCCCGCCATGCTTCACAGTAGGCAAGGTGTTCTTTTCTTCATAGGCCTTGTTCTTCCTCCTCCAAACATAGCGTTGATCCATGGGCCCAAACAGTTCTAATTTTGTTTCATCAGTCCACAGAACACTATCCCAAAACTTCTGTGGTTTGTCCACATGACTTTTGGCATACTGCAGTCGACTCTTCTTATTCTTTGGAAACAGCAAAGGGGTGCGCCTGGGAGTTCTGGCATGGAGGCCTTCATTATGCAGTGTGCGCCGTATTGTCTGAGCTGAAACTTCAGTACCCACATCTGACAAATCTTTTCTCAGTTCCTCAGCAGTCACACAGGGACTTTTCTCCACTCTATGCTTCAGGTAGCGCACAGCAGTCGAAGTCAGCATCTTCTTTCTGCCACGACCAGGTAGCGTTTCAACAGTGCCCTTTGCCTTGAATTTGCGAATGATGCTTCCTATGGTCTCTCTTGGTATGTTTAACATCTTTGCAATCTTCTTATAGCCATTGCCCTTCCTGTGAAGAGTAATCACCTCTTCTCTTGTCTTCCTGGACCATTCTCCTGACTTCACCATGTTTGTAACCACACCAGTAAATGTCTAGAAGGAGCAGAGTATCACAGCCATTTTAAAGCTGCCTAATTGGTGCTTATTATGCTTTATTGCTGCTCCGTGACATCCACAGGTGTTTTCAATACCTGATTGAAAACACTTGAATGAACCTCTGTTCTTCAGAGTGGTAGTCTTTAAGGGGTTGAATAATTGTGTCAATGAAGAATTCACAAAAGAAACATTTACTACTGTATTACAAAACCAATTGATGTCATTTTAGTTGCATATGGTTCTTTAAAAAGTCCTTGTAGGATTTCATTCTGAATACAATTACAAATGTACACTAAATTCCCTAAAACCCTTTACAGCATTGGGGGTTGAATAATTTTGAACACAACTGTATATACCTAAATACTATACAAGCCTTTCAAGAACTATTTTATAAGACCATTATCCTGTTGGCTTAGGCTCCGTTAGGAATGCACATTCGAAACGCAATAAACATTCAAAAGTATAAGAAAATGTGCTATCATCAGAAAACCCTAAAGATTCTCTCTCTAAAGAATTTGTAATAAGGATAACTTTAGCAAAACTGTGCGTCAATATAATTACCACAATGCACTAGGAAGCAATTTGTATCCGTGGGGATGTTTAGTAAAAATCACATTGACTAATTATAATAAAGGATTTTAAAAATGCGTTGGGAAGAAAAAAAAAGCTGCTGCAATCAGTCGTTCCCACTGTTTAATGTCCAATAATGGGAATACACTACTCATTACATTGCTGGTCTGCTTAATGAATATATCTAACAATGATGTAAAATTGCTTCGTATGATGAATACATTTATATCCAGCAGAGAATTTAATGAAAAGCAAACAACTTGCTCCATCCCCATTGATGAGTTCCAGGTTGAAGTTGCGTATCTGAGAACATGACAAAACACGTTAACAATTTTATATGTAAATAGTCTATTACTGCATTAATTCCATGGCTAAGGTCGCAGTTAACTTCAAGGTTTCTGATTCGTAATTCATTTTAAAAGGTTGTCTCTCGTCTCTGCAACTCACGTTTAGGTAGTTGTCGAGTTAATAAAAAAACTCATCTGAAAATTGGAAGCAATGTTGATTGTATAATCAATGACAGTGGAGATTATTATTATTATAATACTTAATATAATGCCAATACATTGTGCAGTGATGTACAATATATGAGAACAATGGGATGATACATTTGAAGAGCAGACATAGCTTAATGAAGATGATGCCGTACATTGGGAGACCCTGTTCCTGAGGGAGCTTACAATTTATAAGGGATATAGATATATTGCGAGGTAGACATGTACATATCATTTGGTGTCTTCCCCAAGGACACTTGCTTGAGAGGTGCTTGGACGAGGATCTGAATCTGTTTTACATGGTTGCAGAAAAGAGAGATGGTGGTGAGGTTGTGAACCTGTTTCTCCACATTTGTAAGATAGCAGCCTGCTAATCCATGGATGTAGAGGAGATACCTGCTGGTCAGATGTTCTGATCGGAAATTGAACCTGCTTCTCCATGGTTGTAGAGGAGAAATGTGCTGGTCAGATGCTCTGATCGGAAATTGAACCTGCTTCTCCATGGTTGTAGAGGAGAAATGTGCTGGTCAGATGCTCTGATCAGAAATTGAACCTGCTTCTCCATGGTTGTAGAGGAGAAATCTGCTGGTCAGGTGTTCTGATTGGGATTCAATCCTGCTTCTCCATGGTTCTAGAGGATTATATATTGGATGTCACGCGAGCACATATGTAACTCTACAGTGGCCTCTACCTGCAGCCTAGAAAAGAGTGGGGCTTGATCGCATGAGTGGCACGAGAAAGTTATTTTGTGATTGGCTTAAATAAAGGAGAAATCCAATGTTTGGCTAGTCAAGAGGACATGGGGATGTTTTGATCTCCACCAGGCTCATTCTTGAGCAAGCTGACTGGATCCTTTGATGCAGAGAAAACCTGCAGCCTGATTGATGACCATTTAGGACCTCGGCAATCAATTACAGCTCAATTCCATCAGCCCATCTTTTTTTTAAAGAGCAAGGTTGTTCTTTAGTATATCATTCAATGTATACTTGCTGGGGTCTTTACCAGCTTGATACTTAGATTAAACATAATCATACCTGCTGGCATCCTCTGGAACGATGATTGTATTTTTTTAGTTTTTTATTAGAACTGAATTACCATTGGGGCTATTGGAGCTATTGCTCCAGCCTCATTATTTTGGCACCAACCTTGAGAATGCTAGGACAGAGGCACCATGATAGGGGAGAGGGATAGTACAGCGGCACTATGATGTGTGAGTATATGACAATGATACAATGGCGGTTGAGTGAGATGGGCCAAATGTACTATTAGGGGTTGGGTTAAGGTCTTATTGAAACCATGCACTATTTTTATGTATTGTATTTATTTATTGTATATATAATCCATCCTGCTGATTCTTTTTAATCCATTAATGGCACAATGAATCTGCATGACTAAATTTGTATCCTAAAATCATAATAGACGGCCGGAGCTGCTTTGAGTAACCAATATCTGGAAAGCAGAACTGAACAAGTTGGTTTTTCATTTGTGCAATATAGGTTAGTTGGCAAAAATTCACATTATACAGCACAACATACAATTCTTCTATCTGTTTTATATTGGTGCACTTATTATAATTATTATCACTGTCATTATTTTTATTTTACAATAATGCTTAGCATCCCCATTAATGTCAGAATATCCAAGCTGTCCAATATTGTATACATTTTCTACTAGAAACGTTGCATTTTCCTTATAGTTTTATATTTTCTTTATAGTCCTCTAAAATCTACCTGTTTACTAAGTATGCCATGTGCTAACAAGCAGCAGGAACCATTAGCAGTGCTTGAGCAGCAAGCTCTGTGGGGTCAATTAAAGACATCGGGGGGTTGGACACGCTCCTCTCTCCTGTTAGCAACACTCGGTTGGAGATGGGCACAATAAAGTGTTTGGACTTTTTGATATTGGAATCTAATTAAGATTGTTCATGAGTAAAACGCATAGTGTATTTTTATTTATTTTTTTCCCGTCATATTTTAAGTCGCAAACACATTCATCTTGTATGGAGTTAAACAATAATTCTAAATAAAACAGATAATGAAATCTATTAAAAATCATTCTTTTTACGCTAGAATATTTTTTTAAAGCTGTGGTTTAGGATTTATTTATTTATTTTATTTTATTTAAATACTTTGCAAATAAATAAATTTTGCGTTGCTATAATTTATCACAGCTGAATGAATTTATTAATTGTTTTTTTTAATTTGTTGATATATATATATATAAAAAAAATCTGATACTAATTGCTTTAGGAAGAGGCGCAGGGAGTGTCTTTAAGAGAGTTTAAAAACAAAAGGTATTTTCTGAAGATAATGTGCTATTTCCATCTGTCATTTCACCTTTATCAGTTTTTAATTCAAAGGAAATTACCCATCTAATTATCTGGCTGTCTGTGGGTCTGTCTGCCAATCTTCCTCTTGATTGTACATGATTATCATGTAGCAAATGTATAGCAGACGATGCACTGAAAAGAGGTTTCCAAAAATTTGAATATTTTATAATTATATTAGATATATAGAAAATAGGTTACATGATATGGAATCTTTTTATAATTAAAATTTAACGATCATAACGCTTTCCATTAAAATGTAAGTTTTTATTGTGTTGAAGTGACAGACTGGCAGATCCATACAGTTGTTGTACATGTTAATGAACCACAGTGGGGTTTCAAACCTTATTTTTTTTTCTGATTGCATCAAATGTCCTTTTAATCGTCATTGAGGTTAATGAATAGGCAGTGGGTGTCATTCAATTACATTTCTAATATATACAGAAAATAATGCATATTCCCCTAACATAGATTTTAATCCACTCAACGGATAGTGCACTAAATTCAAATATTCTTCTTGAAAAAAAAATAATGTGGCAAATTGTGGAAAATGTACTTTTAATTGCAATGCTTTTTCATTATGAATTATTGTATCCTGTAAATCTGATCACTATGCAAATATATTCCGTTTAGGAAGCACTTAAATGATAATAAAACATTTTCCTTTTTTTTCTCCTTTTACCAAGATATTACAGTAATGAAGCTGTTTCCTCTCAGTGTGCATTTTAATGAGCCTTAACTATCATTTTAATGAACAGCACATTAGCATAAACCCAAAGATCAGACAGGATTCCGTTTGTGATGGGAGGGACAAAAGGTTTGTTAAGAGTTAATTCTTTTGATTAGGTGGGTTTATAAATCGAACTGATATTCAGTCGGTCAAGATCCCGTCTCTGCGTTTATTTTTCGGTAATGTCTTTATAATGTCCTACTCCCCCACACTTCTAATATGGCCCACAACTCTATACACAACCCTATAATGTCTCTATAGCACAGAGGTCCAGTCCTAAGAAAATGAGTGCGGGGGAACCCACCAGGTTTCAGCTGCCCTACTTACCATTGATATTTCTAACTTAAGACGACACCCACCCTGAAGTGTGATATTAATATATTAATGATATCTATTAGGATGGGTTTTATGGAAAAATGTACTTTAAAAAAATATACATTTATTGTAGTGTAACAAGGAAGATATTATTGAACACCTAAATAAAAGCTTTAAAGTGTGTGGAACCAAAGGGAACTTCATTTCCCCTGTAAAAACTCTAGTGGGGGAATTGCATTCTCCTATGTTCCTCCTTGACTTGACCCCCTGCTAAAACAGCTAAGGCCGGCGTCAGAAAAAAGCAGTGATCACGTCTGTGTTGCCGCACAGTTTAACGTCCGTCGTAACATAGAATCATGACCAATAGAGACCCACACACTAAGTGTGTCCGCACCGAACTGCGCACGCACAACAAACGTGGCAAACGGACGCAAGTTAGGCAAGAACGTAAAACCGCTAACACGGACGTGCAGAGTGCGCCACGTTCACCACATCCGCGTAGAGTTCTGTGTGCGTGATGAGGAGACGCAGCGCATTTGCGACGTTCAGCACCTTGACGCACAAAATGCATTTTCATATCCTTTTTTATATTAATTTTGTTTCCCATATTTCCCTTTTTTTCTACGTCCGTCATAAAAAACGGATTGTGTGGTGTCTACAGTATCTTCCGTCAGTACGTCTGTCTGACTTTAGCCTAAGAAGACACTTTTTAGCCTGGTTACATCAAGTGAGCTACATGTTTACTAAGAAGGACACATTTTTCCCAATTCCAAGGTTGGTGTTAATGTTGTTGTAAATGTACCCGAGCCATTATAGTCTACGGAGTTAAGTTTACAACAGCTCTGGTTACGTTTACACCAACCTTGGAATTTGACCTGTCAAGTTTGAGACAGCCAGGTGTGAAGTCCTTTAAAATAAGTATCAAATGCACCGAGATTTCTGTCCCTTCCAAGGACAGGTCTCAATGAAAGAGCCCTTGCAGTCTGCTGATCGGAACTCCAGTGCTTCTCCACAAGTACAGGAGCAGTGGGGTCGCACCTAATCCCCCGATGGGGTGGCTGTAACCACCAAATTGTGTCCAGCCCAGCAACATGTATAAAATATTTTATACATGTTGCTGGGCTGGACACAATTTGGCGGTTGCAGCCGCCCCATCAGGGAATAGGCGCGACCCCGCTGCTCCTGTACTATGTATGTTTGTTTGTACCTCCAGCCAGGTGGTCATCATTACAGCTGTTCCGTTCTGTGTCTTTGTTTTTTGATCCCAAGGTGGATTTTGTTTCTGGGAGGGCATTAAATAAAAGCCCACCAGTCTTTTCCTGACTGAAAAGCAGCGTGAGCAGTGATGGTTTGCTACATAGCAGCCTGTGGTTTCATTTTTTGGATAGGACTCACCTTCACTAGAGGTGCCTTGACGTTTGGCGGGTGAGCTTACACTCTTAATGGCCATTAAAAGAAACCAAAGCCTCTAATTGTGTTTTGTTTCACACGGTGTAATAGGAATAAGCGCAGATGACCTTTTTCTTCTTCTCCACAAGTATTCCACGAAAAATGTTGTTATGGTATAGAAAATAAAAGCAATTTCACAGTCGCTTTTATTTCTATGACATAATAAAGTTCTTCTTTGGTTACTTCCAGTGTTCCTATCAGTATTTACCGCTCACCATTTTTCTTGTCATAATAAAGGTTATTGAAATTTGTTGCAGATGTAGCACTTCTTTATATATGGAAATGCCATTGCTCTGGCAAATACAGGGAAGTTATGTTTTTTTTAGAATATATTCAGATCAA
This sequence comes from Leptobrachium leishanense, assembly GCA_009667805.1. Classification (NCBI taxonomy): domain Eukaryota; kingdom Metazoa; phylum Chordata; class Amphibia; order Anura; family Megophryidae; genus Leptobrachium; species Leptobrachium leishanense. Next base: position 50,333,230 of record CM019064.1, read on the forward strand.
TCCAGATTGATCCGGATGACTGAAACAGTTGCACTTACTGTTCCTTAACCCTGACCCTAATCCTAATTGTAAAACAAACAGACCTGTATCCCTAACCCAAAAACTAACCCTAATCATAAAACAAGCAGAAGTAATAACCATTAATCCTAAAAGTTATTCTAACTCTAGCCATAAATCAAGGACAAATAGTAACCCTAACTCCAAAAGTAACTCTAACCCTAATCATAAAATAAACAGAAATAGTAACTGTGACAGATCTCGACAGGGTCACATCTCCCAATGCCGCTTTCTTGCAGGACCGCCCATATTCTACCCAGCCAGACTCCCGTGCCCTCTTCCAGTCCTTAGACGAAGTTTAAGGACCGGGACACATAGAGCCTGCTAGCATCCCCGTGAAATAAGATGAGGCTGTAGATCTGAGGTCTTTCAGGAGTAGAATGGAACTGGTTTTAATCAGAGACACATTTATACAGTCACACATGGGGAGGTTTTTGTGTACCCTAATTAGATTTAGTAGACAGTTAAATTAAACATTACATAGCATTTCTACTGAGACTGTACAAACATAAATCTAATTACATTGGGTGCAGATAGTAAATAATAGCAAACATTATGTAACATTTCTAAAGGAGTCAAGACAATAGGGATTATGTTAAGAGATTACAGTCAACAGATAGTGAGGCAGTACAGTATTCCCCAGCATATTCGCGGTTCGGTAATCGCGGACTTAGTCATTCGCGGATTTTTCCGCTTACCACGTGGTAGTAGCATCCCAGTGTGTCATCTATGGTTCCTTATCGAATACTGTTCCAAGGAGCCCTCGGCAAAGAACGGAACTCCACCTCCCCAGGCTCCAACACATCAGCGCCTCCCAAACACACGCCTTTGTGCAGCCCCCTGATGTGTTGGAGCCTGGGGAGGTGGAGTTCCGTTCTTTGCCGAGGGCTCCTTGGAACAGTATTCGATAAGAAACCATAGATGACACAACTGCCCGGCAGAGAAGCTGCTCCTGTGCGTCTCCGGGCGCACGTTCGTGGCCAGGGCATTCTCTTCTCTCGGCATCGTTAAGAGAGAGGAGATGCCGAGGCTCCTGGATCCCCGGACCACGCTTGCGGGGGTGCACAGGAGTCTCGGCATCTCCTCTCTCTGAATGATGCCGAGAGAGGAGAATGCCCTGGACGCAATCTTGAGTCTGGAGATGCACAGGAGCAGCCATTCTGGCAGGAGGACGGCGGCTCCTGGGTCCTAACACCACATGGCTGTGCTTTTTTTAGCACAGCCACAATTCGCGGTTTTTCAAAATTCGCGGGGGTTGTTGGAACGCAACCCCCGCGAATTTTGGGGGATTACTGTATTCTTGCATAATCTAGATTCAACAAACCTAATTACATTGTTCTGGTTCAACACAGAAATAAGATTTAAACCAACTCACAAACAGTATGGCAATGACCAAATGCCCTATGAACATTCTTTGCCATAATTACCCGTAGTCTGCGGGCACAAGGCTGGCATCCGCTCCTCTCCAATGGGCACAGAGTCTATAGGTAGTGTGGGTAACGCTGTGAGTGCCCACGCCAGCCAGTCAAAGACACCTGGAACAGAAGTCACTGAAACGGTGGCGGAGGTTTCCGTCACAGTAACCCTAACCTGAATCATAAAACAAGTAGAAATAGTAACCCTAACCCTAATCATAATACAAGCAGAAATAGCAACCCTAACCCTAATCATAAAACAAGCAGACTATAGTAACCCTAATCATAAAACAAGCAGAATGTAGTAACCCTACCCCTAATTATAAAACAAGCAGAAATAGTAACCCTAATCCTAATCATAATACAAGCAGAAATAGCAACCCTAACCCTAATCATAAAACAAGCAGAAATAGTAACCCTAAACCTAATCATAAAACGAGCAGAAATAGTAACCCTAACCCTAATCATTAAACAAGCAGAAATAGTAACCCTAACCCTAATCAAAAAACAAGCAGAATATAGTAACCCTAAACCTAATCATAAAACGAGCAGAAATAGTAACCCTACCCCTAATCATAAAACAAGCAGAAATAGTAACCCTAATCATTAAACAAGCAAAAATAGTAACCCTATCCCTAATCATAAAACAAGCAGAATATAATAACCCTAAACCTAATCATAAAACGAGCAGAAAAAGTAACCCTAACCCTAATCATAAAACAAACTGTGATAGTAACCTTTCATAAAATAAGCAAAAATAGCAACCCTAACCATTAAAGTGACCCTATTTTCCAATTAGGAGTCACTGAATCCAATACATGATCTGTCCGAAATGTTCAGATAGGTCTGAATATGAAATATCCAAAATCTAAATATTTCCAAATCCAAAATGTTTATATTCAGAAATTTATTTCGGATACTAGACCATAATTTTTGTCTGTGCCCATGTCTGTGCTGTATAAATCGTTCCGCAGAGGTGAGACATTCATTTTACTTCATACAAGACAAAGAGAGAATGTCATGCGTTGCTTCAGCTATGACATAAAGTGTGCATTAGAGTTTGTTGAAGTCAACCAAGAAAACCTGACAATTATCCTGAAGCAGTAATAAAGATGTGTACTTAACAAGGCAGCCCATTACCAATGGAGAATTAGATTTAGAGCTATAGTACATTCCAGACACAATTACCATGGTTAATAGTATAGCAAATGAACGAGATAAGCTTTTACATTGCTACATAATAATACAAAATCATTAAAAGTGATGCATGACAAGCCAGGCTCGATAATAGAGATTCATCATAAGGTGGATTTACTAACACAAACACAAACATGAGTGACACGAGTTTCAAGACTTCAATGGATATAGCACCGTCACAATTTACTAATGCATTGCCTTCAATCCTTTTTGGATCACTGTTGACTTTTGAAGGCTTATGAATATGTTTAGGCTGTCAGTTTAGCACAAGATTTATCACAAAGATTTATCAATTAGTACCCATTTAAAGGGACACCAACACTTACCGAAGCTGTAACTGGATTATATATATATTGCAACCACCTTATAAAACACATGCTGCTGTTTTTTTTCTTTGTTTGAAGTAATTGCATGTAAAAATGAAAAATAAAGTTAAGTATTCTATCTCCTGTTTACATTTTCTGGCTTTTTCCCATGATGCAACATTTACCAAATTTGTGCAAACGTTTTCCTTTACCGCTGTTACATTGCTTCTGCAGTATTTAACAGTCTGTGGGGTGAAGGACTGAATTTTTGGATAAGGCAGCAGGGAGTGTATTGTGTTCTCCAGGCTACTACAGATAAGAGCTGGCAGCTGAATGAGATATGACAGGGAGCTTAAAATACTTAAAATCTACCCCCTGGTGATGTCCTTTCAATACATCCCATACAATACAGTGGTGTGAGTCGGGTCTGACCCATTAAAGCTTTGGCTTTAATTACCACCTCTACGCTGATGACATTGAGATCTACCTCTCTACCCCATATCTCTCTCCCCCCTGTCCTTTCAAAGGTCAGTGACTGTTTATCTGGCATCTCCTCCTGGATGGCCTGCCACCACCTAAAGATCAACATGTCAAAGACTGAACTCCTACTTATTCCTCCCTCCATTGCCTCCCCACCTCCTGACTTCTCTATCACGGTGGAGGGTATCACCATCTCCCCATCAAACCAAGTTCCCTGTCTTGGAGTTAAACTTGACTCTCCTCTTTCCTTCATCCCCCACATCAAGTCTCTTTCCTCCTCCTGCCGATACCAACTGCGTAATATTTCCAGAATTCGGCCATTTCTTACCGCTGTCACCACAAAACAACTCATCCACGCCCTGGTAATCTCCCGACTCGACTATTGCAATAATCTCTTATCTGGCCTCCCTCTGTCCCGCCTCTCCCCCCTACAATCCATCCTGAACGCCTCCGCCAGGCTAATTCACCTCACCCGCCGCTCTGTCTCTGCCGCTCCCCTCTGCGAGTCCCTTCACTGGCTCCCCATCCACTGCAGAATTAAGTTCAAAATCCTTATCCTTACCTACAAAACCCTCACTAACTCAGCTCCCCACTACCTGTCCTCACTAATCACCAAATACACCCCAGCCCGCTCCCTAAGGTCAAACAGTGACCTGCGCCTAGCTTCTCCCCGCATCACCTCTTCCCATGATAGACTGCAGGATTTCTCACGTGCAGCCCCCACTCTCTGGAACGCTCTCCCTCGTACTGTCAGACTTTCCCCTAACTTCTCTGCCTTCAAACGCTCCCTTAAAACGTTCCTATTTAGGGAAGCCTACCACCCGACTCACTGACGCAACCATCAATCACTCTCACCTTGCAGTCCTCTCCTCCTGTTTCCAACCCCAACCCTCCTAGATTGTGAGTTCCTACGGGAATAGGGCCCTCATCTCCTCCTGTACTGTTTGTCAAATGTTGTTCAATGTATTGTATTGTAACCCTGTTTATACTGTGCCTATTGTACAGCGCTGCGGAATATGATGGCGCTTTATAAATAAAGAATAATAATAATAATAATAATTCTATGGTCAAAGCCACACAGTGAGGAGCAAGTGATGGAAAGATACTGTGGGGGAGGGGCAGTTTACAACACAAAATATCACACAATAGATGCACCCAGTGACACATATAGAGTAAAATGTTTTATTATCTAAACAAAGAAGAGAAAAACAAAACACAGGTAAGATATCAGCGATATCAAATAAACACAATAAGGACATTTCATTTCTTGGTGGTAGTGTCCATTAATTCTAATTGCTCAATTTTAAATAAATCTTCTAGAATTCTGGGAATTGCAGGCATCACTATTTCATGCGGCCAGAGTTTGACATCTCTGATCTAGATGATGATGTGTTGTAGGACACAGGATTACATGTTATCCTCTGTTATTAGAATTTGGTTGTTATGGACACCATACATTGTGAGGGGGGGAATCCTTTTTTTGGGAGGATTTTTTGGTGTGCGTTAGGGTACAGCTGGACTCAATTAAGAAATGGCCAATTCTCTGATCTAGCTTTGCTGTATTTGTTGTAGATTCCTCGGGTGCTGGACAAAATCCCTACAGCCAGGTTCCCTAATGCCAACATCCCGACGGCCAACTTCCAGACAGAACAAGTGCCGGACATAAAAAGTTCCCTACACGGCCAACTTCAAGACATCCATAATCCCAGCGGCTAACCCTAATACTAATAACACCCTAACCCTTAGGGAGTTAGGGCTAGGTTTAGGGGGTTAGGGTTAGGGCTAGGTTTAGGGGCGTTAGGGCTAGGTTTAGGGGGTTAGGGCTAGGTTTAGGGTTTTTTTTTTTTTTTTGAGAAAGGATTTTACCAGGAAGGATACATTGAGATTTCTCTCGTTTTCAAGTATGTCCTGGGTGGCGAGTATGTACCATTAGGTGTCTTGCCCAGGGACACTTACTGGAGAGGTGCTCGTTGGGATCGAACCCATGTCTCCACATGCTCTAGGGGATTAAGGAGTAGGGTTAGTGTTACCCGCTGGGATTTTTTAATGTCTGGAAATTGGCCGTCAGGGAGTTGTCTGTGTAGGGAAGTTGCCGTCGGTATTTTGGCATTAGGGAACCTGGTTGTAGGGATTTCAACCCAAACCCAGATTCCTCTTAGGCATGACTTGAGACACGAAGAGAGCGTCATTTACTGTGAGCTGTACCTACACCAAGCTGCAATTGTGACTGGATACCTCATTAAGGATTACTCGGGGCATCCGGACAATTTTATGAAGCGCTGATAGCAGAGTATGGTAGAAATCCATTATTTTGGTATTTTAGGCTTGGCTTTATGCATATCCAGCATCCACTGGTTTACCGACAAGAAGCTGGAGCAAGGGAAGAATTGAACTCTGCTGTCATTAAGGTGCCTAATGTGTGTCTTGCCAAACAGATACCTAACCTTAATTTCATTATTTGGGATTTCCTCAAGGCATTTAATTGCCTGAATTTCCGACTGTGTGTATTGTGACAAGGGTCCTCCTTCAACCACGTCTTCTAGGGCAGTAATTGTAGCGAGACAGCAGGTCTTTTGTAAAAACCAGTGAAGTTTATTTTTTTTTACCTTGAGAAAGGTGCACAGCAAACAGTGGCAACTCGTGCTCCACAGCAACACAGCAATTCTGTAATTTAGCAAGTTCAGCAGATACAGTGATACGGCAGTTCACTCTGGTGGGTCCTCACCCACCGCCCTTTTTTACACTCTGCAGGATCAGCTTCCTCTTGTTTCTTTTGAAACCCTTCCTGGTGGACCACACCTACAGTCCTAGCTGACCCTGCTAATACCTGGTCTGGAAGTGATCCAGGTTGTTGGGATAGCGGCCCGCCCTTCACTCCACTACCCCAACCCCAGGGACCCATAACACACTTTCCTGGGAGCCCCGTTGCTCCACACACTCACAAAACCAACAGTCTCCCTGGGGTTCTTTTAAACGCAGTGTACCAGGCCTGGTCTCAGGTATCTCCCATTCAATACCAAGCCCTGCTTCCTATCACAGTATATATGTAATATATGAAAATGGAAACAACACTTAAGCAATAGTCCACGTGTAAACTATCTTATTATAGTAAATATAATATGCCAAGAACTTCATATACTAATTTATTATTATTTCAGTTTACATGAAACCAGCACTCAGATGCATATTTTAGAGGGAGCCTCCTATCCCCTTAATGCTGCGGCTTGTACGGCATAGCATGCCCCCCACTCGCTTCCTGGCTTGTCTCCCTACCCCACGTGCCGATCGCCATTATTGGCTGCAGGTTCAGGCGGTCCCTCAGCAGCCAATGATAGCGGTAGGCATCTGGGAAGGGAGGTAGGCTGGAGGTGGGCCAGAAAGCTGCGGGACATGCTATGCCACCATGCGGTACTAAGCCTGTCTGCCACCAGGACAGCATAGGATGTCCGTGGCATTAAGGGGTTAAAATGGGCCAAATTGTAAAACAAAATTGTATACAAGCATTAGCAAAATGACAGTCCGATATATTCAGAAATATTAATTACAGCAGTAAGCAGCCAACAGGATTTGATGGGAAAAGTGACATCTTGGAAGAATACAGGAAGACAGACAGACAGATCCACTAGAGGTCACACAGAGCAAGATGGACACATTATCAAACATACATAACATAATGAAATGAAATCTCTCGTACTGTATATATCGATAACAGCTACAAGATGTACACACTAGCAATAATACATAACAACATAGACTCTCAGTGATCCATAGCAGGATGGGCTCAATAAAATCCACTCATAACAGCATGGAACAACCCGTTGATGAACATGTACAATAAGACTCATTAACGACATACATAACAAGACAGATTCACTAGTACACACACTTAAACAAGACGGAGTCGGTAACACTGATAAATAGCATGGTACAGTAAAGCAGGAAAATCCCTAGCATGATACAGCAACAAGTGCATGCATATAGCAAGATGAATTAACCGGCAATAATTCATATTTAACAACGCAGCCTAACTTTACGGATGACAATACAAATTCAGTAGCAGATATCGGTGACGTATCTCAATTTTGGTGCTTTGCATTTCGGCCCCTGTGGGCTCACTTCGACAAATTCACATTTGGAAAATTTGGTGAATTCACTATTTATCAAACTTTCATCGATTTTTGCCAAAATTGGAGATGCCGAAGCTGTTATCGGACGTCGGCAAGAACTGCAGAATTGCGCCGATAACCACTGAATTACGACGAATTGGCATCTGCAAGTTCCACAGAATGAAAACAAAAAAAAGGGAAGTCTCATGTTCTCCTAATAGGACCAACAAAAATGTAGTAAAATTGTATAATAACAAATAATAAAATAAATAAATAAAAATAAATAAAATAATAAAAAGGTTCTTTAAATCGTAATAAACGGTCTGTTACAAAATGAAAGATAGTCTTTTAAAAAATGAAAAAATCAAAACAGGTCTATTCAAAAAAAGGTGAAAATCAGGAGAACTGGCAGGAGAAGAGAACAATCTAGACTAACTAGCCGATTTGGAAAGTGAGATAAATGGGAGAATTTTTCTGGTAGGAAGCTGGGCTTGAGCCACGTGCGTAGAGTGTCCTTGCGTGTCCCTACTGTAAATTAATGTCTCCTCAGAATGGAAGCATGAGCTCTTCCAAGTGCTTTCACTTCCATTTGGGAAATGGTATTTCTCTAAGAAACAACATCTCCTTAAAGCTGGTGTTAAATGATTTAGCAAAATCACTTAACACACTAACCTAACCCCCCAAAAATCCCATACTCTCCTTTCATTCCAGGGTGCAGAGAGCAGTGCGATCCATTGCTTCCTCTTGTCGAGAGTAGAGTGACACTGGAAACAAATAGTTCCCATTTCCCCTCCACGTGCGATCTTGCCACTGGGACGCACAGGTCTCCATGGAGTCCATGAGCTGATACTTGTGGCAGAACAGAACGCCAATACTAATGTCAGTTTGCACTGCTCTGCGCTTCATTTTGAGGCTAGGAACTAAATATGCCCCTACCTTGAAATAGGGATCTAGAAAGGGAGATGTAAGTAGAGTCTGCCGGCGCACATTTATTTTTTTATCTTCTCCCATTTTGTGGTAGTCTCGGAATAGGGCCTTTAGTCAATTAATATTAGTCAAGTGCCAATTTATTCCCTATTCCAACTATATATATATATATATGCAGAATTTTCTACTGAAGGCACATCGCGCATTTACATATCAGGTTTCGCACAGCAAACTATTTTTTTCTTACTTCCAAACATAATTAACAGGTGTAAATGATACTGGTTCACTACAAAGCATTTATTTCTGCTTATAATATGCCCTATGCCTATTAAATATATTGCATGCTTACTGGCATTATGCAGCCGTCATTGTCACTGGTTTCTAAGATGAAAACAAATGTATCCTTGTGGAAAGGTTATTTACAAGTAAATTTGTGTCAGGCATTTGTAAATTGTGTTGTTTCAAGTGCAGAACTGCATATAAGTGGCTATTTTCCAAAAGCACTTGTGATACTTCAGATTTCCGGGGACGGGAATTCCAGTTAAGCAGGATTCTATAAATCAATTCTGTGTCTAACAAGATTTCAGTCCACGGTGAGTCATATATGGTTATCGGTTATATAAAAAAGGCTTGTTTAGGCACTCTATTGACGTATAGATTGTTCAGAAATGCATGCTGTCCCTTAGCATCTAGTTAAGGATGGCAAATGGAAATTTAGATTGAATAAGATCCCATGGAAACCATAAAGACCATACATGTATTGTCAATGTCTGTACATCAAAGTTATACTTTGTCTTAACAGTCATGGTTCCCAATGCGGAACTACTCAAACCAAAAGACTTCAAAATCTAGATCATAGAAGATACCTGCAAAATAGACACGACCGTTTCCAGTCTAAACCATGTCCTCTCTCTGCCGTGGGAGCAATAGGAACTTTATTTCTGATACTACAGATATTGTTGACTGGTCAGATCTCTCTAGAGGCCTTTCTCATTATTTCCTTTCTTTTTGGAATGTCTAATGAGATGTCGGAACGGAGTATAGGCTTGTGAGGATCAATAACAAGGCGTATTAACCACTTGATCATTAAAGACTGCTTCTTAATCGGAAACATGGGTATGATGTGTCTTCCTACATCACAAGAGATCCGACTGAGATATCACGAGTGTGTCCCAGGTTCTGTTCATGAAAACTGGATTTGTATGTCAAGACCCAAACAGCTCTCGAGTAGGGTGGGACCAGGCATGTTCATACAATATATATTTAGTATATTAAACTTAACGTGTGCATTCACATATGAATCTGCATCCAATGAAAAGGCCTACTTGCATGAATTGCCCTAGGTTGTAGCCACACATAACTCTGATTCAGACAACAAATGGCACACGAGTCCTTGTTTGCAGCCCCTGATCAGTCATGCAAGTGCATAGAAGCACAATTAAACTTGCCTGTGCAATTGCGGAAAACAGGAATAGGGCAGTTCTCAGGGTTTTCATTCAAGCACTCAACCCACTGACCCCATTTCTCATTGAGGGGTCCACCAAAATAATCTATAAAACTTTGTTGACTATTTATTGATCAACTGTCAAAGTGTCAGCTTTTTTCTTTTGTTCTAAAATGTGGAACGTTTTGATATGTCCATTTCTGCTCCAATGACCATTTAAGCATTTAAGGGAACCCCCTTTTCAAAATCTCACACTAATTAAATCTGTAGATTTCCACGAAGTTCCACTGCAATCAGAATGACCATTTTGATTTCCCTAAGGAGAAAAAGAAGGTAATACATAAATTTGCAGTACCTTCCGCATAAAACCATTCCGTTACACGATACAGGACACAGCCATTTCTGTTTAAATAAACAATTTTCATACTTTGTGCAAACTAGCAATTTGATTGACTAAACGCAGTCGGTAATTGTCACTGAGACTGTATATAGTTCCTTTCATTACCTGACAGTATATCGGAAACATCAGATTCCAGTTGGTTTCACATGTAATCGAAGGTTTCAGAACCACTTAGATTTAGTCCTTAGGAAATTTGCATTTATAAAAACTGCTTGGATATGCTTATTGCTTCCTCTTCTCGTGGTTAGCTGTCAAAACACAGTGATGTTTTTGAAGATTTATAGTAAATGGGTAATGAGATTTCTGAATGTTAACTGCACCATTCAGAATTCATTACTGAGTGGGGGGTGGGATATGTCTTGGAATTAGGAGGAATGCAAAGAACTGCAAAGATACATGAAAGAACTTTCACTTGACTCGCCATACGTAAGGCGTAAATGGTTTCATTGAACCTATCTTCAGCTTTTGAAGTTCACTTTATCATGACAACATGTTTGCAAACACCAAATTGTGTCCAGCTGTCGCAACCGCATTCCTCTTATTTCTGAGCAAATGTACCACTACCACTAAAAATAGAAAGCTTGAGCAGGGACTGACCGGAGAGGAGTCCACTTGTGCCGCTGCCTGCTCTTAGTGTCCTCCTACCCTTGTTTACATTCTCAAAGAAAGCTTTACTATTTATTGAATGCAAAATAGAAAGGAAGTGGAATGCGTTGGTCTTGCTCATTTTGCACAATTTACTAAACTCACCAAACCTTCCTGATGATTGAACTCGTTGATGCTTTGGATTAATAATGTCTTTAGTAGCTAATGCCCGGTTGGGGGGGCTAAAACAACTTTGGAGGTTGTTTGGAGGCTGAAGAGGGTCGGAATGCTCTGTAACGTCACTCAGATTTATTAGGAAAGTTCACTACATTGCTATACTATCAAACTGACTGCCTTCTGTCACAATCATTTTAATTTATTCAATTTGTAATGATTGTGACAGACCACCTAGCACACCGACCATGTGCCTCTGTCAAGCGCTAGCTTTCTCCAAGCCGGACCCCAAAAAATCCAACTTCAGCAGCTCCCAAACCTTCTCTGCAAACACCAGGCACGACCAGTGTTGTCAGAGTGCATAACGAAGACTGACTCTTTATTTGAAAAATACACAAGTAAAAACACAGTTGAGAGACAACCCCCCTTGCAGAATACATTAATATCAGATAACTTCAGTAGAGAAAAGTGGAAGAGACAATCAACACAATGGAGTGTTTACACATGCACTCTTATTTTAACCTGTCTGCTAGATCCTAGGGGGAAGGGGAAGATTTGAGGGAAACATAGGAATCTTCTTACAGCAAGTTACACTATACAGGGAAAGGGTAGATACAGAGGAGTACAATATGCAGAGAGGGGGTAGATACAGAAGTGTACGCTATACAGAGACAACATGACGCTATAATAAATACGTAAGGGAGCACTACAAAGACACAGTCAACATAAATACTGGATTCCCGGGGCAAACCAGTTGGAAACTCCAGATAGCACCTTGGTCCATAGTCAGTAGGAAGGAGGCTAGCCCCCAGGCTCCTCCAACTGCCCCAGTGACAGCTGAGTCTGTCACAATGATAATCTTGCTTCAAATGGCAAAAAAGAAACCATTAGAACCTGTAAGGTGTTTCTGAACTACACCTTCCATGGGACTCTAGCCATGTATGGCATTCAAATAATTCTGGGAGTTGTAGGCAATAAACAATAGGGGGCCAGAGTTTGAGATCGCTGCTGTAAGCTGTGCAACAAGCAAGGCATGCAACAAGTATTTAATGATCGACATCTTCACATCACACCTTCAATTGTTGCTTGCATTTAGCATAAGGTCTATTGGACAGGCATGGAATAGTTACCAGATTCTGCACCCGAGAGATGTCACCAATTACTCCTCCCTGTTGCCTTCTTCATTCTTCTCTCTACAATAGATTTAATAGATTGGAATATGACATCATGTACTGTATGTGTGAAATATGCAGACTGATCCATGCTGCCAGGTATGATACACCTGCCCTAATTCTTCATTTCATCATTTAATCATCATTAATTCTTAAGAAGCTCTACCATAGAGATATATTATAATTAGTTTTTATTCATTATCTGCTTATTACAGAAAATGGGAAGCAGTGAGTAAAATGAAGCTTACACTATACTTACATCCAGATATGCCATAAAAAATGTAATATATATATATATATATATTTGTCTTGGCATAGCGTTCTTTTTTTTCTCCTGCACAAGCATCTCTTTGAATTAATAAGCATCTTTCTGAACGTATAAGCCACCTAAAATCCCACAACAGAGATAATGTAGTCATGCAGAATTGGCTGCCTGACAGTACGCTTCAGGCCTTTATGAAATGAAAATAGGTAAAAAAAAAAAAGAAGCAATTTTGGTTAAAATCTCAGCATAAGAGAAGACACTGTAAAGATTAACTCTTGGATTGCTCTTAACATATAATACAATGTGTTTTCTGACTAATCAAGATTCAATAAAATATTCAAAAAATAAAAAACGAAAAAATATATTAAATCGTAATGATCATTTTTTTCCCCAACTGAACAAAAGGTAGAGCATTAAGACCCAGATGACTAATTTTTTTTCCAGAACACAGGCTGCTGCTTTAAAATTAATAAATGCCCTTTGTGTGAAAAATGTTATGTGTCCTAAATCTGTCAAAAAAAGCCCATACACGAGGTTTTGCTAGTTTCTGCTTCCGTAATAATGATAAATTTCACACCATATAATGAGACCGAATTTGCAATGCAAGCATTCTGAAATCACGTACGGTGATAACACCAGGCTTAAATTTCTGTTTATATCCTGGACTTATACAACATCTCCAGTAGTTTAGAGATTTTTTTAAAATAAATTTACATTATGGAGATGAGAGCAGAGCATTAAACAGGCTCATCGTTCAAGCTATAATGACATATCCGCCCTTCTTGGCCAATTATGACCTGGAATGATCTCTCGTGCCTAAAAGAAAACATTTTACTCGTATTTTTAGATGTTTCATTTTCTAGTAAAGTCTCATACAATTTATGTTCTTTGTTTCAAGTGTTCATGTCAAAACCCCCCATTGTTATTCGGATCAATGTGAGAACCGACTAAAAATATGAACAAGTATTTAAGATTTGCTATTTTCGAGACAAAGGATTTGCTTCTCTACGCATGGATAGACCGTCATTCAGAACCAGTGTGTGTATGTAATCTATATGTAATTAGTCTCTGTGGGTTCTTTTTTTTTTTCTTATACTCTTTCAAACAAGAAGAATAAAATGAAAATGAATAATTTTTAGTCGATGTTGGCTCCTCTGATGACTTCTGCCATGGCATAATTATTTTCCTTTATTGGAATTCCTTAAATTCTTCAAATAGAATCTTGGTAAAACATGAACTCAGATACGTATTCGATAATCCGGAAGTGACAACCCTCTTAACAACCCTTTCTGAGGATTAGATGGCTAAATATATACTATAAACAATAGCATTAATAAGTACTCCTTCACAAAAGGAAGCCAGGTAGATTTGATGACATTGAATACTTAAACCGTCTAATTGGCCGATTTAGGTTTCTTGGAGATCCCTATTTTTTGTTTGATTGACGGATTGGCATCATCTTGCAGTATTTCTGAACGTTTTTGCTGTAATTAGTGGAGAATTTAGAGATGATATTGCTAAAATTAGTTGTCAGGTGATTATTCACCGTGCTATACATGAACATTTTTGAGCTGCTAGAAAGGTTGAAGTGAATAACTGAATTGTTAGACTCGTGTGTTGATTTTTGGACGAATCGCAATTTGAGTGAATTTTGGGTGATTTGTCTATTTTTTGAAGCACATTTCAAGAACAGTACAACTTAAGGAATGAGCTAAAAAGAGTCACGAAAGAATGTGTAGGTGCATGTACGACTTACAGGAATAATTTGGGGCTGCTTTGCATAAAATTAGAATCAGTTTGTGTGGGCTTCGTAACAACCAAACCACACATACTTATGACTCCATCACCCATGGCTATTGAGTGAGTTGTAAGAGTAGAGTTGCTTGTTGACTCCCCACCCCCTTACCATGTTTTGGGGGTATAAATGGTATGGAAAGCCCCCCTATTTACACATTTCTACCTATTCCACAGATCACAGGATGGGTCAGGACCTGCTAATCCATGGCCAGCAAAGACGGGGTGCTTTATGCCCTCATTCACTGGACAAGGGTCGGGCATAGGGTATGCCTATCTTTGCAGGCCATTGAGATTGGTAGCAGATGACTTCCACCAGTTCAGTCAATTACTTCCTCAGTTACTGCCAGTCGTTGTGGGTTTCATTAATTAATTAGCTGTATGATAATGAACCTATGCACACAAGCACAATTACTGGCAACTAAATACTTTTCCTCCAAACTTTTTTGAATAGAACATGAAAAGAAAAAAGGACTACAATCACCCCAGATCCAAGAGCAGCAAATAACTCTGGACTGGACACACCTACGTAGGACTAAACCTGATATATAATGAAAACAACGAAGAGAGCGGAACTCTCAAGTAGCTAATAGGAGTGCTGAATTAAAACATAACTTTTATTAGTTTAAATATATACACACACATTGACCGACTAATATAAAATACATAAACACAACTGATAAGTAAACTTGCCAATGGAGGCTAGGTAGATTTAACAGGAATGCCAGGTAGCAGCAAAAAAGGAGGATATATCCCTTATAGCAATACAAGGAAAAGATTGCTATAAGGACTATACGTCCGTTTAAAAGACGAATTATGGAACATGTCCACTCTACTAGGAGACTCAGGAGACTCCAATATCACGCCATCTAGCCCAATACCATAGGAATAATGCCAAAGTCCTTAGTTTTTGCAGGTTAGAACTAGTCTCTCCGTCACCTAGAAAAGGTGATTTCGATTTAAAGCTACGGCGTAGGGAATGCTGGTGGATCTATCAAATGCGTACTTTGGCCCCTCTTGGTCTAAATGAGGGCTTTTCCTTTTCCCCATTTAAATAGTCACCTTTAGGATGTCCGATTATTCATGTGCCATGTCTGATATTGCAATATATCTTATGCCAATACCCATATACTTATACCTAGTATTATCTTTCCTTACTAAGGTCCACTGATCATAATTATCATCGGTTAGGCATACGCTGGCTGTTTCTCGCTTTGCCTGTTTTTCGTTTTGCTTTCCAATCTTAGTTATATCCGAATAGATCTAACCAATGCCTCTTTTTCCGTTTTGCATTTTTCAGCAGGTTTTGTCCCGTTTTTTGCCTTCCTATGGGCGTCCATTTGGGTTGCTGTATACTCACTATCTTTTGCCGTTTACTTCTGGTGTTTGGATTGGATCCCTTGGTCACGTGGTGCTTCATTGAATAGATTGGTCCTTTTTGGGTCAGGTGCATCCTCTGGCCAATAAACGTTTTCTGTATGCTCTTGCCTGTCGTTTTGATTGACCATAATCTTGTGGTCCGGCGGCATTGCACAGCGATTGGTGGTCCTATCCATGTGACTGGAATCTTAAGGGTATTTAGCCAGCCCCATCATGCACGGTACCGATACGATTTACTATTTGTCGACTCCCGATGAAGTCGGTCTAGTACCGGCGAAACACGTGTCGAGTCTATGCTTTCATCTTTGTTGATGTGATATGTTACTTTGCAGGGCTTTGTTAGAATCTGTCTATATGTAGGGGGACAGTGATTTATTTGCTGGGTTGCGGTTCAAACACCAATTGGTTCCTATTAGTCATGCCTATTCATGGCTGCTACCTATATTGAAGCGGTGCTTGTGTGGAGATCTCTATAATTTAATTCGAAGTTGTGGTATTATCCTACTATCTATCTTCGCTCTGCGATACAAGGTGGCCTGATTAAGAAATGTTCTGTCTATTGCCCTAGGTGTGCGCATTTGATATTAAGAAATCTTGAATGCACTAATTTTGTGGTCCTCAGCATTTCAATTTCAATCGCCTTCTCTATTCCTTGTATTGCTATAAGGGATATATCCTCCTTTTTTGCTGCTACCTGGCGTTCCTGTTAAATCTACCTAGCCTCCATTGGCAAGTTTACTTATCAGTTGTGTTTATGTTTTTTATATTAGTCGGTCAATGTGTGTGTATATATTTAAACTAATAAAAGTTATGTTTTAATTCAGCACTCCTATTAGCTACTTGAGACTTCCGCTCTCTTCATTGTCTCCAAAAAATTTTGCATGAGCTTCAGGTGACCCAAGTCAATGGACCAATTAATTAAGATTGAACAATATGCGATCTTACTTTTCAAGTGAGCCACAAATTTCGAATATAATAGCTTGTCTATGCACATGTCTATTAATTTCACATTCACGCAGTACATTTACACTGCATTCATTGATATAAGAAGTGTTTATATGATGGGGAATCCTCATACAATATCAGCTCCATAATAAATGGAGTTCCAGTTGAGTGCTAAAAACCAAAAATCAACAACAGCTAAAAACATCAATACTACGTATGCTTGCTGATGAAGAAGAAAAGATGACTGTGGATATTCTTTCAAGAAGATCGTGCTAAAGTGCTTAGGAGGTTTTTGATCAACACTATAGGTGTATTTAATTCCAAAACAGCATGTGATCGAAAGGCCAATATGGCTCAAATGTTAAGTAAAAGAAAACAGATCAGGTGAGTGCTTACAAAGCAGTGAACAAAGCAGCAACAAACACCCGTACCTACACAACATGCAATAATCTGAAAATCACTAAAGGCACGCGCGTTAAAAACTTTGCTATCTTTCAATTCACCTGGCACACTCATAGATAAAATGTATAGCTATATAAGCTGTGTTCCAGTCCTCGGTACATGTAAAACATACAAAATACAGAACATTCGAATAGCATCATTGATAGATATTCAAAGATCCTCGGAGAATAAACTCCAATCCGTATAGATCAAAATGTTAATTTATATACATCAAATAATCTTCTGCACCAAAGTGCTGCACACGGAATAGTCAACTTAGAAGCCAGTAGAATTTCTCCTAATAATAGCACAGAATTGCATCTATTTTATATTGCTTATCAGGTATTAAGTCTGAAGCATGATCCAAACACAGTACACAGTCCATACTTAGTGACTATTACAATAGTGGGAAATCTCCTTTGTAAGCTTCTTTATCAAGTGATTTTCCAAAAAACACTGCCAGGAACCAGTGGTTCTTGGAAAATATTTTGTGATTAATTATACAGTAAGAAATATTTGAAAATATACTCAATGTATTTCTTACTTTAATAACCTATTTTACATCGCCATCTACTGGCCATATGGTGTTACTGCAGCTCTGGGTTTCCTTTGGGATCAGCTTCGTAGATGTCCTTTAGAGACATTCCCCAGCTGGTTTTAAATAGTGTTAGCATCTCGGTCACCATATCTGAAATGCTAAAACATCAGGGGCACTCTCTTGGACTGCTGCATCTGTTAGTGCTGATAGTGTATACACAATCATGGTACTGCAGTGGTTTATCCATGGATTATGTAACATAAACAGGATGTTTTCCAATTTTATTACTCACAATGTGTGACTACATGCATTTCTGGTACATTGCAATCATCACCTTCCTAAAGATCAAAAAATAGCTTTATTCTATACAGATTAAAATTAATGATTATGTTACCAGGCTTTGTACAGTAATACACTGGCAACATTTACACAAAGCTTCGGTGTTGATTATTCCTCTGTGTCCAATGTCATGTGGATGTAATAAAATGAAATAATTGAAGTATGCATGGCATGTAGTTAATAAATGGAAAATCAAGTTGAAAAATTGGCCTTATGTCCTCAGATAGGATATATATATATATATATGTGTGTGTGTGTGTGTGTGTGTTTATTATTGCAGAAGCCACTTGCACAACACAGCAAGTTAAAGAACTGCATCCCAGAGCTCCTGTGCCACATTCCCCATATGCAGCAAGGAATTCTGGGTAGGATATGCAAATGACATCTGTCTCACTTTTATGCATCCTGGGTCTGTTATTACACAGAACCTAAAATCAATGCTATGCCATACTATGGCTTTTTAGCAGAGATAAGGTTTAAAACAGAGATAAGGTTTTTGTCCTCCACCACAACCTGCAATAATAAACATAACTAATTATATCCTGGAGGCTTTTTATCTCACTTTTTGTCCTCCACCACAACCCTTGTAAGCACTATATATATATATATATATATATATATACTTATTTAGGTTGTGGTGGAATGGAAAAAAATTGATTAAAAGCCTCCTCAATGCAAATTATAAAGTTTATTATTGCAGAGGCCATTTACACATCCCAGCAATTCAGAGAACTACATCACAGAGCTCATGTGCTGCATTCCCCATAAGCAGCACAGAACTCTGGGTAAGACATGCAAATGATGTCCATAATTTCACAATTTTTTTTGCATCCTGGCTCTGTTTTTACACAGAATCCTGCAATCAATTCCATGTCATACTAGATGGCTTTTTTTTTTAGCAGAGATCCGGTTTATGCAACTGGTCAAAGCCACTCCTGGACAGCGCTGTTTCGGGTTTATTGGACTCTCATCAGCAGGAGCTAGGCATGACCAGTTGTAGTGGATGCTTGGACTCGTAGGGTAAATCAGTACTTATTTAGGTTGTGGTGAAGGGCAAAAAATGAGATTAAAAGCCTCTGCACTGCAAATTATAAATTGTATTATTGCAGCACATGAGCTCTGTCATGCAGTTCTTTGAATTGCTGTGTCACGTAAATAATAAACTTTATAATATATATATATCTATATATGTATATGTATAAGATATGTTGTACGTTACTGAAACTGATAGAAATCTGTTGCCGCGTTGCTATTTTGAGACCCTAAAATAGCTAACCACTTAGGCTAGGGTCAGACTGAGGCAGTGCGAACGTGCGTGCAGCCGCACTTAATCACGGCCGCACTAGCAGCAGATGCCGGGCAATGACGGCCAATATACGAAGTACGGTCGCACAAAAGTCCGGCTGCGCAACGCAAGTGGAAAATGAACGCATTTTTTCGAGAACGTGAAACCGCAGGTACTGACGTACAGAGTGCGCTGCGTCCACTAGCGGCGTGTGTGTGTGATTAGGAGACGTCAGACGCTGCTAATGTCCGGCCAACATAACGTCCAGACACAAAAAGTGTTTTATTAATGATCCGTACAAAATCACGGACGAAAATGCGCATAGTATGACCGCTATTGCGTATTCTGTGAAAAAATGCGTCCATTCGTTCGAACGCACTTTTTCACAGACAACATAAAAATGCGTTCATCTGACCCTAGCCTTAATGTTTTACAGTTCACACTATTGGGATCAAAGATGTAAAATACCTGTGAACGTCTAAATCCTTTCAGGTCTGCGCCAAACCATCTGGAAATCTTGTGACGCTTCCTTGTAGTTCGCCTGACAGGTGTAGCTTTGTTTAAATTCTGACGTCTACAAGTATTCCAGGTTTAACAAATCTCAGCTATTCTTTGTGGTTTGAGGAAGGGGGTAAAAGGCTTAGTGCTTATGGGATACAAGCACAATTATTCTTTGCCTCTTGACAGGCCTCTGTGTTTTTTTTTCCCCTTCCAGCTTTGCTGTTTTGACCATAAACGAGAGGCTCGTGGGACACGGACCAGATTGAAAAGTTAGAAGCAGACAGATGGTTATTTGTAATCATCATGTAAATTCAAATCCTATAGAGATTTTTTATTTTTTTTTCCTCTGATGCGAGAGCTGTTGTTGTCAAAGAACACAAAGTTACAAATAAATGGCTATTTGCTAATTGTTATCCGAAATATGTTTTTATTTTCGATTTTGAAAACTGTTTAGCGCGTATTACAACAGCAGAAAAAAAAAAAAAGCAAGCACACTAATGTGGCGTGCAGGCTCTGCTGTTGGTCTATATGAGGCGGCCATGTCTGGATTCGGGCCTAGTATGGCAGGTGTTAGTTAGCAGTTTGCCTTGCTGGAAGCAGCGGTGTTTTTTCTGAAGCAGGTGCATTATTACAGGCCGTTTAAACATGTCTTATGACAAAGAGAGGTGCTAAAAAAACAAGGTACAGTCAGTAAATTTCTTAACTTTATTTACACACTCTCTGGAGACAAAACTACATACACTACATTGATACACACTTCTCACACTTCTCCCAGGTGGACTCCCTAGCGCTAAATAAAAGATGTAGTTGTTGAATTTCCACAGGTGTCTTTGCCGTAAGAAAAAGAAAGAGAGGAAACAGAAAAATATTATAAGTATAGTGAATCGGCAAACTGTAATATACAGACAAATGATTTCCTCTGCTGTTCGTTTGGCATAAAGCATAATGCCAGATGCATTACGGAGGTTATGACTCGAGCTCATGTAGGGTACTGGCAAGCAGACTTTTAACATCTCAGGGCTCTCGCTTACAAAAAATGCATTAAAGTGGAAAACGATTGAATCGAGATGAAAGCATCACAGAAGGGCTACTATACTTGAATTTTAAAAAACGAGGCAGAGGGAAGCTATTAAAATTAGGAAATGTCTTTGTGTATTAGAAGCTGCTGTATAAAAATTAGCTGCTTTATATATATTTTTTTTTAAGTGAATTGCCACATTAAAAACGCCGTCCTGAATCCTGAATTGCAAATGAAATAAGCAGTTCATGCATAATCACACTATATCGGTTTTTATCTGGTCGCATATTAGATAAATTCCTTTTTTTTTGTGTGCGCTGCTTCTACCCGATACTCTTAAAAACGGCCCATGCCAATTATTCCGCTGCCTAGGACTCACTTGGAATAATAACAGTGAAGTGGATATCATTTTGGAAAGGCATAACCGGCTAGAGGGTCCTAATCCCTCTTTTTTAAAACATGTAATTTACATAAGAAGCCAGCATATGTTGCTTAATTTATTTTCAAATGAAGTGGTGATTTATGTATCGCTTTTGGCGTTCTTGGCTGGCAACAGCAATAGCTGAAAAGAGATAAGAACACATGGAAAAGCCAGTGTTTACTGGCATTACGCTGTACGCCAATTATTTTTTTATGAAATAGCCAAAATACAAATGTTTTTGTTTAGCATTTCTGCTCCATTGTTGGCATACAACAAATCATTGAGACCATGGTGCATGCAGTCACCTATTAAATGAGACACACTCCGGGTAACACGTGATTTTCGGAACAAGGATCACAATGCCAAACGTGTCTTTCATTTTTACTTTTGTCATATATGTTGAAAATGATGCTGAAGTCTTCAAGCTGCATTTAACACATGATGGTAGTTGATGGCTGAAACTGTTTATGTTTTGTGTCAACAATTCGACATTTTCACCATGTAGCTAGATGTGTATTTATGTCCTTGTAAAAACAGGAATTGCCATGACCATGTTGTTTGCCAGTCATCACCATATTAAGCATGTGTGGACATGTAGATGAAAGTTTATCTTTGTGCAAGTTATATTTTATATAGAAGTCATCAGCACAATGATCGTTGTTTTGAGAAAAAAACCTATTTAATATTTGGGGCAGTTTTTTCTGCAATAGAATACTCTTTGTTCTCTGAAGAACAGTCAGTGCTTGAAGACAGACAAGGCCACCTACATCCTATCCACCAAAATGTCCATCGAAAGGAGCCATTTACATCAAAGGTAGCTCCAGCTGCTACAGTGACGTCAATGTTTTTTTTCGATGGACATGTTGGTGGCCCAGATGTCTCACAGTGATAATGCAGAGGGAATTCAGCAGATTGATTAAAAAATGTAGAATATTTAGCAAGAAACAAGGTTCGGGTACGTGGGCCTCATCTACTCTGGACTAAATGGAAAAAAATAGCCTGACAACAGAGAAAGAAGCGCAATTGCAACACAACATGTGTGCTGCCGAGACATGAAAAGGTCCAAATGGACCATTTTCAAACATGTGAGAGGAGAGCGAAGTTCTAGATTGTAGGGCAGAGAGCATTTGTGTGGGGTACTGGTCTGGACGCTCATTGCTCCTGGCTTTCAAATGCTTTCCAAAACATAGTTGAGATTCATTTGTGAAAAGTAATTGTTGCTACACAGTTGCAAAGGGCAACGGCTCCTTTCGAGAGTCAAACCATTATTGTGATGCTCTGAGGAGTCACTGGAAGGCAGTTTGCTAAATTTCATTTCTTACATTCCATTGCTAGTGGTATAGCATATAACATTGCAGTAGCAGAATAGAGCCCCGGGCTCTCCCAAACATCCAAGTGCCCACCTTTCTTTATCTCACATCTCAACCTGCTAGTATATTTGTGTATACCATTACTAAATGGTCAATAATGACCAGAACAGCCAATCAGGGTGCATGTTGATAGTGTTATAGAATGGGAAGTATGGCCGACTTGTGTTTACTTCCCCTTTCCTGATCAGAGAACATGTTTAAATGCATTTCAAAACCCTTTATATGTTTTATAACCTTTTATAAGCACAAATACACATAACCTCTATGGGGCATTTGGTATAAAATCAATTCTTTTTAATTCAGTCTTTCAATGGACTTGATGGACACATTGAAGCTAGAAACACAACCTCTTAGCTTCCAATATGGTGTGAAATTATGCTTCCTAGGTTCAAGTATTATCCTGATATGCAAAAAGTAACTTTTGTCAATCAGTAAAGGTGCACCTGCACTGCATCTGAGCATCTTGTTTTGCAAAAAAAGTAAATAAGCAAATGTCTCATGCATCGTAAGCCGCCATTCTTTTAGATCCATTTCATTCATACAGGGTCCAGTATAGCAATAAGTGATTTAAGAGCGCAAATTAAAGGACAAAAAATTATATAGTAAATGTACTGCTAAATGCCTGTTTGGCAAGTCGTTTTCTTTAATTATACCATGTAGGGAGCTTCGTTGCAAATAATCAAAAGATCATTTTCCCTTTTGGCCATGACAGTAGGTTAGGTGAAACAAAAATGAGAGTTTTCAGCCACTTCCGGTTTTGGGTAGAGCTCCATTGTTGGGTTGTAAACCCTGGGAGGAAGGGGGATTAAGTCTTATTATTTATCATTATTTTTATGTATTGTTTGTTATTTGTAACAATTAAATTGGACAAGTGAATTTTTCAAGATTGAATATTTTTTCTATCGCAGAATCATTACAAAAGTGACTAAAGATGTAGCTGTAATTTGCTTTTTTGAATAGATTATGCATTCGTAGGTGAATTGTTTACCCATGTTCTCTCATATGTGTAATTTGCTGAAAACCGAAGTCTGCGATTTCATTTTTCACTAATGTATCTCATTCATCACTAGTCACAATTTCTGAGTCTAATGCGTTTCAAAAAATATGTTATAAGACTCCAGACGTTTTAAAGGAAATAGATGTCTCATTGTTCAAGAACTCACAAAAATATAACACACACAAAAATATAAGTAATTATTTTCTATTTTTTATATGTGTATTTGCAATTATACATATATATTAATATAAAGTCACACCAGTATGCAAAAGTGTTTTTTGCTCTGGTGCTACACCCGACTGCAGACAGCATAGGTAAATGGTGAAGACCCAGACGCAGACAGAGGCTGTATTAAAAGCAGAAAATATTTATTGCATAGCATCAACATTTCAGTCCCAACCGGGACCTTCCTCAGCCTCTGTGTGCACCTGGATCTTCAATATATGTATTTATTTAGGTTGTGGTGGAGGGCACAAAATGAGATTAAAAGCCTCCTCACTGCAAATAATAAAGTTTATTATTGCAGAGGCCATTTGCACATCACAGCAATTCAAAGAACTGCATCACAGAGATCATGTGCTACATCCCCTTATGCAGCACAGAACTCTGGGTAAGACATGCAAATTACGCCTGTAATTTCTCACTTTTTTGCATCCTGGGTCTGTTTTCACACAGAACCCTTCAATCAATGCCATGCCATACTAGATGACTTATTTAGCAGAGATCAGGTTTATGCAACTGGTCAAAGCCACCTCTGGACAGCGCTGTTTCAGGTTTATTGGACCCTCTTCTTAAATATATATATATAATGTTAATTCTATCATTCTGCTCAGCATAGCTTCAATATACCTGACGAAGAGAGGATCACTCTCGAAAGCTTGTACTTTAAATGTAACGTTAGACCAATAAAAAAGGTATCACTACAGACTGCTATACTCGTGATTTTGGCATCTGGATTAACACGGCCTACATAATATATATATATATATATATATATCTCATGCAATGCATTATAATAGGTCCATTCCAGCTTTGTATAATTCCATGTACTCCTGTATCTGTGAGACCATTATAATTGTTTTTATAATTCTATTTCCCCCAAAATGGTTCCACAGCATTTTGCAAAACCGTCAGAACTGCTGGGCAAATCAAGCTCCTCTAGTCATGTATACCACCCTGGCAGGAAATGGATTTTGCTGGATTTTAAAATGAATGTTACTTACTGTATTTGATAATGTGTTACTATGAAAAAAGATATAGCAATATTAAAGATTATGTTCTATTCTCTTTTTTTTTAGTGCTCCGTGATGACTTTAGGCTCAACCCTACAGATGTTGTCGTGGCAGCTGGTGAACCTGCTATATTGGAGTGCCAACCACCAAGAGGACACCCCGAACCCACTATCTACTGGAAAAAAGACAAAGTTAGAATAGATGACAGAGAAGACAGAATCAGTGTGAGTTAACATTTCTTTGAGAACTCAATAACAACAACATGAAGTAATGTAGGGATATTTAACTATAATAATCATGGATAACGTACATCAAAACTACCTTCTTCTACTTAATAATTAAAATCTTCAGTTGAAGTCTGGAAGGCTGACTAGACCTCGGTGATGGAATTGAATATGATGTGTCTGGGCATTGCTAGATATTTACAATTCAATCAGAATAGTTTTCCCTTTGAAGGACGTCATCAGGTTTCTTCAGATTGGTGGTCCAGTGTTGGGTTGATCATCAGGCAACATCTCATTCATGAATACACTAAGGGCCTATCTTCTTCATTTATATATGAACAAAATAATCCCTTTTACCATGACATCACATATTCTGTGCTGACATCAGTTTTTGTTTGACACACATACAATACAATTTCTTATTTAGATGTGCCTTGGAATGAGTTAATGAGTTGACTTGCATGTGAAGCATTATCGACATTAGTATATGATTTTCCTTTAGTCAAGGTAGCTCTTCAAGTCTCTTTTTTTATAACTACCTCACATATTACGGGTGCGCTAGTAACATCTACATCTTTTTTTTCAGATTCAGGCTTGCTATTGATTACCCTATTGCCTGTTGCACATAACACATGACAACCATTGGCTTGTTCATTGTTTATCTTCTTTTGTAAACCTGATATTGGCTTGATCCTGTCTCTTTATTGTATTACCTTCTTCTGCATTACTTACTCAAACGTCTCAATTTATTTCATCTAGCTTTCAAGGTTTTTTTCACCCATCTTTATTTTTCCTTTGTTTTCCCCAACACATATAATGGTTTGTTCAAGGTACCACATTGATAGTGAGACTTCTCTGTTTTCAATTCTGGCAACAATTCTACCTCATGATTTTGTCTTTGTTAATCTATTTGTTCACTGTTGATCCATATAAGATTGATCAATCCAGTACTGGTACCAACCAGGGGAACTGATTTTTCTGATTCAATTTTTTTCAGTAATTCTGCATACTTTTAGGCCGGGGTCAGATGACTGCACCCATACTGACATGCCTCCCGGCATCCGGAGCAGCGTTGTGATGCTTTGACGGGGCTGGCCACACGCTGTAGCGCACACGAATTGTGCATGCTACAGCAAGCGTACTGTGGACATTTTGAAAGCCTCCCGTCAAAGTGCTTGACGCACATCTGACGGGGCTGCAAATTGCGATCTTCCATAGGAGGATCGAGCCTTGCAGCGCTGAGCACACTAACTACGCTCAGCGAGGTGGCCAGACGGGCGTCAGAATGGAAGGAATGTCCACTCTCACAGATGTTCCTTCCGCTCTTAAAAACACTCGCCTTAATTTACCATATCTACCTTTCCTATCTTTCAAACAAAGTTTCCAGGTTCTATCTTTGTAGGCTGTGGCTGCGCATATATTCTATAGAATATTCTATATTTTAATACCTTTTAATATTTTACATTCAAGATTCGAGGTGGGAAGCTGATGATATCAAACACAAGAAAAAGTGATGCGGGGATGTACACGTGTGTTGGGACCAATATGGTTGGAGAACGAGACAGTGACCCGGCGGAGCTAACAGTGTTTGGTAATGAAACATAATTCTAAAGTGCCAGAAATGCAGTTAAAATGTGTCAAAACGGTTCTAAGCAAACACAGAGAATCGAAATCGATATTCAAATCATCTCTCGTATACTATAAAGATACAGTAATTACATTAACCTTTGCCAATCTGTCCTTCTGTACAGCGAGAGTGGTATTCTGCTTCAAAAACCTCTCATTTTATTAAAAGTAATTATTAACTCATGTAATTAATATGGCAAATGCTTGTAGCTATAGTATGAAATAACATTATATGATGGTTTATGCGATAAGCAGAAGCAATGCATAAATATATCCAAAATGTATAAACCTATGCATGACATTGAATACGTAAAATGCGTAACGTTATTCTTGTTTGTACTTTACAAATGTATTTCCAATATTGCACTATTCGATTTGTCCATTACACCACAAACTAATGTTATACATTATCAGCTATGCATTCTATTCAATTCCTCAGAGATTAAGTTATGTAGGAGATTCAAATGTACTTAATCTCATAGATACAGAATGTTAATTATGCCGGCAGCACCATGCGCTGTGTTCACTCTATGGTTTAGCAATTAGCGATCTCAGTGATTAAAATGGTTCTTGTTAGAGGGGAGTTGAAAAATAACCTAGGCTGGGCTATTTTTAAGTGCTATTATCATTAGTGTAGCATTTTCTTACAACTGTGGGTGATTTCTCAATATTTATAAAATAATTGGCCGACCTCGCTTTCAGCGTGTAGCCTTTGATTTATAGCATAACCTCCGGAGTAATATAAGGGAAATGAAAACAGATCCTCCTGATTGTAGAGAAATGTATTAAAATGTATGTTATTTTTATGGATTTTCTATGCAAATTCAAAACATTAGTCTTATATTGTCAGTGCAATGCTATATTAGGTGATCTCAAACGATAGATACATGCATACATAGATGGATGGATAGGTCGTTAGATAGATGGATAATAGTTTGATAGATATATAGATAGATGGATGGATAGTCAGATAGGTACCGGAATAAATAGATGATGGCTAGGTGGATGGATGGATAGATGGACGGATGGATGGATGGATGGATGTATGGATGTATAGAAAGGGTAATATATAGACAAATGGGTGCATAGGTCACTAGATGAATGGATAGGTAGATAGATACCGAAATAAATAGATGATGGCTAGGTGTATGGATGGATGGATGGATGGATGGGTTAATAGATAGATAGATGGATGGATAGGTTGATAGATACCAAAATAAATAGATGATGGCTAGGAGGATGGATGGATAGGTGGACGGATGGATGGATAGGTGGACGGATGGATGAATAGGTCAATAGATAGACAGATGAGTAGATAGGTCGATAGATAGATATGACAATATATAGATAGATGGATAGGACAATATATAGATAGATGGATGCATAGATGAGTGGATAGGTCGATAGATAGATATGACAATATATAGATAGATGGATAGGACAATATATAGATAGTTGGATGCATAGACGGGTGGATGGATAGGTGGACGGATGGATGGATGCATGGATGGATAGGTCAATAGATAGACAGATGGGTGGATAGGTCACTAGCTAGATAGATAGATAGATGGATGCATAGGTGAGTGGATAGGTCGATAGATAGATATGACAATATATAGATAGATGGATAGGACAATATATAGATAGATGGATGCATAGATGAGTGGATGGATAGGTGGACGGATGGATGGATGCATGGATGGATAGGTCAATAGATAGACAGATGGGTGGATAGGTCGATAGATAGATAGAGCAATAGAGAGAGAGAGAGAGAGAGAGATAGATAGATAGACAGATGGGTGGATAGGTAGATAGATAGATAGATAGATAGATAGATAGATAGATAGATAGAGAGATAGGACAATATATAGATAGTTGGATGCATAGACGGGTGGATGGATAGGTGGACGGATGGATGGATGGATGCATGGATGGATAGGTCAATAGATAGACAGATGGGTGGATAGGTCACTAGCTAGATAGATAGATGGATAGGTCGATATATATAGATAGATGGATGCATAGACGGGTGGATGGATAAGTCAATAGATAGTTAAATTGATGGACAGTAATTATTTCTATTCTTCTTGAATCCCACACAGCAAATCTTAGTAAATAATTTCCCCAGGTAATGCACTTGCTGCTTTCTTTGTTTATTCTGTTTTCCCCTTTTGTTTTTCCAAGAACGACCCACATTCCTCAGAAGGCCAATTAATCAGGTGATTTTAGAGGAAGAGGTTGTAGAATTTCGATGTCAGGTCCAGGGAGATCCACAGCCAACAGTCCGGTGGAAAAAGGATGACGCAGATATACCCAGAGGAAGGTAAGGATCAACAGTTGGCATTATTCTAAAGTCAACTTGAATCACTGTTACTGCTATTGAGTACTTCCACCTCTTTGTGATCTTTCCATGCTTTGCACAAGAATCAAACCTTCTGAATTATATTATTTAAAACTTTCTGAGACAAGTGTAGAGTCAGGTAGACAAACAGCAGCACAAACAGACAGCCATGTGGGCTGACATGAGTCTAGATAGACAGTGAAACTGTGTTCATGTTGTAGAACCTCTATGGAAGAACTAGAGAAAAATAAACAAGTTTGACATTTACACTGATATAGTTTGAACATTTTATATAATTGTATCACATGACATTCCTCATAGCTGTCACTTACATTAACCCAAATGGATTCTTTTTAATTTCCTGTGCCACTGAGACATCTATTTAACAAACCAGAACACTCATAAACACCTGCATAGTGAAAGATGTATAAATACATAAAAGTATGTAAACCCAAAGAGATCTAGCATCTCCTTCCATTCAATTATTGTGTTTTGTAAAAGAAAAGAAAATAATATATATGTTAGACTCCTATCTATTGCCCTTATATTATTCATCAAATAACAAGATAATACAAATGTAACACTGCATGCGCTCACCCTTCATCCTTGAAAATAAAGCTGAAATTGATCATCTGCACAGAATTTCAGGCTTAGATAAGTTGCAGGATTTCTATTTTTGTCATTGTTTTACAACTAAACCTCCAAGCAAAGAAAAAAAAGCAATAATAAAACATTTTAAAAAAAAGAAGAAACAAAATGTGTGAGAAAGGTGTCTTATGTTTGGATGTACAGATGAGTATCTACACTATGTACCTCGGCTTCTTTTTTTTATCTTCTTTATACCTTGGCTTTAATCATAAATAAGAGAAAGAAATCGAGAACACAGTCTAAGCCTTAAGACAGATGATGTCTGTTCAAAAATTTATAAAACACTCACAAACCGGCTTTCTTGGAACAGAAGATGCGTTTTTGAATCATAAAAGAAGGATCAAACGGGAGGTTTGCTTCAGGTGCACTATAAATAGAGCAGATATGTTGGTATTTCTTTTGGCCAGTTTGGTTTTGGGGTAAAGAAAAAAACAACAAAAAAAAGCCATTTTATGTATTGCCTTCGAATACAATATGTAAGAATACGCATTTTTACAAAATCGAGAAAAAAAAGCAATTTATAAAAATGACAATACTCTAGAGTGTGTGTGTGTATATATATATATATATATATATATATATATCAACAGCAAGGATGCAAGCACTCCAAGGAT
This sequence comes from Leptobrachium leishanense, assembly GCA_009667805.1. Taxonomy (NCBI): domain Eukaryota; kingdom Metazoa; phylum Chordata; class Amphibia; order Anura; family Megophryidae; genus Leptobrachium; species Leptobrachium leishanense. The sequence goes on from CM019064.1 coordinate 50,363,471, forward strand.
TTTCCAAGATTATTTTCTTTTATTGGTCAAAAAATCAACGTTTCGGCTCACAAGGAGCCTTCATCAGGACAGGACATCTGTCCTGATGAAGGCTCCTTGGTGAGCCGAAACGTTGATTTTTTGACCAATAAAAGAAAATAATCTTGGAAAATCCTTGGAGTGCTTGCATCCTTGCTGTTGATATCCAATTTGAAGCCTTTGTTGAAGCACCGGGTAAAGTGAAATCTTATGGTGAACCGTGAGTGCAAAAACCCTCGTGTTTTTTTGTATATATATATATATATATATATATATATATAAATAAAAAGGTTTATTATTGCAGAAGCCATTTGCACATCACAGCAATTCAAAGAGCTGCATTACAGAGCTCCTGTGCTACATTCCCCATATGCAGCACAGAACTCTGGGTAAGACATGCAAATGACATCTGTCCCACTTTCTTGCATCCTAGGTCTGTTTTCACACAGAACCCTTAAATCAATGCCATGTCATACTAGATGGCTTTGTTTAGCAGAGATAAGGTTTATGCAACTGGTCAAAGTCACTCCTAGGACAGCGCTGTTTCGGGTTTATTGGACCCTCATCAGCAGGAGCTAGGCATGACCAGTTGCAGTGGATGCTTGGACCCATAGGGCTCAAAAGGCGATGTTTTTGGTAAACAGGCGGGATTTGTGTTTGCCGAGTTCCTTCTTAAACTTTTAATCTTTCTTTTATGTTCTTGTGTAAGGTTAACAGTTGATTAAGTAAGGTTTTCAGGGTGAAGTGGTGTTACTTTGGGTTCAAGACTGGGCAATTATCAGTGAAGTATTCGGATTGATTTTATACTTACATGTAAGAGAAATTATTAGTCCTAACATAAATACTTCTATATCAATATAGAACAGCTCAGTAGTAATAACGGATTTTGAAAAATTAATTAAATAAAAGGTGGGGGGAAGGTGAAGCTTTGACGCTTTTTAAAAGGTGACTGCTTTTAAGCCAACTTAGGGCTCTATTACATTTTCCCTGCGCAAAAACGCTCGCGCAGCGCAATTTTTTTTGCACGCAGCGTTAAACGTTAACGCGCGTAAATTAACGCTGGTATTACGATCCGAGCGCATTTTTTCCCCCCACCCGAAAATATCGCGCGTAAAAAATACACGCGAAAACGAGCGCAAATTAACCCTGCGCGCAGAAATCAGTGGGCGGACTGTTTTTTTCACGCGATTCAGCCATTCAGAATTAAGAACCACATTTGTCTCCCGTTCAGTTTTAGCACCTGTCAAAATCAGTCTGAGTATATATGCTGCAGCAATAATAAAAACAAGCACAGCTTCTCAATTTTATTGTTTGGGTATGTGTAGAATGTGTAACTATACTGTGCTGTATTTTTTTTTTCGTGCTGGTGTATTTGGTTTCGGCCAGAACGTTCAGATTTGCAGTTACCACCAGCTTTTAAAAGACGTTAAAATTATGCGCGCAAACGTCGTTCGTAAAGATTTGAGCATCGATTGTAATACCACCGGCGTACCAGCGCTCAAACGCATTTGCGCTCACAATGTTGAGTATGGGATGCGCGCACGAACTTGCGCTCGCGCAGGGTCACTCGCGTTAGACATTAATGCGCATTTTGTGCACGAACATCGTAATACGACGTTCAGCGCGAAGGGTTTTTCCCCTCGCGTTAATGCATTTTTGCGCATGCGCACATTTTTGCGCGAAGAGTGTAATAGAGCCCTTAGCCTTTTACCTCTGATGGGTTTAATCATTAACCTGAAGTTTAGGTTGTGTCCTTTTTCAATAAGGCTGTACCCTTATTGAATAGTTCTTAAAAATTAGATTAGCTTAGTTGTGTAAGGTAAAGGTAGCGCATAATGCATATATATATATATATATATATATATATATATATAAATAAACAAATATGTATTATTGAAAAGGTTCCTGTGAGAACTGAAACATTGTTCTCTCAATAAATATTTTTTTTCCTTTCTTAACCATCTGTCAGTGGTGCGGACTTTGATTTGGATTATATATATATATGCATATATATGTATATATATATTAAACAAATGTGTATTATTGAAAGCTTAAGTATTTTTAACCTATAAATAACATAAAACGTCCCGTTAATTGACAATCTTTCTTCTTTAATGGATTAGGGTAAATGTCATCAACAAAAATGAGATTAAAGTTTATTAAAAGTTGCATCAGCAATCAATATTAATGATTTAATTGAGCAGGGGGTGGTGTTTCCTTAATGAAAGACAACATTTTATTTGGATTCTAATGAATGGATTTTAATAAATCTAGACGGAGTGTATGCGGTGGGATGTAACATGTCTTGGAGGGCAGCTGCATCCTGTAATTACTGAGCATGTTAAACAGAATCGGCTCTCTTTGCTCGTTGAAGGGATTTTCAATTACAAGAGTATATTTATGACACTGTAATAACTAACTTAACCTCCGTCGCAGAAGAAGCTCACTGTGCCAGATTACCATCGGTGCAAGAGGACCGTTTCCTCTTTTCCCCCCTTTTTTTTTTTTTGCAAAGGACCAAAAAAGCGTACTTGAGATAGCTGACACGTGTGGCTGTGCGTTCGCTTAAGAGCTAAGCAGCTGGCTTCTCTTAGTAAATACATCTGTAATTAAATTGCGGCCTCTGCTTCTGTGAAGATCTAAAAGACATTTTTCTGATTACCCGAGGACTGTGATCGGAACAGGGAGTGCCAAATCGACCACTCGGAAGAAAACGTTGTCTGGCTTGCACTCGGTAGTAATACAAAAAGTAGCTTTTTTAAATTACGTTTCCTAAAATAAACTATGGTCAGGAAAAAAAACACAATACATTATTAGATCACAAGATTATATTATTACATAAAGCAATAGAGTTTATAAATAAATAAATACATATATATTTATATATGCTTCTGTTCCTACGTTTGTTTTAATTTTGTCCCATTTCCATTGGTTATTATACAGCGCTGCTGAAACTGTTGGTGCTGTATCAATGATGGTGATGACAATGATATATATACAGTATATGTATATAATTTTATTGTTTAAAAACATATGTCCCTCACACTTTAAGGCCCGTGTCAGACGAATGCAGTGATCACGTCCGTGTTGCCGCACAGTTTAATGTTCGCCGTAGCATAGAATCATGAGCAATAGAGACCCACACACGAAGTACGTGCGCACCGAACTGCGCACGCTCAACGCACGTGGCAAACGGTCGCAAGTTAGGCAAGAATATAATACCGCTACCACGGACGCGCAGAGTGCGCCACGTTCGCTTAGCTTTCAGTGTGAGTGATGAGGAGATGTCAGACGCAGTGCATTTGCGACGGCCAGCACCTTGACGCACACAATGGCTTTTCATATCCTTTTCAAATTTTTATCATTTATCATATTAATTTTGTTTCCCATAATTCCCTTTTTTTTCTACGTCCGTCGACAAAAACGGACCGTGTGGAGTCTACAGTATCTTTAGTCAGTACGTCAGTCCGTTGTGCACGCAAGCAGAGTGCGCTCAGACTGTATTCATCTGACATTAGCCTTAATTCATGATGGAGTTCTGAGAAAAGTTCTGACTGGACTGGAACATCACCAAAATATTATATCTTCTACATGCTATAATAAAACAGCATCATTGGTTATTGAATTAAGACCTGTACGTGCTCTCCTTCATGTTGATATATACTGTATTATATATATAAAGTTTATAATTGTAGAAGACATTTACATATCCCAGCAATTCAGGGAACAGCTTACATGGCTCATGTGCTGCATTCCCCATATGCAGCAAGGAACTCTGGGTAGGACATGCAAATGAAGTCCACAATTTCTCACTTTTTTGCATCCAGGGTCTGTTTTAACACTGAACCCTCCTTGCCAGCGCAATGCTTTACTAGATGGCTTTTTAGCAAAGTATATATATATATATATAGGAAAGGTACCCTCATACACAAGGTCTCCACGTTTGTTTTTGCCATGGTGATGCTCCACCCACCCGTATATCATGAAGTAGAAGAGCACTGTAAGTACTGCAGCTTAAAGAAAGTTTATTGAATCATTGAATGGATACAAATGATGCAAAATAATGTTGCCAGCGATTAGGTCCTGCATGGATGTGTAACGGATGGAATTCAGATCACTCCATATTAATATCGTGTTATACAACAATGGGGATTTATATACTAAATATGAAAATAATCTAGCCTCCACTTCAGGCCCCATCCTTCCTAACCTAACGGCTGCTCACATGAGATTGGGTTGGGGTGTAATGGGTTCACCAAATTGCTCATAACCGGCCTGTGTGTGGTTGGAGTGTCAGTTAGTTTGTGTGTGGGGAGAGGAAGTGTAGAAACCCTTCAGGGAACGGCACTTACATATATTGCAGTTTTCGTATTCTTGGCAGAAAGGGGCTCATGAAGTCATTTAGTCCATGCAGTATAGCTAGACTAAATGGGTACCAGGTACGTCTTGGGGGGTTGGTGGTGATGGGAGAGGGGCATAGATGGCAAGGTAGGGTGAAGTGAGGATTGTGGCCATTTTTGTCAAGGACCCCTGGCTGGTCTCACTTCATCTCTGATAAGTCTTTTAAATGTAATACATATATATATATATATATATATATATATACACTATATTGCCAAAAGTATTCGCTCACCTGCCTTGACTCACATATGAACTTAAGTGACATCCCATTCCTAATCCATTGGGTTCAATATGACGTCGGTCCACCCTTTGCAGCTATAACAGCTTCAACTCTTCTGGGAAGGCTGTCCACAAGGTTTAGGAGTGTGTTTATGGGAAATTTTGACCATTCTTCCAGAAGCGCATTTGTGAGGTCACACACTGATGTTGGACGAGAAGGCCTGGCTCTCAGTCTCCACTCTAATTCATCCCAAAGGTGTTCTATCGGGTTGAGGTCAGGACTCTGTGCAGGCCAGTCAAGTTCATCCACACCAGACTATGTCATCCATGTATTTATGGACCTTGCTTTGTGCACTGGTGCACAGTCATGTTGGAAGAGGAAGGGGCCAGTTCCAAACTGTTCCCACAAAGTTGGGAACATGGAATTGTCAAAATGTCTTGGTATGCTGAAGCATTCAGAGTTCCTTTCACAGGAACTAAGGGGCCAAACCCAGTTCCTGAGAAACAACCCCACACCATAATCCCCCCTCCACCAAACTTTACACTTGGCACAATGCAGTCAGACAAGTACCGTTCTCCTGGCAACCGCCAAACCCAGACTTGTCCGTCAGATTGCCAGATGGAGAAGCAATTTGTCACTCCAGAGAACGCGTCTCCACTGCTCTAGAGTCCAGTGGCGGCGTGCTTTACACCACTGCATCCGACGCGTTGCATTGCACTTGGTGATGTATGGCTTGGATGCAGCTGCTCGGCCATGGAAACCCATTCCATGAAGCTCTCTGCACACTGTTCTTGAGCTAATCTGAAGGCCACATGAAGTTTGGAGGTCTGTAGCGATTGACTATGCAGAAAGTTGGCGACCTCTTCGCACTATGCACCTCAGCATCCGCTGACCCCGCTCCGTCAGTTTACATGGCCTACCACTTCGTGGCTGAGTTACTGTCGTTCCCAAACACCTCCACGTTCTTATAATACAGCTGACAGTTGACTGTGGAATATTTAGGAGTGAGGAAACTTCACGACTGGATTTGTTGCACAGGTGGCATCCTATCACAGTTCCACGCTGGAATTCACTGAGCTCCTGAGAGCGACCCATTCTTTCACAAATGTTTGTAAAAACCAGTCTGCATGCCTAGGTGCTTGATTTTATATATAACTGTGGCCATGGAAGTGATTGGAACACCTGATTCTGATTATTTGGATGGGTGAGCGAATACTTTTGGCAATATAGTGTGTATATATGTTTATTTTTTTATATATGTATATCTACAAGGGTTGTAGTGGAGGACAAAAAGTGAGATAAAAAGCCTCCACACTATAATAAGTGTGTTTATTATTGCAGAAGCCATTTGCACATCACAGCAATTCGATGAATTGCATCCCAGAGCTCCTGTGCCACATTTCCCATATGCAGCAAGGAATTCTGGGTAGGATGTGCAAATGACATATGACAGAACCCTAAAATCAATGCTAGGCTTTCTAACCGAGATAAGGTTTATGCAACTGGTCATATACTGTATATATACATGTGTGTGTATATGTGGGTAGGTGTATAAATATAAATATATATATATATATCATCAAATAATACCGATATCTAAATGGCCAGCTGATTACAAGCAATATCCACTACACCTCTTGTGTCGGGTTTTTAAGCCTGTTTGCCATAATTCTGTTCTGTTTATTTACCCATATTTTTATTGTAATGCGCTGTGGAAACTAAGGGAGCAATATAAATTTAAAAAGTTATATTAATAATTGGTAGTACACAGATTTAATATGGGTTTTGTCCTGCAGAAACTTTTATTACGGACTACTTTGTATTTTTTGTTACTTGGTATTTGATACGTTTCAAACTTCCATAACATGTCCTATAGGTCACCTTTGTTTTTGCAAGATCCCATTATATAATACTTTCCTCTTCTGGAACATGTTATCTTTTTTTCCCCAGAAACATACACTTTAGAGCGATTGAATGTGAAGTCTAAAACCTGTCACAATACTGTATGAGGGAATGAGCATTGAGTCCGCGTCAGGACCCAGGAGAACGGGGAAACTGCAGGCAGCTGTAAGATCTTATTTTCACAGTCCCCTAGTTGACTGGTCCTGGCTGCCCTGCTCTCCTTTGCTCTGACCCTCTCCCAGAACTGAATGATGACCGAATGAAGATGTCAGACTTTTTATAGAAAAGATTTTTGGTAAGAACCAGTCATTTAATGAAATAAGGAAAGTATCATACCCCCCATTTGGACGTAACATTTCAGACACCCCTGTTTATCAGGCAGTCTATGGAATTAAAACATATTGGCGATTGATCATGGGTAATTGTTTTGGAGAATATGTTATTTTCTTAATCTCCGCTGATACTCTATTGAACATAATCACTGCTTTAGACTTAATGGACATTCTAATGATCTATTAATACATAACATGGTGATGCACTCTCATATGAGAGAGGTACTGTGATACTGTGCATTCTCAATCAGCAGTGAATTTAGTCCCAATGGATCAGTCATAAAAGCACTGGGGCTCTATTACATTCTACGCGCAAAAACGCAGCGCAACGTGTGATTTTTTTGTGCGAAGCGTTAAAAGTTAATCAGCGTAAATTAACGCTGGTATTACAATCCGCGTGCATTTTTTCAGCCGTCAAAAAATAACGCGCGTAAAAAAGACGTGAAAAAACGTTGCGCGAGGAAATCGGTGTGCTGACTGTTTTTTCACACGATTCAGCCAATCAGAATTAAGAACCACAATTGTCTCCCGTTAAGTTTTTGCGCCTGTCAAAATCAATCTAAGTATATATGCTGCAGCAATAATAAAAACACGCACAACTTCTCCATTTTATTGTTTGGGTATGTGTAGAATGTGTAACTATACTTTGCTGTAATTTTTTTTTGGGCTGGTGTATTTGGGTTCGGCCAGGACGTTCAGATTTGCCATTAACACCGGCTTTTCAAAGACGTTAAAATTATGCACGCAAACGTTGTCCGTTAAATTTTGAGCATAGATTGTAATACCATCCGGGTACCAGCGCACAAACGCATTTGCTCTCACAATGTTAAGTATAGGACGCACAACGTACATTACGCTCACGCAGCGTTCATGCAGGTTCACCCGCGGTAGACCTTAACGCGCATTTTTTGCACAGACATTGTAATACGGAGTTCTGCGCAAAGGGTTTTGCCCCTCGCGTTAATCCGTTTTTGCACACACGTTAACGTTTGCGCTAAGAATGTAATAGAGCCCCTGGTCTTTAAAGATCATACCTGTAAAATGCAATGACCCAATAATTTAACGGCAGACAGACAATATTGAACAGTGTTTCTCAACTCTCGTTCTCAAGATCTACTATCAGGTCAGGTTTTAAGGATTGCCTTGGGAAAATGCAGACTGAATCCTGCAATCACTGAGCAGCAAATTCTATCACCTGTGCTGTGCTTCAGCTATCTGGAAAATCTGGCCTGTTAGGGGGACCTGAGGACAGGAGTTGAGAAAAACTGGGATAGAACAACACAAGGCAATCCTAAATCCTACATGGCCCAATGCAAATAATCATGCTTCACCCAACCTACTGTTGAGGTCCAATGGGTTGGTGCTATGGGAGGTTGTGTGCTATATCCATTGCATATACGTGTTTTTGTGAACACAGGAGCATTCCCTTGCTCCCAAAACCTCCATCCTCAGGTAAACTTGCAAGACCCTCAAGGAGTCAAGGAGTCTATGGGTAGCTGTGAAGCTTCAAGTGCTAAATAGACAGGTCATTTTATGGAGGTACAAGGTCTTCGTAGTATATCAACTCCATAAAGTGGATTAATTCCATCATAGCATCTAGCCTTTAAGATCAGAGGTAAAAATACAATGTTCCAGTCACGTGATAACAGCAGGACTGTCTAGAACTAACAACACTAAGAAGTAGGATGTCCCATTTTGCTACAATATCTGCATGGAGCACTTTGTAGTGGTGACAATATGTATAACTGGGCCATAAGGCTTTACCATATAAGTATTTTTTCTTTCTGGTATTAATTACCGAAAATAAACAGTTTACCAACAGTAAAACTAATTTGTTTTTCTTGTTGTCACAAGGAGTCAATCATACAATGACTGACTAACTCATTATTTCCCATGCAATTTTAAACCTCTTTATACATTTTACTGGTCTTAATACTATATATCCCTTAAATATCCAAAACCTGGCAAAGGCTGACGTTAGAGACCTGCCCCAATTCTTCAAACTACAGACCTTGAAGACACCTGTGATGCTTAAAAACTGTAAATAATTAAAAGACAAGTATGTCAGTAGTTCTGGGTATGTACATAAAAGGAAATGAACACATCATCTCTGGATGCAATGTAAAAGATCCGTTTGCCTCTGATATTTCTGAGATAATGACCGTCAAGAAGAATGCTTCAAATTAATATCCCTAAACAAAATCATTTACCTTGTGACATTGAATTATGACCTTGAAATTTCTCCTGCTGTTAATAATGACATCATATGTCCTTTTATATCTTTAATTAAAGCTAATCAAAACATAAGCACATCAGCTACCCATGCATAATGCCTATCTATCTATCTATCTATCTGTCTGTCTGTCTGTCTGTCTGTCTGTCTGTCTGTCTGTCTGTCTGTCTGTCTGTCTGGATATATATACTTAGCTATGTATTATATATCCATCTATTTATCTGTCTATCCATCCATTTATGAGCTATCATCTAACTGTATATTATCTATCGGTCTATCTCTTTATTGTGATGTAGCCACTGGACCCAGGGATCAGTGCTTCCACGTTTCTTTATTATACAGCCATGGAACTTGCAGGATACACCATAAACAGAAAAATAAAACAAATATAAATCAAACGTTTACTCCTTATGCGGAGCCTAACTAAACATTCAGTATTCCCGACTATACTATTGGGCGGCTAAGCCGCTTACCAATAAGCAAAAATAAGAAAGTACTTTCCTTTGGCTTCAGGATTTAGCTTCCTTCTCTGCTGTACTCAGCACCAAGACTGCCCTCTCAGAGGGAACCACATCTCCTATAAGGGCATAGCAGTCCTAATCAGGCATCAGATGTGAGTTAAACCTATAGGGGGAAAAGGGTGTTCTCCATTTGCCTGCTGATAAACCTGTCGTCTATTACCCTGCCCCTAATCACACTGTCACACTATCCATCTATTTATTATCTATCTGTCTCTATATTATCTACCTGGTCCTCTGTCTATCTGTCCTTCAATCTTTCTACCCATCTATTTATTATCTATCATCTATCTGTCTATCAATGTATTATCTATCTATCATCTATCTGTCTATCAATGTATTATCTATCTATCATCTATCTGTCTATCTATTTATTATCTATCATCTAGCGATCCATCTATTTTTATCTATCATCTTTCTATTCATCTATAAATCTATCTGTTCACCTATTTATCATCTGTCTATTGAACTATTTATTATCTATCTATATCTCTCTATCTGTTCACTTATTTATGCATCTACCATCTATCTGTCATTATCTATTCCTCTAATTTATTTATCATCTGTCGATCCATCTATTTATTATCTATCAATCTACTATCCCTTTATCTATCTGTCTATTGACCTATTTTACCTTTTTCTATCTATCTTTCTATCTATCTGTTTATGTATTTATCTATTCATCTATTATCTTAAAACATATTTATGTATGGTGATTTTTTTTGTTATGTATACACTTTTGTAAAGCTCAGCACAATCTGTTAGAGCTACATACATATTTAAAGGGATAGAGATACACTTAAACTGAATTAGTAGGATTACAATTCAATATGAGCCTGAATTGATTGCTTACTTTCAATAATATAATTTGGGTAATATTTTGGGAAACTCATATTTCCATGAGATATTTCCCATTTAGCCACTACTGTGGTCACAGTCTGAAAATTAGATTACATTCTTCATATCCTTTGTGTTCTTTATATGTGACCGTGGCATGAAAATGATTTTTCTAGCCCATAAGTAAGACTGCACCGCCCAAGCCATTGCTGTCATATCTGATCAGTTCAGGTTAATATTACATGGCACATACTAAGCTAAGAAGAAAGTGCACTGTGCATTTTTTTGCAACTATTATGGAATGGCTTTCACCAGACTAACTGGTATATTGTCTGCTGGACTTGAGAGGGAGGAAAAAAGGAAATAGAAAATGTGACTGTACAATAAGAATTGAATGCGTGGATTAAATTTGCAATGACTAAACAGTTGAATTTCTTCACTACTGTATTGAGATAAAGACATGACTGACCGACTGCAATTTCTAGATCTCTGAAGAATATATATATATTATAATGTGTATATATATATATATACAGTATATACGTATGTTTATTATTGCAGAAGCCATCTGCACATCACAGCAATTCAAAGAACTGTTTCCCAGAGCTCCTGTGCTATATTCCCCATAGGCAGCAAGGGGAACTCTAGATAGGATATGAAAATCCATCTGTCTCACTTTTATTGCATTCTGGGTCTGTTTTTATGCAGAACCCTTCAATCTATGCCACGCCATACGATGGCTTTTTTTTTAGCAGAGATCAGTTTTATGCAACTGGTCAAACCCACTCCTAGGACAGCGCTGTCTTGGATTTATTGGACCCTCATCAGCTGGGAGCTAGGCATGACCAGTTGAAGTGGATGCTTGGACCCGTAGGGCAAATCAGTACTTACAACGGTTGTGGTGGAGAACAAAAAGTGAGATAAAAAGCCTCCACGCTATAATAGTTACGTTTATTATTGCAGAGGCCATCTGCACATCACAGCAATTCAAAGAACTGCTTCCCAGAGCTCCTGTGCCACATTCCCCATATGCAGCAAGGAACTCTGGCTAGGATATGCAAATGACATCTGTCTCACTTTTAAGTTGTAAGCATTGATTTGCCCTATGGGTCCAAGCATCCACTGCAACTTGTCTTGCCTAGCTCCTAGCTGATGAGGGTCCAATAAACCCAAAACAGCACTGTCCTAAGAGTGGCTTTGACAAGTTGCATAAACCTGATCTCTGTTAAAAAAAAGCCATCTAGTATGGCATGGCATTGATTGAAGGGTTCTGTGTAGAAACAGACCCAGGATGCAATAAAAGTGAGACAGATGTCATTCGCATATCCTACCCAGAGTTCCTTGCTGAATATGGGGAATGTAGCACAGGAGCTCTGGGAAGCAGTTCTTTGAATTGCTGTGATGTGCAGATGGCTTCTGCAATAATAAACTTAACCATTATAGCATGGAGGCTTTTATTCTCACTTTTTGTCCTCCACCACTACCGTTGTATATATACAGTCATTGCCAAAATTGTTGGCACCCCAGACATTTTTCCAGAAAATCAAGTATTTCTCACAGAAAAGTATTACAGTAACACATGTTTTGCTATACACATGTTTATTCCCTTTGTGTGTATTGGAACAAAACAAAAAAAGGGAGGAAAAAAAGCAAATTGGACATAATGTCACACAAAGCTCCAAAAATGGGCTGGACAAAATTCTTGGCACCCTTAACTTAATATTTGGTTGCACACCCTTTGGAAAAAATAACTGAAATCAGTCGCTTCCTATAACCATCAATAAGCTTCTTACACCTCTCACCCGGAATTTTGGACCACTCTTCTTTTGCAAACTGCTCCAGGTCTCTCTTATTGGAAGGGCGCCTTTTCCCAACAGCAATTTTAAGATCTCTCCACAGGTGTTCAATGGGATTTAGATCTGGACTCATTGCTGGTCACTTCAGAAGTCTCCAGCGCTTTGTTGCCATCCATTTCTGGTGCTTTTTGACATATGTTTGGGGTCATTGTCCTGCTGGAAGACCCAAGATCTCGGACGCAAACCCAGCTTTCTAACACTGGGCTCTACAGTGCGACCAAAAATCCTTTGGTAATCCTCAGATTTCATGATGCCTTGCACACATTCAAGGCACCCAGTGCCAGAGACAAATTCTTGCCACCCTTTCAAAATTGTGGATAAACAAGATTGTTTCAAGCATGTGATGCTCCTGTAAACTTACCTGGGGCAAGTAACAGGTGTTGCAATATAAAAATCACACCTCAAAGCAGATAAAAAGGAGAGAAGTTCACTTAGTCTTTGCATTGCGAGTCTGTGTGCGCCACACTAAGCATGGACAAAGGAAAGAGGAGAAGAGAACTGTCTGAGGACTTGAGAACCAAAATTGTGGAAAACTGTCAACAATCTCAAGGTAACAAGTCCATCTCCAGAGATCTGGATTTGCCTTTGTCCACAGTGCGCAACATTATCAAGAAGTTTGCAACCCATGCACTGTAGCTAATCTCTCTGGGTGTGGACAGAAGAGAAAAATTTATGAAAGGTTGGATAGTCCGGATGGTGGATAAGCAGCCCCAAACAAGTTCCAAAGAAATTCAAGCTGTCCTGCAGGCTCAGGGAGCATCAGTGTCAGCGCGAACTAATATATCCGTTGTCGGATATAATCTCTGCACGTGAATACAACACGTTATATATATTCGACTTATCAGCCAAGCCTCCAATATGTCTATATTGGACTTACTGGACCTATCTCGGCAGTTGCCTCCAATATATCAGGGATTATTATTTCATAAGAAATTTATACGAGACACAAATATCAATCGTTTATATTTCCTATAAATTCTCCTGAATTCTTTTAATTGTCTGTGTTTTGCTTTGAAAAATACAATAATCGGATAAAAATATATATATATTTATTACGTATACAAAAAAGTTTCAAATCTCATATCATAAACAAAAATTTATAAACCACAATCCATCAGCATATAAAAACTAGCTACACAATATATGTATCTCCGGTTAGTAACTGCATATATGATTAATATCATTTACCTTATCAGTTAGTAACTAATACACAAATGGTTAATAAACATTTCTGCTTAATACAGCATGCATTTCCCAGCAAACAATGTTTAACCAGCCAGCTCTTATAGATATATATATATATCTCTATGCTACATGATCAACAAAAGATGAGCTAATTTAATGATAAGTAATAAAAACTTATTTAGTGAATCCTCCCCTAATCTCGAGAATTAAACTTCAAATCTTTTGATTTTTATTTTGTAGTTATATAATTCCTTGCTTATTAATTTTAATCACAGTAATTTCCAAATTCAATATATATATTGGTATCAATCTTACAACATTTCTTTTAGGAATAAATCCTTATATCCACTTCTTCATATTTCTATCTGCAGAATAGAAATACTTAGAATTTTTGGAGTTACCCAAGTATCTGAGAAATCTCAGTCTACGTTGCAAGAATATCTACAAATATATATAATTACATTAATTCCTTAATTTCATACATTACCTGTCCAATTTGGATTTTGATAAGTCTTGGAATTTTCTATGTGATGCTTTGTTTTGGAATATATGAAGATTATCGATATCAGATAATCAATGCATGTGAGTTAGAGATTTGGTGAGAATCTTGATTGCCTCATGTCCTGGGTTCTGCTATGTGTACTGGACATCTGAATGCATTGCGGTGTGAGTCTGAATGCTGGAATCTCGGACTCTCAGAGTGTCATGAGTAATGCATTGCAGTGTGAGTCTGAATGCTGGAATCTCGGACTCTCAGAGGGTCATGTGTAATGCATTGCAGTGTGAGTCTGAATGCTGGAATCTCCCACTGATCTGCAACCAACACTCAGGCCCGTCTTTAATATTGATTGGACCCTGGGCAAACATTTTCTTTGGGCCCCCCCCCCCGAAACCTGCAAGATCTTACGAGAGGCAAGATCCTGCAGATCACGCAGCCGGGAAGCACAGCACAAGCCTCCATGGAGTCCTATGGACTGCAGGAGGCAGTACTCACAGCGGCGCTTAGTGCTGCATTACGGGGCAGGCTTCTGCATTAACACCTGACCCGTAATATGGTGCTAAAACAGGGATACTAAGGAGAAACCTGCAGGCGCACATGATCCACCAGCCTTAGTGTCTCCGTTTTAGCACAGAGCAAGGAAAAGCCCACAAGCTCTTATGTTGAAAGAACAGACAAGGGGAAAAAAGAGGAAACAGAAATAATATCCTGGCATAGAACATGAAGGAGACATTCCATAATGATAATAATTACAGCCCTCATTACTGACCAGTCCCTGTGTTAGGCTAAAGTCCCACACATACAGGGTTATTCAGAGAGAGCCAAACTGGCCCAGAAGCTGCACCAAACAGGGAATTTCCCCATACGGTGACATTTCGTGGCCATTCGGCTATTCAGAGAGCAGGCAGGTTGCCAAATATTAGTGAATTGCCAGCAAATACGGTGCCTGTTCGGCAGCAGTGAAATATGGTGTTCGGCGACAGTGAAATACGGTGCTGTTCGGCGGCAGTGAAATTCCCCCATAGAGAAGCAATGGTTAATCTACTCACATTGAACAGCAGAGAAATGTCCGGATGTTCAGTGTTTTCATTCTACATGTTTATTCAGGCGAATCCCATGGGCTTCAATGTTAAAAATATTCCCGTTTTAATCCAATATCTAATAAACCATTTATTCTTTTAATCTGCAGCAAAAAGCCTATTTTTTGGCATTTTTCTGGTGAAGTTTTTTAAATGGCTTTTTTTTTTAAACAGACTTTTTTATTATTATTCATAGGACCTTATATACCAGGGCTCAAAATTTCAAGTCCCAAGCTACTAGCCAGGCCTTAAGAGTTACTCGCCACTAGTTGCCCCACTTAACCCCTTATCCTGCCCTGCCTCTGCATTCCCACTCGCCCTCATGTAATTTCCACTCGCCAAATGCGAGCAGGCGAGTGGAAATTTTGAGGCCTGTTATATACTATATTAATTCCAGGCATTTTCATGAAGTAGTTTTTTGCAAAAGCCATTTAAGGCTGGGGTCAGACGAGCGCAGTTATCACGTCCGTGTTGCCGCACATTTTAACGTCCGTGGCAGCATAGCATTCTGACCAATGGAGCCCCACACACAAATACGTCCGCACGGAACTGTGGACGCATGACAGAAGCAGCAAACGGACGCAGGTTAGGCAAGAACGTAAAACCGCTAGAACGGACTGCAGAGTGCACCACGTCTGCAACGTCCGCATAGCTTTGTGTGTGAGTGATGAAACGTAGTCAGACGGACTGCATTTATACGTTCATCATTTTTTACGGACAGAATGTTTTTTCATTTCCCATCTACATCCGTCAAAAATAACTTTAGTCACAAAAACGGACTGTGTGGCCACTACTGCGTCCTCCGTCAGAACGTGTGTCCATACAAAATGCGCTCGTCTGACCCTAGCCTTAAAGTTGCGGGTTTTTTTTTTTTGGTCAGATTTTCATGTTTGCGTTCTGCGGGTCATCAGATGCATTCAGCAGTCTCCTTGCGGGTGCGTTTGGCCGTCTCTTAGGCGGGTGCATTTGGCGGTTTTATTCAGTAGGTTTGCGGCTGCGTTCGGCGGGTTGCTCTGCGGTGTTCAGCAGGTTTACAGGGTTTGGCGGGTCAATTCGCTGCACGTCGAGGACCCTGCGGTGAATGCTAAATTCACTGCAGGGACGGCAAATTTAACTCGCCAAAGTCAGGCGAACCAGAGAGTCCGTAACATTTCGGTGCTCTCTGAATAAGCCTGATGGTCTTTACACATTAAACAGTTATTTAAATAGGCCTAAATAAAATCATATGAAAGGAGAAATAATCAGGAAACAGGAAAACTTCACTAGCCACAACCCCCCCCCCGCAACTGAATTTATTCACAGTGTGCCTCTTTACCTCCCTGTCAGGACCCGAAGCTGCTGCCCGAATGAAGGAGGCAGGACAAGGACACAGGGGAGAGTCTGCAGCTGTGCTGTATTTTCCAGAGCTGCCGATCTGAATGCTGCTGTGCCTGCCGAGTCAGAAGAGGAGCAGGGGGGGGGGGGTTGATGTCCTTTGTGTGCCCCCCTGCAGTGGCGTATTTAGGTTTTGTGCTGCCCTAGGCCTGACTAAACTCGTGCACCCCCTAATTTAAATTTGACACGCCCCTTCCTGTGAAGGTCACCTTTTTCTGGTTAAACCCCTCCCTTCCTCTTTAGGCTCCATCTTTTCCTCTTTGAGCTCCGCCTCTTCCTCTCTGTATATTAAAAGTGGATACCAAGTACCTACTTGTATATTTTGTATACCATTTCAAATGTATCTATTGAGATAATGAAATAAATTATGAAATGTTTAAATTCAACCATTTTTTACAAAGATCAGCCAATGCATGTCAAGTATACTGGATCACAGCCGCTCTAACTGGTTAAACAATAAAACCCACAGAAATGTGCAGTGTATGAGCGTATCACAGAGCTCCACAGCAATAAAACCCACAGAAATGTGCAGTGTGTATGAGCGCATCACAGAGCTGCACAGCAATAAAACCCACAGAAATGTGCACTGTGTATGAGCGTATCACAGAGCTGCACAGCAATAAAACCCATAGTAATGTGCACTGTGTAGGAGCGTATTACAGAGCTGCACAGCAATAATACCCACAGAAATGTGCACTGTGTATGAGCGTATCACAGAGCTGCACAGCAATAAAACCCACAGAAATGTGCAGTGTGTATGAGCATTTACAGAAATGCACAGCAATAAAACGCTAATTTCATTCCAAACGCCACCCTCTTTTCTTTTCACCCCAAACCCCCTAACTCTTTTCATATCATTAAACACCCCCCACTCTTCATCTCATTAAACCCCCCAGTCTTTATGTCAATAAACACCCCCTCCACTCATGTCATTAAACATCCCCCACTCATCTCATAACCCCCCACTCATCAGGTCATTAAACACCCCCCCCACTCATCTCACTAACCCCCCACTCATCTCATTAAACCCCATCTCACTAACCCCCCACTCATCTCATTAAACCCCATCTCATTAAACCCCATCTCATTAAACCCCATCTCATTAAACCCCATCTCATTAAACCCCCACTCATCTCATTAAACAGCCCCCCCCTCATCTCATTAAACAGCCCCCACTCATCTCATTAAACAGGTGTGTGTGATGGGATTGTGTGAATCTGTATGGAATGAGAGGGTGTGTGTTGGGATTGTGTGTGTGTATCTGTGTGGAATGAGAGGGTTTGTGATGGGATCATTGTGTGGCTCTATGTATGTGGAATGAGAGGGTGAATGATAGGATTGTGTGCAGGGTCAAGTCCTTAATAAAAATGAAGTGTGGGCACACCGACCATGTGCCAATATTTACAAAAAAATATAACCACTCATGCCCATTCTTACCCAAATGTGTATTTGCAGGTACTATTGCAGGCCTGATACACAAAGCTGTGTTTAAAAATCACAGCTTGCTGTACCTGCTTCACTGAATCCTCTGACAAGCAGTCTGCAGCTTTGATTTCCCAGAGGTTGTATCTCTCCTGGGGCTGCACATGGGTAGGATTAGTAAACACACCGGGTTCGCAGTCCTGTTATCACATCACATTCACTGATAGCGTCCAACTCCATGGCAACCATGAAACGCCCCTCCTTTGGCAATAAAAACTTTCACAGCATGTCAGAGACCAAGGGGAGAGATCTCTGAGCTAGATTTGGAGTGCTAAACAATAGAGAGAAAGTGAATACAATACATTCTCCTGCACAGTTGGAGGTTAATGGGGGCTGGGTCCTGCGACATGGCCCCCCTCCTTAGTCATATGGCCCCCCCCTCCTTAGTCATTTGCCCCCCCTCCTTATAGTAATTTTGCCCCCCCCTTTAATTTTACCCCACCTTCTCACATTCATTACACCCCCCCCCCCTTTCAGCTCATTCTCCCAGTATGATTCATATTACCTTTCTTTCTGTCCTGCTGGGAGCCAGCAGCAGCAGCAGGCCCTTTCATACTCCGTGGCAGGTGGCAGAATGGACGAGTGCTGGGGGGAGGAAGTGATGTTTATGATCACTTCCTCCCAGTGTTCTCGCGGCACAGAGTGACGGAGGAGCAGCCAGTTAGATGCTGTGCATCACACTGCCGATTATATTGATGCACTGGCTGCTCCTCTTGCAGCTGCACCGAGGACCTCACTCTGGGATCCAGTAACCGGTGGCTGTGGGGGGCGTGTCCCACGGAGCGGCGGGGTGCCGCCCCCTGTAAAGTGCCGCCCAAAATACACCACTGACACCACTGCCCCCCTGGCTGGGTCCCCGGCTGTCTAGCTCCAGTCTACTTGTGTCCCACCCCCCCCCCTTCGCTCCCCGTGCACACAGAGTGCTATGCTCGGGGACAGGAAGATGAGGGAGGGGGGGAGATAGGGGAGGAGCCGGATGCGGAAGCCTGTGTTCTCTCTCCACACGGCTCCTCAGCACAGGCTTCCACATTCCTCCTGGCTCCCGGTATCCCAGTCCAGCGGTTGGCCACAGAATACGTGGGCCCAAGGGGCAGCTGCTTTGGGCCCCTCAACAATGACTGGACCCGGGGCAGCTGCCCCTTTTGCCCTGCGTTAAAGACGGCCCTGCCAACACTGCCACTTCAATTATAGTAAATTTGACGTCACTGGCAATATTATTGGTATATCAAATATAATATTTACTATCCTCTAGAGGGCAGTATTGCACTTCTTAATTAATTCCACCATTTCTTTTTAATATTCTTATCTCAGGTCAAAAGGTCAATCTACACAAAGACCTTCTCTTCTCCCAACTAGACACAGTGTCTCTATCTAATTTATATCCTCACTCCCTTTTGGTTACTCAGAGCCCTATCAGCTAAATTCTTTTCTGGTTAACTCAACAGAATCTATTCTTTAGTAATTTTTATTATTTACCAATTATATACTTTCTACAATATTTATTGGAGTATATATTTCCTACTGTAAATATAATAAAATATACCTTGATTATAAACATATATTTTGTGAATATAAATCTATATTACAGAATATTAACTCTTATTCCTATAACCAAAAGACAAAATATCTTTTGTTTTAAAAACTTAAGACAGACCAATAAATTTAATTATGACACGTCTTAGCACTTAACTCTAGCCTTATCACACAAAAACATTCTAGGTTCCTTCATGTCTGGCACTTCTTAAAAAAATATAAAAGACTTCAACCAGGAATAAACTCTGTAAAAAAAATCTCGTTCATTTCTAAACTTAGAGGAAATTGAAAAGAAAAAAAACTGTCTTTAAAAACAAAATGGCTACAGGCATCCATTTTAAATTTTTCCTTTCTGTAATATACCTGACACCGTCAACATGTAAATGAAATGAAACGCTATGGCAGGAGACCCAGAAGGACCCCACTACTGACACAGAGACATAAAATGCAAAATGTACTAGAGTAAGCCAAAATCCTTCTGGGAAAAAGTCTTGTGGACAGATGAGACCAAGATAGAGCTTTTTGGTAAAGCACATCATTCTACTGTTTACCAAAAATGGAATGAGGCCTACAAAGAAAAGAACACAGTAACTACAGTGAAATATGGTGGAGGTTCAATGATGTTTTGGGGTTGTTTTTCTGCCTCTGGCACTGGGTGCCTTGAATGTGTGCAAGGCATCATGAAATCTGAGGATTACCAAAGGATTTTTGGTCGCACTGTAGAGCCCAGTGTTAGAAAGCTGGGTTTGCGTCCGAGATCTTGGGTCTTCCAGCAGGACAATGACCCCAAACATATGTCAAAAAGCACCCAGAAATGGATGGCAACAAAGCGCTGGAGACTTCTGAAGTGACCAGCAATGAGTCCAGATCTAAATCCCATTGAACACCTGTGGAGAGATCTTAAAATTGCTGTTGGGAAAAGGCGCCCTTCCAATAAGAGAGACCTGGAGCAGTTTGCAAAAGAAGAGTGGTCCAAAATTCCGGGTGAGAGGTGTAAGAAGCTTATTGATGGTTATAGGAAGCGACTGATTTCAGTTATTTTTTCCAAAGGGTGTGCAACCAAATATTAAGTTAAGGGTGCCAAGAATTTTGTCCAGCCCATTTTTGGAGCTTTGTGTGACATTATGTCCAATTTGCTTTTTTTCCTCCCTTTTTTTGTTTTGTTCCAATACACACAAAGGCAATAAACATGTGTATAGCAAAACATGTGTTACTGCAATACTTTTCTGTGAGAAATACTTGATTTTCTAGAAAAATGTCTGGGGTGCCAACAATTTCGGCCATGACTGTATATATATTTACATACCTATTCAATACTGATTCATTAAAATTATATATATAATTAAAATAATAATGATAAATTTAAATGCAGCTGAAATATTAAATGTGTAAAATGTGTCCAGTCTCCTAAATCACCTAATACTTCACCATGATAAAAAATACCAATAGTTGAGGGAGTTTTGAGTTTCACTTGAATGAAGTAAAAAATTGCACATTTTTCATTTCCTTTACCATTACCCGCATAGGAGAGGCACGGCTGTGACGACAGCTCTGCCCCTGAGCGCAATTAGATAAATCTGGTATTATTGTTGGCTGGCTTTGTAGAATTGTTGGGTGTTTTATTAATGCAACAAAATCTTATTTGGTTTGACATTTGATTCTGAGCAGTTCGGTTGAAAAGCACACTAGAGACTTGGGGTTAGGAACCGGTCAAAGCCCTTCTATGTTGGCGAGTCCCGGAGTCTGAAAAATATATTGCATATAACTTGCAAAATTGTTTCCCCGATGAATGAGAACTCAACCTTCTTTTTATTACTAGTTATTTTTATGACGTGCTAGCCTTGCTCAGATCTTTTTACAGCACGAGAGGTTAGGCCACGAGTTACCTGCATCAAAACGCTCTGCGGCAACAACAGTAAAGGGAGGTTTCACAGAATCAACTTAATAATAATTATAATAATACTCCTACTCAATGCTTTTTTTCTAAGAAAAAAGGTGGGGATACTCACCATGAAGTGCCATAAAGCGCCAGACAGCGAGCAACCAATGAAAAGATGGTGTTCGCTCGCATGCAGGTAATGAATAAAGGGTGCATGTCTGCGTTACATCAGGGTGCACAGCCTGTTGCATTATGGTGTGCAGCCCATTACATTAGGGTGCACAGCCCATTACATTAGGGTGCACAGGCCGTTGCATTAGGGTGCACAGCCTGTTGCATTATGATGTGCAGCCCATTACATTAGTTTGCACAGCCCGTTGCATTAGGGTGCACAGCCCGTTGCATTATGGTGTGCAGCCCATTACATTAGGGTGCACAGCCCGTTGCATTAGGGTGTGCAGCCCATTACATTAGGGTGCACAGCCCCTTGCATTAGGGTGTGCAGCCCATTACATTAGGGTGCACAGCGCGTTGCATTAGGGTGTGCAGCCCATTAGATTAGGGTGCACAGCTCCTTGCATTAGGGTGTGCAGCCCATTAGATTAGGGTGCACAGCCCCTTGCATTAGGGTGCACAGCCTGTTGCATTATGGTGTGCACCCATTAAACATTCATTGTATGAAAACATATGTTTAGAAATTTTTGCAAAAAGTTCACTTTTTTCATTAGAAATAACGAGCTGTGATCGGAGATACAGTCAGTTTTTATGTTATTCATCATGAACCGGATATGGGAAATCTAAAATGTCAGTGCAGGAGGTGAAAGAGGACCTCTTCACCCAACATTAGGGTGTGCCTCGGCACACCTAGCACACCCCATGTGCACACCTATGCTTAGGAGAGACAATAAACCAGATATTTTTTTAATATTTGGTCTGTTTACACTTTCATGGTGAAATAGAGAATCCCACCTGAGTTTGTAATTTATTATAGATTACTTGCCTTTTATTTTTCATTAAGTGTAATATGAGAACACCATTTCCCCTTATTATGCCAATTAGTATTTTGAAAAGTAAAGGGGAATATAATAAGCAGATTTAATGAAAAACAAGCATTATTGCATGAGTGTAAAATAGTGATTTCCTTGCCTGTTTTGTTTTGCTTGTCTGAACAGATGGTAATGGTGTTTCTGCAATTTCATTTTCTGTTTTATTCTGCTCTTTTTTCTTTATCTTCAGAAGCCTTTTTTTTTTTTCCTCCCACTTTTTCACAGCTGGTAACCAATCAATCTCAATTCACGGTACAGTGATGATAGCGCATGTTGTCCAGGGGCCAAATCTGATTGGGTTGCATTTTTTTGTCAGCAGTGTTTCATATCCCAAAAAAAAAAATGTGTGTGCATGGCAAAGACTGCCAGCGTACTATTATACAACTGTCATTAATCAAATGTAGCAACAATGAGTGCATTCATTCAAACCAATGGCTGCCAGATTTCTCAATCAAAATAACCCAATTTCTGCTAGTGTTTCCTAAGTACTACTGTTTTGTCATCTTTTCTGTTTCCAATTAACAGCTGACTCCGAAGTACGTCCTGATATTCAACTTCCTCGCTTTTTCCTTTATTTAAAAAAAAAAGAGAAGAAAAAAGAAAGTGAATTAACTAATAGTTTAGAATTCTTTCGGAATTCAGCTCTTTTGGTCGTTTGGAAACCTGGAGAAAAATGGCATCTCTGAAAGATTTTACAAGCTCCTTTGAGCACCCGGCATGGCTACTAAACAAAAGAGCTATTGAAATGTTTCCTGATAACATTGCAATATAACTCAAGGTATACTTTACATGTGTTTGGAGACCGGATGAGGGAAGCTGGTAGTATGGCAGACGCCTATATTACCTAGAACAGACACTGCACTATTATATGTTGTTCAGGGAGAAGATAGAAGAATATGACACGTGTTGTTGGTACATGTGATTTCACACTACCGGGTAGCATTTAAGGAAAAAATAATTATATATGGGGTGCACTAAAATAAACAAAAATATAAACTCATAGCGTAACACTGTATTGACACATATACACAAAACCCCTGCTTAAAATATGCTCACAGAATAAAATAATCATATAGGCTCATCGCGAAAATACTGAGCAGCTAAGGTAAGGGATACTACATATATATTAAAAAATATTTGTAAAAGTTATATATACGTATCTTAATAGCAGGGCTCAAAGTTTCCACTCACCTGCTAGCATTTGGCGAGTGGAAATTAAGTGAGGGCGAGTGAAAATGCACACGCAGGCAGCACAATAAATTATTTTGTGCTGCTTGCGCAGCATATTCCAGCTGAGTATACATGTATCTGGTGTCTGGGTATACATGTAACTGGGGTCTTGGTTATACATGTATCTGGAGTCTGATGTCTGGGTATACATGTATCTGGGGTCTGATGTCTGGGTATACATGTATCCGGGGTCTGATGTCTGGGTATTAATGGTATTGTTATTTATTTTTGTAACTTTATTCTGAATCAAACATTTAACAGTGTAATTTCATAAGATAATTTAAGAAGATGTGTTTATTTAGGGGTGGAGTTAAGGGCAATGTAGGTGGGTCAACTGGTGGCTAGTAACTCTTAAGGCTTGGCTAAAAGCTCAGGACTTGAAATTTTGAGTCCTGTTAATAGGTTCCTCGCAATAATACTCCGCTCTTTCTTGTTCTCCTTAGGGTCCTCTCGGTCTCCACTGGAATCCACTCCCAACACCACGGAGAACCTCAGGAACTCCTTCATATAAAGGTTCTCAGCGGATGACTTTTCAAGCAAAATGGCACCAAAATAAATAATTTATAAAATAATATATTAATAAAGATGACAGATAAAACGCGTCGGATAGAATAAAGTCTAATAGACTAAACGCGTCGGATAGATTATTCCCTTGTTTTTATAGTATTTTTTATTTTTACTAATTATCTTGTTTATTAATTACTTCGGTTGGTGGTCTTTTTCTTGAACACTCAGCCACTGACAACCTTTATATGAAGGAGTTACTATGGTTGTCTTGGGGTGTTGGGAGTGTCCTATGGAGATTTCAAGCAAAGGGCCACCAATATAAGTAATTAATAAATAAAATAATTAATAAATATAAAACCTACTATTAAAACAAGGGAATAATCTATCTGATGCATTTTGACTATCAGACTTTATTCTATCCGACGCGTTTCGTCTATCATCTTTATTATTAAATTATTTTATTTATTGATTATTTATATTGGTGCCCTTTTGCTTGAAAACTCATCCACTGAGAACCTTTATACGAATGAGTTCCTGAGGTTGTCCAGAGGTTATGGGATTGGATTCCAGTGATGACGGAGGACCCTAAGGAGAACAAGAAGGAACTGAGTATTACTCTGATGAGCCTGTATGATTATTTTATTCTGTGAGCATATTTTAAGCAGGGGTTTTGTGCGTATTTGTCCATACAGTGTTACACTATGAGTTTATATTTTTGATTATTTTAGTGCACCCCACATTTTATTATTTATGCCTTTTGTTCTGTACGGATGAAGAGGAAGAGCACTATTAAGATACTTAGATATATTTTTTACAAATATTTTTTAATATATATGTAGTATCTGTTACCTTACTTGCTTGGCTATTTTGTTTACAAGCAGTTAAGGAATATTCTGTATGAAATCTGTTGATCTGCTGTACAACTACAACTCTAATAATATTTTACTCTCCTCAAGAATTGCAGAGCTTCAATATGTATTTGTACTTGATCTGTGTTGCTCCATCTCTGTTCTCTGGTATTGAATGTGGTGTTGGTTTGGATGTGCAACTGCATAGCTGCCAACGTTCTGAGGTTTACAGGGACAGTCCAAGGTTCATCCTAGGTGTCCCGGGAACTAATTGTTTTACTAGTTACCTCATCTGCTACAAATCTTAATCCTGGGATAGAATCCTGGGACAATTAATCCCTGGGAAACTGAGAACAAACCCAGGACAGTCACAGGGAAACTGGAACTTAATGGGACTTTTGGCAACTGCTGTCATTGACCTGTTGGACATCTGAGCAGTCTTGACACAATGTGTAATAGCAAAGAACCGACATACTTAAATGTAAACAGGCAGTGAATCAGACGCCTTTTCAATGCAAAACCCCTGAAAGGCATTGGGCTATACGCTTAAGTTATGTTCCTTGAAACTGATGGAAAACCCTGAAGACCCTCCAGCAGAAGTCCTGATAACAAGCTCTTCCTTTCATGACTGCTTCTAGGAATTGGGCCTTGGTTATTTTGATGTAGCATACCATTTTGACCTCCGGGGTTATTCAGAGAAAGGTGAAAACCAGGAGAATGACTGGAGAAATGAAAATTCTAGGTCAAAATAGCCAAACCAGAAAAATTCTCCCATTTATCTCACTTTCCAAATTGGCTATTTGGTCTAGATTGTTCTCTTCTCTCTTCTGCCAATTCTCCTGGTTTTCACCTTTCTCTGAATAGCCCTGCTAGTCTCCATTCCTGCACTATGTAATAGAGGGTGCATTAATGAGATACAGGGACACTCTACTTATTCTGACCACTTTAGTGTTTTGAAGTGGCCAGGATGTGAGGAATGCCTTCCCTTCCCCTCCCCCTCCTGCCCCGATCTAGCAGAAAACACTGGGTGAAGTGGAGGAGTTTCTTTCACTGCACACATCGTCACCAGCAGCCAGGATTTTGAATTTCAAAGCTGCTGGTCACCCGATCGGTCACAAGTGATGTCAGCAAACAGAGCTCATGCTGATGTCACTCTCAGAAACCACCCACGATAGCATTTATAGTATATATATCATATATTGTGATATTGTGGAATGTAGAACAGATTGACTACTAAGAATGGCTTAAACGTGGTAGAGGACAAGAATGGATTCATTTGAGTATGGACTCAGGTGGCTTTTTTCTCCCCATCTACTATAGAAATATTGAAAAAATTTTGATGATAGATCTTTTTTTGCTTTACTTGTGTGTTTATAAAAAAAAAAGATTATTTGTTTCCGGAAGAAACACAAAGAAAGAGACAATTCAAACCCACAGTAAGTTAGCAATACATTATCTATCATTCTATTTTATGTCCTTTGCTGCACACTATATTACATAGATTTATTTCCATCAATAGCATCCGTGCAATTTAATATTTAATACTGTCTCACACAACTCAATTATTTCTTCTCTCAGTAGGGCTTTTCAGGAGACAAAGCTACCCATTTGTCCTGCTTTATTTCTTATTAGAATGCCTTTTTCTTTTATAAAGTACCATCTTTTATTTTGGGATGACATCTTGGTTTCCCCCCGGTACTTCCTGCAGATATAGGCAAACGTAAGAGTAATACAGTTGTTATGTATATCAGAACTTGATTACTTCTTTAAAATATTAACAATCTCATTCTCTGGTTAAAAAGTTCCCAAAAAGGAGTGATGAAAACATTTATAATAATAATAACACTGTATATATCAGAAAATGGGAATTTTCACAATTTCTGCTCATAGAATTCTTTATCGTCACATTTTTTTCTACCTTGTCTAGCCATTCGATATCTTCTTTAATATTAGAATTGATATTAGATAGTGTACCTTTGTATAAAACTCCCCATTTATGTTATTTGAATGCCTTATAATGATGATTCACAATGACTATACATTTCCAGGAGAGATCATCCCATGGTGTGTTTTAGGGTAAGATTTAGCTACTTTTATCATCAAACCTCATTGCTGAAATTGTATCTGGTTTGTCCATCCATTTTTATAAGTGCAGTGACCCGTCTTTAGGCTTTTCTGCCATATCCAATGTTGCTACTCTGTCATTCTAGTTATTTAAGATCTGTATACCTTAGATATTAAAACATACAGGGTAATTCAAAGAGATTCGAAAAGTCACCGCACATTCGTTGACTTTTCGTCCTCTTCAATTCGGTTCCTTTGCCGATCCCATTTCGGTGACCCTGCGGTGTATTCAGCAAACACCACAGGGCCCCCGAATTGCAGGGAAAAGCTGCCGCAAACCTGACGAAAACTAACCGCAAAAAACGGCGAATGCACACCGAAAAAATAAATAGAGTTAACAAAAAAAAATCCCGAAAAATGCTTAAAATATCCTAAAAAATCGATAAATAAAGAGACTCTTTACTGCAGAATTTTATAATGAACGGTTTATTAGATATTGAATTAAAACAGGAATATTTTTAACATTGAAGCCTATGGGATTCTCCTGAATAAACCTGTTGAATGAAACCACCGAATGGCAGGGCATTTCGGGAACCTTTCATTGCTGGTTTGTGTTCTCTGAATAACCGAAGCAGTGCTTTTTTATGGGGATTTCACTGCCCTCGAACACGCACTGAACAGGCACCATATGTGCAGGCAATTCGCCAGGATTTGGTGAATTGCCTGCTCTCTGGATAGCCGAATGGCCAAGAAAGGTAACTTGATTTTCAGCGTTCGGTTACCTTTCTCCAGCCATTCAGATCTCTTTGAATAACCCTGTTAGACATCTTATCCTAAAGCCTGCAACTTTGTATTATTATTATTATCCTTTATTTATATAGCTCCACATATTCCGCAGCGCTTTACAGGATCAGGGTACAAGGGGTGGATACATTAGAATATCACATATGGATGCTATTGCCTAACTCAAGGGAATTTACAATCTATGAGATGTACATGTATTTTGTGAGGTAGGCACATCCATATCATTAGGTGTCTTGCCCAAGGACACTCGCTCGTGGCATCTTCTGAGTCATGTTGGGTCATCTTTCCATGATTGTAAAGCAGTGACCTGGTGGTTCGATTGAACCCGCTTCTCGTAAAGTTGAGACTTGCTTCTCCACAGTTGTATTGGAGGGATGTGCTGAATGGGATTTTGACTCGCTTCTCCACGGTCAAAGGGTCGAGACATTACCACTGGACTCCACAGCCGATAGTGTGTGGTAGGCAAGTATGTACCGTTAGGTGTCTCGCCCAAGGACACTTACTGGAGAGGTGCTCTGGCCAGGATTCGAACCTAGGTCTCCACGGTTATAGAGCAGTGATGTTACCTCTATCCTCTACTTCATCCAGCCGGTACCACAAATGTTGGGCTCATTTGATAGAGAATTAATCCCAATATATGAGCTAGCAGTTTTTCGTACACAATATCTTGGGGGAAAATATAGAAATTCCCTGTCATAGATTTGCTATCACGCCTGGTGGCATGTCACTGGAATAACTTACAGCTGTTGAGTAAAAAAGGACAGCCAGCCTGATCAAATCTTCCAGCTGATAGGGGTGGCAAGTCGAGTGATGAGCCGTCACGCCAACATCACCACAGAGGTCCAGTCGTGCAGAGCCATAATATGATGCTCATCCAGAAACATCCACAGAGGATGAAAATGGCAGCATCCTTTTCTGGAACTGGGAAATTGAGGTCTGCAACATATCTCTTTAACAGATTAATTCAATATCCATCACCTGATGAGACATCAATGGGAAAGTGAACTTGTCTATGTCAGGTTCACTTAATTCCTTCTATCTAATAGACAACAAGACTGATTTATTGTTATAAACAAGATGGCAGTGATCAAAGTATTGATGAAAGTTTTATGAATGATTATTGTTCCTGGACCTATTCTTTTAATCAGTAGCCTTTCATTGTAATAAAATACAGTCTTTATTTGGACCTATTGTGTACTTTTACTCTTGAGTGATGTAGAATATGATTATCTTTACACATATACTAATTGATAGCTCAGTGGTTAGTGTCCCAGCTAATATGGAAATTGTAGATTCAAATCATTTTGGGGTAAACATAGTGCCCTACTACATACTTAATGCTAATGTCGGCGCCCAGCTGTGTGAGTGTTAACGCTGGCTTAAGGGGCCCTAACGCAGTCCAATCATATTACATTCCGAACGCTAATGGGTTAAAAAACTCGTTAGCAATTTGGATCTTGTGCTTTTCAGTATGAGCTTACTGTTCTTAGCTCTCCCTATGCTTAACAGGGGGAGCGCAAAGAGTTAATTAGCATTAGGATTACAAAGTCCTAACGTTTATTCCGTCCGCTGCATTTAACTGAAAAGTTAAACACAGATAAGAGCTGTTGCTAACTGATACCGCTTCTGCGGAATCAGTTATTGCTGACTTCAAATCCCCCCAAAAAAATCACATACTCCTCTTTCATCCCGCGGCAAGAACGGTGGCCCGATCTGCCTCTTCTGGCTGCTGGGAGCATAGTGAGACTGGGGGAAAAAAGTCCCCAGTCTCCCTCCGCAAATTATTCCACCGGCTTGCAGGAGCTTGTGAGAGGCAAGATCCTGCAGATCATTTGACCGGCAATCGAAGCCTCAATGGAGTCCTATGGACTCCTTAGAGGGAATGCTAACGGCAGCGGTTAGCGATGGCTCGAGCATCCTGAGGTTTAGCGCTGTGTTCTGGGGCAGGGTGCTGAATTACCTGTCTTGTAATATGGAGCTAAAATGGGGACACTAAGGAGAAACCTGCAGGCGCACGTTTTCCTCCTTAGCGTCCCCATGTTAGCGCGCTGTATGTAATACTGCCCATAATCTTTCAAGGGTAAAAGAAAATTAAAAGATAAGTAACCGGCTGGGTGGAGTAGAGATAACATAACTGCTCTGCGTGGAGAGAGCCTGTGGAGACATGAGTTCGATCCCAGCAAGAGCACCTCTCCAGTAAGTGTCCTTGGGCAAGACACCTAACGGTACAGACTCACCACCCAGGACATACTTGAAAATGAGAGAAATCTCAATGTATCCTTCCTGGTAAAATACTTTCTAAAGAAAAAAAATAAAAATTATTGTTTTGTTTTCCTCAATGAAATATTTAATCTTAATTCTAGAATCTAGATAATACCAATTCAGTTATCCTGTCACTGTCTGTCATATTGGTCATTCCGTATAAATTGGTTTCTGTAAATACATAACCGTACAATTTCCAAGATCAACATAAAACACTCTTAGAAGCAATCAAATTCTGTCTTCTATTAATTTGTAAAATACGTCTTCAGACAAACATACATCTACGAGGTAGTTGTCGTCTGCCTTTTTACCAATTACAGGAAAGAAGATGTAATGGACACTTTTATTAAGCACAAAATTAGAATCCATAAGAATACATTCCGTTAATATTTTACAATGAAACAACCCATTTGTCAGTGTTATAAACCAGTTGGTCCAGTAATTTCCAAAGCTTGCTCAGAATGCTTAATACGATTTTGCGAAAGGTCTAAAATGTTTACCCACGTGTAGGAATGATTAAAACAGATTATAAAGCCAGAAAAGCATAACAAAGTAACACTTACAGCGTAATACATCACATGCTACGTGTCAGGTATTGAGAACTGATCGCATCCATTTGTCATGTTGCCATACACCGTAGAACAAAGTGATATTATTAATAATGCTTGAATACAGAGAAAGTGTAGCAATACTAATTTTATGGCTTTAAAGTTTTTAACTAATGCACAGAGTAATAAAAATGTCATAAAGATTTATGATCGTGTGAAATTTATGAAAGTCTAAAATAAATGGTGCTAACAGATAAATTTGCGTTAAATCTACATATTTCGGTTGAAGGCTTTTCTCTTCCTTTTCTTTTTTTTTCTTTTGAAGCTATCAAGTCGTATAATGGTTTCCATTTTTATGTCCTGAAATTTAGATACGACATCAAGGATGATTACACTTTGCGAATTAAGAAGGCTGTGAGCGCTGATGAAGGCACGTACACTTGCATTGCTGAAAACCGCGTCGGCAAAGTGGAAGCTACGGCTGCACTCACAGTGAGAGGTAGGTAATTGGACTTTGAATGAGGTCACTAAGGCAGCTGCCAAATATTGTACACATACACAGGGCCATGTACATATCTTTCTTCAGTAGCTAGTGATTCATGCTGAGTTGAGGAAACATCTTCAGATCTGTCAAGTATAGCAGATCTAAGACCAAGTGACAATATTTGCGTGATTGCACTTGCAAGCCTTGCAAGACTTGTGTTACCATCAAATGGTGGTGTCATATCGGTTCACCAAGAGTTGGCCTAGTTAGTAGGGTATGTCCAACAATGAAGTTTGTTCTCTGGTTCATATATCACTATCTTAGTAGTCTACGTTAGTCATCAATCTGATCTTTGACTCTACTACATCTTCCAAACGTTCAATCGAAAGGTCTTAAGCCTTTTTCATACTTGCACATGTACTGTGTGGAGTATCTTTGTAGGAAAGAAAAAACGTCACATCTTGACATTAAGGTGTTGAAGCCGTTTTTGAGATTTTACTCCTCTCAATCATCAACATGTCCTAGTGGATCTCTTGGGATATACATTCCTTTTTACTCACTAAAACAACTAACCATTGAACAAGAAACATGATGCACGTAGAACGTTCAATAAGATCAACACGTTGGTCACATTGAGTTCATGTCTACCATTCAGCATACAATGGGATGAAAAAGAAGAAAAAGAAGAAATCCAGGGCCGTGTTCCATCCTTGGTGTAAACCTAAAAAGAGCTGTTGTAAACTTAACAACCCCAAAGACTATGGGCCCTATTGCATAGTTGCTACTAAAATGTCGACGAACGCAAAATAATCTGTGCCAGCAGATTTTCCTCTCCATCTCACCATCTGTATTCCACGATAGGTGCTTTGTTAGAGCATAGCCCTGGAACAAATCACAGGGTACCCCGGTACCGGCAGCAGTGCAGCACTCCTTAGGACTTCATGGAGCTTTGTGTGTCCCAGTCGTGAACGGGCTCTTGCGAGATCTCGCAGCATTGGGGTGGAATCGTGGAGGAAGACTAGGAACTATTCATTCCCAGTCTCACTCTGCTAGCATCGAGAGGAAGTGGCAGATCGCGCCGCTTTCACTCCACGGGATGAGAGGTGAGTGAGGGATTTTGGGGGGTTTCACAGGGTATTAAGCTATTTTGCAAATGCAAAATTATTTAACACCAGCTTTGAGGAGACTGTAAATCTCAGTTAAGCTACCGTGGAATAGTTTAAACTTCCATACAGAGGTACAAATTAACACCTCCTTTATATAGGAGACATTAATTTACAGTAACCTCGTGCACGGAATTACTACACGTCAGCCGCAAGCCCAATTTGTGGCAGGAGCGGAACAGCGATTCCTGGCAATAAGATAAATACAGGAGACTTTATCAGGGTTATCCAAAGAGATCCGAATTGCTTGAGAAAGGTAACCGAACGCTGAAAATCAGCGTTCGGTTGCATTTCCTGACCATTCGGCTATCCAGAGAGCAGGCAATTCGCCAAATCCTGGCGAATTGCCTGCACATACGGTGCCTGTTCGGTGCCTGTTCGAGGGCAGTGAAATCCCCATGAAAAAGCACTGCTTTGGCTATTCAGAGAACACAAACCAGCAGTGAAAGGTTCCCCTAATGCCCTGCCATTCGGTGGTTTCATTCGGCAAATTTATTCAGGAGAATCCCATAGACTTCAATGTTAAAAATATTCCCGTTTTAATTCAATATCTAATAAACCGTTCATTATAAAATTCTGCAGCAAAAAGTCTCTTTATTCATAGATTTTTTAGGATACTTTAAGCATTTTTCTGATTTTTTTTTTTTTTTTTAAAAGTCCGATTTTTTTTGATTTTTTTTTTCAGTTTACTTATTTTTTTTGTAACAGCCCTCTTTATTATCATTCCCTGGATCTCCTGTGAAAATTTCAGACATTTTCGCTCAGTAGTTTCTTTGCAAACAGGGTTTCTTTTTCCCAGATTCATACAAATGTTTTTTCTAATTTATTCACCTCCCTCTGGCTGCGTCACAGCTGCTTCGGCTCTGTGTGATTCGGCTCCTGTTCGGCTCATGTTCGGCTCCTGTTCGGCTTTTTCGAAGGTTAATCCAGATGTTTTTGCTTGTTTTCAGCATGCATTCGGTTAGTTTTCGTCAGGTTTGCGGCAGCTTTTCCCTGCAATTCGGGGACCCTGTGCTGTTTGCTGAATACACCGCAGGGTCACCGAAATGCAATCGGCAAAAGGAACCGAATTGAAGAGAACGAAAAGTCACCGAACGTGCGGTGACTTTTCGAATCTCTTTGGATAACCCTGTATGTGTTACTATGGAATTATTATTATTATTATTCTTTATTTATAAAGCGTTGGCATATTCCACAGCGCTGTACAATAAGCACAGTATAGACAGGGTTACAATACATTGAACAACATTTGACAAACAATACAGGAGGAGATGAGGGCCCTATTCCTGTAGGAACTCACAATCTAGAAGGGTTGGAGTTGGAAACAGGAGGAGAGGACTGCAAGGTGAGAGTGATTGATGGTTGCGTCAGTGAGTCGGGTGGTAGGCTTATACACCCGGCGGGAAGCGGGAGACAAAGGAAAAGCACAGACATATACATGAGAGAAGCGGTGCTCACCCAGGAATCCTAGCTGATTATTGTCCACCAGGAACTCCACACTGTAAACCTCCAGCGGCTTCACGTCCTGCGGGCGGAGAGAGCAGAGTGAGACAGCGACGAGGACATGACAGCATCCAGACAGCGCTCAACAACAAACAAAACAGGCAAAAACTGAGCCCAACGGGTAACAGGTCACAGCCGGTTAACCCCTTCACGACCATCCTGGAAAACCGCGTACACACGCTGAAAATGCAGCGTTAGGAATCACGCCGAGCGATTATGGGGGGGGGGGCTCAGCAACCTCGGCCTCCAGACGTTTAAGAACTATGTTTTCCATGAGGCTTAGCCAACCTAATGAGAATGTGAGCTTCATGGGAGACGTAGTTCCAAAATGACTGGAGGGTCAAGGTTGCTGACGGGCTGCTTGATGGGAATTGGTGGAGGAGACTGGGGCGGGCCCTGACTTCTGCATGTGCTTTTATATTACTACAGTATGTGTTACGGATCCTGATAGGCCCTGGTATGTTTTTAATGGCTCTGGTTTTGTTGACACTAGGGTTGGAATACAGCCTCTGCTTTGTAAATTCCGTACTATTGCCTCCATCTGTGGTTGCCATGATATTACCTGAACATTATCTTATTCATTCATAGCGGACACTATAATTGGTATACCCAAAAAAGCATTTGTGAGAAGGCCTTACGAAACCTGCACATATTTAATATTCTCTATTTTGGAAAGATGGTGACAATTTAAAAAATATTTTAAAAGTGCATGTTGCCTTCTGTCCGTCTCATTATCTATGGTACTGCTTGTAACATGGCAACAAGACCTATATGAAAGGCAAAGGAGATAAAGGAAAAAAAGTGCAATATGCTTCATAGAAGAATAAATACATGGATCTTGATTTAAAATAGTTTTGTATTCATTTCAGCTGGTTGTGGCAAGTATCATTCTTTCCTCAGTGGATAGCAACACTATTTCACAGCTTAGTGGTGCATGCTGAATGCTTTCACACGAACGGCTGCAAGGTTAATAAAAAACACATTTAATATTAGCTGGATTCTTTTTTTTTACACTTACTCAATCACTTGTACATTTGTGTGAATATATACAGAAATAGTTATCTATAGTTTGTAATATATATATATATATTTATTTATTTATAAGTGTGTGCATTTCTGATCTATTTTGACTTTAATTTTCCATCAAATAAAAAAAAACATATTAAAGGTCATCTAAATGTTGTAGATGAAGTTATGACATGGCATACACAGACACACACGGACAGTTGTTACAATTTTCTAGATACAAAAAGTGGCAGGTTGACTATAGGGAAATATTACTTTAAATAAAAAAGAAAGATGGAAAAAATGAAAATGTGGATAAAGGGAGCAGAGGGAGAGGAAAATGAATGAGGGTGAAAGGCAGGAAGGGAGAGGGAGGGTGGGGTAAAGATAAAGAGATTGATAAAAAGACATGGGTAAAGAGGGAGAGAGGGATGAAGACAGAGTGAGGGAGAGTTAAAGGGAGAAGTGATAAAAAGATGGGGATAAAGAGGGAGAGAGGGATGAAGAAAGAGTAAGGGAGAGGTAAAGGGAGAAGTGATAAAAAGATGGGGATAAAGAGGGAGAGAGGGATGAAGAAAGAGTAAGGGAGAGGTAAAGGGAGAAGTAATAAAAAGATGGGGATAAAGAGGGAGAGAGGGATGAAGAAAGAGTGAGGGAGAGGTAAAGGGAGAAGTGATAAAAAGACAAGGATAAAAGAGGGAGAGAGGGATGAAGAAAGAGTGAGGGAGAGGTAAAGGGAGAAGTAATAAAAAGATGGGGATAAAGAGGGAGAGAGGGATGAAGAAAGAGTGAGGGAGAGGTAAAGGGAGAAGTGATAAAAAGATGGGGATAAAGATAGAGAGGGATGAAGAAAGAGTGAGGTAGAGGTAAAGGGAGAAGTGATAAAAAGATGGGGATAAAGAGGGAGAGAGGGATGAAGAAAGAGTGAAGGAGAGGTAAAGAGAAGTGATAAAAAGACAAGGATAAAAGAGGGAGAGAGGGATGAAGAAAGAGTGAGGGAGAGGTAAAGGGAGAAGTAATAAAAAGATGGGGATAAAGAGGGAGAGAGGGATGAAGAAAGAGTGAGGGAGAGGTAAAGGGAGAAGTGATAAAAAGATGGGGATAAAGAGAGAGAGGGATGAAGAAAGAGTGAGGTAGAGGTAAAGGGAGAAGTGATAAAAAGATGGGGATAAAGAGGGAGAGAGGGATGAAGAAAGAGTGAAGGAGAGGTAAAGAGAAGTGATAAAAAGACAAAGATAAAGAGGGAGAGAGGGATGAAAAAAGAGTGAGGGAGAGGTAAAGAGAGAAGTGATAAAAAGACAAAGATAAAGAGGGAGAGAGGGATGAAAAAAGAGTGAGGGAGAGGTAAAGAGAGAAGTGATAAAAAGACAAGGATAAAGAGGGAGAGAGTGATGAAGAAAGAGTGAGGGAGAGGTAAAGAGAGAAGTGATAGAAGACAAGGATAAAGAGGGAGAGAGGGAGAGGAAAATGAATGAGGGTGAAAGGCAGGAAGGGAGAGGGAGAGGGAGGGGGTAAAGAGAGGAGTGATAAAAAGACAGGGATACGATCAGGAAAGCGGTGAAAGGGAAAGAGTGACACAAAAAGAGGGAACAAGAGGGAGAGAAGAGTAAAAATGGAATGATAGAGATGATGGTAAAGAGGAATGTGGTAGATAAAGAGAGGTGGGGTGAAGAGAGAAAGGGAGAAAGTGATAAAGAGAGAAGTGAAGAGAGAGAATAGGCTAAAGTGAGAGGGGATGAGTGTGATAAAGAAAGTGAGGTAAAGAGAAAAGGGAGAGAGAAAGGGAGTGGGGCAAGGGAGGAAGGAGTAAAAGAAAGAGAGGAATGAACCAAGAGAGGGGGAAAAGAGAAAGGGAATGATAAAGAGACAGTGTTAAAGAAGGAAAGAGGGATAAAGAGATAAAGGGAGCAAGGAGTAGAGAGACATAAAATGATAAAAAGCAAAGGTAAAGAAGGAGTCAGGGGTAAAGAGAAAAAGAAAGAAAGTGGTGAAGAGTGGGAGAAGAATAAAGAGAGGGAGAGTGAGCTGAAGAGAGAGGTGAAGAGAAAGAGGGAGAGAGGAGCAAACAGAGGGAGAGGGCGAGGGAGGTGTAAAAGATGGATGGGAAAAGTGACAAAGAGAGGTCAAACAAAAGTGGGAGAGAAAAATAAAGAGCGGGAGTGAGGACTGGGAGAGATTTTTGAAGAGAGAGAAAAAAATTGTAAGGAGAATGAGGAGAGCAGATAAAAAGAGAGGGAGAAAGAAAGAGAGGAAAACTTTTTAATGCTCCCTCTGCTATAGCAGACAGTATTTTCACATTTTAAACTCGAGTACTGGGTTAAGGCATTGAATCTCATACATGATTACCAGGGCATTTCATTAAAAAAAAACTAGGAAAAGGGCTGTATGTTTTCATGAAGCTGATTTCATTTTGCTAAATGTCTCATAAATATATTTATATCTGTCCTTCTCCATTTATTGTACAGTAGCGCCTCGGGGTACATATGGTAGATGCAGAGCAGTATTGAATGATTTTATGTTATGGATACATCTGTCTTGTGAATTCTTTCGAGTGCATTCCAATCAGGACAGGCATCGCTTTGTGCTACACTCACTTCCTTATTCTGACACTTTATTGCATTTATCCATTTGTGTTCTTCTGTCTATGAAATCTCTTTGTCTTCCAACCTGTTCTCAACGGCATTTTTTTCCCTTTGTTTTATATCACAAACACAAGACATGCACTTAATGTGGATTTTAGATTTATGGGGCTGATTGAGCAGTTTATGTTGCATGAGATTCAAAGTAAGAAATAACAATAATAATTAGGAATAGCTTATACTTTGCCTGTTTTTTCACCAGTCAGTTAAACAAAATGAATATATAAATCAGCAGGATATTATACATGGAGATTTCCTTCTGTAAAACATTTAAACATATAAAGCAACTTAATAGGTTAAAAAATAGAAACATGCTTTCCCTTGCCGGGAGCCCTCTATGCGATTGTAAGATTTCATATACAGGGTTATTCAGAGAGCGTGAAAAGCAGGAGAATGATTAGAGAATGGAAAATTCTAGGTCAAAATAGCCAAACCAGAAAAATTCTCCCTTTCATCTCACTTTCCAAATCGGCTATTTTGACCTAGACTTTTTCATTCTCCAGTCATTCTCCTGCTTTTCACGCTCTCTGAATAACCCTGATAGTTGTTGATGAGTTCAACACTGCTACAAAAAGGTATTTTTTATTCACAAAATCAGTGTCTACAATGGGAACTCACAAAGGACACCGGAATAGCGATGATTGTCTCACAGTAGTATAAAAAAATATTGATTCTGGGGGAAAAAATATTTCTGGAAATTCAACCACTGAACGTAATTTCGTTACTCTGTTACTTATATGATGATAGACTTAAATACACTTAGCGCAAACAGGGAGACAAGCTATAATCTGCTTTAAAATAGATTAGAAAGAGGTTATATTTATTTTCTAATGAATTTACTTCATAATGATTTAAAGTGCACCTGTCATGCCCAAATGAAGGGCTTATTAGACTTGATATCTATCTATCTATCTATCTATCAATCTATCTCTCCATCTCTCTCTCTATCTAACCCTCTATCTACCCTCTATCTAACTATCTCTCTCTATCTCTCTATCTAACTATCTAAATCTCCATCTATCTATCCATCTCTCTCTCTATATATCCCTCTATCTACCCTCTTTCTTTCTATCTATCTATCTATCTATCTATCTATCTATCTATCTATCTATCTATCTATCTATCTATCTAACTATCTATCATCTATCTATCCCATCTATCTCTGTATCTATCTATTTATCTCACATCTATCTATCTATCTCACATCTATCTATCTATCTCATATCTATCTATCTATCTATCTATCTATCCCCTATCTATCTATCTATCTATCTATCTATCTATCTATCTATCTATCTATCTATCTATCTATCTATCTATCTATCTATCTCACATCTATCTATCTATCTCATATCTATCTATCTATCTCATATCTATCTATCTATCTATCTATCTATCTATCTATCTATCTATCTATCTATCTATCTATCTATCTATCTATCTATCTATCTATCTCTGTATCTATCTCCGTATCTCTTTATCACTGTATTTATCTATCTATTTATCTATCTCTATATCTATCGATCTCTCTATCACTGTATCTATCTGTCTATCCTTAATAATAACCCAGGACATACTTGAAAACTAGAGAAATCTTAATGTATCCTTCCTGGTAAAATATTTTATAAATAATTAAATAATATCTATCTATCTATCTATCTATCTCATATCTATCTATCCCTCTATCTATCTATCTATCTATCTATCTATCTATCTATCTATCTATCTATCTATCTATCTCATATCTATCTATCCCTGTATCTATCTATCCATCTATCTATCTATCGATCTATCTATCCCATATCTATCTATCTCTGTATCTATCGATCTCTGTATCTATCGATCTCTGTATCTATCTATCTATCTATCTATCTATCTATCTATCTATCTATCTATCTATCTATCTATCTATCTATCTATCTCTTCAGTGGGCATGTCACTGGGTTATTGACGGCTGTGGGGGAGAGCCATCCCCAGGACGGTGCTCCACACACATTGTGCACGCGATTACTAGCTGTCACGCTGACGCACGCTGACTGACGAGTCAGCATGCTATCTGCTAAGGACAATCGCACCGGTCTGCACGACACCCCTTGGCAAGCTCTGTCCATGGAAGGGGAAACATGGCAGCGCTCAGCTCTGGATTGAAGGAAGCAAAGGCTTTAGATCATTAAGGGATGAGCTATCTATCACATTGTTTGTACAGATCAGGATTGGATACCTCGCCCATATTGGTGCACCTTAATTTAGAATCTTTCTCCGATTCTGTAACCAATCGACTTGACTATTTAATTTGTCTTTTGAAATTCTTTGTGATATTACTTCTTTATAAAAAAAGACCCTTAAAAAAATTACATTTATATTCCTTTAAATGGGAGGAGACGTGCTAAGGTGACTAAGGTAGAAAAGTGCTAACACTGCCTGTAAGGGACACTACCTTAGTTTCTGTGTCTACAGTGTAAGAGA
This sequence comes from Leptobrachium leishanense, assembly GCA_009667805.1. NCBI lineage: Eukaryota > Metazoa > Chordata > Amphibia > Anura > Megophryidae > Leptobrachium > Leptobrachium leishanense. Next base: position 50,403,388 of record CM019064.1, read on the forward strand.
TGATAAGACGTGATGGATAACAGGCACACATGGCTGAATTGGGGTATATACTGTATATATATTTATATATGTACAAATTTTACGTATCTCGTCCATCTTTTGCAAAAACCCTTGTTAAAGAGATTCCTGTGCCCCCAAAATGTATGGCATTCTATGGTCTTTGTTACGTAGGATGTAATCACGGTCACGGTGCAGCTTAACAGTGTAGCAGGGAATAAATTGATGCATGGATTCTTTTATATACTTAATATCATTGTAAACATAATATTCTACGTATGCAGATTATTTGACAATGAGTTTACTTCAGCTTTAAGATGGCTCTCCTTGAATTATACTACAATGACTGCCTGATATTAAAATATATGTAACACTTACAAGGTTATTCAAAGAGATCCGAATTGTGGCCGAAATGTAACCAAACAGTGAAATTCAGCATTCGGTTACCTTTCCTGGCCATTCGACTATTCAGAGAGCAGGCAGTTCGCCAAATTTTGGCGAATTGCCTGCACATATGGTGCCTGTTCGTTGCCTGTTCGAGGGCAGTGAATCCTCATAGAGAAGCAATGCTTCGTCTATTCAGAGAACATAAAACAGCAGTGAAAAGTTGCCGAATTGTCCTGCTGTTCAATGGTTTCATTCGACAGATTTATTCAGGCGAATCCCATAGGCTTCATTGTTAAAAATATTCCCGTTTTAATTCAATATCTAATAAACCGTTTATTATAATATTCTGCAGTAAAAAGTCTCTTTACGTCTAGATTTTTTTTGATCTTTTAGGCATTTTTTTTTTTTTTTCGCAAAATATTTTTTCCGTTTGTTTTTTTAAATCGTTTTTTCTTTTTTCTTTAACAGCCCTTTTTATTACCATTCCTTGGATCTTATATGTAAATTTCAGACATTTTCGTTCTGTGGTTTCTTTGCAAACAGCGTTTCACTTTTCAAACATTCAAGCGTACTGTTTGTTTTTTTTCACTCCATTCGTCTGCGGTGTCGGCTTTTTCTGGCGGCTGCTCTGTGCTGTGATCGGCGGCTGCTCGGGTTTCTCCAGCGTGTTCGGCGGGGTTGATCCAGATGTTTTTGCGGGTTTCGGTGCGTGTGCGCCGGGTTTTGCGGTGACTGTTCATCGGGTTTGCGGCGTCTTTTCCCTGCACTACGACGACCCTGTGGTGCTTGCTGAATACACCGCAGGGTCGCCGAAATGGAATCGCCGAATTGCACCGAATTGGAGAGAACGAAAAGTCACCGAACGTGCCGTGACTTTTCGATTCTCTTTGAATAACCCTGTTAGATGCTCGCGGTCTATTTATTAGGGTGTGTACGCATGGCATAGGTATTACTCAGCAGTCAATCTTCATGGCCCTTGATATGAATCAAGAAAGGAACATTTAAAAATTGTAACTGGGGACCTGAAAAGTGGAGAAGCAGGACTTAATCATCCAAATGGTACATTTTAGTACTCCGTGTATTCTTCTGAGATACCAGGATAGACTAGGCCGAGTACAAGGCTCCGAATAAGAGCAGCGGAGAGTTATGCTTACCCACTTCAACCTTTCGTCCCTTAGTGTATCTCCCATTAAAAAAATAATATATACTAAAAGTGAACAAAATATTATTTTATTTGTATGTAACATTGCACGTCACACATTCTGACAACTTTTCTTTTAACTTCTTTTTTTATGTTCTTTCACCACCATTGTAATGTCTTCAGTTCGCCCTGTTGGTAAGTAGCCATCATTATATCCAGTTAGCATGGCATTTCGCAATGCTTCATCTTCCATGTACATGCTTCTTTTCTACTATAAAGCTAATTAATTTAAGATTAAGGATTATTCTAACAACAAGGGAAGTAGGTTTGTTTCATTTTATGTCGTTTTATTTCATGCAGCAACATTTTACCTTTCTTTTTGTCATTGTAGTTGTAGTTATCATGTCCGATCTGGTAATCCACTTGCTTTAAGTGTCTGTAGCACAGCTGCTTTACATCCGCTTGGCTTGCTTATAGTTTCCGAATGCTATGGTAGTGCCATGAATTTGTATATTCCACATGGGTCTATTCTTTGAAGGTTTAGCATGGCCTGATAAATAGAGTTCCCATTGGATGTACTGTTACTCCTTAATGTTGCTTTTTCCAATTAATCAGGTAGGTCGAGTTTACCTTTAGTTCACTTCCTTGGTATGACTCACAAATGATCCATGTATGTGTATGTTGGATGAACCACAACATAATTTGCTCCAGAAATACTTTAGCTCAAAACGTACTTTTAATATTTAATCCTAATCTGGGTTAGAAAAAAAAATACCCAGTTCAGTCAATTTAGAAAGTGTTTTTACAAACCTATTTTGGTTTACATTTTGCTTAAATTGGTGAAATTATACACTGGTGACCAAAATTGTGGATACACCTTCATTTCTTAATGTTATTGCTGTTGCTCTTTTCCTTGGTAACCAGTCTGACCTTTTGATTGATGGCATCAATTATTTCTACAAATATAGTTATTTATGTACATTTTAGGTCAAAACAGCACAATATTATTCTAATTTATTTAATTATTCTAATATAATTTAAAAAATACATAAAATGGAAAGTAGTTTCCTAAGCTCTATATTAACCCCTTCGCTGCAGAGGACGCGCTCAGCGCGTCCACCCGCAGGTAGCGTTCCTTGCGGAGGACGCGCTGAGCGCGTCCTCCCTTTGGGGCCAGCGATCGGCCGGGTTCCGGCCAATCGCTGTGCCCCCCGGTGCGGGCTGACATCCTCGATGTCAGCCCAGCACTCGGAACCGCCGCCGGCCTAATTAGATGTCATCACGGCGGCGTGATGACATCTAATTCAGGCGCCCCCCCGCATGTGCGGAGGAGGCGCCTGAAAGGGGGGGGAGGTCTCTCCCTCCCGATCGCCGGCGTGCAGGGGGTTAATCCAGGCACCATTTGGAAGGGCACAGCCTGCCCTTCCTAACGGTACCCGGAATTAACCCCATGGGGGCTGGATCACAAAATCGGTGCCGAAAAGCGCCGGTTCGTGATCCTTCCCGGAGCTGGCCGACATTTTGGATGTCGGCCAAGCTTCAGGGAATTCACCCTGAGGACTGGCGTCATCGTGCATAGCACGATGACGCCAGTCCTGGAGTTAACCCCTAACTGCCACCAATGGTGGAGATAGGGGGTTCATTGGAACCCCATATCTCCCGATCCGTGGCAGTTAGGGGTTAATGTTTGATATTGTTGGATCGGCCAGAGCATGGCCGTTCCAACAATACTAAACATGACTATGAAAAAAGTTTGTAAAAAAAATAAAAATAAAAAAATATTTAAAAAAAAATTATAAAAAGAAAATAAAGTTTTTTTTTCTTTTTTTTGGTTCGTTAATGCAGCAATATTGTTCCCATTTCAATTATAATGTGAACAATCATGCTGCACTAACGATTTTTGTATGCGGTGCATTTGTTAAAAATTGCGTAATTTTCCCCAAAAAAAAATGTAACGAGACCCCATCTCTAATTTTTTTAACAAGCGCACCCCATACAAAATATAACCGCAATTGCTCGCATGTTAAAATGTGGAAAAAAACACTTTACACATTGTAAATTATTGAAAATTCATATTTTATTGCATTTTTTGTTATAATATACAGACAGGTCATGACGTATACATATAATAATGACATATTATGAATCTGCCGAGTCTGACGGAAAGAACGATATATAATATGTCTGGGTCATATGCTAAAATAAGCCTTCAAAACACGTTTAAACATGATGAGCAAAACCGGTAAGGCTAGGGTCAGAGTGGGGCAGTCGGAACGCGCGTGCAGGCGCACTAAATCACGGCGGCAGTAGCAGCACATAACGGCCAATGACGGCCAATATACGCAGTACGTGCGTACAAAAGTGCGCCGACACCACGCAACCGGCAAATGAACGCATTTTTCTCAGAATGTGAAACCGCTGCTACAGACGTACAGAGTGCGCTGCGGCCGCATGGCAGCGTGTGTGCGTGATTAGGAGACGTCAGACGCTGCTAGTGTGCGGCCTACATAACGTTCAAACAGCCGGATTTCCCTAGAATTGCGTTGGTGAGTACCTGCGACTGTGCGACTGTGGTCGTCTGACCACTTAAGCGTATTCCGTGAAAAAATGCGTGCGCACGCATCGACGTACATTTTGACGGTGGCCGCAGAAAAATGCGCTCATCTGTCCCTAGCCTAAAAATGACCTCAGCACAGAGGCGGGAAAAGCCTCAGCAGCGAAAGGGTTAAACTGCAGGCATTGCAACTAGAATCTCTGATATGCAACATACAGGGTTATTCAAAGAGAATCGAAAAAGCACCATTCGTTCGGTGACTTTTCGTTCTCTTCAATTCAGTGCGATTTGGCAATCCCATTTCGGCGACCCTGCGGTGTATTCAGCAAGCACCACAGGGCCGTCGTAGTGCAGGGAAAAGCTGCCGCAAACCCAACGAACACTCACCGCAAAACCCGGCGAATGCACACCGAAACCCTCAAAAGCATCTGGATTAACCCCACCGAACACACCGGAGAAACCGGAGCAGGAGTCGATCACAGCGCAGAGTAGCCGCCAGAAAAAACAGACACCGCAGACGAATGGAGTGAAATAAAAAAAAAGTACGCTTGAATGTTTGAAAAATGAAACGGTGTTTGCAAAGAAACTACAGAACGAAAATATCTGAAATATACATATAAGATCCAATGAATGATAATAAAAAGGGCTGTTATAGAAAAAAGAAAAAAAGTTGCCCAAAAATCCCAAAAAATGCATAAGAGATCCTAAAAAATCTAAAAACAAAGAGACTTGTTACTGTAGAATAAAATAATAAACGGTTTATTAGATATTGAATTAAAATGGGAATATTTTTAACATTGAAGCCTATGCGATTCTCTTGAATAAACCTGTTGAATGAAACCACTGAATGGCAGGGCATTTCGGCAACCTTTCTCAGCTGTTTTGTGTTCTCTGAATGGACGAAGCATTGCTTCTCTATGGGGATTTCACTGCCCTCGAACAGGCATCCAACAGGCACCGTATATGTGCAGGCAATTCGCCAACATTTGGCGAACTGCCTGCTCTCTGGATAGCCGAATGGCCAGGAAAGATAACCGTACGCTGAATTTCACTGTTCGGTTAACTTTCAGCCACAATTCGGATCACTTTGAATAACCCTGATAATGCTTAATTCTGACCAAATACTATAACCTATACACAATAATATACAAAATGAAAATTGCTTTAATTTCCTCACCTTTTCACCAGCTAGCTTTCTGTCGACAATTTTCAGTAAATCTGCTCAAATTAACTCAAAACGTGTACCATATGTTTTCAAAAATACTTTGTTTACCATTTGCATAGAATAGCTAATGTCTAGAAGAAAAAAACAAGGGCGTAAGTAAAGATATCAACCAAAACTGACAAAATCAGAAGGTGTATCCACAATTTTGGCCACTGGTGTATAACAATTTGTAACGCATTAAAAATCCTATGTTTAGAATTTTACTTTAACGTGTTATGTGATGGATAGAATGTTCAATGTGATCTTTCCAGACATTATTTCATTTATATGAACATTTCTGGTGTGTCGTAAATGAAGGAACAAAACTAGGTCCTCCCAAAAGATCCCACCAGTGATTCTCATGAAGATGAGAGCTGCATGTATGCAAAAGATATTATTGAACAGATGGCGTTGGGGAAAATGTGGCCAGTAAATTGTGTAAGCGAGAAGACAGTAGATATTCAGTGTAATGTAAGGAGCAGAGGTGATGGTAAAATATGTTTAAACATTACATGCTCAATGATAATCTATTTACTGCTACATATAGAAAGGAGATGGAGACAATTCAATAGAATACATTATTTCACCATATGCCCATGAATACCCACAGCTTTTCAACCCGAAGCACGTAATTACATTAGATCACTCTCACATGAGGTCAACCCAACAAATCCGTATCTTCGCCTATTCAATTACTTCTGACCCTCCTATTGTTAATCCCCAATGTTTAATTTTCCCTCTGAGCACACAGAAACTTGGTCTTTCTGCATATTTGGCTATCAGTGTCAATGTAATCCCCTAATATGATAAAGCTTCATTTATATGCTTGTTTGGTGTAAGCCGAGAGCAGAATAATACCTTATTATCATGCAAGAAGATCATTGGCTGGGGGGCCTCTAAATCTACAATATAGAGTAAAATAAGAGATCAAACTACTTCGGATAGTCGATAACCCACAATAAACCAGTTATAGTTTATCGTTTTGCTCTTAAAGACCCAAGAATTAAATTAGACACAGAAGACCCCATAATTATGGAATGTAAGCATCATTTTATGAAGGTAGGACATAACCACTGCTACAGTTTTACAGAAAAATTCTGAGAACAATCTGGTGCTGGATGCAAAGAAGAAGACTGTTATTCTGGTCAAGTCTTAGCAACCTCAGAGTTGGAACTCCTTGTTGTACATTATTAGGAATCACCAGAATCAAGGTTGAAAACTGTTGTTGTGCTGGTGGCTGCCTGTCCCTGGCCAGGGGAGATAAGATGACAGGATGCTTTTTATCATATGATAACAAAGACAATAAAGGGAGTAAATTAGAGGATGGAAAAGCTTCTGCGATAGATTGCATCTTTTTTTGCAAAAGAGAAAACTATTTGGTACTTCCCCCTCCTCAACCAAAAAATATATATACTATATGTAATAACATAGATTAAAAGCCTCCACACAGCAAATAATGTCTTCTACATTTATAAACGTTATTAACACATCCTGGCAATTCAGAGAACTGCTTTGCCCACAGAGCTCATGTGCTTTACTCCCAATAGCAAGGAAGTCTATTTTTATTATTATTATCTATTATTTCCTATGTGGAGGCTTTTAATCTCACTTTTTGCCCTTTACCATAATTTATATGCTTATTGATTTGCCCTCCGGGTAAAGCATCAAACAGCAATGAGTCACGGCCTATCTCCTGCTGATGAGGGCATAATAAGCCCGAAACAGCTGTACAGGAGTGGCTGTGACTTGTTGGATAACCTGACCTTTGCTAAAAAGCCATCTAGTATGGCATTGCGCTAGCAAAGAGGGTTCCGTGTTAAAATAGACATAGGATGCAAAAAAGTGAGGTGTTGGAGACTTCATTTGCATGTATATATACAGTATATATATATATATATATATATATATATATACTGTATATATATCTATACCTGTATATAGTACTTACTTGGATTGTGGTGGAGGTGCAAAAAATTAGATAAAAAGCCTCCACACACTATGGTTAATAAAGTTTATTATTGTAGAAGCCATTTGCACATCAAAGCAATCCTAAGAACTGCATCACAGAGCTCCTGTGCTACATTCCCCATATGCAACAAGGAACTCTGGATAAGACATGAAAATTACATCTGTGTCACTTTTTTGCATCCTGGGTCTGTATATACGCAGAACCCTTACATATATATATATATACTGTATATAGCAGTCTGTAGTGATACCTTTTTTATTGGACTAACGGTACATTTAAAATGCAAGCTTTCGAGAGTGATCCTCCCTTCGTCAGGTGTAGAAGCTTACTGATCAGAATAATAGAATTAAGCATTGGGACATTCATCGGGCGCACAGTTGGGGGAGTTAGATGTTGTACATCGCCAAATGGCATGGTCAGAGGGGGGGGGAGCAAAAAAACAAAAAAACAGCAAAAAGAACATTTAATTGTCTCAGGCACATAAGACAACAGTGATGAAATCATGTCCACTTCAAAGGGAATGTGAAAGGACAAAACCAAAAAAAACCACACAAAATAGTGAGTATGGGGAAGACACAGAAAAATAAGAAAAAAAAAAAAGCAGGAGAGAGAGAACCAAGCCCCAACCAGAATTATGAATATTATGTGACGTTATTATAGTGGGTTAAAAAACCTGAATCTACATTAAGTCCTTGTTTTATACTGTTGAAATATGTGATCATTTTCATTTCATATGTTTTGCGTTCCCGGTGGTCTTTAAAATGGGCCTTTGAGGATTTTAATTCTGAGGTTTTGGATGGAGTGGCCTGCTAGATTGAAGTGATGTCCCACCGGGGCACAATATGTATTTTCCTGGTGGTTCATGATGAAGTGTCTGTGCTGATTCACCCTGAGATTTAGTTTAAGGCTGGTATCACCAATATAGCAGCCCTTATCACACACCGTGCACTGGATCATATATACCACATTTGCCAACGTGCAAAGGTATGAGCCCTTGATGTTGTGTGTGGCGTTGTTGTGCTGTGCAGTGCTGCTGTGTCACGGTGGCCCCCGCACCCCGGCGCCTGGCAGCAGCTTCCTCGCTGCTCGCTGGCCAGGCGCCGAATGATATTGCGGTCGCTTCCGCACACGTGGGGAAGCCGGGGGGCGGGGCCTGGCGGGCTGACGCGGACCCGCCGGGTTTAAAGCCCAGGCTCTCAGAAATGCCGGTGCCCTGACGTGGTAGTTACTTCCCGCAGAGCTCTTGTATATTTGGCAAACAACTATTCTGTGTATTGACCCCTTGGCATTGGCAAACGACTATTCTGTGTATTGACCCCTTGGCATTGGCAAACGACTATTCTGTGTATTGACCCCTTGGCATTGGCAAACGACTATTCTGTGTATTGACCCCTTGGCATTGGCAAACGACTATTCTGTGTATGATCCCTGGCATTGGCGAACGAACCATTCTGTGCATAACCCCTGGTATTGGCATCAACTCTTCTAATTCTGGTATTGAGGTCAGTCTGTGTGGCACCCTAAGCACACATCAGACTACCCCTTGTGTTGTTAGGGTCTTGGGAAGAGCTAATTATTCTAATTTCTTGTGTATCATTCTGTGTCTGTCTAGTCGTGCCGACCACTCTAAGGATCGGAAGGGTAGAGACTGTTCTGTGTCTAGAAACCACTAGTCAGATAAAGCAGAGGGATCCGTGACGTCTCTCTTGTACGTGCTCTGTACTGCCATTCTTGTAGTCTGTCTAGTCGTGCCGACCACTCTAAGGATCGGAAGGGTAGAGAGTGTCCTGCGTATAGGGACCACCACTCTAGTATCAGGGGGATCCGTGACATTACGTCAGGGCCATGGATCCCGCAGACCTCTCTAATCAATTGACACGTATTGCAGCCAGACAAGAAGAGCAGGACCATAGAATGGACCAGATTGCTCTTGCCCTGCAAACCCTGCTAAACCGATCCAGTTCTGGTACTGCAAGCCCGCCAGACCCAGTAGTGCCTAGGGTCAGTTCGGCCGCTCTCGAGGGTTGTAGGCTCAGTATGAAAGCACCCGTACGTTATGACGGAACACCGAACTTATGCCGGGGCTTTCTGACCCAACTCGAGATCTTATTCGAAAACAATCCCGGGTCCTGTATGTCTGATAAAGCCAAAGTAGGCTATCTGATTAATCACTTGACCGAAAAAGCTTTATTATGGGCCACGCCCTTGTGGGAGAACAAGAAACCCATCATATATGACTATGAGGGTTTTACCTCCGAGTTAAAGCGTACTTTTGATCCCTCTAGACGGGCTACCAATGCGGGTAGATCCCTGTTTCACATCAAACAAGGTAATAGGAGGGTTTCCGACTATGCCATAGAATTTAAGACTTTGTCTTCTGAGGTACACTGGCCGAACGACGTTTTAACCCTGGCCTTTACCGAAGGTCTGAACGAGGCGTTTATGTTTGAATTGGCTCCCCTAAAATTACCAGAACATCTGGATCATTTGGTTGATTTCTGCATCGCCATGGACGATCAAATCAGGGAAAGGAGACACACCAGAGACAGACCCAGAAGGGTCCTACCTCCTTTACCCTTAGTACCCAGGCATACCACTGCATCAGGTAACCTGGAGACCGTTAAGACCGATGTACCGGCCATTGAACCTATGCAGATAGGTAAAACGGGTATTTCAGAGGCAGAGAGAGCTCACCGGAGAGAAAGGGGGCTCTGTTTTTATTGTGCCGGGGCAGATCATTTCCGCCTTCAATGTCCTCAGAGACCCAGGGGTAGCAGGGGTGAGAGTGGCAAATCAGGTCAAAAGACAAGTAATACCCAGGTTATTGGTTCTCTGTATGCCTCCTTTGTGGATGATGAGAAAAAAAAAACTCGGATTCTGTTACCCATCTCCCTCACCTGGGAGGGGGTTCACCTCGAGACTGAGGCATTCCTAGACTCTGGAGCCTCAGGTAATTTTATGGATAGATGTTTTGCTGCCAACCACCTCTTACCTCTGGTTCTAAAGGAGAGGCCTCTTATGGTAGAAGCCATAGACGGGAAACCCCTGTCATGTCCCCATATCACACACGACACTATCGATGTGTGCATGACTACAGGAGTTCTGCACTGTGAAACCATACGATTCCAGGTTATCGACTCTCCCTCATGTCCTGTCGTTCTAGGGTTCCCATGGTTGACAGAACATAACCCGGTGATTGACTGGGCCCAGCGAGATATAATGTGTTGGGGTCCTAGTTGCCAGTCAAAGTGCCTGGGCAGGGTTAATGTGATTGGTAGTCTCAACATTGCCACAGCACCTCCTTTGTCCACTGAAGTCCCAGAATGTTATATGGCGCTAAAGGAGGTGTTCTCTAAAACCAGGACTGAGGTCCTACCACCGCATCGTCCTTATGACTGTGCTATAGAGTTACTCCCTGGTACTATGCCTCCTAGAGGACACGTATACCCCTTGTCTCAAAGGGAAAATGACATTATGGAGGAATATATAAGGGAGAATCTAGAGCGAGGATTCATCAGACGATCCTCCTCTCCAGCAGGAGCAGGTTTCTTTTTCGTTTCCAAAAAAGAGGGTGACCTGCGACCTTGCATCGATTATAGAGGTTTAAATAGGATTACCATAAGAAATGCATACCCAATACCTCTTATAACAGAATTGTTCGACCGTTTAAAAGGGGCCCGTATTTATACGAAACTTGATTTACGCGGAGCGTACAACCTGGTCAGGGTTAAGAAGGGGCACGAATGGAAAACGGCTTTTAATACACGTAGCGGGCATTATGAATACCTGGTGATGCCCTTTGGGTTATGCAATGCGCCAGCCGTTTTCCAGGACCTCATAAACGACACCCTAAGGGATTTTCTGCAAACGTTCGTTATAGTATATCTGGACGACATCCTGATATACTCTCCTGATAAGGAGACTCATCACGCCCACGTGAGACAAGTGTTGAAGAGACTATTGAGGGCTGGGTTATATTGTAAGCTAGAGAAATGCTTATTCGACATAGAGACAGTGCACTTCCTTGGGTATATAATAACCCCTGAAGGTTTCCAAATGGATCCTAAAAAACTCTCAGCGATTCTTGACTGGCCTTTACCCCAAGGGCTTAAAGCCATCCAGAGTTTTGGGGTTTACTAACTACTACCGGAGGTTCATTAAAAATTTCTCGGCCTTGATAGCTCCCCTCACGGCTATGACTAAAAAGGGGTGGTGAATCAGAAGTGGACACCCCAGGCCAGTCAAGCCTTTGAGGCACTTAAACAGGCTTTCACCACTGCCCCTGTTCTCCGACATCCTGATCCGGCTCTGCCTTTCCAGGTTGAAGTTGACGCCTCCGAGCTAGGGGTGCAGTCTTGTCCCAAAGGGAGGCACCCGACAAGCCCTTGCATCCATGCGGCTTCTATTCCCGAAAGTTGTCCCCGGCAGAGAGGAACTATGATATCGGAAACAGAGAATTGTTAGCAGTTATTGCAGCCTTGACGGATGGAGATACTTATTAGAGGGGTCTAGGGACCCCATTGTCATCATAACCGATCATAAGAATCTCACGTACATTGGAGACGCTAAACGGTTGAATGCCAGGCAAGCGAGATGGTCATTGTTTCTTTCCAGCTTTAATTTCGTCCTCACATACAGACCTGGGTCGAGAAACATTAAAGCAGACGCATTGTCAAGACAGTACGAGTCACGAACAAAGATCAACATCCCATTGTACCCCAGGAAAGGATTATAGCACTTACCACGATTAGTGTCTCGTCTCCTCTAATGTTAAGATTGCAGACCGCCCAGGGCACAGCTCCTGGGGGGAGACCTCCTGCGAAACTCTTTGTACCTGAGAACGAAAGGGAAGAGGTATTAAAACTGTATCATGATAACAAAATCTCTGGGCACATGGGGATCACCAAAACAGTGTCTAGTATACGTAAACTCCTTTGGTGGCCCACGGTGCGCCGTGACGTTAAAGATTACATAACCGTGTGTGAAGTGTGCACAAGACATAAAAGTCCCAAAACAGCGCCTATTGGTTTACTCCAGCCTCTGCCAATCCCCGAACGACCATGGTCGCATTTAGCTATGGATTTTATAGTAGAGTTACCTGAGTCTAGAGGGAATACTGTAATACTCACGGTCATAGATCGATTCTCCAAAATGGGTCACTATGTTCCTCTTCGGAAACTTCCTTCGGCAGCCGAACTGGTGCCCATTTTTGTTTCCAATGTGGTCCGCTTACACGGTATTCCTCTTGGGATTGTCTCGGATAGGGGGACCCAATTCGTCTCCAGATTCTGGAAAGGGTTTTGCAAGAGTGTGGGGATAGACCTATCCTTCTCTTCGGCCTATCACCCCCAGACCAACGGGGCGGCGGAACGAGCCAACCAAAATATAGAAAAATATCTCAGGTGCTTTATATCCGAACGACAAGATAACTGGTCAGACCTGATACCGTGGGCAGAGTATGCCTTGAACAGTGCAGTAAGCGAAGCCACAGGACGTTCCCCCTTCTTCACTGTTTACGGTTTTGATCCTCCCGTGCTCCCTGCTACGTTTCCTGATACCGCGATTCCTGCTCTGGATGAGCATTTAGTGTCATTGAAAGAAACCTGGGGAAGGGTTAAACGGGCACTGGAGGATAGTAGTGTTACCAGAAGATCAAAGCCGACAGACACAGGAGGCCGGCACCCGTGTATCAAGTTGGGGACAGGGTTTGGCTTTCTTCACGCAACATTAAGCTTTTAGTACCCTCCATGAAACTGGCACCCAGGTACATAGGCCCCTATAAGGTTCTGCGGCGAATCAATCCGGTCTCCTATGCTCTGGCTCTGCCCTCCCATATCAAGATACACAATGTGTTTCACGTGAGCCTTTTGAAACCACTTTTGTGTAATCGGTACACCAGGGCCCGTGTCCCCCCTCCTCCGGTCTCTGTGGAGGGCGAGGAGGAGTTTGAAGTTGAGGCCATTCTGGACGCCAGGGTTTCTAGGGGGGTCCTTCAGTACTTGGTTGACTGGGTGGGCTACGGCCCAGAGGATCGCTCTTGGCTTCCGGCTACTGAGGTTCATGCTCCTCGGTTGGTGAGGGCTTTCTATTTGGCTCATCCCGCGCCCCTGGGGGTCGTCCAGTGGCCGCCCGTAGAGGGGGGGGTTCTGTCACGGTGGCCCCCGCACCCCGGCGCCTGGCAGCAGCTTCCTCGCTGCTCGCTGGCCAGGCGCCGAATGATATTGCGGTCGCTTCCGCACACGTGGGGAAGCCGGGGGCGGGGCCTGGCGGGCTGACGCGGACCCGCCGGGTTTAAAGCCCAGGCTCTCAGAAATGCCGGTGCCCTGACGTGGTAGTTACTTCCCGCAGAGCTCTTGTATATTTGGCAAACAACTATTCTGTGTATTGACCCCTTGGCATTGGCAAACGACTATTCTGTGTATTGACCCCTTGGCATTGGCAAACGACTATTCTGTGTATTGACCCCTTGGCATTGGCAAACGACTATTCTGTGTATTGACCCCTTGGCATTGGCAAACGACTATTCTGTGTATGATCCCTGGCATTGGCGAACGAACCATTCTGTGCATAACCCCTGGTATTGGCATCAACTCTTCTAATTCTGGTATTGAGGTCAGTCTGTGTGGCACCCTAAGCACACATCAGACTACCCCTTGTGTTGTTAGGGTCTTGGGAAGAGCTAATTATTCTAATTTCTTGTGTATCATTCTGTGTCTGTCTAGTCGTGCCGACCACTCTAAGGATCGGAAGGGTAGAGACTGTTCTGTGTCTAGAAACCACTAGTCAGATAAAGCAGAGGGATCCGTGACGTCTCTCTTGTACGTGCTCTGTACTGCCATTCTTGTAGTCTGTCTAGTCGTGCCGACCACTCTAAGGATCGGAAGGGTAGAGAGTGTCCTGCGTATAGGGACCACCACTCTAGTATCAGGGGGATCCGTGACATGCTGTCACATATATGTTGTCACAGTTTGCAGCGGGGTTTGTTACAGTGTTTGGTCCCATTCTATGTCGTCCTGTTCCTGGGTGAGTTTGCTACGGACCAGTTTTTGCCTCAGGTTTGAGGTTTGCTTGAATGCCAGTAAGGGGGGCTGTGGGAATATTTCTTTGAGTGCAGGGTCCTCTGTGACCAGTGGCTGCAGATCTTTGATGATTTTGCGAATTCCCTCTAGAGTTGGGTTGTAGGAAACAACTAGAGGTATCCGTGTGGTTTTTCTCTCTTCTTTGTAGCGCAACAGCTGTTCGCGCGGTGTTTTCAGGGCCGATTTTATTTTTTTAGAGATTGTCCTTTCCTTGTAGCCCTTCCGCTGGAATGATGCAGATAGTTTGTTCAGGTGTTCATCCCTGTCCTTAGTGTCCAAGCAGATTTGGTGGTACCTGATGGCCTGGCTATAGATGATGCCTTGTTTGGTGTGGTTGGGATGAAAGCTGGCGTTGTGGAGGTAGCTGGGCCTGTCTGTGGGTTTCCTGTACACAGATGAGTGCAGCGTGCCATTGGCAACTGATATGGTACAGTCCAGGAAGCTCACACTGTGCTTGGAAAAAAACCATCTTGAGTTTGATCGATGGGTGGGACGTATTGAATGCCTTGTGCAAGTCTAGAAGGCATTCCTCTCCTTCTGTCCATATGATGAAAATGTCATCAATGTATCGTAGATATTTGTGTGGTTTGCAGTGGCGTAGCGTGGGTTTTCAGCGCCCGGGGCCAGCCAAGAATTGTGCGCCCCCACCTGTGGACACGT